>CM060929.1:601207852-601859414 GCA_030765085.1 Allium cepa | reverse complement strand
TTTACCCAAAAATCAAAAGCCTTTCCAAATCCAAAGATTCCCAAAACCTTTTCTAAAATCCTCATAAGATCCTTTGTACATATATATATATATATATATATATATATATATATATATATATTTTTAAAACTTTGGATCATTTCAAACCTGTATAAAACTCCTTTTATACTTCAAACATTTTCAAAAACCCTTTTCTTCTGGCAAAAGATTCATCAAGGGGAGTTTTATCTTATATAACAAAGATATATAACTTCATTTATCCAAAATCAAATATTCAAATTTGATTACTCTTTTCAATATCGATTTCATTCAAATCCGTACGATGTTCACATATCATTCGTACGCCATACCAATCTGATCGCTCCCTCGATCACACAATTCCATTTCCGAACTAGTATCGTCCACCCGACTTCCTAGTGCGGACACAGATATGGTTTCTTGATCAGAAACCGTCATTCTCCTTGCATGGCCTAACTATGATAGAGAATATCCAGAACCAATCAACAATCCATATCCAGGTTCGCCGTTGAAAATCGAGCGAAAAATTCCAACTCGGATCGACATACTATCACTAAATTCTGTGCTCGAATCTGGATCAAATTACTATACGAATAGAATAATATACGTACGTCCTACATATTTAACTTCATTGATTATTAGCTAAATCAATTTCTCTTTCTATTCACATTTCCTTTAGATTTTATCCACTTACTCACAATTGCCTTAATCCACATTTGGATTATTCCTTAAATTCTTATCTCGATTGGGTATTTAACCAATAGCAGTTTGAACTCCGACCAGTTTATTTAGAAAATAGCTTGAAATTTTAAAAAATAAAATAGATAAGTAGTTTGAAAATAATTACTAGTTTGTTAAAATAGATGTAAAATGATTAGAAAATAGTTAAATTAATTGTAGAAATTTTAGATAATTGCAAAATAATAGTAAGATAGTAATTAGTTTTGTAAAATAGTTGGAATATAGTAATTAGTTTATAAAACAGTTGGAAAATCATTGAACAGTTTCAAAAATAATTGTAAAACAAGTATAAGATAATTTGGCTTTTTAAAGAAAGGTTGTATATATATTGAATAGCTTGGGAAAAATAGGTTTATATTAAAACAATTTATATAAAAAAAATATTCTCCAGAGTCAAAACTACTCACTTCCCAATCTCCATTCTCATCAATTCAATTTAAATTTCCACTTGCATTTAAATTGACTTAACTCCAATAACTTCAATTTTCATTGGACTTGATTTATTCCAAATTCAAGTTGAATTAATTCTCAATTCCTTTTCAAATTTAAATCAAATTCCATTTGATTTTAAACATATTCAACTTTAATTAGAATCCCAAGTTATTCCAATCACTTTGGACTAATATCCATTCAATTGAACCCACTTCAATTCCAATCCATTTCAACTCCAGTTTAAATTAATCCCAATTTCAAATTCCATTTCCAAATCAAGTTGAATTATTCTTGATTTCCTCCCAAATTTACTTCAAATTCCATTTGAATTTAAAACTATTCAATTTTAATTACAATTCCAAATTATTCAAATCAATCTAATTCAAATTTTCCATTTGAATTTTAAACCTATTCATCTTCAATCTCAAGTCCAATTAATTCAAGTCAGAATCAATTTCAATCTCAAATTTAAACCATTTCGGATTATATAAATTCGAGTTAAATTCACTAAGGTTCGTTTAACCCCTTAAACCAAGTTAACCTTTATCAAGAGCTTTCAAACAATTCTAATTTACAAATTCAATTACTCAAATTTTTAGTTCAAATTAATTCCATACCCTTAGTTTCAAAAGAAAGGTTAATTTTCCTTTTATCTCAACAATGGATTACCATACTCCATTTCTCATTCATTTAAACAAGTCCAATTTGCAATTTAAAGATTTTAATAACAACAGGATGATATCATCCAATTATTTCAAAACATCCATTTATTTCCAATTTTCTGATCTCAAACCCAATTTGAGATCACTCAAACTCTCAATTCAAATCAACCATTTTACTTCCTCGGTTAAATCTTAATTTCATCTTGAAGATTTCAAATCAGTTTGATCATTCAAACTTATTTAACTTCCTTCGAGTTAAATTCAATCAATCCCGTTCAACCTTACTCAAATTTGAATTCTCCATTTCAAATTTCAAAATTCTTTCCCATTTATAAGTTCAAAAACTTATCACTTTGGGTTTTTGCATCTCATTCCAAATTTAAAACTCAACCTTAGAGTTTATTTCCTTTACACACCTGGTTACCTTTAAATTTTAACCCACCTTTGGCTTTAAATTCAAATAAATTCCTTTAAAATTTCAAACTACCCTTGTTTGAAATAGGACCCTTTTCATTCGAATATATTAAATAACATCTCTTATTTAAAATAAGATCATAGTCAAAATAGTTTGAATAATATTATCTCCTTTAACATTTTGAAACCAATTCAAATGTTTAAATTTAGAATTCAAAACTTCACAATTTGAAACCCACTTTATCCTTTCAAATTTACAGTTACTCTTTTTAAATGGTTACTTCCTTAAATTATTAAACACAATAACCATTCTATTTCTCTGGTTTGAAACCAATTCTAATTCATCTTATTTTGAAATACTTCTCCAATTCAAGATTTCAATTTTAGTTTGAATCCATTTCAAACTTGTCTTTAATTTAATTTCAATTTGGTTGTAATTCCATTACCACTTAATTCTTACTATTACCTTTAGTTTAATTTATACTACAACTAATTTCCTTAATATAATAGGTAATCTATTTCCTATATAAGATTCATTTACTTTTGAAATCATTTAAAAACCTTTATATAAGAAAATAACAAGTACGCTCTCTCATATTTATACACTCAACTCATTATAGGGTACCACTTACCCTATCCTTAATGAGTAATCCCACCAGAGCCAAGGTTCTCGCTTAACCTTCAGCTCTGATACCAAATGTAATGGGAAAGAAGAAGAGATAGAAGAAGAAGAACAGAAAACCAAACCCAAAGTCTCACATACGCAGCGGATAAAATATAATATCACATAAATAATAGTTATACAAAGGAAACTGTACTTGTCAAATTACACTTTATTATATCAGAGTTACAACAGATTTACAATCATAGAACAGATAAATCTATCTGTTTCAGATATTATAATATATTAACATCAGAAGCTCTCCATACGTTCCTGCTCTCCAGCTCGCCTCCTGAGCTCCAGAACGTCCTTACCTGAAAATCTGTAATACTCGGTCTGACCCGACCATTACATCAAAGTAACACCCGGGTCAGGCTGGAAACCAGCGTGAGTAAACTCATCTAACACGGAATACAAAAGCATACAGCTTATATAAACCCGGGGTAACTTATATCAACTTACAACTTCACAAGTTGTTATAGACATCAATTACTCCACACATCAATTTCTAAGTGCCAAAACTTAGATTAAATGGTCCAATTCACTTAAATCATTACACTTCAACCTATGGGTTTCATATATCAAAATACAAAGAATCGAAGTGGTTTCGGGTATTTACTGATACCCGAATCCGGTCTCTTCCAATCCAATGTCATCTTAACCCAAGTTATTCAAGATTAAATTCAAATACTGGATGTCACTTTTATACGGCAATATCGCATATAAACATCACCCAATTATCATTGATATAACCAATATCAATAGAATGTCACAACATATCATTCAATAGATATCAATCAATTCATACATTCAACAAACAATAATCCATAAGCAAGCATTACCAATTCATATCATAATTAATCATCTAATCCTGCTTAATTAACAATTAGTTAATTACAATCATTTAATTAATTCACAACTCCTTGATTATCTTATCAATCAATCAGTAAATCTCTAATCATAGATTAATTATCCTTTAATTATCAATTAATAAATCTCAATTATTAATAAATCAAACTTTAATACAAAATAATCAATCCTTAATTACTTTATAATCAATAAATTATCCTTTAATTAACTGATTAATTAACCATCACTATTAATTAATAACCTTAATTATTAATCAATATCTCTTAATACAAATTAATTAATCCATAATTATTCTTATAATTAATTAATTAATTAATTACCAATCAACAAATCAATTATGTCTTTATTATTAATAAATAAAACTTAATTATTAATTAACAACCTTAATTACCAATTAAATAATCCTTAATCACCAATTGATTAATCCTTAATTACCTTTTTATTTATCCTTAATTATTGACATTAAGCAATTTATACTTTGATTATTAAGTAATTATCATTAATTAATTACATTAGGTAATTCAGCTTTTAATAAATTAGTCATCTTTTAATTACTTAAATAATTTACCACATTTTTAAACCAATCCTTAAAATTTATTACAATATTTTTAATCTCAAGATTTAATAATAAAAACTTAACTAAAAGATGATAATATACTTTATTTAAAAGATCTTACCTGAATAACCTTGAAGTAAAACAGATTTATTATCTTCAAGTTCCTTATCTAAATCCAAACTCAACATAACTTTAATATTAAAGAGAATTGATTTTAAAACATTTCCTTACCTATCTTGCTTATGAAAGAATTAAATTCAATCCTTATTTAAAAATCTCACTTATTTTAATTATAAACGGGCCGAAGCCCAAATCCCAACCCAAAATCCTTCCCGTCCTTCTTCCCCATCTCTCTTCTCTGAATCCAGAACCATTTCTGGAAACAAAAACTTAATTCGATTCAAAATAAACGACACAGAGTATCGATCGACTCGATCATAACTCGAGACCCTCGCTGAAACTCGAGACCAATGCCGACCCAAATCACGCACATGCACCATCCTCCTCCACATTGTCTCAATCGATCGCCTGGAATTCAAACGTGCACGGTGACACGCCTGCACGTGCACACATGAGCCCTGACCAACTCGCCGCCGCGTCATTGCCGTCGAATTCCCCTCGTCCCCAGACCACGTTCGCCACGTCGCTGACTTACCACAAACTCGCAATCGAAAATCGACGCTTAACACGAACCAAAGGTAACGCAAAACCTTAAGTTTCAAGTCAATTCAAATTTGATTTTTATTGGTGTATGAATTCAAGACGTGACTTTAATTTTGAACGGTCTTTATAATACCAGTACTGTTATGTTATATCATGGCTTCCAAAAGCAAGCATGTTTTGACAAAGCTATATTTTATTCAGCAGATGGAATTTATTCATAACTTGTATTTCTGCAGTGAAGTTAGGTTTCTGAATTTTTTTTTAATTATAAAGCGTAAGATTGACAATTGACTAATTTAAAACATATGTTAGAGAAGTGGCAAACGAATATACAAGGGTAACTGCAACTTGCATCCTTGAGGTTTGCTTTTCTTCATTTTGTTTTGTATGCAAACCATTAAATTGTTCTGGTTATATAAAAACCTTTCTCAAAGCTTTATGATTTCCAACTGTTTAGTCTATTTCCTTAATTACCAGGAACTTACAGGTGATCAGCATAGATCTAGTAGCATTCAATTAACTGATCTTATGATTAGTCACTTACAGTCAGTATTGAAACTACTTGGCTGGGAACATGTACTTGAATTGGAATTTGAATCAAAAATCAAGGTGGATCATTTTACGCAAAATCTTATTTCAGTTATATTTTTCCCAGTTTTATATCAATACCCTTTTCTAATCATTTTCTTCATGCTAGAAAAATAAAAAAAAATAAACTTAGCAGGTGTTAGAGTTCAAACAATAGACTGTGCCCAAGATATGCAATACAAGTGGTGGGTAACATATTAGTTTGCCATTCAGTATATAGCTTGGTTTTGTGTAATTATATCATTGACAGAGCTTGCATTATTTAGTATACTTTATCATTCAGATATTATCCTTGCTATGGCAAATAGAACAACCCCCTTTTCGTAAGTAGATCTCGCTTCGACCGCTAATTTTTTTTTTAATTAAAGAGAGGAGAGAAATACTGTCTGCCAAATTAGACAACAGGCTAGTAAAAGGGAGAAAATAAGTCCCCTTTTCTTGCTGCTCTGCAATATCAATCTACTTTTCTAGCATGAAAATTTCATAGCTTGCTTCATAGTTAACACAAATTTTAAAATAAAGAAACTGGTGAACACAGAGATTTCAGAAGTTAAACCATATTTACACTCTCCATAAGCTTTGAATTCCTCGATTCATACCTAAAAAATTATCTGAATTTTTACATACATTGGTAAGTAAGAAAGAATAGATTTACTCACTTCTTTTATTTGAACAGAGGGTCTGGAAATTCTTTTTCTTTCTTTTTTTTTATTTGTAACCTGCCACATATAGCCTGTTGTACCCCCTGTTTCCAGTCATTCTGCTCTTAAACTTTTGAAATGCTTCATGCTTGATCTTGCTATGAACTTGAATTTTGAAATGGATGTTAGCGGTTTCCCCTAAATTTTGAATTACTGGTTTAGAAATTGAATAGAGGTTGTTTGATTTGTTTTGAGGCTGGTTTTTAGTTTACAAGGTTTAAGATCTTCTTCTTCCATTTTTTTTAAAAAAACACTTACTTACACAAATTAAATTTTAAGAAAAAAAAACAAATGTTTCCATTTGTTTCTTGCATGCTAATTTAACTTACACATGTCAATACATGTTTTTATTACCTTACAAGTGTAAAAGAAAATCTTTATTTATGTTACTTTTACACTTATATATAATTCCTATTATACTTATATTCCTTTTATTCTTAACATCTTTATATATATATAACTTATATATATTTAAATAAGGTATGAATCCCTATTAAACCTCACTTAGCTCCATTTTATTTTAAATACCTTATTATTATTATTATTATTATTATTTTTGAAAATCATTAGATTAAATTCAAACAAAGCTTCTTATTCACAATTTACATATATATCTATGAAAATTAGAAACATTATCTTGAATCCAATTTATTTTGAGGTATTATCCTTTAGATTTAAATTTTAACCCAAATTCAAACTCATTTTCAATTTAAAGTCCTATTTTGAAATTAACTCAAATATATGTAAGTATTAAGCGACACAAATTAAATTTGTAATCAATAATTTTATTTAAAATCTATGTATATATATACACACACACACAACACAATTACAAATATAAATATTTATCTAATCAGATTCATTCTTTCAATTTATAATTCAATATTTTATTAATTAACCCAGTTTGTTAATCAATTATAGATGATCAAAAATACGAGTTATCACAAAAATTATACCGAAATCCTAAGTGAATCAAACTCGATCATCTCTAGTTTGATTCTCTACAACTCTCTCTCAAAGATCTGAATGCTATTCAGAGTTATAGGATTTAATTAAAGATCGAAATGTATTGAGTCTCTCTCTATCAAAGTGTGATTGGAAACGATGTGATTGTGGCCCGTAAATCAATTGGGCGTGATTTTAGCCCGTAAATCAAAAAGTGATCTTGTAGCCTGGTTAAATCAAGAGAGTTTTCCTAGGACTTGGAGATAGGAGGATGTATCTCGTGGCCTTGAAATCGAGGTTGTAATATCGACATTATATTTGAAAAGAAATCTGCACAAGAAATTGTATGGGATTGGATGTAGGGTAACTCCGAACGAGTATAAAATTCCGAAGTATTCTATCCTTTACTGCTTTTATTTACTATTTGCATCTACGTTTGGTTCTATGATTGTATCTTTGTTTATGAAATGCATATGTTCGGGTTTAATTTGAAAAGATTTCAAAAATATTCATAAAATTAATTAAATATTATTCACCCCCCTCTAGTGTTTATTCTGCCTTTAGATCCATAATCCGCATTTCCTACAACAAACACTACCCTTGGAAAGCATTGATGACTTCAATACACTCGAAAGGCAAAAGAATCGGCATCAGGGCTTCGACTAGGTTGGAACCCCTTCTTTCGAAATCATTTATTTTACAACTAAAGGAACTTATTCGAAAGTCCTTACTTTTAAAAATCAAATGGTAACCTGTCAAGGCCCGTTTTTTCCGTACTCTTTGAATTGAAAATAAACCATACACGTCCAACTCACATTGCACGAAAAGACGGATCTTTAAGGTTAATAAAGAAAAGTAGATGGAACATAATCTCACAAGAATAGAATAAGATATATTATTTCAATAATAATCTTTACAGCGGAAAATTTTAAAATACACTGTCAGAGTCTAATCTAGATTCAGCTTGGGCAATTATAAAACTTGCCCTTACAAATGCTGACAAACATCAAACAAAATACACAAAGTACAACGGATAATAAAATATGTCCATACGTCGATGAATATCTCCAGCTCTCCTCTGGAAACTCCATCCGTCCTTGATTAACCTGAAACTACTCGGATCTGACCCGAGTATTGAAAATACCCCGATCGGGCTTGATAAACCAGCGTGAGAAAAAATCAACAATAAATGACAGTGTCATATATCAGCCTTTGGAAAAAATCCTTTGAAATAAAGAGTATCTCATAAGACCACGCCCATACATAAACACGAGCGGGATTTTACCTTATGATAACTAAAACACTTTTATATCAAAACCTTTGGTATTATTTCTAATGGCATCTCTTTGAAAACATTTACAAATAAACTTATTAATCTTAGTCGAAATTGTTACCATTATTAAATTTCAGCATACTAGGCTCTACAAACAAAACCGTAGGTTCTTATTGGAGAATGGATTTCCATAAAATGACCAGGCGCAGGATCTACCTTCCGAAATGGGTACACCTCTAGATGGATGTCCCGAGAAACCATCACATAGCTTCCCTACCAACACAAGACCGGCCTACCTCTGTAACTAAATAGTAGTGAATATGTCATCCCCCGGTCATTACCGACCTTTATCCGAGAGCTCTCTTTCCATACACCATATTAATTAACATCCCGAACGTCATAGCGGGAAGAAATATACCTAGAAGGGGATGATCATATCCTAATTGGGAATGACCCACTTAGCCTTGCCACATCTAATCCTGTTTCGGTAATTTCGGTTTGATGAGGCTTAAGGCAAACGATTACCTTTTCACATATCACATCTTTGAATGCCACATTGTCATTTCTGTTGACTACTAATTGCCTTCCACAAAAATACAACCCTTGAGCTCGTATGTCTCAAGGAGGGTGTTAAGCTAAGAGAAGTTTCCTTCTCCGCCACCACTGATGTACGTTTGTAAAAACCAATGTACGTAATCTTTAGAAATGCAATGTCAGACAAACGTACATACAAGTTGTCAAGGAACAGGACAAACCGAAGGTACTCTCCTACTACCACTAGTAGCGAGTAGTACTTGCAATCCGAAAAATCTCCACAACGAGGAGACCACTGCTATATATAACTCGGGAGCTACCCAGAGCAAGTCAACAAGCAGTCCTCACGCTATAAAGATCCATGGTCTTCAATCATCTTCAACATGTCTTCACATTCAAACATATACATTGGTTCGAAGTGGTTTTCGGATAGGAATCAACCAAATTCGACCTTGGTTCCTTCGAAATCCAATTATCGATAAAAAGTTAATATGAGTAAACATGATTTATTAAGTCTCTTTTCACTTTAATTCTTTTCGGATGATTTCGGAATTCTCTTTCTTTTAACTTTGAATAATTCTAAATAATTAATTCTTTTGCTTTGGATAATATCTCAAATTTCCTTACTTAACTCTGTATCCAAATTCCTTAACTTTTAGGCGGGTCAAAAACAAGGTTATTTAGAACATCATTTACAATAAACCCTAAATCAATCTTAGCAACATTCTTGAGTAAACAGGATCATAGAAATCATTCATTTTGGAGATTGCTTAAATTTTGGATAATACCAATCTTCTTTTATTTTGGAAAACTTAACAATCTTTTTATTTAAGAGCATCTGGGCTTTCCTTTCGATCAATTCCACCCCTCGCCTAAGAAAAGAAAACATAGGCCAGGTAAGTTCAGGGCAATGGTTGCTCCATCTCTAACCTTAGTTAAACACCTTGTTTTATCTTCCCAGATCTCACAGGCGGGACAAATGTACTAGTCGTTTCCAAATACTCAGATTTCCAACTTTATTTTGGAATTGCTTATAAATATTCCAAATTATCTTTCAAAACGCTTAATTATCCTTTTTAAAACATTCACAATTGATTCTGTGAAATGTCATTACACTTAAACTCATATTCCAAAAGTTATAGAATTCACAGCATAAAAGTGCTGCGGAAAGTGCCATATAAGCTTATTTGATTAAAACAACTTTTAAACAATCGATAATTCATATTTTCCAATCCAAATCTCTTTTAAATCATTTAAATAGATTTATCAAATTTATTTCATATTTTTCCATAATTAAAAACGTTCATTTAAACAGATTTCTTGTTATGGTCACTTAACTGCACTAGCGCGATTTTTCTGGAAAATTGATTTGGACTTTGTACAAAATTTACTTGTCGAAACTTTGATTTTCTTTTTTCGTTTAGAAGATATGGATATAATAGTCTGGAATTTTCTTATCTCGTAGAATTCCGAGCTATATTCCACTCTACACATTCATTTGAACTTTTCGGCGCGAAATCGCGAACAACCGTTGCGCGCCGCACCTAATTTTAACTTATTTTTTCAATATGTGAAATAATCTATTCAATTTGAATTCTATTACTTATAAAATCATTATAAATCATTTTAAATCAATATTCTCACTTTTTAAAGCTTTTAAAATGTATTTTCACTATTACTATATTATAATATTATTTTATTCCTATTATTTTAATATTAAATTTTAAATTCCAATTTCAATTCAATTTCAATTCTAACTTCAAATTAAACTCAATTAAAAATTAGATTTCAAATCTAATTTCAATTTAAACTTCAATTCATTCTCAAACTAAACTTCAGTTTTTCAAAATCGATTTCAATTTCACTATTCATCTCAATTTTAATTTCAAATTAACTACCCTTTTCAAATCCGTTTCACTTCAAATTTCAAATTCTCTTTCATTTTTACTTTAATTTCACTTCTAAATGAAAAGAGACTTATTTTTCCAAAATATCTCATATTACTAAAATAGGGTCTTATTAAACAAAGTGATTACTTAATCAAAATGAACATATCCACTATTCATATTTATCACTAACATAACATCCATTCAACCAATCACATGCATATGATTTCAAATTTAACATTCACTATTAATATCATAACGGGATATATTATCATAATTCACTTAATTTACTAACTATCAATTCATCCATATTAACAATCAATTTGGTATAAACATTCATATGCCATAAGGGTGTAAATGCGATTGTTTTAACATAACTAAAATATACATTCAAAAGCAATGTGAATTTCTCACCTTTAACCAAAACATTTAGCTTCCTACCAACATTCATTTAATTCAACGCTTCACTAAACCTTTTTAAACGTTATCATAACCATGCTTCCAAGTGCTCGACCATCTCCATCTCTACTTGCTTTGCACACGTCCTCCCCTTATCAACTCCCAAACTCACGGCCTAAGGCCCTTTTTAAGAAGAGAAGAAGAAGAAGTGAATTAATAAGAGGTTAGAGAGTAACGAGTGGATTAGTGCTTAAGAACTCCACTATTTTTAACCCTCCTATCTCTCTTAAAGTGGAGAAGCCATTAATGAGCAAAAGAAAGCTCAAAAATGAAGAAGAAGAAGAATAAGAGGTGTGAATAAAATGAGTGAAAGTGTAGTGGTATTTATAGAAAAAAATTTCTATGTAAATTACATTTTTAACCTTAGCCAAAATGACTAAAATAACCTTCTACTTTTTGAATTTTCAACTTACTTTCTTTCCTTTACAAGATGAGAAAGGATGTGCATTAATGAGAAGAGAAGGTTGGATGTGATGTTAAGTCCTTAAGTAATGATTTTGTCTTTTTTCTTTACTTTTTAAATTACATAATTACTCCTTTTCCATGCATACACATAACATCCCATAAATGAGACATGACATATATGTAATGATGTTGTTTGTAAAGATTTAAAATAAAATTTAATTAGCCAAATCATGTCTTTTCACTTTTATACTCTTTTACGTAAACTTTTCAAAAGTAAACACTTTTTGTCTTTAATGCTAAATGTAAAGTGTTTAAATAGTTTATAAAGTTATATTTATGCATATGTGTATGTTAGAAAATGTATCAAGTTGCAACAACTTGTCGACAACTTGTTTTGATTGAAAACAGTTTTTTTGTCGACAATTTTACCGTCAAAATTTGACGTTTTTGTTAAGCTATATATTGAAGTAAACCAAACTTTAAAATGAACTTTTTACTTCTTTAAATAAATTAAAACATGTCTCTTTATATTTTAAAAGTATTTTAAATTAATATTAAAATCTCTAATTTTACAGTGTATGTAAAACTGACAAAATGCGACAAATTTTGGTTATTTTTGTAAAACGATTATTAACATACTTTTAAATATATAAATTTACTTATATTATCTTTATTAGATGCTTTAAATAAGATTTACCTTTTTAAATAAATATTTAAATTCGTTTATTTAAGCTTTTATTTATTATTAACAAAACTTAACTTTTGTCGATTTGTTCTATAATCCAAATTTATGCTTTTTAGTTTATTAACTATAAGAATTGATAATTTGTTTACTATATATAACATATTTATTTTAAGTTTTAAACTCCTTTTAAATTTAAAATGAATGAAATCTCTTATTTTCGAAGTAGCGAAATTACGGGTCGTTGCATTCTCCCCTACTAAAAAGCATTTCGTCCTCGAAATGAAATTTAGATAAAGGAATATATCTTATACTTATATCCTCAAATAATTTGACTTAGTTATACTGATGATAGAACAAAAAAGAAGGTCGATGTCATGAAAACACTAAAACAAATGATGCCAAACATACGTACAAAGGTTCCCCACATTAACCTGGGTATCTATCACGTACTTACGGTTATATGTACATACATCAAATCAAACTTCTATCCTGCCCATCGTAGTGCATACTGCACACTTAAGATAATATATACAACAACCAAATAAGATTATGAATCCAAAACAACCACACTGATACTATATCAAGATAAAAAAATACCACCACATAACTCATTATCTGACCTGAGCATGTACTATACCTGAGGTCTATATATACATACCACAACATCAGTCCAACCACTACATCTTAGTGCCTACTATTTGAGATAACCATCCAACTACTAAGTAAACAGACACAAAACATCATACTATATGTGATATTTGATTCAATCTATTATTCGAATCCACAACTTCACTTTCGAAGAAGCATCGATCTCTCGATTTTCTAGTGCAGACTTCGATCAGACTTCTTGATCACAAACCCTTGATTTCCTTGCATAGCTCTCAACTATGATAGAAAACTCGTGTGCATAATCATAAATTCTCGTTAATGTTTGCCGTCAAGAATCGAGTGATAAATCCTTTTTCGGATTGGCGTAAACACCTCAAAGTTCTGTACTCAAATCTTAGATCGAAATTTATGTGCCGAAATAATCTACGTTTAACTTATGTACTTATTTGCATTCACCTTTACCTAATACATTTCTTCAAAATTTCTATTAATCCAAGTTTATTTCACAACCATTTACTTTCTTCTAAATACATTATTACTTAAGCATACAGATATGACTTAAACTTGTATAATACACATTTACTTCTTAAGAGTATATATACATATCCCCAAACTTCAAATTGTTATTACTTCAACTAAAGTGTTTAACTAATATGGAACTCGGCTATTATCTCAAATTAATAAGTTATAAAACTCAACCCATAGTTTTCTTTGCCTAAGGTTTTCATTTAGCAAATATTATTTATCCAATCCATATATTAATAAGATAACTTTACTAAGTGTACACCTTTTCCTCACTGATTCTATGATTAACTACTTAACTTATTTACCTATCCATTTTCTAAATCAAATTACTTAACCTTAAATCCATCAAATACCTTATAGTCAAATTGTGCAATTCTAATCACAAGATATTTCTTTTTTAGTTTTACTAAGCTAAATTGCAAACATTCCTTAATTTTTAACCAAAAATAATAATATCCCCTTTTGTATATTTGAAATATAAACCCAAGGTAAAATTATTTCATTTACCATCTTCTTTAAAACAAAAATCATTTTTATAAAATTAACAAATACGCACTCATATATATATATATATATATATATATATAATAATCTCATAACTCATTCTAGGGTGTTACTAACCCTATCTCTAATGAGTTACTCATCCTACGATATTACTAATCCTATCTCTGATGAGACTTTCCCCTATCAAGCTTTGGTGTTCGCTCAACCAAAAGCTCTGATACCAAATGTCAAGGCCCGTTTTCCTGTACTCTTTGAATTGACAATAAACCACACATGTCCAACTCACATTGCACGAAAAGATGGATGTTTAAGGTTAATAAAGAAAAGTAGACGGAACATAATCTCACACAAATGGATAAGATATATTATTTCAATAATAATCTTTACAGCGAAAAATTTTAAAATACACTATTAGAGTCTAACCTAGAGTCCGCTTGGACAGTTATAAAAACTGCCCTTACAAATGCTGACAAATATCAAACAAAATACACTAAGTACAACGGATAATAGAATATGTCCATACGTCGATGAATATCTCCAGCTCTCCTCTGGAAACTCCAATCGTCCTTGATTAACCTGAAACTACTCGGATCTGACCCGAGTATTGAAAATACCCAGATCAGGCTTGATAAACCAGCGTGAGAAAAACTCAATAATAAACGACGGTGTCATATATCAGCCATTGGATAAAATCCTTTGAAATAAAGAGTATCTCATAAGACCACGCCCACACATAAACACGGACGGGTTTTTACCTTATGATAACTAAAATACTTTCATATCAAAACCTTTGATATTATTTCTAATGACATCTCTTTGAAAACATTCGCAAATGAACTTATTAATCTTAGCCGAGATTGTTACCATTATTAAATTCCAGCATACTAAGCTCTACAAACAAAACTGTAGGTTCTTATTGGAGAATGGATTTCCATACAAATGACCAGGCGTAGGATCTACCTTCCGAAATGGGTACATCTCTAGATGGATGTCCCTAGCAACCATCACATAGCTTCTCTACCGTCACAAGACCGACCCACCTCTGTAACTAGATAGTACCGAATATGTTATCCCTCGGCCGTTACCGACCTTTATCCGAGAGCTCTCTTTCCATACACCACATTAATTAACATCCCGAACGTCATAGCGGGAAGAAATATATCTAGAAGGGGATGATCATACCCTAGTTGAGAATGACCCACTTAGCCTTGCCGCATCTAATCCTGTTTTGGTCATTTCCGGTTTGATGAGGTTTAAGGCAAACGATTACCTTTTCACATAGCACATATCACATCTTTGAATGCCACATTGTCATTTCTGTTGACTACTAATTGCCTTCCACAAAAATACAACCCTTGAGCTTGCATTCACGCCTACTAAACACTCAACAAACCAATAAGAAACATATATATATGAAGGTAATATCAATATACAACATATACCAATACAACAACTATATATGCCACTATAGAAAATGCAATCAAAAGCAACAAATCCAACCATCAAACAACTATCATCCAACTAACATCCAACAGTCCAATATCTCTATCCAGTCAATCCACAACCAAATCGATATAAATTCACTTCTCATTAATATTCATTAAATGGGTTTTCAATTTAATCACATTTGATTCATTTACATTGGATTTTACTAACATTCATTCATTCATATTCAATTAGTTTACATTCACTAATTCATATTCAAATTTGTTCACTCCCAAATCAAATAAAATTCAATTCTATTTAGATTTACTTAACTTTCGATTTGAATTCAATTATTTAGCTTTCAATTTCA
This sequence comes from Allium cepa, assembly GCA_030765085.1. NCBI lineage: Eukaryota > Viridiplantae > Streptophyta > Magnoliopsida > Asparagales > Amaryllidaceae > Allium > Allium cepa. The sequence goes on along the minus strand of CM060929.1, from coordinate 601,843,488 downwards.
TATGAATTTCTATACAATCAACTAACAATCATCTAACAACCAATGTATAACCAACATTACCAAATTAATTTAATTTCAAATTTCATTAGCTTAATGAATTTACTTCGATACCAAAATCAACTTCATTCAACATCACTTAAGTTACATTTCATTTCATCTTTACTTACCTTTACTTCCACTACACAACTTAAGTTCATTACTAATTTTAATTGAAATTCTATCTTATTTAACTTAAGTCGAATTCATACCACTATTCAAATTTAGATCTTTGTTTTGCTTAACATAATTGTTTAACCCTTTTAACAGTTGGTTTTACTTACATTTTCCCACTTAACAAGTTATACAACTTATTTATTCAAACTTCCAAATTCATGTTACATAATCACTTACCATTTAAGTTTAATTTCCATTTCAATACCTTATCTAATCCAGTTCAAATTCGATTAAATTTATTTAACTTTCCTTTAGTTAAATTTCAAATCATATATTTATCATACTAGCTCAAATTAACTTAACTCTTCTAAAGTTAAATTATCCTTTATTTCATATTATAAGTCCAAAACTCATTTTACTTATATTCATCAATTTCAACTTGGATTTTAAATTCAAATTCGTTTATCAAAACAAAACTTCAATTTTCAATTTACTATTGGTAGCAAATCAATCACATAGAAACCCGAAAATGATATTGATGATGATGCAGTCATCACCCTTATTATTTCCTAGCAATAGTAGTTAATTCAGTGCTTTGTGTTCTTTTAAAAATCCTTTTTATTATTTATAAACCTTCTTACTTACATAGCTTCACTATTTTACTTTACTTATATAAGATCATTCCAAATTCATATTTATCTTATATATATTTATAATAATATAACATCTTTAACTTTGAAAAATAACTTTCAAAATCAACAGGATTCAAATTTTCAAATTCTTAGTTTAAATCCACTTTTGTTTACAACTCATATTTACAAATATATTCATATAGTTTCATTTCTTATATATATAAGATCATGTCACAAATGTAAATCATTTTAATTATAATTCTATACTTATAATTCATTTGCTTATATAATTTATTCTTTTAAAATTGTTACTTTTAATTTAGTTTATTCAAACAGCTTTTTTATTAACTTATATAGTTTTACATTTTCAAACAACCAAACAATCAATTTATATACACTTTGATATTTCTGAAAAATTATTTCCTTTATATATAAAATATAATCGAGGTAAAATTATTTCATCTACCCAATTTAAAATAATACTATGTCGACTTGCCTCGTTTAAGTGTTTAGAAACTCTATCGATGACATGACGTTCCACATACCGACCAGAATTCACAAACAGCTTAACGGATAAGTAAACACAATATAAAACATTTTATATCACTAACAAATATGCGCTCGTATATATAATACACTCAACTCAATCTAGGGTGCTACTGTCCCTATCTATATTGAGTACACATCAAAGCTTAGGAATATACAAAATCTAAGCTCTGATACCAAATGTGACGACCCGCAAATCTGTACCCTTTGAATCGACAATAATCCGCACATGCATGACCCAAAAAGCACAGACTGGCAGAAAATCAAGAGAAAGAAAAGAAGAGAGAAGAAGAGAAGAGAAGAAAGAGGGAAGATAGAACCAAACAGAACAATACAGAATCTCACATAACAACGGAAAACATATAATATCATATCAATGATCTTTACAAAACAGAAACTACATAAACATAAATCAATCAGAGTTCAACAATCAATCACTAGTTATCAACCTAAACAGTTATAATAACTTGTCCTCACAATTATCGATAATATAAACACAACTAAGCACAACGGATAATCAAAACAGATACGTGTATACGAGAAGGAAGATCTCCAGCTCTCCCGCTGAAACTCCAAAAGCACCAAATCTGAACCTGTAGATATACTCAGTCTGACCCGAGCATTGGAAGGGAAGAACGCCCGGATCAGTCTGGTAAACCAACATGAGAAATACACTCAACTGAATTTATTAAATTACCAAACTTTCTTTTATCAAAACAAAAGTATCTCGTAAGACACGCTCATATATAAACACGGACATGTTTTTACCTTACAATAACTAAAATATTTCATATCAAATCCTCTTATATTATAATAATGTCTATTACACAAATAATATTAATCATAGCCGACATTGTTACATTGATAAAATTCCAGCATATAGCCTAAAATGGGTAATACAATCAAAATGGCGGGCACATGGTGGAGTTTGGATTTCTATACAAATGACTAGGTGAAGGGACTACCTTCCGGCAGTACATCTCTAGAGGAATGTACCGAGAACCATCACAAAGGATTCTCTACCAACACAAAACCGGCTCACCTCTATAACTAGATGGTACCGAATATATCATCCTCTGTCGTTACCGACCTTTACTGAGGGCCCTCATAGCATACAAACCACAATAATCAGATACACAACGTCATAGCGTGTAAAGATATATCTAAAAGAGGATGATCATATCCTACTTGGGAGCGACCCACTTAGCTTTACCGCATCTAACCCCATTTTGGTCATTTCCGGTTAATGAGGCCTGAGGTAACGATTACCATTCACAATCACAAATCACATCACTTTAAATGCCACATGGTCGTTTCCGTTGACTACTAATTGCCTTCCACAAAAATACAACCCTTAAGCTCATACGTCAAGGTGGATGTTAAGCTAAGATAAGTTGCCTTCTCCGCCACCACTGATGTACGTTTGTAAAAACCAATGTACGTAATCTTCAGAAATGCGATGTCAGACAAACATCCATACGAGTTGTCCAGGAGCAGGACAAATCGAAGGTACTTTCCTACCACATGCTGTCGGGAAATCCCTATGATTAGTAGTGAATAGCCATTGCATTGGATATTTCATAATGAAGAGACCGCTGCTACTGGATGTATATTGGGATTTTAATCCCGAACGATCAACAAGCAGTCTCCCACTATGAAAATCCTAAATCTCAATATCATCAATAACCTGCACAATCGAACGCATATACATTGGTCCGAAGTGGTTTTCAGATAAATTTGATCCCGGTCTCTTCGCACCAACAACGCGCGTTTCTCAACCTCACACAGAAACTATCATAGATTTATCACGTCTCCAACTTTCGACTTGCTATCCTTCGGGACAAGAAGGAAGCTCGATAGATTGGATTAATACTCCGCACTACACGAATCAACATCCTCAACACAAACGATAATCAAGCCTACACAGAAGGCTACGTACTAAGTGTACGATTAAATAGTTCTCACATCAAGTCGAGGAACTAAAATGGCCAAATTTGATAGTCGATTATTTAACTATCAAAGCAAACAAACGAATATTTAGCACCATAAGCAATCACTAAGCCCTTTTAATTAATCTTTTATTAATTAAATCACTTGCTAAATATTCACTTCAAATTATCTTTTACAAAGTTATAGTCTCAAAACCATTTCAAATTCTATATTGGAAAACATTTCCATATAATTATTTCGACTGTGTAAGCATATTCACAAATCTCTTTATTTCCAACACATAGAAAATATTACATATACCTAAATCAGAATTAAGTATATATTTTATTCTTTAAGGAAAACGCTCTTTTTAAAACACATTTATTCGGGTCAAAATGAATGTTGCGTAAAACATCGTTACGACAACCCAAAATCACTAGTATAGGGATTCGAAAATAAGAAAAATATATAAATCCCATACACTATACAAAAACATTTTCTTTCGAAAATCATTTACTATAAAAACAGTGTTATAGTCCATCATTTCTTCTATTTCTCGAAAACGTCTATTTCAACAATGAATGCTGAAATCTATGGTTTCGATACTCAACACATTTTAAAACATATTCAAATCTTTTAACTCCATTTAAAATATCAATTTTCAAAAACATCCATTTTATTTAAATTATTATTCACTGTCCAAAATCATGAATATAGTTCATTTACCAAATCCAATATTTCTACACATTTATTAAAGGGTAATCCACTGTCCAAAATCATGGATGTAGCTCCTTTAAACAAATTTATTAATTCTACATATTTGTATTTTATAAAAACTTCAATACACAAAATTCCTTTATTTACCAATTCCATATATATCTCAATTATATGTCAAAATCCAATTTATAAGTTAATTACTTATAAATCGTTTATTTACAAAATTCATTCATTTTATAACATCATCAATTATAAATCTTATTTACTTATAAAATCCATTTATCACTTCATTTTAACACTTATAAAACTTCTCTATAATTCCATCACTTTTGATTGATAAAATATCAATTTTATAAATCTTATATATAAACCATTTAAAATAAATCAAAAATCTCAATTTAACTTATTTTACCAAATAGTCACTTCATCTTTCAAAAATCACATTTCAATTATACTCCACAAATATCATAATTTTTATAACATAAAAATTATAACTTTTACTTATTCAAAATAAATTCATTTACTTAACAATTCAAAAATAAACAAAACAACTATTTTCAAAAATCACTTTAAAACCCTTTTAAATTTGAAAATCATCACTTTAGCAATTTTAAAATTCCAAAAATAGGCCCAATGCTGCAACGGCACTAAATACATCAATCACGACATCCAAAACATCATATATCACATGATAACAACATATATAACAATATCTGTAAATAAACCAATACTAGTGAGGAATCTAGTTGGACCCCTCCAACCTATTACCTGCAACAAATATACATATTAGAATATGTGTATAATGTAAGCTTCGAGGCAGACGCGCGTACAAAGGTTCATCCGACCATACACAGGAACGTATAGGGTCTCGTCTGCTCCAATAGGCAGGAATATATCCAAATATCACTTAATATATAAATAATATATCACATATCATCCAAACAATCATCAATCATCATAAAATAAATTTATTCTCACTTATATAAAAATATCAGTGAGGCAGAAAGAGTGAGTTGTACTCACATTGATTCCAAAAGCAGTTGTAGTGTTTTATTCCGAATAAAATTAAACAGCCATTTAATTTTACCCAAAATTAACACTATCACCAATCAACTCCAAACCATCTCTAAAACGTATTGCTCGTCAATACGGACCCAAGGCAACTTGTTTCGCTAAAAAACGGACCTCGTACGAAGAAGCTGCGATGTTTTAAAGATTACGCAAATTTATATATATAAATTAATTTTACAATTTCTTTTTATTTTTAACCTTGATAAACACGACCGTTAGATTTTATTTGATGAGATCGTGGCCATTCGCATAAGCTTCTTCTTCTTGTTTGAACAGGAGACTGAAGAACCCATCATGTACGTTTGATTCCTTGATCGCCGATCATCCTACGATCATCTATACGTCGATCGAGCAACACCATTTTGAAGCCCTAGCCATCGTCGAAAGTCCGGCCACCTAGCCCACTAGAAAAAGCGGGCCGGACTTCTACACAATGGAGGAGAATTCCCACAATTTCGTTGCGTCAATTACAATCTCGACCGTTGATATTAAAGATCATGTTAAGCTCTATAATTTTTGTTTAGGAAGTTTCTCGTAAATGTCGATGGATGAGGAGATAATCGAGGAGGAATGGGAGGAGTTTTTGGCCATCGAAAAGATAATGGCGGCGGGAAACCCTAGGGTTGAATAGGGTTTGCAAATAGAAAATAATAACGCCCTTTTATAGAAAATTCAAAACATTATTCACCCGAAATTTTTTCGAACTCGAAGCATGCCATCTGGCGTTTGTAATGTTTTACCCCTATTCCGAATACAATGAAATATATATCGGAAGCCATTTCGATCATATTTAGAAGATAGGTTTTCGAATCGAGTTATTTAAATTCAAAATTCACTTAAACGAATTTCTAAGCATTTTAGCTTGCCCTGAACAAACCGTAAACCCGATTGACACAAATGTAAAATCCTATAATAATATAATATTACAGATCCAATGAAACTAGTTTCGTCGAAATCCAAGACTATTTGAAAAATGGTAATTTTTACACGTTAATAAAATATTAAAATATTCAATTTCTACAATTTAACTTTTAATTCAATTTTTAAAAGTTCTCTAACATCATTCTATTTCAAATAGAATTTAATTCAGCTTTATAAATCATTTTTATTCACATTAAATCCAAATTCCAATTATTTACACAATTTCAAATATTAAATTAACAGTTTAAATTATCCAATTAAATCTAGACATTCGAAATATAAGTTGTTCAACTTATAAAATTAACTTGTGAATATTTAAAATCAATTAAATATAAGAATTTCAAATGATTGAAATTTTGGGTCGTTACAGATGTCCAAAGATCAAAAGTTAAACTCACTCTATTAACACCTTTTAAAACATCCTTCAATGCTTTTTTCTCAAATACATGCAATTTCATACAATCATTTTTTATTGTTACTCGTGATATTTTCTCAAATTCGGGATTTAGTATTTGACAAAACAATATAAAGAACTCATGTTCGAGCATATTAAAAGGGTACTCATGCACAATAATTATGGTAGCAAGAATGTGACGCCCCACCTCTATACCCACGCTAGCCAAGGACACTACGGGGTAATGCCGTCAACTAGCACGGAAAATAAGGCTGTTGAGGAGAGACCATCTGTATAATTGCTTTGTGCGAGCATGGATATGTCAGATAGTATAACATGCATATCATTTCGAAAGGAAATTCCGACATACCGACACAAACTCAAAGCTACTACACAGAGGATATAATATCTTCGGAAACAAATATAGAAATAAACATAACACAAATCAGTCACAGAAGTTCATATCACAAAGGCGGAAATAGATATGAATATAACACATAGAAGTGTTCATCAGAGTAGTGGTCTAACAAGATCCACAATATCACAAAAGAATAGATACAAGTGCTAGACAAAAGAATATGTATACATCAAGGTGTCTCTATCTCAAATATATACAACAAAATAAACTACTAATCTAAGTAGTTAGCCAAAAGTCAGAATAGTAACCCAGAAGAGGAGTCAAGTAGAAGCACCTGTAAAATCTCGGTCTGACTCGAGTATTATTTAATAAGAAAATAATAAACGGATCAGTCTAACTATAATATCAAATGAAAAGATATAGAATAAGGGATATGACAAAAACGTATAATAACCAAAATGCCATACTGCGATAAGTATGTAACTGAAAATCAACAAGAGATTAATCAATATGACAAGAATCTTCTCAAAGATAAAAAGGATTGTCATACTCTTTATTTCATTTACTAAACCATAAATATTGACAATTATATCAAAGCCAATCACAAAAGTTAATGACACACAAATTCACCAATGCACAAATATTGATAAAACTTATCGATGAAACCATAAAAATTGGTGAAACACGAATTCCAGAAATCGTCAATAGAAATCCAGAAATCTCAAAAAAAAGGGAAAGAGGCATATCACAAGAACGGGAGCATGAAAACTCCCAACATGTGTATCGCAAAATGAGCCGAAGCTCCTCCAAACAAGCCGAAGCTTCACCAAAGGAGCCGAAGCTCCTCCAAACGATCCGAAGCTCCTCCAAACGAGCCGAAGCTCCACCAAACGAGCCGAAGCTCCTCCAAACGAGCCGAAGCTCCACAAAATGAAGTATCGTCCTCGACGTGGATAAAGAGACATCGCACATTGCTAGTCTAAATCACAAAATGATCATCACTGATCGATAAGTGTAAATTACACTAAGCTAGTAAATATATGAGCTTAGCTTCATGTCCCATAACCACTATCTTAACTTAAATATTTACGAACAAATTGTAGATCTCCACTATAAAATTGTCACAAGAGATTCAATTGAATAAGTCTAAGAATTAACCGATGAAGTAAACGCAAGCGTTTCATACCACTTGTTTTACTAAGTCGTTTAATTAGATTTCTTATACGAGTAAGGTAAAGGTTTGTATATACTAGTAGGTTGGAAAACGGTTTTATAAACGAGTTTGATATTGAAAATAGAGTTTAAATAATCTTTGATAAAGAGTTTGAATATTTACTACTAGTATAGAGTCCTTTGTATTTCAAAGTGACAAAACATAAAAATGATTGTAGAAACAATCAATCATAAAAATCCACATGCGAAGACGTGAATCAAATCCAAAGAAACCGATAAAGAATCCATCGAAATGGATATTCAAAAATCCTTAAAAAGGAGTCATCAAAGTCGTAATAAATGATAACAACAAATAGGATCATCACGAATCGATTCAAATTGGAAATTCAATCCCAAAAGGCAAAGTGGGCTGAAACAACAAATTCAGTTGACTAAACAGAGATTTCAGTTGACTAAACAACAAATTCAGTTGACTAAACAGAGATTTTCAATTGACTGAATTCTGTCTGGAAACATTATGTTTCCAGGTTCAGTCAACTAAACAGAGAATTCAGTCGACTGAATCATGCCTGGAAACATTCTGTTTCCAGATTCAGTCAACTAAACAGAGAATTCAGTCGACTAAATTTTGCCTAGAAACTTTCAGGTTACAGATTCAGTCGACTAAACAGAGAATTCAGTCGACTGAACTGGGGATTTCAATATTTTCAGCCTAAAAATGAAGATGCAATCTCTTTGCAAATGCAACCGGACGAACATTGGCTCTAAGGGTTTATGCCAATTGGCAACCCGGCCCTATATGCTCCTCGATCCATCACCAAAACATGATCAAAACATCAGAGTTAGGATTTTTAAAGATTTGAACCCAAAACACTAAAAATTGGAATATTCACCAATTCAATCAAAACCAAAAGCAAATGCACATGAATAAGTGTTAGGAATTCATACCTAACAATCAAAGATAATCATAGACTTAGATGTGAGATAAAAATCTCACCTTTGAACCCAAAAACAATGAATGAGAAGCTTGAAGATAAGGGAAGATCAACCACACTTCAATCTCAACACAAGAAGCTTGAATCTCAGCTTAAAAGAGAAACATTTCCCAAATTAGGTTTAGGAATTTTCTGAAATCAAAGAGAGAATGAGTTGGAGAAGAAGGAGATGACACTTACCAATGCTTCTCTTTGATCTTTGGAGCAAGAATTTGAGTTTGCAAAGGAACTAGGGCTTGGGAATTCTAATTTCCAATCTTTTCCCCCATTATTCTCTTGAGCTTGAGAGAGTTAGGAAATGAGGAATGAATGAAGAGAAGTGGAGACGGGTTGGGTTGATATAACCAGAATTGGGCAAATGGGCTGAACCCAAACCCAAAGCCCTATAGAAAAAGTAGCAAAAATCAACTTACTCCAAACGTATCGAAGCTTATACTCAAAAAGGTTGCAAACAACACTTTGAACTCAATGGAAGGGGTCTCGAGTCCCAATTCGACTGTTTGCAAAAATTAACTTTTCGGACTAAAATCCGACTAACGATACCATATTTAAATAAAATATTTAAATATACAATCGCTAAATATACGGGTTGTTACAAAGAACCTCTCTTATTTTGCTTTTATCAAATTTATGGACTGCTAATTGGCCAATCAATTCGCTTTTAGAAACCTTTTCCTTCAAGAAGTCCTTTCCTAACAACTTTTTATGATTTTCTTTAGCATTATGAACACAACATTTATTTAGGTGTCTCTTAAACGTAGTTGTGCATCCATCACTTGTTCTAGTTAATTTTTTATCACAATGAATGCACCTAGCACATAGTTTAACATTACCATCTTTATCTTCTTCTTTAATTTTCTCAAACTCCAGCCAAACCTGGGATCGCATTTTTGAGACTTTTTTTCATCTCCAGTAGCAGTATCTATAGCAGGTACAATAGTAGTTCCATCATCACCAGCATTATTTTTTGATGTTTTATCTTATGAATCTTCTTCAATACTTGGGATGAGCTCAACTTGATTTCCGTTACCAACAATTGGTTGTTGATGTCGTCCATCATTCACCAAAAGTTCCATACCAGAGGAAGAACAAAAAAACAAGGAGTCAATGAGTCACGTTTGTTGGATATTAACTGTTTAATGAATAACTTGATTTCATGCTTGCCATATCCAGTTTAATCTATATGAATCTCATACATATATTAATTTTCCCATCCAATTTCATGTATTTCTCTATGAAGTATGAACTATGTAATTATTGAATATAACAAAAGGAACATCAATTGAACAAAACAAAAACAAAATAGTTGTCAATAACATCAGTTTAATCAGCAAAGCCAAAGCATACATAAAATAAGTATAAAAAGTTAAAAACTTTTGAGATTTAGACAATTAGTAATGATAATGGATGGGAAAAAAAATCAATTATATACTCATACCGTAAGATTGAATTCATAAAACCCAAAAGGTATGCAAAAAAAATCATTTCCATATTCACACAGCAAGTTGGATTTACACTGAATACATAAAGGTAAGATTCATTACTCACAGACACTAAAATTCATCAAAGTTTCATTAACTTTAAAAAACTCACTAGGAGAATCTGAAGAAGCCATGGCAAAAAGTGAAGCGAAAGCTTAAACAAGATATGAATATCTGATATATATAGATGAGAAATTGAATAAGAGATGAATTTCTGTTGTATGTATGTAGATCAGAGGAGCAAAGCTGATTTGTGCTGGTTTTTGATTCTACGTTATGTGGATACAGAAATAGAAGTATAGACATTTTAATTCAGTTGATTTTGAATTTTGATAATTGAAATTGCAGGAATCAAAGGGTCTTTTTGGAGAAGTAAATCGTCACTTTGATTACCGAGAATAATGAAAGGTAAGAGATTTGAATGTTCTCACAGTTGAATAAATTAGGCTATAAACAAGGGAAGACAATTATGGCTATAATCTAAAATAACGTTATTTCCAAGTAATTTATTATACTCCAAAGATATCATTATTATTTAATTTATCAGCAATAATTATTATACTTACTTTACGGTAAACAACAACTCAACTCTAGGTGTTCATGGACATCACTCGGTCGGACGTAACCATGTTCGAGTTCGGGCCCGTAAATTTGATCGGACTACTGCTGTTGTTCAAACTCGGTCCGTTTATCAGTCGAACAAAACATCGGTCGGACAATTTTATGAGCAGGACCAAATCAGACAACGGACTGTCTTGTATGATATTCAGCCCTAGGTGTAAAGCAAATCACATTAGGGGGTATTGTTTCGGTTAGCCATCCTAGGAGCTTTGGAGGTCATTTTACCCTTGATTAAATCTACACAACATGCTTCTTGTGTTCATAAATTTATTTGCTAAGTTTTGTGAAAAAAGCTAAAGCATTTAATCTTCTAAAATCTATATCAAATGAAATTCAAATCCTCTCAAACTCTAACCAAGGCCTTAGAAAATCTGGGGGGCTAGGAAAAGTAAGTCAAAGGGGTAAGAAGATGAAAAAAGTGGTACCATGGTGGAGGCCGTGAGAAATATAAGGGTGGGGGAGCATGACCTTATGCTTGTAAAGACTAAAGATGGAAGCCTAGGCTTATGGGTGATGGTAAGAAGTGATTCTAGTGCTTGTGCTTAGTTGCTAGCAATGGTTATGGGATAATTTCACCACCATTTGATTATATATATATTGTGTGTATACATGTGTGTAAAAATATAAAGTTAAGTAATGTAATGAAGTATGCAAGTTATCAAATTTGGACCCCTTGCTTTGGAAAGCAAGCGAAAACTTTATATTGTATGCATTCACTTCTATTACCCTCTGAAACATGCATCGTGACCTAGACTTTTTTTTTACATGTTTGGTTGGCTTGTGTGTTGAATTGATATGAATACGGAAGTGTTTGTATAGTGATAGTTGTTATAAGTGCATTTTAAAATCCCCTTGCTTTAAACTTGTTTAAATTAGTGACATGTTAATATATTTTGATATGATATATTTTGGTGATTCTCTATAGATAATATAGTGTATGGAACAGTAAAGAAATGGTTTTGAAAGTTGTAGGACTTGTTGAACAAAATTGCAAAAGTTATAGCAAAAAGGTCAATATGGATGCAGTTTGAAAATACATTGTGTTCGACGATTTTTAAAGTTAATTTTGGAAAATATCCTTAGAGGTTTATTTTTTGTTTTAATAAGTAAAATATATTTACATTTTAGTGTAAAAATATCAAAGTTTAAATCATTTCATAACTAGTTGAATGGAATTGAAAATGTTAGAAGCGAGAATTAATTATTATGGATGCACTTTGAAAATGTCTTGTGTTTGGTGATTTTGAAAGTTAGTTTGAAAGATATTCTTAGGGGTTTCTTTACATGGTTATTATCTACTATACACATACTTCTTACAATAAAAGAATTAGATCTTGAATCAATAGTTTGGATAGAGAAAACTTTTCAAACTTTCGATGCTTTTTTAAGTGTTCTCTATCCTGAATTTTCTACATCACTTATAAAAATTTTCTTTGATTGGCATTTCTGGGCTTGTTGCACTATTTTGTTTTAATATGAAATTTTAACTAGTTTTTCCCAATTTAAATGGTTTAAAATTTATTATATTTTTTAGGAAAGTTCTAATAGCATGGATTAGAGTATAAAAAAAAGATTAGAAGTTTGGATATATTTTTAGTAATTAAACATAATTTTTAGAGAAAGGCGTCCTTCGTAGCATTTAAAATAAAAGGTTTTTAGTAAATTATAAATTAGTTATTTTTAAGTAATACATTGAGTAGATATTTAAAACCAATTTATAAGTATTGTTAAAGTATTATATATATATATATAAGTTTGGAAAAGTTAAGTTGAGTATTTTTATAAAAGAATAAAGGTGGTTTTGATTATAACACTTAGTTATAATAATGGTTTTGAGAAATTAGTCAAAAGCATATTATCTTATTAATAAGTATACATAGTGTAACAGCCCGCAAATCCATACCCCTTGAGTCGACACTATTCTCCATCAATCAACTCTAGATGTACGGAAATACGAACCATTTGGGTCAAAGAAGAAGAGTTTGAAGAAGAGAAAATAAAACAACATCAAAATCTAACCATCGCAGCGGAATAAAATATAATAGATAATAACATATCTTTACACAAAAGAAAATTATATCTGTTTTATTCATACATCATCAGAGTACATCATCAGAGTTCAACAACATCATATTATACAACTGGACAGTCATATAAACTTGTCCTCAAAACTGAATACACAGCGGAATAATAATCAAGTACGGAAGTGCGTATCGCCATCCAGCTCGTCTTCTGTTCCACGACATCCTTTCCTGTATTCTATAATACTCGGTCTGACCCGAGCATTATAGTTAAATAACACCCGAGTCAGTCTGGAAAACCAGCGTGAGAAAATCACACTCAATTTGATTATTAAAGTTTCAAAATCCTTTGAAAACAAAAGCATCTCGTAAGACCACGCCACAAATAAACATGTCGGGTTTTTACCTTATGATAGCCAAAACATTTATTATAAAATCCTATGATATTATAATAGTGTCTATATACAAATACTTATTAAAATGGCCGAAATTGTTACATTCATTAAATTCCAGCTACTAGCCACAGTCGTGGGTAATACAATCAAAACCGTAAAAGCGCGTAGGAAGAATGGATTTCCAAGTAATGACTAGGCACTGGGGTACCACCTGTCACAGTATGTGGCCTAGATCACCGTATCGAGGATTACTCCGAATTCTCCGCAACACAAGACCGGGACTACTCCTTACTGGATAATCCCGAGTAAGATCACCCCGCGGTTGGGATCAGCAACCGCACCACTAAGCCGAATAAAAAGGGACATCTAGACAGGGATGACCTCACCCGAATGGGTGCTGCCCACCTAGCCTTGCTGCATAACCCCTGATTTTCAGTCATTCTCGGTTGATGAGGCTCGAGGCTAAGCATTACGTTTTTAGAACATATCCCTTAGAATGCTCATCGCCCACCTGACGATGTTCTGAAAGCATTCATCCATACAAGTCCGTCCCGGGTTCGAACGGAACCGAAGGCACTACTCCTACTACATCTATTTTGGAATCACCTCAGGATTAGTAGCGACTAGCCCTTGCACTTCACTGCTCCATCTTCGCATCCAAACTCGTCTTCCTTAAGAAAACGTTCAAACCAGACGAAGTGGTTTTCGATAAATTACCGATCCCGGTCTCTTCAAAACGATCAGTGCATTGGCCAATATTGATAGTCGGTTATTTAACTATCAATTAACATTCACAACATCCATCAACCATAAATAATTTCAATAAAATATTTATTATCCTCAAATATCTTCGCAAGATATATTTCCATTTTCAACCCCTTTTTGAAAACATTTTTCAAAACACACTTTTCTCATGAAATAAATTTCCAAATATTATTTCCATTGAAAACACCAAGCACTAAACTTTAGATTTTTAAAATAATTTAAACACTTTACTATAAAATATCCTTTAAAACATTTAAATTAAAAATTACTTTAATACTTACTTAAAATATATAATTTAAGAATACTTAAAATAAAACTACTTTGTATAATATAAAACTGAATTTCTAACTTTTAAAACATAACACCAAGCCACCTTTAAATAATTACCGCTATAATAGATTAAAATAAAATACTTATTTTAGAATTTAAACATTTAGGAATAATAAGTTTTTTAAACATACTTTTTAAACAACTTAAAATTCTTTACTTATACTTAAAATTTGTTTAAAACGTACTTGACTATCCAGGGAAATATACTTCTCTTCACATCCTTTAAAAATAGATCACTGTTTATTTTTAAACAAATTTTCCCATTTCTTTAATAAACTCCCATCGTGAATTTATTCTTCAAATATCCACTGATATATTACTTCACCTTTATAAAGCCAGTTTATAAATTCCAAAGTCTCACTTCTCTTTTAAAAATCCTGGTTTTACACAATTAAATCAATCTCCGAATTGATTTCCAATTTACGTCATTTTTAAATAAATTTCCTTACTTACTCCATTTATTCCAAAATCCATTAACTTCAGATTTTATTTATTCATTATGATTTAAAATCTTGTTAACTGAAAATACCAATTTCATATTTTCCAAATTTCTTCTTTATCCTTTCAAATAAATTTAAACCTTGAATTTTAAAATAAATTCTTTATTCCTTTAAATAATATCACTTGAGGTTTATAATTCATTATTTTATGTTGATTCAAATCCCCTTTTTCCATACTCGGAATTATTATTTTTAGAATTTTAAAATCACTTTTATTCTTATCCAGTTCATTCTTAATTTTATTCAAATTCTCTATGATTATTTTACTTAAAAATTCACTCTTTTATTTTCTTTTCAAAAATCTAGTTCTATATATTTTGATAACTCAGTGTACCGAAATATATCCAAGCAAACCTTAGCATTCAATATTCCAATTAAGAAATTCAGTTGGATCCCTCCAACCTGTTTCCCTACATCCACAGATGTTAGCACAATATAAAATATCAATTCCACTTCGAGGTGGAATATCGCGGTATATGGGTTTAATATAATATCATCCGCTGTTATGCGGCGCATAGGGTCTCATCCGCTATATAATGCGGGAAATCAATCATCCAATATATACTATATACTACTATATATAATATAGCACATCAAATAAATTCAATCATTCAACCAATTATTAAATTTAACCATTTAAATTTAAATAAAACCCAGATGAGTGAGATTAACTCACCTTTGATTTTTTTTTCCTTTGTTTTGCAATCCACTTCAATCTCAACCCGGTCTCTTCCTGATAAAAGACCTTGTATAAATATTTATATGATTTTATTAATATTCGAACAAATTGAATAATTCATCACATTTTACAAATTGGTTGACTAATTATTTAGTTTAAACTGATTTTCTTATAATAAATAATTTTAGTAGCTAAAATAATTTAAATAAGTTTATAAAAATTTATCTCCATCATACATCATTTTAAAAATTCGATCAGTAAATGAAAATAGGTATATTTATATATATATTTATTTTATTTTTTTCTTCCTTGAAACTATTTGTACCAAAAATAACATATATATATATATATATATTAAATTTTAATAAAATAAATTTCCTTTCCAAACCTATATACATGTACTAAATAAAATAAAACAAACGGAACTGTTTTAAAATTTCTTTACTGTAAAATAAAATCTCACCTATATATATTTATTCATTTATTTAAATTAAATTAAATGCAGATACCTCGCTACCTAGCCTTATTGTGTCGTCTCCTGCAACCATGACCTGCCTTGTTGTTGGACACAAAACTCCCAAATCCACTGTCTGCCATTAGCAATGACCAGCACCTCATCACCTGACCAAAAATCGCAGAGCCTTCCTTCCCTTAAACCCCAGATTCAAGCTCGAACAATCACCCCTTCACCACAACTGTCTTCTCATCCACGGCGACCCCACAGTCGCGCTTCCACCCTTACGACAACTCGAGACCAGGGTCGCGATTGATATCGATTTCGCGATGAAATCTGAGAACGAAGAGATACCCACCATGACTTCTTTACAACTCGAACTGGTTCGGAGAATGAAAAGGAAGAAAAAGGGGTGAACGAGGGTTAGCGTGCGTTTAGATTTGTGAAGGAGGGCTTCGTTCATCCATGATTTTTTTCCGAGAATTTCAATTAGAAACGAAGAGGGGTTTTATCCTCTTTGTTTTAAAAGGTGATTGGCAGAAGGGTTAGCTCGAGGTATTAAATGTATGAAGAATGGCGTGTATTACAATTTTCGCGACTTTTTAAAAAAAAAGGAACGGAGGGGAACAGGAAGAGACATTAACGTGCTAAAGCCCACTTGTTACAGTGATTTGAATAGAAAGCAAAAAGTTTTGATAGGAAAGAATTTCGGCTGAAAGAGGTTAGGGTATATATATATATATATATATATATATATATATATATATATATTAATTCGAATTCCAATTGTCTCGATAAATGCAACTCAAAATCTCGACCTCCTATCGAGACGTGCCGCTAGGCATTTATAATGTTATACCCCTATTCCGAACGCAATGGAAAAGGTTTCGAGTCCTAATTCGATCGTATGGAGAAGATAGCCTTTTGGACCCAGTTATCATATTGAATTTTGATACAGATTTCAGCGCGTTTATATATCGTATGGCCACAAAGATAGTTCCAAACACTACAAAATTTGAAATTCGATAATAGTACACTATTACGGATCCAATGAAACTGGTTTCATCAAATTCCGAGACTATGCCTCGAAAGGCTATTTTTAAATTCAATTTAAACGATAAAATTTCAAAACCGAACAAATCAGTGTTAAATTCAATTTTAAAACTTTTATTATTCTCAGCACTTTCAATATAAATTTTACAAGCCTTCAAATTATTTTTAACAGACTTAAAACTCCTGATTCAACATTTTACCCAGCTTCAAATTATTTAATTTAATTATTAAACCATCCAATAAATAGTGATATTTGGAATTCAAGTTAAACATTAACTTTTAAATATTTAAAATCAATTAAATATTCTGATTTCAAATGTCCAAAAATTCCGAGACGTCACATTCCTCCCCCTTAAAAGAATTTCATCCCCGAAATTACTAGTTAAGAAGAATGATCCAATACCCGTTTACTTTTTCCCAAAACCAAACAATTCAACATCTTACCAACTATCTTTTTATAAAAAACCCATCATTCTTACTAACTTCCCGAACTCTCCCACAGTTTTCAAATAATACTATTTGCTCAATCATTCAAATTTCAATTTAAAACCAAAATTTGAATTATCAAATTTTCTCAAATTTTTTCTAACCCCCTAAATTTCTGAAAAATTTCGCCAGCGTCTCCTTTGCGCGGCTAGCTCAGTACATCTACAAAATGCCTCTATATGCCTCCAGATTTCAAAAGAAAATAAAAGGCCAAGTGGCTAGATCAAAAAACCAATCAAATTTCGTACAGAAAGTTAAACATCATACATTTTTGTCGAGCAATTCAAATTTATCTTCTGAAATCAAAACCATTTTTCCTTTTCCTTTATAATATCTGTATATCCTATATAGCAATAATATCCAATCACAACATTCAAAATCATTTTATTGACTCCCTTACAAAATTTCAATATTTATTCATCCAAGCCCGTACGATGTACCTATATCATTCGTACGCAACACCGAATCTGATCGCTTACTCGATCCCACAATTTCATTTCCGAACTAGTATCATCCACCCGACTTCCTAATGCGGACTCAGATCTAGTTTCTTGATCAGAAACCATTATTCTCCTTGCATAGTCATAACTATGATAGAGAATTTCTAGAATCAATCAAAATCTATATCCAGAGTTCGCCTTCGAAAGCCAAGTGAAAAATCCTAACTCGGATCGATATAACTATCTCGAATTTCTGTGCTCGAATCTGGATCAAATTGCTATGCGAATAAAATAATATACGTACATCCTACATATTTATCTCAATTGATTATCAACTATATCAATTCCCTTTTTTATTCACATTTATTTGATTTCTATTCACTTATTCACAATTATCACTTTTATTAAATCTTCACTCAAATATTAACTTAGAATATATTCCTAATACCAAATTTTACTTAAGAATTCACCATTCCTTTCTTAAGTTGAATATAAGCATTTTATATGCTGGTTTATTTATTTTCACTTCACCACTTTAGTTTATATCTACTTCTATTCAAATTGGTTCTCCCATTTCCATATGAATTCAATTTATCTTCAACGCTAAATATTGAATTTTATCTTCCATTTATAACTGATTCATATCATTATTTTAAATTAATTTCATCCACTAATTTATTTCAATTTCCAATTTGAAATCGTTTTGTCGCTAACAAAATTTTCCCAAAAATTTTCTAACTGCCAAAATTTTCAGAAAATTTTGGCAGAGTCTCCTTTGTACGGAGGAGCTTATGCAATTTGACAAGAGATATAAATATATATACATTGACCCACCCGGTCGGAAAAACAAAAACAGTTCATATTTCCTATTTTTATTGCGTAGGTGTACCTTTATTTAGCATTTTTAAGCAAGCGGCTTATTATTTTAGCAATTTACGCGCCAAAATCCAGCCAAACGGCTTCCCAGTACCTATACTTACTTAATTTAAACATGTGATTGCCAAAATCATGTAATTTAACAACATTTAACTAGCAAACATACGAGTTTCTATAAGCAATGCAGGTTAAACAATATTTATAAGCAACTTATAGGGTTCTGACATTAATTTTAATTGTTTACAACCAATTTGTATACAACTTCATTCAATTTAAATGGTTTGCAACTTAATTGTTTACATTCAATTCATTTTTAACCCAAACAACTCACATTTATTTCAGTTGATTCCAAAAATTAATTTTATTTACCTTTACCAATTCATAGAATTTTTATTTACTTCCGTTTAAGTCGAACGACTAATTTATTCTATGCAATTTGACGATATTCACTTAATAGGGTATCCATTTTAGTTTTTATCCACATTCAAATGATTCCAACTCATTTATATTTAATTCCATCCCATTTCTAGTTTATTCACCAACCATACATTTTAAAATCATTTCATTGAGCTTGACATCATTCAATTCTTATATTAATAACCACTTTCCAAATTAATTTAACCCAAACTTTTATTTAATGAACTTTCATTCTTACTCGAAGTTGAGCTTCTAATTATTTTAGCTTAAGTTAATTTACTTCAATTTATTCCAACTTCAAAACTTAAGCTCACTTAATTTGCGAATAAATTTTATTTTTCACTTTAACTTATCAAATCTCATTCCAATCTACAAATTTATTTGATTAGTTCTTTTGTTTTGTTCATTACAAATTTTAATTTCCTAATTCAATTCATTCACGACTCATTTAATTCAATTAACCATTCTCATAATCCATTTAAAATTTTAATTCCATTCTCAATTCGTTAAAATATATCCAACGCCATATTTAATTCATGTTTAATTCTCTTACAATTACAAGTTGAATTTCTATTTATAACTCAGGTTTATTTACAAATCCATCATTAACTCAAATTTCAAATTTTATTTATCCAACTAGTGTTCCATTTCCATATTAAATAATTAATTATTCAGTTGGCTCACTTCCAATTTACAATTCAATCTTTGATTTTTATCTTCAAAAATCACTTCATTACTTTACTTGAGTTCAATCTAATTTATAATTCGAGTTTAGATTTCTATTTCACTTTCCAAAATACCAAAATATTTCAAACCAACTCCAGAGTTTAAACCATTACTAAAATGTTCCAAATTCAATTTTGAAAACATATATATCCAAATCAAACTATTCCTCTGCATTTTCAAAATCAAACCAAATTTCGCAAACAAAAATTAATCCAAAACATACAGGTAGCAATCCCCCTCTTGGAAACTCAAAAATGAACACCGATGATGTCGCGATCACCATCGGAATTATTTTCCAGCGACCGAAAAGAGTTCAATGCTTTTATCTCTTTTAAAATTCCTTCAAATATTTTTAAATTCCAAATCTCACCAGATTTCAAATCCAATTCAAAAATATCTTCGAAATACTACCACTATTACTTCTCCAAAACTTTTGGAAACCGTTTCCAAATTCAATGAAATTTAAATTTCTAAAAAATTTCAAATCCCAAATTCTTTCAGAAACATTTTCTATATTTCTCTGGAATTCTATTTCAAAATTATAAATCACATTTATAATTCACATTTACAAATCCCATTTATTTTATAAATTTATTCCTTAAACTTTGGTTAATATTTCAATTTCTTATTCAATTTTACACATTAATGATAATAATTTAATATTATTATTCCTAACAACCAAGCATCCATATATAACTATAATGGTTTACAAAAAAGTTATTCCTTTTATATATATAGAATAATTTGGGTAAAATTATTTCATTTACCCTATTTAAACAATATTGGGTCGGTTAATCTTGTTTAAGAGTTTAGAAATTCCTATCGATAACATAGCGTCCCACATATCGACCAGAATCCATAAACACTCAACCAATAAGTCAACACAATATAAAACAATTTTTATATTCACTAACAAATATGCGCTCATATCTATTCATACACTCAAACTCATTTTAGAGTACCCGAACTCTATATAATGAGTAATCCCCACCAGAGCCAAGGTTCTCGCTTAACCTTCGGCTCTGATACCAAATGTAACAGCCCGCAAATCTGTACCCCTTGAGTCGACACTATTCTCCATCAATCAACTCTAGATGTATGGAAATACGAACCATTTGGGTCAAAAAAGAAGAGGTAGAAGAAGAGAAAACAAAACAACATCAGAACCATCGCAGCGGAATAAAATATAATAGATAATAACAGATCTTTACACAAAAGAAAACTATATCTGTTTTATTCATACATCATCAGAGTACATCATCAGAGTTCAACAACATCATATTATACAAATGGACAGTCATATAAACTTATCCTCAAAACTGAATACACGGCGGAATAGTAATCAAGTACGGAAGTGCGTATCGCCATCCAGCTCGTCTCCTATTCCACAACATCCTTTCTTATAATCTATAATACTCGGTCTAACCCGAGCATTATAGTTAAATAACACCTGAGTCAGTCAGGAAAACCAGCGTGAGAAAAACACACTCAATTTGATTATTAAAGTTTCAAAATCCTTTGAAAACAAATGCATCTCTTAAGACCACGCCATAAATAAACATGTCGGATTTTTACCTTGCGATGGCCAAAACATTTATTATAAAATCCTATGATATTAAAATAGTGTATATATGCAAATACTTATTAAAATAGCCGAAATTGTTACATTCATTAAATTCTAGCTACTAGCCACAGTCGTGGGTAATACAAACAAAACCGTAAAAGCACGTAGGGAGAATGGATTTCCAACTAATGACTAGGCACTGGGGTACCACCTGTCACAGTACGTGGCCTAGGTCACCGTACCGAGGATTTCTCCCAATCCCCTACAACACAAGACCGGGACTACCCCTTACTGGATAATCCCGAGTAAGATCACCCGGCGGTTGGGATCAGCAACCGCACCACTAAGCCGAATAAAAAAGGACATCTAGACAGGGATGACCTCACCCTAATGGGTGCTACCCACCTATCCTTGCTGCATAACCTCTGATTTTCAGTCATTCCCGGTTGATGAGGCTCGAGGCCAAGCGTTACCTTTTTAGAACATATCCCTTAGAACGCTCATCGCCCACCTGACGATGTTCTGAAAGCATTCATCCATACAAGTCCGTCCCGGGTTCAAACGGAACCGAAGGTATTACTCCTACTACATCCATTTTGGAATCACCTCAGGATTAGTAGCGACTAGCCCTTGCACTTCACCGCTCCATCTTCGCATCCAAACTTGTCTTCCTCACGAAAACGTTCAAAACGGATCGAAGTGGTTTTCGAGAAATTAATCCCGATCCCGATCGGTTATTGAACTATCAATTAACATTCACAACATCCATCAACCATAAATAATTTCACTAAATTATTTATTATCCTCAAATATCTTCGCAAGATATATCTCCATTTTCAACCCCTTTTTGAAAACAGTTTTCAAAACACACTTTTCTCATGAAATAAATTTTCAAATATTATTTCCACTGAAAACACCAAGCATAAAATTATTGATTTTTAAAATAATTTAAACACTTTATTATAAAATATCCTTTGAAACATTTAAATTTAAATTACTTTAATACTTACTCAAAATATATACTTTAAGATTATTTAAAATAAACTACTTTGTATAATATAAAATTGAATTTCTAACTTTTAAAACATAATACCAAGCAACCTTTAAATAATTACTGCTATAATAGATTAAAAGAAAATACTTACTTTAGAATTTAAACATTTAGGAATAATATGTTTTCTAAACATACTTTTTAAACAACTTAAAATTCTTTACTTATACTTAAAATTTGTTTAAAACGTACTTGGCTATCCAAGGAAATATACTTCTCTTCACATCCTTTAAAAATAGATCACTATTTATTTTTAAACAAATTTTCCCATTTCTTTAATAAATTCCCATCGTGAATTTATTCTTTAAATATCCACTGATATATTACTTCACCATTATAAAACCAGTTTATAAATTACAAAGTCTCACCTCTCTTTTTAAAATCCCGGTTTTACACAATTAAATCAATCTCCAAATTGATTTCCAATTTACTTCATTTTAAATAAATTTCCTTACTTACTGCATTTATTCCAAAATCCATTAACTTCAGATTTTATTTCTTCATTATGATTTAAAATCTTGTTAACTGAAAATACTAATTTCATATTTTCCAAATTTCTTCTTTATCCTTTCAAATAAATTTAAACCTTGAATTTTAAAATAAATTCTTTATTCCTTTAAATAATATCACTTGAGGTTTATAATTCATTATTTTTCTGTTGATTCAAATCCCCTTTTTCCATACTCGGAATTATTTTTTTAGAATTTTAAAATCACTTTAATTCTTATCCAGTTCATTCTTAAATTTATTCAAATTCTCTATGATTATTTTACTTAAAAATTCAGTCTTTTATTTTCTTTTCGAAAATCCAATTCTATATATTTTGATAACTCAGTGTACCGAAATATATTCAAGCAAACCTTAACATTCAATATTCCAATTATCAATATAATTCATCACAGAATATCAAATATTCATAACATAGAATATTTAAACAATCTAAATAATTTTGAGGAATCCAGTTGGATCCCTCCAACCTGTTTCCCTGCATCCACAGATGTTAGCACAATATAAAATATCAATTCCACTTCGAGATGGAATATCGTGGTATATGGGTTTAATATAATATCATCCGCTATTATGCGGCGCATAGGGTCTCGTCCGCTATATAATGCGGGAAATCAATCATCCAATATATACTATATATAATATAGCACATCAAATCAATTCAATCATTCAACCAATTATTAAATTTAACCATTTAAATTTAAATAAAACCCAGATGAGTGAGATTAACTCACCTTTGATTTTTTTTTTCTTTGTTTTGCAATCCACTTCAATCTCAACCCGGTCTCTTCCCGATAAAAGAACTTGTATAAATATTTATATGATTTTATTAATATTTGAACAAATCGAATAATTCATCACATTTTACAAATTGGTTAACTAATTATTTAGTTTAAACTGATTTTCTTATAATAAATAATTTTAGTAGCTAAAATAATTTAAATAAGTTTATAAAAATTTATCTCCATCATACATCATTTTTAAAATTCGATCAGTAAATGAAAATAGGTGTATATATATATATATATATATTTTATTTTTTCCTTCCTTGAAACTATTTATACCAAAAATAACCTATATATATATATATTAAATTTTAATAAAATAAATTTCCTTTCCAAACCTATATACATGTACTAAATAAAATAAAATAAACAGAACTGTTTTAAAATTTCTTTACTGTAAAATAAAATATCACATATATATATTTATTCATTTATTTAAATTAAATTAAATTAAATGCATATACCTCCCTGCCTAGCCTTACTGCGTCGTCTCCTGCCACCGTGACCTGTCTTGCTGCTGGACACAAAACTCCCAAATCCACTATCTGCCATTAGCAACGACCAGCACCTCATCACCTGACCAAAAATCGCAGAGCCTTCCTTCTCTTAAACCCCAGATTCAAGCTCGAACAATCACCCCTTCACCACAACTGTCTTCTCATCCATGGCGACCCCACAGCCGCGCTTCCACCCTCACGACAACTCGAGACCAGGGTCGCGATTGATATCGATTTCGCGGTGAAATCTGAGAACGAAGAGATACCCACCATGACTTC
Source organism: Allium cepa (assembly GCA_030765085.1). Classification (NCBI taxonomy): domain Eukaryota; kingdom Viridiplantae; phylum Streptophyta; class Magnoliopsida; order Asparagales; family Amaryllidaceae; genus Allium; species Allium cepa. Next base: position 601,818,672 of record CM060929.1, on the reverse strand, counting down.
TTTACAACTCGAACTGGTTCAGATTTGTTTGTAGAATGAAAAGGAAGAAAAAAGGGTAAATGAGGGTTAGCGTGCCTTTAGATTTGTGAAGGAGGGTTTCGTTCACCCACGATTTTTTTTTCGAGAATTTCAAATTAGAAACGAAGTGGGGTTTTATCCTCGTTGTTTAATAGGCGATTGGAAGAAGGGTTAGATCGAGGTATTAAATGTATGAAGAATGGCGTGTATTACAATTTTCGTGATTTTTTTTAAAAAGAAGGAACGGAGGGGAACGGGAAGAGACATTAATGTGCTGAAGCCCACTTGCTACAGTGATTTGAATAGAAAGCAAAAAGTTTTGATAGGAAAGAATTTCAACTGAAAGAGGTTAGGGTATATAAATATATATATATTAATTCGAATTCCAATTGTCTCGATAAATGCAACTCAAAATCCCGACCTCCTATCGAGACATGCCGCTAGGCGTTTATAATATTATACCCCTATTCCAAACGCAACGGAAAAGGTTTTGAGTCCTAATTCGATCGTATGGAGAAGATAGCTTTTTGGACCCAGTTATCATATTGAATTTTCGATATATATTTCAGCGCGTTTATATATCGTATGGCCACACGATAATTTCAAATACTACAAAATTTGAAATCCGATAATAGTACACTATTACGGATCCAATGGAACTAGTTTCATCGGATTCCGAGACTGTGTCTCGAAAGGCTATTTTTAAATTCAATTTAAATGATAAAATTTCAAAGCTGAACAAATCAGTGTTAAATTCAATTTTAAAACTTTATTATTCTCAGCACTATCAATATAAATTTTACAAGCCTTCAAATTATTTTAACAGACTTAAAACTCCAGATTCAACATTTTATCCAGCTTCAAATTATTTAATTTAATTATTAAACCATCCAATAAATAGTGATATTTGGAATTCAAGATAAACATTAACTTTTAAATATATAAAATCAATTAAATATTCCGATTTCAAATGTCCAAAAATTCCGGGTCGTCACAAGATCTTTAAAAAGAATGTTTTAAAGGTAATGCTAAGTGAATGATTTCAGATTTATAGTAACAATGTTTTAATAACATTAGTTTTAAACCCATTTAATTATACTTTTGGAAATGTGAAATTTTGTTTAAGATTTATGAATATTGTTACACCATTTGGGATAAGAATATGAATACATTTCTAAGTATTGAAAAGAGTATAAATGAATAGTAAAAGAGTAGAAACAATGGTGAAATAATAGAATACATGTATGTATCTTTTATAAAGGTGTTATATATATATATATATATTTATATATATATATATATATTTACAAAGATGTTTTAATTATAAAAGAATTAACTAAATAAAAAGGGGATTATAAGTCGCTTATGTCGCTAAATCAAGCTTTGTGTACTTATTTGTTTATGGAAAGTATTTAATCTTATACTTGGCACTAAAAGCCGATAAGTATATTTATTCTATTTGTGAGACTTAAGAATGATGTTCGAGTAGAGTTTAAAAGCAAATAATGCTCTAACCTACCGGACTGAAGGATAATATAAGTTGAGAAAGTCAGAAACGTGATAAGTATACGATACTTGATTTCCAAATGCGATCGTTTCTATTTTGTACATGATAGTCGAGTAGTCGACTATCGCATTTGGCCAAATTAACTATGGAAGTATATGTAAGCATCACATATTGATGCAGTTTGAGATCCTCTGAGGAGGACTCATTCATATGAATCATCTCTTGCTGTAAGAACGTATATATATGAGATCCCCTGGAGAGGACTCCTTTATATCGTTCGTTTACTTCTTAAAAAACCAAAATTGAGTTAATTGAAAATTCAATGATTTAGTTTTAAAGAGTCCGAGCTCATATAAGTGTATCACTTACCGAAAACCACTTCAAAACTGATATAGGAGTTCTTTGTTTTGGAAGCGCTTATGGAGTGAAATGTTATAGAGTTGAACTATCTACCCTAAAGTTAAGTCCAAAGGAAAGGTCAGCGCTAACATTTCAAACGATGCTAGCAAAGGTATTGTTTACCTTGTGGTTGATTCCAAGAGAGGAGAGAGTTAGCATTCGTTGAATGACTTAAGCTGGGATCCATGAAGAGATTCGTGAATTGTTCGTGATGTTGGAATCCATGGGGAGGTTGGAGATCTGTTCGAGTGATGGAGACTCAAATGAGAGATGCTCAACATGGCTTCACCATCGGATATGACAGGAAATAGAGTAGGCCTCATAGCCATTGGGTTTAGCTAACCCAGAAGGGTACATCAACTCCAAATATCTAGAGATGCTTTCAACTGTTGTTGGCAGGAGTTGATGGTATCCAGTATCACGTATTCGGACGTGGACCGGCTATATTTTCCTAGTGGTACATTATTATCCAAATATATATATGTGGTTCCGAAAGGTAGATTCTGACCATTGTTGGAGCTCCTCCTTGATGTACCGAGGGTGCCTCCAACGGAAATACATATGCAAACGAACCTTAGTGGTTTTAGATGTACTTCTATATTATTGTGTTGTGAGATGCAAACAACACTACTATTTTTTTATTTATATTCTACACCCTAGATACTATCTATTATATCACCATATGTACTTATTAGATGAGTTTGTTTCTTTTGAGTGGATAACCAATTCGGTGATTTGGGAGGTCTCGAAAGTACTATTATACATTGATCACATATTTCTTGAGTTTCACACACCATAATTATTTCCGACTCATGGTTTTGTGTTTCCCTTAATTATTCGAGTGCTCTTTCAAGCAATTTGGGAAATGCGGGCTTTCGTTGATATTCTTTTAAGCTTTAGGAGACGAGCAGGATGCTTCCATTTGTTTACTGTAATATTTTATTTCTGCTGCACTGCTACTATGTATATATCAACATTTGCGAGCACATGCTATTATAACTATTTAGACTAATGATAGTACTTAGGATTGTAATTTTGAAATGGTATGTATATTAGAGTAATAGTTTGTACCACGTTTTGATATCATATGTTATCGTTTCACTCCGAGATTCTGATGACATGTTCTTTCTTACTTGTTCCTTTTCTTTTTCTTTTTATTTAGTTAAACGATCTGTCTTTTTGGTACTTGGGTGCTCGGCACATGAATACCATAGATGTATTAATGTCGACACTTGAGGGTCAAAAAAGCAGGTCGTTACAGAACCAATTGATAAGAGTCTTTTATAGGTTAATACAACTAAGTCAAAATAGAATGATCTCATGGTAACGACATATGGCAGTCTTCAGACTTGTGGGTAGTGTCGATCTTGTGTAGCTATAATTATGGTTAAACACTTAGCATGGCGACTTTGTTACAACCATAGTTGATTATACGTTTAACTACTTAGAGTGAAACACTACCCAAGAGTGGTTTCATATCCTTTGTTGTAGAAGGTCAGTGCCACTGTAATATGCAGTCAACTTAAACTCAAAATCTTTGGCCAAGGTAAATTACCTAATCGATAATTGTTATCGGATTGAAGCAAGAACTTTAAAGCGGTCTACCTAATTAAATTTAGATAGTAGTAGTGTTTTTGATCTTACACCAAACTCTAGATATCCAAGTGATATAGTGATGACGAAAAGGATACGCATAGAAACGGTCGTTACTTAGTGAGCTTAAAATAGATTGGAAATTGGATTTCTCCTAAATGGTTTATAAATGATGAACTTGTGCATGATACCACACCTAAGCAAAGTCCGTACAGACTTCAACATATAAATTATTTGAATATTGACCGAGGACCGAGTTCACAGTTGGGAGTCAACACAACTGTGTTGTTAATTATTTATGAATTCAACTAATGTTAAAATTAACTTATAAATTAATGATAAATTAATACAAATATTGCATGCTTAAAATCGATCAACACGATGTACAAAAGTTGTACGTTGGTTCGGCGAAAAAAGGGCTTGAATAATATAATTGAAAATTTGATTCAAAGAGGAGTCAATGGTCATTTTGACTCAATATGGGGTCAATAGGAGGCCGACCATAGAAGGGGGGCTTTGGAGACCTGGTCTTCTAGGATTTGAGAGAAATGAGCAAATATTTTAATATCTGGTGGTCTATAAATAGATAGCCTCCATTCTTTTTTCTCCATAGCCTCAATTTGGTTTTCTCCATAGCCTCAATTTGGTGAAGATTAGGAGACGGTCTTGCAACCCGTACCCAAGGAGACGGAGGAGAGGACTAAACAACTGATTTGTTCGACAATCGACGGAATCGTAAGGAGGAGGTAACACTCCTATTTATATACAGTTGTATACATGATCATATTATATGCCTTCATAAAATATTATGTTCGACTATGTTTTAATAATAATAAAAATTTGAAATAATTTTCAATTTAGTTAATGAACTATATGTATGTGTGTGTATGTGTGTAATGAATATTTGTCCATAGTAGTGGCTTAGTGGAGGTCCATGGGACTCATACGGACTGGGTTGCCTTACATCCCAAGGATGAATGGTCCTCCATTATTCTTCGATTGGCCATTTCATTTTTCATATAATAAACATTTATATTTTAAAACTTATTGAGTAGTATTCATATTTTAATAAGTGAAAATTTAGATCCATCCATTATTTTCAGAATTGATACGTGAAAAACCCTTTTCAAAACTTGTTTAAATTACACTCCTATTTTTAATTTCGATAAAAAAATTGTTATTTTTTGAAATTAAATTTGAATATCAATCGCATGTTTCTGTTATCAGAACAATATTTTTGAATTTTTTTAAAACTGCAAGTATTTGTAGAGAAATCTGCACATACTTGGAGTTCTTTGCAAACAGTGCGAAAACTTTAAATATTCGTAGGTTTCTCAACTGCAGAGTTTTCTGTAAATATTAAGAAACTTAAATATATGGTTTCTTTAATGATATATTTGTGAAGAGGGATACCAACTGTGACGACCCGACTTTTTGATCTAGAAAATTCCAGATAGTTAGGAAAAGAAGGAAAGAGAAAGAAAAAGAAACAGAACCAAAACACCGATTCTCACATTCGCAGCGAATAAAATATAATACCACATAAAATAATATTTATACAAAGAAAGCTGTAATTGATATTTTACATTTTTAAATACATCAGAGTTACAACATTTCACAATCACTGGACAGTTTAAACAACATGTCACAGATATACAACAACTTATCACAACGGAAACACTCCATACGTTCATGCCATCCAGCTCGCCTCCTGAGCTCTAAAACGTTCTTATCTAAAAATCTGCAATACTCGGTCCGACCCGAGCAAAACTAAACCAAGCACCGAGTCCTCCTACACCCTCCTGCCACTTCGAGCCATCACACAATTTCCTTCGAGTTCGACCCGAGTCGAAGCTTTCTTCCCCAAAGCTTCTTCAAACCCAGATGCACGAATGCACCGTGCACATGCACGACGACTCCGCCCCTCTCCGATCAACTTTCCGGCCTTCAACAAACCATCCTCGACCCCGACAGGGTGGCGTGGAGCAGCTCTGAAAGGAAGACCATGGATTCCAGTTGTCATAATCGACGGCGACAAGAGAATTTGCTGGTGGTGCTTCGGTCCAGTTTTGCGTCGATCTTCGAGTTTTCGATTTGCTTTCGAATTTTGGATTCTGGGTTGGCTACTGAGTATTTTGAAACTAGAAAGGGTATTTTATAAATCTTTCCTTTTAATAATTAAAAAATTCTTTACCATGGGTTTAACAATCTTTTTTAAATTGGACACGGTGAAAAGTGGAAAGAAGAGGTTGAATAGAACCTATCTAATTTTCATTGTACGATTCTAGTTTGTCGATATTTAAATATAAATCAATATATCTTTAATAATAGTTGTAATATCTTTGGCACCACACTTTGTTAATGTCAACGTAAAGTATCAAAAACGTCCATCTATAGTATTACCAAATTTTAATATCACTTAAAAATAGGACATAATAATTAAAATTTCTTTGTAAATTTAAAACAAGCTAGTTCTATTCTCACCCCTCTTTGCTCCTTTCACACCCCACTCAGTTAAAAATAATCGTCACATCCTACTTTTTCCCTTTCACCCCTTCTAATTCATTCCAAAAATACCATCTACTTCTTAAATCATGTTCAGGTACGAATGGTTTATGCACGAACTACGTTCGGTCCGAACTATGTTATTATATAAACCTCGCTCGACCCAAACTAGATTATTATACGAACCTCGCTCGTCCGAGCGAGTTTATTACACAAATCTCGTTTGGACCGAGCAAGATTTTTACATAAACATATTTCTGTTGGAGCTTATGTACATAATTATTTATTTTAAACGTGATATGTTGTGTTTTGAAGATATGTGCAACTTTGAAAAATCTGAAAATTGATAAAGGAGCGGGGTGTGAAAGGAGGAAAGCGGGGTGTGAATAGAATGAGCCTTTAAAACGCCATATATAAATATTACCGGTCATAAAATCCATTAAAATATGATTTTATAAATAATTTTTTTTTGCAAATTCGTTCTTTATTAATCATATTATAAAGAAAAATTCAAACTAACAGAAATTAGATGTTGCAATTAAAAGTTCAAACTAAATGCACATTATTTCAATGCAAATAATATGATTACATATTTATACAAGACATTTTCTTTGAATGTGTTAAACATTGATAATTTGTAGAAAAACAACTCATGGACCATAGTTACGCACGAAGGGCGTGCATTAGCGTCCGTGAATCACACAATGTCTTTTTTGTTTAAAACTACACGTTTTTGGTATGTTCAATTTTTTTATTGAATAAGAAATAAAAATAAACGCATGAAATGCTTTCACTTCGCTGTTGGATCGCAACAAATTCTGTCACCCCTTGTGCCTAAGGGGTTTATATGACCATTTAAGCTCCCTGCAGCTACACTCATTCATTCGGAGAGAGAGATCTTTCCACAGCGAAGGAAAAATTCGTTTAAGATAAGAGAGAGAGATCTCGAATCATTCGATTTATCTCTTAGAATCCCATTGCACAATGATTTCTTCCAACAAGCTCAAATCCTTCGATTTCTACAGGTTCCTTCTTCTACTTTGATGTATTCAACCATAATTATGCTGTGACTATGGCATTTCGTTGCATTTGTTGGGTTATATCGAGATCTTTGCTATACTTTTTTCAGATTGGAGTTTTTGTATATTTATTTATTTAGTTTTTATTCAGTTTTGATTTGATTATTATTATTATTAGAACATTCCCAACCGATAACAACCTCCATTCCCCTAGTAGGTAAAAAAATGAACCACTTTAGCAGCTGGTTTTCTTTTAGCTGGTTAAGGCAAAATATTGAACAGAGAGGGTTTAGCCGGCTTTCTTTCTTTTAGCCCGCTAAGGCAAAATATGCTTAGCCGGCACTATATACTTCTCTGAATATTGTTAATCTATATGAATAGTGTTTAACCTACATATAGGTTGTTAATAAGCGGATGTAAGCGTAGAACTGAAATGCGTGTCAGATATTTACGGACTATAGAGGCTTAAGTTTTATATATATTGGCAATCGGCAAATCATGTGTGTATGAAGCGAAGTGAAATTTGCTGTTAATGTTGTTACTGAGTATTTCATAACTATGTATGTTGCATTGGAGTATCGAGCAATGCTTATCCATTATGTTGCAAATAATATGCATTAAAAGAGTACGAATTTTTCTACTGTTTGTTATTCTTAAAGTGCTGAAAAGGGAAACTAATTGTACATTACATGTCAATGGCAGGAAAATACCAAGAGATTTGACAGAGGCATCTCTTTCAGGAGCAGGATTGTCAATTATTGCCCTGTTAGCTGGAGCGTTGTTATTTGGAATGGTACATTTTCTAAGCATTTCTCCAAATATTCTTTTGTCACCATGTAAGCTCCAATAAGCAATGGCCGGTTTAATGGATATAAATGGAAAATATGCCAAATCTTGTTGGGAGCATAAATGATTGGTTTTGCAGAGGGCATAATCTAACTGTCATTTTATGTCTTAAGACGCTGGCTCTTTGAATTTCATTGAAGTTTTGTTTCCTCTTAGAATCAGTACTATGATTGGAGTTTTGAAAGTTCAATGCAACTTATATACATTTGGTTATCAAAGTAGCACACTAGTACTTATTGCCTCAAACCGGTTAATACACAAGGAGATAAAGGATTTGTGGATCCATGGTACTTCTTTCATTTGAGAAATTCGTATCATGTCATCAAATAGGCATGATTCTCTTTGTATTAGTAATGTAGTACGTGGCACATAACTCTCAGATGTATCAAATTTTGACATCAGTTGAGAGCAGTTTAAATTGCTTTTGAAATATACAGTAGAAATGTTGATAGAATTTTTGTTTAACAGGAGTTGAACCACTATTTGACAGTGAGCACGACGACTTCTGTAATTGTGGACAGAAGCCCTGATGGAGAATTCTTAAGAATTGATTTTAACATAAGGTACAATTGTGAATCACAACCGTTGAGCAAATGACTTATTGTTTTGGGATTGTTAATGTTTTAATACAAAGGGTATATATTTTCATTTCAATGGTCTCTTATCTTATACAACATATAGCATGACATATAATGATCATATGCTATATCTAGTGTGTGATGACATGCAAAAACCAGTATCCTGAGTAGTAGATGACTGATAAACAGAAAATTTGTTGTTGTAGACGATCTTTATCTAAATATGATAAGGGAACTCACAAGTTCAATTTTTCTTTCCTTTTCATCATTTAGTTTTTATTGCATAAACATTTTGGAGGCCTAATGTGTTATCAAATTGTTATTGCAGCTTTCCTGCTTTGTCATGTGAGTTTGCCTCAGTTGATGTGAGTGATATACTGGGAACGGTGAGTTTTTCATGATAAAACCAATCTCTTGGTCATTGGAAACAACATATTCCTTTCAAGTTTTGTCAATCATGTTTGGTAGGCCTTTGTACACATCATTAGCTTTTTTAGTAGTGGAATGTTTACATATTGCTTTGTTATTTTCTTGCCGGTTCTTAGTTTCATCGGATCACATTGCATGTATAAATAGATACACATGCTCATTTTTTTCACTTGACAACTTTCTTACTTGGAAATTGGTCATATTACACAAAAATGGTTTTCGGAATTCCTTTAAACACGCTTACATTGCAGATTGCTCGCCCATGTTTGAATTGCATACTGCTGCCAATGTTTGAATGGTGTAAGCGATAATGTCTTATGAAGATTGAACAAATAATGATTAACATCAATGTAAAATCATATCATTCAACGTCTGCATGCATAATTAATTTTTTACAATCGTAATGTGAAATAAATCCTTTTTTGTATAATTAGCTAATCATCAGAATAAACAAGTGAGGTTGGGCACTTGGGTCCTCCTTTTTCTTGGTTTATATAAATGTGAAGTAGAAATAAATTCTTCTACTCATAATACAATTTTCTAGTGGACTGGATTTGAAAGAGATCAACTGTAATTCTACCAACAAAACGTTGAATTTAGCGAGTTATGGTATGCAAATTACCAGGGATGATTATGCAAGCGGACACGACTTAATGTCATTTTCTAGTGTTGATTCTAGCTAATTTAAGAAACAACGTTAAACTAATCATTGGATTCTATTTTATCCCTTTGAAATATATTCCATGAAATGAAAGTAATCATGATATAACCTGTTTCTGTAATTTTGCAATATTGTATCACTTCTATCTGATAGAGTTAGCAATACTTTCCGTTCTCTCATGCAGAATAGACTGAACATAACAAAAACTGTCCGTAAGTTCTCAATCGATCCTAACTTAATGTCAACTGGATCCGAGTTTCATTCTGGACCAATTCCTACGGTTTTTAATCACGGAGATGAAATTGAAGAGGAAATTGAGGGTTCTGTTCCACTTACCGGTAGTACATTTGACACTTATTCACACAGGTAAGGCGTCGACACATGTTTTAGTTGTGGAATTTTGATAATGTAGTTTATTCTCTTAGCGGTGAGATATAAGCAAATGCTATATCATGCATGAGCTTTTTACAATTTCTTTTGGCAGGAATTAGCCTATTAGGTAAGAATTTTAACCTCACAATTTCATCTTTAGGTATTTTCCACCCGGTGAGTTGTCTCGAACAGAACAACTGCCTACCTACTTTTAACTCTCTGGTTCTAACATTATTTTTTGTTACGATATAGCATGAGTATTATAGGAGTTCATAGCAGTTCAATATTACACACACAGCGCGCGCTTGCATGCGTGCACATGCCTATATCCATTTTTTTCCTCTTAAAATAAATATATATTATGAGACTATTCTGGGTATGCTGCAGGATGGTTCTTCAATTATCACTTAGATGTCTTGCTATTTAGTTGTAAGGACCTAGTCATTACTCTATATTCTTAACCGAAAACTTCCATGCATCAGCAGATCAAGTCACCATATTTTATGAACAAACTGCACAATCCATCAGGTTTTACGTGTTCTAAAACATGTGTACCAAAAAATACTTATGATTTTGGTATGAAAATCTTATCCAAAACGTGGTTGCAAATGTTCTAGTTTGAAATTGTTAACTTTGCAATCATCAACCAAAGATCTTTTCTTGGAAAAGTAGCCGACTCTGAAGTTCATATGCCCTTCAAGTGTTTATAAGTTTACAAAATTTATGCAAATACCTGCTTGATGTCCTTTCATTTGATGATCAGTTAATCATAGCTGGTGTGTGTGCCTGTTCAATACACCTTTGTCCTTCTCAAAATTTTAAAATCTTAGTTTGGTATGATACATCTCTTTGAGGAATCATTTACTATGCTTTTGATACTGATACCTGACTCAAATTTATGATTATTCTTCAGGCACAGTATTTTGGTTGTAAATTTTTATGCACCTTGGTGCTACTGGAGCAACCGACTGGTAATTAACTCCACATCTGATGGAAATGTTTGTAATTTGAGTAAATAAACACATGCATCATTTTAAGCTCGCTTGTTAGACAAGTCCAGAGAATTAAAATTAGGCTGCTCATTGTTGTGATTTGTTGGATTTCCTATGGCTGAACGTCAGGAAGTGTTTTCAAAAATTAGCAAGCTGCCAGGCTGAGTTTATCTTATCAATCTGGAGGAATATCACTAAGTCAGCCAATTAATTTTGGCTAGGTCTTTACTTCAGAATGGAAAAGAGTGAATGCATAAAGTAAAACAAAATATCTGTAGACAATCTGGAAAGAAAGTCTGTTTCAGTCACCACAATCACATTATATGACATCTTGTTGCTTTGTAAATATGGCGACTTTAATCATGGTTTTTTAAGCTTGTGTGGTGATATATCAAGTGGAGCTACTTTACTAGTGATCTTTCACATAAATGATTGAAGCATCCACATATATAAGCTTCATTCTGGTAAACCAGTGACAATCGAGGTTTGGTAATTCCGCCAACTTTGTGTAAATATGTGGGGTGTGGGGGAAAGGAAGATGGTGATGGTGGTAGTGTGAATCAGGATCTTTCTTAACTTATATGTTAACTCTTACCATTTAGTGAAATCAACTTCCAATATGAATGTTTCGCAAGTACCATATTTTGTGAATTTGTGTCTTTTCTAATCATACTTTGTTATTTACTTCTAGAAACCATCTTGGGAGAGGACAGCTAAGATAATGAGGGAGAGGTATTTTCATTTTATTCCCTCTTGCGCACATCCTTTGCACGTTGTTAAGTGATCCATAGTAGACATTTTATCTTTAAACATTTTTCAGATATGATCCGGAGATGGATGGGCGTATTCTGCTGGGAAAAGTTGATTGTACAGTATATGGTGATTTATGCAGGAGGTAAGATATTACGTTTCTGTGAGGTTTTTTTATCAATGGCAAAAAACCAAAAAATAATAAATTAATGTGGGGAAAACAGTTGACTAAACTGATTTTATATTAAAATAAATGCTTGTAGCATCGGTGGTTTTTGGTTCTTGTTATGAAATAAAAAGAGTTGGCGACCTTTGAAGTTCCAGGTCTGCATTATGTAATGGGTATATAGTACAAACAGATAGATAGGTAACATAAGACCAAGTTTTATCTGCATATTTGGTCTTAATAACCTCTTGACTTGCAAACATTTCCCATCATAAACGATTTATTGAAGGGATTTTCTTGTTAATACATATAAATTTATTCTTTGAGGCGGAGCCTTGGTGCAACGGTTAGGTCACCCGCATGGTGATCTGCGTCCAGGTACGAGTCCGGAAGCAACCTCTGCGCAATTACTGCATACATTTTCGAACTCCCCAGAGTCCGCTATCGTGCGGGAGCCTCGTGCATTGGGTTCCACCTTTACATATAAGTTTATTCTTTCTACACGGCCTTAGTTACCCTCTTGTCATACATACTTGGCCCATGTTTGATTATAACGAATTAATATGAACAATGTTTGTAAATGTGTATGTTTATTTTGCATATTTGGCCTGGATAGTCTCTGAGGCTTGGACTTACAAACTATTAAAGTTACTAGTATTTTTGCATGTGCATGTGCCATTTATGAATAAAATATCTATCACCCAAGTTTATAACCATGTTTGGTTACATATACCACATGCTAAGACTAAAAATAATGGGTAGCTCGAAAATTAAAAAAGCTTCACTCCATGTATTAACATTAATAGTAGCGATACTGAGTTGCTAATGGAGATTGTTTATTAATGCGTGTGTGTGTGTGAATTGTTAATGTTTAACTTGTTCCATTAATAATTCCATACAGTAATACATACGAACATGCTTTACATATCTTTTTTCCCTGTCATATTTTGATACTCATATTTGCGATAAGATTCATATCGTCCAGCAAAATAATCTGACAAGACTTTCTCTAGCTAAACAAGAATTTTTTCTGATTGTTTTAAAAAAATAAATCAGCTTGTTGAATTTACTTCGATGTATTTTTTTTCCTTCTGATTTCAGATCATGAATCATGAGCTTGACAGCTCATAACTTGAAAAATATTTATTTCCTGATCCTAATTATGCAGGCATCACATACAGGGTTATCCCTCCATTCGCATATTCCGCAAGGGCAGTGATCTTAGGTAAAAATAATACATAGCCTTTTGTAATTTTTGCAATCTTGTGTTAGTATGTAGATTTCTTTTACTTATTCCCACAGACAACAGTAGCAGGATATAAATACTTGTCTCAAAAGTTTGAGTTACCTTTCTTTCTTTAGGACAAACTTGAATATGTGTGCTGTCTGATGGTATACCTGCTTTAGCTAAAAAATCCAAACTTCGAAAACTTATAATACTATATAATTTATATGAATATTATATTCAGTAAAGAGTATCTGATGTTTTGTAGGCACTAATAACATTTCTTTAACCTTGCATGAGATGTCTTAGAAATGTTAAGAATATCTTGACCATAAACACTAGTGCGCAACAGAAATAACATCATTATGATCTTTTAACATATTGGATTTTCATAATACTTCAAAAATAAAAGAAAATGAAACTACAGAACTAGGAAAAAATGAAGGTATTCTATAACAGGAAAATAGACACAAGGACAAACTTAGAAATTTTTTTAGATTGAAGGACAATGCTAGTTATAACTAGCATTTTATATAGTGTAAAACTGAATATAATGCTAGATTTAACTAGCATTTTGTCTAGTGTAAAAGTTGAATATAATGCTAATTATAACTAGTATTTGTCCTTCGGTCTAAAAATGAAACTTAGTGTCCTTTAGCCTAATTTTTTTCCAAAGTTTGTCCTTTTCCCTAATTCCCTCGTTCTACAATTTCTTGCTTTCTAATGATATGTGGATAATAGCATTTAGCTTATTTACGACACTAATAACACCATAGTAAATGAAGTTTTTCCCATTTGATAGATGCTGGAAAAGATATCCTATTGCGCAAGATAATTTTTCATTTAAGCTAACTTGAAGGACTGGTTGCAAAACAAACTATACAAATATATAATGTAGCTATATGTTTTGAGCCACTTTTAGTGCTAGTTGAGTGCTTTGTTATTTTACTTACACTAGCACAACTATAAATTGCATGTATGCCAACGTAAAATCCAAAATTTATCTTGTAGTAGATATACTGGTGCAACTTAAGTAAGATTGATATTATTTTTCTTCTTCATCGAACTTCTATATCTGATTGATTCTTTTCTTTTTCATCTTTTCCACTATATATTGTCATCTTCTTTCAAATCTCAAATCTGAAAGCCCTTTCTAAACAAAAATTTCCCTTCTTTTGAACACTTCCTTTGAATCCGTTCCTTCTAATTTGCTCTGTTTGCCTCATTTATCAACTTAAATTAAGGGTAAGTTTGTTAGACATCCTCTCTAAGTTTCAAAAATCACCAAAACCCCTTCCAGTAAACTATAAAAAACCCTAAATTTCCCTCAAAACCGTAAATTACTGTATCAATATTATTTTTTGTTCGATCTTATTGTAATTAACAACTAAACCTAACAAAAAATCATCAAAAGCAGTAAATTATAGTTTGAAATCAAAATAAGATGCAGAAATGGAAACAGTGCAGATTTTTCATACATTTTGCAAATATTTGAATAAGAATGCATATATTTGTAGATTGATTGAAAATTGAATCAATAATATTTCGCAAAAATTAACATATTATCTATGCAAATATCAGCAAAATTAATTCTGAAACATAAATATATTTCTTTGCAAATATTTACAAAATTTACATTTGTTCTGCAAATATTTACAAAAGTAGTGCATATTTTGCAAATATTTGCAAAATAAATGAAAATTGAAGAACAATATTCTGCGAAAATTTGCAAAATGTTTCTGCAAATATTAGCAGATTGATTTGAAAACAAATATTTGCAAAATGAATCAAAAATAATGCATATTTTGCAAATATTAAGAATAAAAAATGAACAGCAACATTTTGCAAATATTTGAAAAAATAATGCATATTTTGCAAATATTTTCGAAATGAATGGTTTATTTTGCAAATATTTGCAAAATGCAAAACGTTTCTAGAAATAATTGCAAAGTGATTGTAAAACAATAAAAATGTTTTTGTAAACATTTGTAAAATTGCATTTATTTAGTAAATCTTAGCAAAATGAATGCATAATTCAACAAAAAAAACTGCAAAACATAATTTTATAATATAATTGAAAAAATCGCACCAAAGAGAAGAGAGCATTAGAATATTATAGCATTAGAATGAAATCGTTCGAATTAGGGTTCACATTTGAAAGAATATGTCACATATAAAGAAGGGCAAAATCAGAAAATCAAATTCTGAAAGTAATTATAGGGGGTGGATTCAAAATGTTTTTTTTGGATGGATTTTAAAAAAAATGAGATCAGGAAATAAGGGTATCTCCTTAGTTTCTACTTAAATTCTATATTTTTCCTGCAGATATTAATCTTTGTTTCAGCTAATTTCTTGAATTGAACTTTATAGAGAACTCGTATTATTAGGGATAAGGGATATGAGAAAAGAATCATGATCAGTTAGTGCAACTTATACTGGTGCAATTTTGATCTATACTAGTGTAGAAACTCACTTTTCTGTAAACAAATTTACACGAATGAATTCGAGTGGTGGTATCAGTGCAAAAAGACACCAAAACGCCTAACCAACACTGATATTGTTAATTAGCCTATATTTGCATATAATATTAAAAGCTATAACTTAGCAATAAGAAGTGTGTTTACAATAAAAACAAGTGCTTACTGCACATTTTCAAATAATAAGTTATAAAAATCTCATCTAAATGAACATTGAAAATGTTTTAAAGACACTTTTTAATCTATAAATCATCCTAAGCATAGGAATATATAAAGATCAAGTGGTTCTATTCAACATTAATCATTTTTTAGTGCAAAACATTTACTTTAATGAAAATTTAGTCCAAAATTAAATTTTCTTTAGGTGCCGAAAAATCTAAATTCTAAGCGCATTAGTTCTCCAGACCTAAAGTGCATTATTTCACTCATTTGGTGTTCATGCATTATACATGCTTTCATTTTTAATTGCAAAGATACTTGTCTTTTATATCTTTTAACTTTTAAGTAATATAAAATATGCCGTTTTTTTTTCTTAATTGATTGATGTATACATTTGATTAATTTACCCTACACCGATAAATTGTTTGAACAACATCCAAACAAAATCTTTTTTAACATGTACCATGTTGAATAAATAGTTGACTTCTGAAGCCCTTGGCTTTTTTTAGTGAAATGGACTTTTTATTCAATTCATCTTTTTAGTATATTTAAAGAAAACCCTTTTTTTTGTTAAAAAAAGGGATTTTTGAAGTGATCATATGAATACAATTTGTTTTAAGTTTTTATTTTATTTAAAATCATGAATTTTTACCATAAAAAGTAGTCTCTTCTGACTGACTTTTTTTATTATTGATTTATCTTGTTTTATAAAATTTTGAATTCTACAGAAGTGAGTTTGAGAAAAAAATGATTTGAGTAATATCTTATTTATTTATTTCCAACAGTGGCGTAGCCAAGATTCCAAGTTGGTAGGGTCACGATTAAAGAAAATTGGAATCTTCTTGGATGATACCTCTAATTATTTTAGCCATTTATTCAAATAAAAAAACAAATGAAAATAATACTCATAGCAGAAAATAATTCATAATAAATTATCAAACAATCATAACTAAAACAATCATATACCAATTTATTAAACAAAATTTTTAATGTTGCAAGCTAATTTTAATTATAAGAATGCAATATTTTATTTGAAAAGAGAACATATGATTTTAGTTACATATTTTTCAACTAATTATAATTTCGTGGTACAGTCAAAAGTGAAAAAACCAAGTAAATTTGTCAAGTGATGTAGCATAGGACAAGAAGGCACAGTGCTCGAATAAAAGAGAATGAGTGCATGGTAAGGGCACATGCATGTGGCAGTGAAACAGAAAATATATTTTATTCAATGCAACAAATCTTCTTTCTTTTTTTCACTTGTTCTTCCTTACCAAAATTTGGGACTTCAAACCGAAGAAAATATCTTCAATTTTTTAAACAATAACTCTCAAAATTTCTGGCGGGGTCACTAGCTCTCCCCAGCCACAAGATGGCTCCGCCCCTGATTTCCAATACAATGCCGCATGCTTTTTGTCAAATGTCATGTAAATCAATTTGTGGTACTCTTAGTTTATCTTATTTCCCAGATTTCCACCATGTCCCAAATTGTAACCGGATAGGACACACTCCACAAGTTGGTCTAACATATAAATATATAATGTACCTCGGTGGATGGTATCTAATCTAAGCCAATTAGTTGGATATCTCACTTTATAGTAAAATACATGTTATATGGGACACAATTTTCTTTAAATATGTAAGGCCGCGAGCTTTATTCTTGGATGATGAATTTGGTTTTTGCGATTACCTGGTTTAATGGTCTAGTATCGAAAATATTTTCTCGAGTGGCACTGCTCATGCGGGGAGCCTTGTGCACCGAGTAGAGTAAATGATGATGATGATATATTTTATGCAAAAGAATTACCTATGTTTACTAATTATCACATTAAAATTGTCTTAATTGTTATTTGTTCATTTATTTCAGGGACGATAATGGTCACCATGAGCATGCTGCCTATTATGGAGAACGGGACACAGAAAGCTTAGTTGCGGTATGCTATGCGTTGAAACAATGTGAAAGCATGTGAAGCTCAAACAATATTATAATTTCTCTATCTTGTCACTTATATAACTATTTAAATCGAAACATGTGGTTGAAATCGGGGGATTTGAGGTGCACCCTATCCATGCACACACACAGAGAGATATGAATGTTTGTGTAAAATCTATCGACTTATATGCTACTCCTAGTATGCTAAACTTTGGAATTGTTTCTTTTTTATTGCCGAAGGCCATGGAAACATGTGGTTGAAATCGGGGGATTTGAGGTGCACCCAATCCATGCACACACACAGAGATATGAATGTTTGTGTAATCTATTGACTTATATGCTACTCCTAGTATGCTAAACTTTGGAATTGTTTCTTTTTTATTGCCGAAGGCCATGGAAACTTTGGTTGCCTCAGTTCCTAAGGAGACGCATCATACACATGCATTGGAGGATAAATCTGAAAAAGTTGTTGATCCCTCAAAACGCCCTGCACCATTGACTAGTGGATGCAGAATTGAAGGATTTGTTCGTGTCAAAAAGGTAATCAGATTTATGCATTTCGTTTTTCTGTTTGCCTTTGTGACAGGAACAAAAGAGAAAGAAAGGGCAATTGTATCATGGAAAACAATAATTTTTATTATTATTCAACTCTTTTCTTCTTATTTCACTTGGTAATGGGGAAAAAGTGCATGACCAAACTTTGAAATGATAATTAAGAACTATTCTATGTCATGCTTCAATTTAAATGACCAAGTTTGACCAATGTTTGTAAACATATTAAACTGAAATGATTTGTGGAATGCTTGACTAAATGTATAACCTAACTAAATCTAATAATCAACAACTTATCAAGGAGCCTCGACTCATTTGTAAATATTGAGATTTTCCTTTTTAAAAGTAAGGATGGCGAAAGCATCATGTTTCGTGATTGTAAACTTTGGGAAAAATGGGGAATTGTTTTTGAAGTAATGCACTTTTTGTAAAGATTTGATCATTGGTTCTTGTCTTGATAACGATAGTTGAGCGGGAGAGAGCTTTCTTTTCTGGGTTCCAACTCTTCAGAGGATGATCTTAAAAGGTGAAGGGCTAAGCTTCCACCTGCTATAAGAAAGAGGATATACTAAGATGCAGCAATTCTGACATATATAGCTGACATCAGTCAGATATTTATTCACCACAAAATTCGAGACCGGCTATGATGAACAATATGACATTTAATGCATATACGTTTGCTGTATCTACCACCATTCAGAAAATAATCTAATATTGGTTAAAAGACAAAGTTGGGTACAAGTATAAAGCATATCAACCTAGGAGAGAATCACTTTCGTCGGTTTGGAATAGATATATTGGATAAGAATAAGATGATCAAGAACTTGAGAAACGACATAACAACTGCAGCCATTGATATGTTAATCGTAAGCAAGTTTGTTCGTTCCAATTTATTGTTTATTTATAAGAAGTAAGCAGAAGGTTGCTTGCATTATATAATTCCAACTCCAGTCCATTTAGTCGTCTCTCAGCCGAGCAAAACTAGTGCAATACGCCTGTCATCCATCTGGAAAATAACAACTGGGAGACATGTCTAAATTTTGATTCTGTCGGATATACTTGAATTCTGATTTATCATATATACAGGTATAGATTGGTGCAGAAAATTATTCTGAAATATGCCTTATTATTTTGTTGTTGTGAAATTTGGTTAATTTGTATGCCTAGGGGATTGAATCCAAGACGTCTAGAACAACGTGAGCTAAATGTCTTATCACTCTCGGTATTACCACTGCGACAATGGTCACTGGCATCCGATTTTATGAATTGAAGTTGTACAGTTTTAATTTACATGATTGACATCCCACTTTTTAAAAAAAATTTAGTACGGGGATGATCTAATCTATAAAAAGAATTTATTCTACTATGTAGACCCATCAAACGGGTCGGGTCATAAACGGATCGGGTATAATTTAACCCAATCCATTCAAGACTAAGGCTATTAATGGATACTCGAAAAATTCGAAATCCATCTGCATCCGAAAAGCGGATGAATATCCGACATTCGAAAAAAAGATGCAGATATGAAGACATCCGCATCCGAAAATTATCAGTTCATTTTTTTTAAGATTATAGTTTAAATTATGTGTATTTTAGTACAATGAAAAATATTTATTTATTGTTTTATTAAGTAAGAAGTTCATATTATACGTACTAAATGCATATTAACCACTCCAAACTATTTAATATTATCATATTTGTTTATTTTTAACACTTTAATAATCAATGGGATTGTAAAAAGTTTGTGTGGAACTAAAAAATTTCATTTTTGTTTCTTGATTTATCGGTCGTTGACAGATAAGATAATTATCCGATATCCGTCTGTGTTCACGGACGCGGATATCCAATATCCAAAAATGATTTTGGATACAAATACTGATATGACACTATCCGCATCCGAAAGTATCCGTTGACAGGCTTATTCAAGACATAAACAAACTCAACCCGTTTAACCTATTTAATAAATGGATTGACTCGACCCGATCTGATCCATTTAATAAAAGGGTTAACTGAACCCGTTTCATTTAACAAAAAACTGCACTATAAATTGAAAAACTGGACCACTATATTATCAATACTGCACCATTTAACAAAAAAACTGCATCATTTGACAAAAACTGCATCAGAAATGAAAAAATGCACCATATAATGATCGATTCTATATAAAAAAACAAAAATCTGCATAAAATTGAAAACTGATAACTACAACATCAAAATTTCAAACATCCAGCATGTTGCACTTTTAGGTGAGAAACTCCATAGTTGAAATACAAAAAGCGCATCAAAATAACTGAAATAAACTGAACTAGCTACTAAAAAAACAGCAGCATGTCATACGTAAGTAATAAAACTACAAAATATTGAAAGTTATATAACATTTGAGCAGAGCCTTGTAATCCTAAAATGACACAAACAATCAGCCGTAAATGCTTCAATATGCTGTTAGGCAATTCACTATGTTGAACTTAATAAACTTGCAATAGTAATGATATGCAGCAATAATGATATTACAAATAGAGAACATGGTATCATAAAACTAACAGCAAAACTAAGATTACATAATATCATCAATAATATCATGCTATATAATGGTACTTGCTGTGGTGAATACAGAATACCAGCTAAGCTTGACAATCAAAGAAAACTTTCTAGTGAATTCAATAATCAAGATCTACAACATGTACTTGGAGCATTGTAGTTTGTTTGAGTCCTTACTTTTAGGGATCATACGGATTTAATTCAAACTCTTAAAAAGCCTCCAATACCTATGTACAGCGTTAGAAACCATTTTATAGTTAATGAGTGTACAGATTTAATTTTGATTTAGTGGTCATTAACTTAATAAAGTATGCAAATTATATTTTATAAGCCTTAGAAAATCCAAATATAGATTAACCGAGCATTTTATTAAGTATACAGATTAATCTGTATACTTTATTAACTGAGCATATTATTAACTGACCACAGTATAAAATGGTTTATTAATTGGGCATTTTATTAAGTATACAGTTATTAAGTGTACTTTAACCATAGATAAAATGGTTTAATCCATAGCATAAGCAGTTAGCCACTGTATACTTTATTCAGTTGAAACCCTTAGAAAATTCAATATACTCATTAACTGAGCAGTTTATTTCTTTTGCTTTCATGATTGCATACTTTATTGGTTATATATGTGTGTGTGTATTTGCAGTTTACTTTATTGGGTATATAATGAATAAAGCAATCATATTTCATCATAAATATCACTTAGGATGTAGTAAATTGTGTTATAAGTTTAACCAAGATTGGTATCTATATATTATATAGAAGATACAAGTCTAGTTTTAATTTCTCATTCATTTTACTTCACTATTTTTCATTACCAAGTGTTCCATTATATGTTTTCATAAAGTCATTAATGTTTGAACAGCCATAAATCAACGTAAACAACTATAGCCCGACATTCAACTATAAAAATAGTGCTTTTAGAAATTCTTTAGGTTTTTAGTATCCAAATAAAAAAACTTAGTGAAATAACACCTACAATTTGGATATTTTGCAATTGCAAGTTTCAGAATAGAACATGATAGTTACTAGAATAGCTAGTGTACACATCATGAGCCAAGATGACCCTTTTAGACAGGTCACGGTATCAAAATTTGATAATAGAACACCAAACAACAACGCTTCTGCCATCTGCATAAATACTATAAGCTTTCAAATAAGAGTATCAACGATTATTCTAAATGATGTTATTGGCTTAGCATAAGAAACATAAGGATCATGTTGTTGCACAATTTGATATTATAAACTAGAATGATCATTTAACGGCCACAATATTATTTACAAGCGTAAGGTAGTCGAAACCGTAAGCTACAGTTAACCACGACTAGTGGTTTTGCATGTGAAGTACAACTGTGATATAAAAAATATATTTAGATAGAGGATGATTAAAAATTGATTAGTTTGTCCAATCCTATTGTTTAATTTAATAGTTGTCTTCTTATATCGAAACTGATTTTAAATGTGTTTCCAATTTAAGTTATCATGCCTCTTCTAGTGATGATATAAACTTCTGAATAGATTTAAAATACACATGTATTACCTCACCGATAAAATCATTATATGCGTTCTATTGAATTAAAGCGAAAAATGAAGCAATAATGTTAGCCGACCAAAATATAGCTTTACCTTTTAGCTATAATCATTTTTTTTGCAATAAAGTAAACTGAACTAAATTGTACCTTCTATTATGACAGTCAATGGTCATCTAAGAATGGTGTAGGAACTTGAGTAAACTGCTCCGCATCAATATGAAATTTGAAAATATCTTCATCTTCTCACTTTCTTTGCAATAGCATTCCCATATAACCAATCACGTGTGCAAAGTAATCTTCCACAATATCATCTTTAAGGTCGCTAATGCTAAATGCACTTTCGGATGCAACAGTAGTGATAAGTACAGCTAAAACATCTTTTACCATGAGAGAGAGAATATGATATTTAAGTTGTTGAGACTGCTAAAATGAAAGAATATCAAGTGGTAACTTACGATCTAGCAGTTTGTTTTCTAGATATAACTTAAGTTCTGAATTATGAGAATTTTTAGCAAACTCGGAATTCCTAAATATATCAAACTCTTCCATTACATCGGCACACTCCTGCAAATAAGGTTCCATAAATAAATCACTACAATCTAATTCTTTTGATTCACTTGCTTCATTATTAGATTCCTTCCTTGTTTTTTTTTCCTCCTCATAAAGACCTTTTAATTTTGTCTTTACCACCTCAAACCTTTCGTCTTAATCATTGTCATAAAGTCTTTTCTAACAAAGTCCGACAAAATCCATCTTATTGGGGATCAAGAATATAAGCAATGTAGAGCAATATGCTAAATTCACTCCAATATTTATTGAACTTTAAGAACATGCTACTTGCCATGTCAGACATAAAATCATTAGATCTCATACACTTTCGCAATGTAAACAAAACCATAACAACTTTTGGAAAAAACAAATTAGAAGTTGGATTTCGTTCCAGAAAATAAGCAACTGACATCGTAAAATACTTACTAAAAAACGGTCAATTTTTTTTTATGCTTTCATCCATTCCTTATGCGTAGGACAATAAATATAATTTTTATTAACAAGCTCTAAGCGATAAAGTGCTTGTTTATGATATATAACACTTTTCAAGATAACAAATGTCGAATTCTATCTAGTTGGTACGTCTTAACGCAATCCTTTGTTAGTATTATCCAACGAAAGATCCGCAATACATTCTACAAAATGTTTCTTTCTTGATTGTGGACCTTTAATATACTTAGATGTTTTCTCTTATATTGCTTAAACACGAAGTAATACATTTTAAACCATCATGTACCATTAAATTTAAAATATGTGATGTACATCGCACATGCAGATATTCTCCGTTTGCAATTAAGGTTTTACGATATGTAAGATGAGTCTCTAATAGTTCTACAAATTTATCATTAGAAGAAGCATTATCTAATGTATAAGTAAATATCCCATCTTCAATGTTCCAATTAAACAAAAGACTAATATTTTTTCGAAAATAGCAGCTTAGGAATGGGATGGTGACATAAGACGACTTAATAATTTTTTCTGTAGTTTCCATTCATCATCTATAAAATGTGTCATTAGAGTGATATAGTCATCCGTATTAACTGATGTTAAATCGGTTGTCAAACTTACTCTCTCCGTACATGTTTTCAAAAAACATTTAAGCTTGGATTTTTTCTTTTCATATAATTTTAGAACATCGATATGGAATGTATTTCTTAAAAAGGATACAACTTTGTCATTAAAATATGAATGTATATCACGAATAACTTCATAGTGATCAAACATAACTGTCAAATTATGTCTAATATTGCCTTGGCCATTATACTTATTTTGATTAAAAATAGTTTGATTTTGTTTCAATGCTTTTGCACTTCTCATCGAACATCTCGGTATGTATTTTCTTAGATTGAAAGTATCATACTTAACCCCCTCCAATGTATGACTTTTTATATTTCTTACAATAACGTGTCTGTTTTTCCCTTTCAACGACTTCATTCTTTTGAAAATACTACCAAACTTCAAAATGAGTACTCCTAACTCGTTTTTTTCCTATAGAACTACTTACCGAATCAAGTTCATTCTCCAAATCCTCCATAGCAATGTTATCATGTTCAGCTGAATCCATAATCTACCACCTAAAAACTACATGAAAATATTAGTTACAAAATGCTATGAACTGTAAAAATAGATGTTAAGTATTTAATCACATCAAATTATAGGATCATCACCAAATTGATCAATGTAAATGGTACATAAAAACAAACCAAATTATTTTATGTACATAATTTAAATGCTAACAATAAGAAAAAATTGATAAGCATTGGTGAGGCATAATGGGATATTCGGGGCAGAAATTGTGAAACTGAAGAGTGGTTGAAAGTAGTGAATCCCTTAGATACTTAAGACTGAAGCGTTGCTGGAAAATTGGCCTGAACAACTAGCGTGTGATAGCTCTGAAGTGTGTGTACTGTGGCATGTACCAAAGTGTCAAACTATATTTAGGTAGTAAATGAGGATGCTGCATAGACTGAAGCAAAAACCTATATAATCATGAGATTTGTAGGCACACGCACATATAACACTTTCATATAGTTATTAAATGTAGAATTTCTATGTAGTTTTGATAAAAAATAAATTACAAAATATAAAGAAAAAAGATATAATTTTGTCGAAATAAGATTTCAAAGTTGTAATCTTATTTATGTTCCAAATTTTCAATTTGAAAAAGGATGTTAATTTTTGTCCTTTGTGGGATTCGAACTTCTAACATCTCGTTTGCACATAAGGGTATTTTTGGAAATTCACTGTCGGATCAAAAGATTGCGTTTCTATTCCAACTATTAATACAGACGAGGCATAATGGATGACTAGATTTGTTGCAAGCGTGGGGGTATTTGTGAGACATAAATTGAGGCTTCTTAGAAAAATTGCAGAACTGAAAATTAAAGAAATAAACTTAGGCATATTAGGCAAGTAAACAAAGCGTATGTGGCTAGCAGAACAGGAATGCCAAAGTGAAAGAGGATGCTATAAAGGCCTAGAGAACAAATGACAGTAGAGCCTGGCAGTGATGCTATGACTGCAAACGAGCGAAAAAAACAACTGAAGTGGATACGAGTGCTAAATATTGCCAACTATGTGGCTGATCAATCAAATAGCATTGATTAATATTTGCACTTTTGAAATTGCATTCAATCTTGAATAAAAAAAATGATTAAGCTAATTTCCAATGGCTGCTTGAGGTCATGCTATCCCAAAAAAGTGCACTACAAACAAATTATTGACTTAATTCTATAAAAAAGAAGAGGAAAATGACAACGAATCACCGTACCTCAGTAAAAAAAACAATAACAGAACCAAAGAAATTGAATACATGTTGAGAGAAATAGGGAAAAAACGTGTGAGGTTTCAATATACAAATTGTGAAGAGTGGTACCTTTATTAGCCGAGACCACCGGCTGTAGAATCTATTATATACAAATTGAATGACTTTTGAATATCCAATGGAAATAAAAAACATACGATTTTATTAGTTATATACATTTTGTTTTGTTATTTAATACTTTAGCACATAGAAATACAACTTTATTTAAAAGGATCGTTCTATAACTTACGAATACACAGTATAAAACTTAGTTTATTGTATGAATTTTTTTGTATTGTATTTTACAAATAAAAATATCTAAAATTTAGTATAGTCGAGTGCTATGGATTGGACAAAAACCGCTTTCATAATATCTTTAAAATTATCTCATTTTCAGCATTTTATACCAGAACATAATATAAACAATGACTATGCTCGTAACAGAGTGGAGAGATTATAGCTTTCTATAAATGGTTGATTTTAGTAGCAAGTCCATGGATACCAGAGAAAATGTAAAACGATACAGAACATTTGTTTCTATAACTAACTATAAAAATAAAGTCAAATAATTTGTATATGCATCAACAATTTGGCAGTCGTAAATATTTATGAAAAAAATGTACAAGGATGAAGAACATGAACTAGAAGGAAAAATCACTGTTAAAAAGGAAAAAATAATTGTACTTACAGAGTCAAAACACATAAAAATTAGTCGAAACACATAAAAATTAGTCGAAACGTGTTTCTTACAATATCTTAACTAACATGGTAAGGTGCCAAAAGATTCAAATTTGTTGGACCGATCCAGTCATTCTGTCTCTAATTACATCCCACGATTCACAGAATCATTTGTGGAAGATGGTTATTCAGCAGTATCAGTCCTCACATGTACTGATCTGGATCTAGTACACTGAGAAACGTGTTCGAAGCTATTCTAGTACAATTAGTTTTATTTTATTATTACCAATGGGAGCCTCCTAGTTGTTTTGTCAAGTTTGAGTATATAGATCAGACTCCATCAACTTGTCTATCCCTTTTTGTTATATTATTCTAATGCTACTATCTTATTTATTCTTTATATATTCATTGTGTATATTTTTACTTGAAATCATTTGCTTAACGCATACCAATGTTTCCATGCAATTATTCGATTGGCTTACTCTGCCTACTTCAATACTTCCTAATAGTATATGTAACAATATCGAGTTTCTTTATATAAGATCTTTTTTAATAACATTTTGGTATAACTGGTTGGAACTAACTCATTCACGGACTTGTGCATATATCATATTCATGCCTTATTATATGAACATTGATCTCCTTGGTGAAAGTGATGTTCAAATCGGTCTCAACTACTTATTTTAAAGGTGAATGGTGCCCATAAAGAAATTCATTTTAATATTTCCACATAAAAATAGTTGTACTCGGATTTAAAATTGTATTAACTAAAGTTAAATATACTAGTGATGTAACAGAGAAGGAAAGAAAAAGTTTTAATAATTACCGATTGCTTAAGCATCAAAATGGCTTCAACTGAAATCTGAAACTTGCAATACCAGGTAAACTAAACTCTACCTCTACCATCTAGAATATTGTCTGTAAATCCTTAAACCTGTAATTGAATAAAAGCATAATCATAAAACTAATTTTAGGGTTACTAATTTCACCTAAAATAACATAATTAGTCGAATGAAGTGAAGCAAAAATATGCAACAATTGAAAAGATTAATTTAAATGATTATGTCAAATGAAGTCGAAATTAGATTAATTTAAATGATTGAAAAGATTAATACCTATTATCAAATATTAGGAGAAATCGCCTCTTTTTCTTCTTTCGCCTTTTTGCAGATTCGAGCCAACGAAGAAATTAGAATTAGGGTTGAATGGGTAAGCGGGTTGGATTGTTTTGGGAAGTTTTGTTTGTGGGTTGTATACGGGTCGGGTAAAAACAAAATAAACTTTTAAATGGGTAGACCTAACCCTTTTAATATTAGGGTTATTGAGTTGGGTAAATGGGTTAGGGTATGTTTTGATAGGCCGACTACTATGTTAAGGAAAACTAGAATGCCAGTTAATAGAAATGCATCGATCTTTGGCTTCATGATCAAAAAGAGTATAATTTTGTTCAAGTCAATACTCTGTGGCATATGTAACATCTGAATAGGGTGGCTGTTTGGTTTGAGATATTGCCATGATGATATAGAAGAGAAATCAACCATACAGTTTATAGAATCGAACTTTATCACTAAGCATATATTCCAAATTTTGTAAAACTAAGTCATATGCATTTTTCTTTCTTCATATTTTGAAATATTTGAATCTTTGCACTTGCAGGTTCCAGGCAATCTGATCATATCAGCTCATTCAGGGGCACATTCGTTCGACCCTTCACAGTTGAATATTTCTCATGTCATTTCTCATTTTTCATTTGGTAAACGACTTTCAACAAAAATGATATCAGAAGTGAAGCGCTTAACGCCTTATCTTGGTGCAAGTCATGATCGTTTGACTGGTCAATCATTTATTGTTGGACATGATGAGAATGCTAATGTTACGGTAAGTTTTACGTTGGCGTTAACTTTTTTTCAGACTTTTATTACTGGTCTTGTACTGCACAATGAGTATAGTGCCATGATTATATCTCAGGATAATAAACAAGCTGTTTTATACTGTGGTACTGGCCAGACATTGATAAAATATACATTAGAGTATAACTAGAGACAAAGTCAATTCTCATAAAATATGCACCAAAATTTGTTCTTGATTTACGGAACTTCTAATTAATGACCATGAATAGGCGTTAGATGGAGGAAAAAAAAAAGAAGTGTTGTAAATGCACTTCAAGAAGCTACATGGAAAATAACTTAATTTTTTGATATTGGTGTATTTTAAAGAAAGGGAGCAAAACGAGGAATACTAAAAAAAAACCTGTAGGACCAAAATGAAATTATAAACCAAATTCATTTATTACTGTGACAGAGATATGTTTTTGATTAATCCCATGTGGTCTGTACGCAGATTGAGCATTACCTTCAAGTTGTGAAAACTGAGCTAATATCAAGAAAATACCACACAGAACTTAAAGTACTTGAGGAATATGAATATACAGCTCACAGCAGCTTAGTTCACAGTTTGTACCTTCCTATGGCCAAGTTCCATTTTGAGCCTTCTCCAATGCAGGTTGGTTTTAATTTTAAATGTGTGTGCGCGTGCCCGTGCGCGCGCGAGTGAGTGAGTGAGTCATAATACAGATATTTGACTGCTGCGCTGTTGCTGTAAAAATAGGTGCTGGTAACTGAAGTTCCTAAGTCTTTCTCCCACTTCATCACAAATGTCTGTGCTATTATTGGAGGTGTTTTCACGGTTTGTATTTTTAACTTTTAAGATGCCTTCATATTCAAGAAAATTGTGGCAGCCAACTTAAATAAACTACTTTTTGGCTTTTTGAAAGCCAAAATGGAATGGTTTTGGTTTTCAAAATGCAAAAAAGTAGCTCATTGAAGTCTGATATTTCATTTGAGTTTAGTTTGGTGATATCATGGTAAAGTAATTTGTTTATTGGAATGTTGTGCTACAGTTAAATAATCAGCCTATTGTGATATGCCTAATCAAATTTATATGTGTTACATGTAAGGTTTTAAATCTCGGATTTTGGTCACATTTCGTCTTGGAATTTTCACACAAACTCTCTCATATCGGAGTAGGTCTTGGATGAGATGAGTTATCTCGGGTGTACATCGTGGATCTTAATGTACATCTCGGGATTGATGATTTATTTAACCATTATAATTATCAAAGTGAAAATAAAAATGGTAACATCATGTTTGTACAGAGAAAAGAATTGAAATTAATGGTTTAAAGAAAATTAAATAATATCCTTTTATTTGAACATAAAAAAAAACAAATGAAGTCTTTTGTTGTGATTCATCAAGATACGAAGTAAAAAAACGTTTAAGGAGTTGGTAAATTAGTAATTAGATCGAGTAGTTTCTTTTGATCTAATTGAAAATGAAATAGGAAATGAAAAAATATTATGTAAAAGAAAAAAGATATAATTTCGTGTGAGATCTCGGATTGAGATTTTGATTCATATTTCGGATGAGATTTGAATATTTTGGACGAGATGAATGGCAAGGGTCTAGGTGTGAAAAAGAGATCCCGGGTGAGATATAGGAGATTTAGAAGCATGGATACATGTGCTACTAGTTAGTAGTTAGCTTTCAGCATTATTATTTTATTCAGAGAATTCTAGTAGTGGTTTTATAGTTTTAATTTTTAAACTGGAAAGCTTTTTCGACTTATTTCAGGTCTTGGGTTTATTGGATTCATTATTGCACAACACAATGCGACTGGTGAAGAAGATAGAGTTGGGAAAGCATTTCTGAGTTACGTAGAGATTCTTCATGATTCTTGGTAGAGGAAAAAACAATGTGCAAAGGAAGGCATGCATAGATACAGTTAGGAATTGATGTATCCGATAAAAGCGACAGTAAATTTTTTAGAAATATACATGGTAATATATTCCCCAAATTATTTAGGCAGTATAAGATGTTTTTCATGCCATCTTGAATGGCAATAATAATATGAATGCATATTCTTTTTTCTTCTGAGGGTTATGATTTCGCCTTGCTGTAGACTATTGAGAAGAGTGGTTTTTATTTGATGGAAACTGTTAAAAAACATTATTGTTCATAAGCTTTTAGTTGTTGCAATTCGGTTTGAGTTAACTACAGCATGACTAGTATCAAATATGCAAATGCGAGTCTCATGGAGGAAAATCTGTTTACAATAGTATGATTTACGACATGGAGAAAAATCTGTTTACAGGGGTATGATTTATGAGGTCGATCGATGCCATGAGTTTTGTTTTGAGTTCGGTTCGAATCTGTTCTATTAATGAAGGTACGAGTTTTGCCTTTTACTAGCAGGTCCGATCCGGTTACTATTAGGGTCGGGTACGGTTTTATCATTAGGGTCTGATCTTACTATTAGTTTTCAGTTTTGTTGTAAAATAAATCCTAGGCTCACCAAGGCTAGTCTTACTGTGTAGGCATTTGTCTGGTCTGTCTAGACAGACTTACTGCATTATCCAAGCACATAAACGGGGTAATTGACACCATCTATGCACCAGCTCTAGGTTTGATGTCTCTTATAAACATCAAAATGTTTGTTTCAAGCGACTTCTTCATGATTGCTTTCGAATCCATTCAAATCCATGATTTCTTATTATGGATCATTTAATACTAAATAAAATACTCAAAATTTATCCAAAATGCATGAGTTTATAAAAAACGCCCAGCTTCGATTAATCCTCGATTAATCTCTGTCTATGTGCCTAATCTATAATTTATGTTTACCGTCTAACATCTCGTCTAGCGATTTTTACAACTTTGGTTTTCCGTCGTATCAAAACATGAATGTATGTTATTTGTTTACCGTTTTGTTTGTTTACATGTGAATGTTTTTGCATACTTTTGTAGTGAACTTGACTACATCACCGTCAAATTTATATGATAATATTAGTTGTATATCAATTTTACCAAAGTTCTAATTTTAAAATATGATTTTAACATAAATACTTTGAGTTAGGTATATGGGTATTACTCAGCGGGTTTAAAAAGATTGACGGACCGGATTCAAATATTGATATGAAATTCTCTACGGCTCGAATCAGACTCGGGTTTTATTTTATTATTGTAATCGGAATCGGTTTTTGGTTTCATGATAACCGAACCAAACCCGATCCATGGAAAGACCTATTTACGAGTATAATGACAGCAAATAAACTTACGACAAGCAATACTGTAATCCGATTTTTAATAGACTACCTCACTGGCATTTCCTCTCAGCATATATTTACGAAAATTCGGAAAGAATATATTTTGTCATCATGCAACTATGAAAACGGAATGACAAAACATAATATGATTTGATCCCTTTAATTCTCGCTTCAAATTCTTAGTCGAATTCAGCATCAGCTATGTATTGGATTGATAGCTTTCAACAATCAACGGTATTATAACCATTTCCTCTCAGCATAGCATTCAAAACAGAAAAATGCCCGATTGATGTTGGCCTTAAAATGGCGCTTTCTGCAACATACAAATTTAAGGTTTCATTCAGTTGCATAAACTTTGGATGAAACTTAAAATATGAAGCATGATCAAGTGAAACATTTACTGATTTCTTCCAGCAATATTTCTAAAGCAAAAATTTACAGCATCAATATTAACATATATTGAACAGAAAATACACAAATACAAAAGGATTTAAACATATAAATAATACATGTTAAGCATATAAATTATCATGGTTATTCCATTTCTTTGAGACCGTGTCATGATCCAATCACAAGATTAACATTATGTCAGTCAAGTCCTTTTTATGCTCTATTTTCATTATTCTTCCTTTATTACTCAAGAATTGAGAGCTAATTATGTATTCCATCAATAGCTTTCAACACAATCAGGCTACTTTCTCCCAGCATTACATTCACATCAGAGACTGGATTAATACTGGCCTCAAAAATGTGCTTTCTAGTTTCTACAAGTTCAAGGGCTCAATCCATTTGCCAAACCTGGATGGAACTTATGAGCAAGATTTCAAATCTCAGATTTTAAAGGAAATCTTGGGCTAATATCTCGGCTTAAAATGAACGAGGTTTAAACCTCCGATGACTAACCAAGCTGATAAATCTCGGAATTCGGAGAAAATCTCGGATTTCTATCTCGGGTGAGATGAACAAGATTTAAAACCTTGCTTATGAGCAAACCTTTTACTGATATCTCCATTCAATATTTTATTGACCCTTGCTTTTGATATTTCTGGGTGCTATTCCATGCAGTTTCATCATACAAAAATACTTCCTGGGTATCCTTGCACCAGCATGCATGCAAAGCTCAACCACAGCCGGCGCTTGACCATAATACCCCTGCTCTCCATCCACAAGCACCTCAGGATCATGAGGCCTATTATGCCAAACAACATTTGAAGGAATCAAGTCATCCACCCCTGCCTTCTTCCAGTAATGGGTCCCACGCCACCCTTCAAACTTGAAAACACCACATACCCTAGCTATATTCCCAGAAGGCCCAATATGAACGTCAGAGCAATGCTCACATACTTTAGCTGGGTACACAAGCAGCAGTCTTTTCACTCCAAGCCTAAGTTTTTCCCATGCATCCATAGTCTGTTGACCTATCTCTTCCAACGTTACATAATCCAAACTCTGATCCCTGATCAAATTATGGTTGTTGTTTTTTAGGGTTTCCTTTGAAATATCAGCACCAGCCTGAGAACATAACTCGAGTACTGCAGAAATTCGATCATAGTCAAATCTTTGATCGTGTTTTATGATTGGTTGAAACATGGTTTTGAGGTGAAAGGCTTCTTTAGGAATAACCATGTCATCAATTGTGGCATCTACCCATTTGTGTTCTTGGTCTTTCTTCATTCGTTTGAAACCATGACATGTTTTTATTCGATGACCTTCATTGCCTACATATACCTCCGAACAATGCCTGAAAAGACCTACCTTTAGTACTTTAAAAGAAAAAAACATTTGTCAATTGATGCCAATAAGATGAAATATCATGCTTTAGAAAATAAATAAAAATGTGATATGTGAAAACTTGGTGCAACTTTTTCAAATACATTAAACGTTAATAAACAAGTACTTAGAAAATAACTGAAATCAGAAGAAGATGTTATACAAAAACTCACTTGCATGATTTGACTGGAATTACATTCATAAGGGACCAAATCCCTTGTATCAATACTTTTCTTGCCTCAAGAACTTGATTTGCTACCGGAACCATGGCTCTCAATGGATAATCGTTTGCTCTCTTGTTTATCCTTTTGATTAGCATAGGTCTAAGCTTATGCCAATCGATTTTGGATTTATAATATCTTGTATGTATTAGGGTACTCCTCACTTTTTCCCTGACACTATGTTGGAATATTTGCATCATAGCCATATGGAACCTGTTTTACATGCAGTAAATATCAAAACTGTGGAACGTTAAGAAATGGTAAAACTACCAGAGTATATACGTGCAGATCATAACAAACCAAAATAAATTTGTTTTCTGTAACAACCCTGGTTTAGACGATTACATGTAATATTAAATTATAACGGTGATTATAATTTAATATTGTGAAATAAAAAATTAATTGGATATTTAAAATGGTTTATTTTGAATAAACAATGGATTTAAAATGTGAAAATAAAGTTTTGAAATTTTATATTTGATTGTTTCTGTTAAAATGTGCAAAACAAGATTTTAATTTAAAGAAATACACACATAATTGTGTGCGTACAAGTCGTAGATACAAATTGGACTTTCTCATTGGTTACATCTATAACCCAACCGTAGTATAATACACAATCTTATTAGTTCCATGATATTATCAACATAAACACCATCGGCATCAACTTACGCTACACCAGTATGATACGTGATTCCACTAACATTAACTAATGAACTACAATAGTTGAAACAACATCTAATCCAACGCTTTTGTATCAAAATCGCAATCTAAAACCAATACTCGGAGCCAAAATTCTAATTTTGTTCTCCAAATAGACTGTGCTTACAAACGGGGGTTGAAAATATCGCGAGATCGTACGATCCTAAAAGCGATTTGGAAGGAATAACAGCCTTCCCGATCCAAGAGTTAACTTGGATGGCAATCCGTGTAAAATGTATGATCCTATTTCAGAATGAAACTGCTGAAGTCCAAGATTGAATCTTGATTTCAATTTAAACATCAAATTGAAACAAAATCAAATGAGATTTAGTTCAGCATCGCAATCTCGATCAAGAAAAAAAAGGAAAAAAAAAGGGAGGTATCGAGGTAGAAGCAGCAGCAGCAAATCTGAACTGAAAAATCTAGGATTCAGAGGCTGATTTATTTTTCTCATCTATATTCAGATTTTTTACCTCTTCTGATTGTGAGTTTTCTATTATAAACCAGAGAGGAACATGACTGACGGGAAGAGTTAAGATTTGGCTCCTGTCAACCCCATCATTTAGCTTTACATGGCCGGGAATTTTAAAATATAGAAATCTTGGCATCCTAATTGTAAAATACCAGTAGATAAGTATAACGTAGTATGATTACCAAAAGTTGAGATTTACAATCGTACAGTATCGGTGGTTGCTGTGATACCTTCATCAGACCAACATGCCGAAAAGATAATAAAGTAGTGAACATGCATGAAAAACATTTTTTCTTCAATGTAGTACGACACAAAAGAGGAAAATAAATAGTAATAGGTATAAAATTTTAAAGAAAATGAAGCTTGGTTACTTTGTGCACATAGTAGTGGAGTTGCATGGAATATTCTACAGTTTAGAAATAAAATAAAAGCAAAGTTACTAACTATTCAGTCCAAACTGTAATAGGAAGGACAAAACGAAATACCAAACCACCGTATTATTTTTCTTTGCGTTAAACTTTTATGTTGATTAGAAATCAACATCGATGTTTTCTGGAAGCTCGGTTAAAAGACATGGATTTGTATATAAAGCTTTAATACAAACAAATTTCACCCATGGTTATTTGCAAAAAAAAGTATAAACATGACTGGGGGCTGTATAAAAGGCAAATTCCTCTGAAACTAACAATAATACGATCGAGACTTCTACAAACTATGCGTAAGCAGAGTGTTACATCCAAGCTAATAATCAAAAATCCACTGCGCTAATTTCTTTACAAAAATAACAACTTGCTAAAATAAAGTAACAAATTAAATTGCTAATGGATGGCTGCAACTCTAATACAGCTTGAGCATTGGTATAATGATGTGGAGATATTTCATTACAAATAAAAGGTGTAATACATAGCGTACCATGCTGCTATGAAGAAACACTCCATTGTACTATATGAAGAGTAGCTATCAATCCTATCAATTTACAAAGCAGTTAAAAGTAGAACCTAATGAAAAGCTAAAGTCACACCTGCTTGGCAAGTCTTAAAGGATGATCAAGTAAGTTTAAACGATCATGATAAAACATTGAAAAATTAAACGTGGATCTCAGACTTGAGCAAAATTCATGTTATTAAGAGTAGTGCATCATAAAACCAAAACATTATTAGTTGGAGTAGAACTGTATTCCATTTATGTTAATTGGAATAGTGAGTGAATGATTGGTATATAGAAACTATCGTATTAATATAAGGTGTTGCATGCATGAAGGATTTTGCTAGCACTTCATTTTTGTTAATTTATAGAACACGAAACAAATTTTAACATAGCTTTCGTTAAAGTAATTCCCCAGGCGAACACACATACAATTTATTCTTAAGTCAGAGTAATCTAGGTGTTGAAATAGAAATAATACAAAAGTCAATTTAAATATAATCTTAGTTCTGACAATAGTCTGGTTTCATATTTTACTTCAATAGGGGACTCTACATCTTGGTTGCTTGATTTTGCATCATACCATACGGATCAAATGGATTTATACAACAATTTTGTAGAACAGTTTATAAGAGCCTTCAGACTCTTTGTCATAGACTTGAACACAGGATGTGAAAGCAAAGCTTTATCATCAAGTAATATTAGTCAAGTTAAAATTCTGAAAGAATGGAGGGTAAATTGAATCGAAATGAGTGAATTTAAGATTAGTCCGGACATCATAAATTTAAGCAATTTACATACCCATCATTAACCTTCCATATGAGCATATGAAGTAGGGCGTTTCCAACAGATCGTCTTTTACCAAATTACTTCATCAAAGTAAAATTTAAGAAAGAATCTTCATATACACACATGTCAACAAAACAACCGCATCAAAATATACATGGATGGAATCAAAATCAATCAGTTTGATGGAGAAGACTTAATTTGTAGTCAGCAGTAAACGAATACAAAGTGCAAAAAAGCTGAAACAATTTAATTAGCATCGGTTACAAACTCGGTGAACTTTCTCAAATTAAACGCACCTTCAACCAATGGAGATCCAATTTCTGTGAAATAACTTGTGAAAATTTGTAGACAATAGCTAATATCCCGACAGGTTCAATTTGGAACGTCTCGTTGTTCACCAAAATTACTGCAGCGCAGATGACACCCTTTCGGTTGTAGATTTGGTTCCAAATTGACGATGGATACTTTATTTTCAATATGACGGCTGTGCCGATCTGTAGTCGAAGATCGAAAATGGAAGGTAGATCGATTTTATGTGATATGTAATTTGATTTAGGGTTGGCAGTTGGAGAACAATAGAAATATTGGTCATTGAAAACTAATGATCATTCCGGAAAAAAAGGAGAGATACGAACGGGACAAAGAGTATTTTGAAAAACATTTTGAGGGTTGTGCTTTTAAGTCTAAGGAATAGATAAGTTTTAAAGTCCATGAAATCTAATTTCAGACAAATAGATGTACTTCGGATTACATATTGGCAACAATTCTTAATTTAGAAACAAGTCTTAATTTAGAAACAAAAGATATAAAAGAGAATGAATTATAAAAATGATGGATTTATAAAATAGTTTTCAAAATGAAGGAATATAAAATAAATCGAAAATACTACTCTGCTCGAAATTTCGATTGTCGTTTTCCTGCGAAAAGAGTCTGAACCCTTATTTTAAACCAACCTTCCCTGATTTAAGCCTTTGATTTTGGAATCAGAGCATTCATATGTACAATTTCGACCACGGCAGCATTTTTTAAAATAAATAAGTTCTAAAAAAGGAATGTGCCCCTAATTTCCACTTGAAATTAAACCTTACAACCATTAATTTCTTTTGGCGCCTCGCTATATTTCAAAATTGCCTTAGTTTTTTTTTTTTTTTTTTTTTTTGGGTCTGTGCTGTAATTTTGTCGTCGTCGTCGTCTGTTAGTGAAGAATGCTTCTGTGTATTGATACTTATTTCATGAATAATTGTTCAAGCTTGGTTTGTATGTAACAAACGTTGTTGTATTGCACGATTTTAATGTTATCAACGTCAGGGATGCACGAGGTGAATATATCCACTTCTAATATATGTATGGTTTCTATCATTTTCATAAGATTTAATATAACAACCTAAGGTGTAAAGCAATCAACGGGGCATTCAATAAACGGACTCTTAAGATTTAAAATGGTGTTAAAAGTAAACATACGACGTTCACTTTAATTTATATGATGGACAGCAGAGATCCAAAGTTTTTGGACATGTACCGTGTTAACGATAAAAAATGGCTTTAACGTTAACACCCGGTGTATGCCGTGATGAAATGAAAGCACCACCCGTTTGCACGGGAATCAAAGTAAAAAGAAAATAGCAGAAAAAGTAAAAGAGACAGATTTTTATAGTGGTTCGGCTTCTAATAAGCCTACATCCACTTTACATCCTCCATTATGTTTTTCGAGCACACTTTACAAGATTACAACACTTTTACAACACGATCTCTTGATCACAACACTTTTACAACACGATCTTACAATTACAACACGATCAGAGAAAGAAATTTGAACTTTGATGATGAATTGCTCTTTAGATTCATGGTTAATGAAGTCGATCTCTTGATGAAGATTCTTCAGTGTTTGAAGTGTTTGGAGAGTCGAGAAATCAGCAGAGTATAGGCGCCTTGAAATCCAAAAAAAGTCCCCCTCGAATGTGGAGTTGGTGGAGTATTTATAGGTGAAAATCAGGTCTAGGTCGGTTGGAGCGACCTATGGTGGGTCGTAGGTC
The DNA here is from genome assembly GCA_030765085.1 of Allium cepa. Lineage (NCBI taxonomy): Eukaryota > Viridiplantae > Streptophyta > Magnoliopsida > Asparagales > Amaryllidaceae > Allium > Allium cepa. Next base: position 601,780,373 of record CM060929.1, on the reverse strand, counting down.
GTTGGCGACCTAGTGGAGCGGCAGAAGAAGGAAGGCGACCTAAGGGATAACGGCATTAGAATGTATGGCCTGCAGCGACCTAAAAAGGCGGGGTATGCTTTAGGTCGCGAGCTACGGGTTAGAGTTAGGTCGCGAGCTACGGGTTAAGGTTAGGCCGCAAGCTACGGGTTAGAGTTAGGTCGCGAGCGACCTAACTTGGAGGGATAGATTGCTAACTCGTGAAGTCTTAGATCGCTAAGTTTTTAGGTCGCGAACTCTTTAGGTCGTCCCACTTTTAGGTCGTGATATCTCTTAGGTCGCTGCATCCTTAGGTCGCGACTTCCTTTGAGTTGTTAACTCATTTAGTTTTAGGTCGTTGGACCACTAGGTTACTTTACGCCTTTAAGTCGCTGAGCCGCTTAGGCCGGCAGGAAGTAGGTCACTGAGACCTGGAGAATGTTAGGTCGCTGGAAACCTTAACTCGTTAAGTCGGATACATGGCTAAGTCGCTAGGTCATGGACTTTTTAGGTTGCTAACTCGCTGCATTCTCTAGGTTGTTGGATACTCCATGCTCTAAGTTGCATACCGTTTTGGACGGGGCGCTGCCCCGCACCCCACCGGGGGCGCTGCCCTCTGGACTCCTGCGACTTGACCGGTCAGGTCGAACACCGTAGCGGTGGCGTTGCCCCCGCACCCTCACCTTGGGGGGTTGGCACCCCCCCGGGACCCCCCCTCCGTAGGGGATCTTAGAGGAAGAGTCGTTCGACGGAACTTGCTTTGTTGAGATGTTGAGTTGACCATTCTTCGAGACGAACTATCTTTGACTTCTCGGTCGATTTTTTGATATCACGACCTTGCTGAAAAAGGCGGGATAACATACTGTCTATAATAGTACCTTATTATTCTCATTCTATTTATTTTATTTTACTCTGTTGAAAACTAAGGTTTTGTATTTCTTCGGACAAAAAAACAGAAAACAGTATTATATATTTTGGATAAATTTGCGATACATGCTTCCTAAAAAACAAAATGCAAGAATAGGTTCCCCTCAAAACTAATTGTAGAAATATGTCTGGTTTTGATATAGATTGCGCATTTATGAAATGCGCAAGCTATATTAAAAAAAAATTAAACATGTGCATTTTTGGAATGCACTTGCGTTATTTTAAAAAAATAAGCTTGCACACTTCATAAGTGCGCATATGTATTATTTGTACATGCACACTTATGGAATGCGCATATATAAATTCAGGGTTGAAATAAATGGCAAGCCTCTTTTCTTTCTCATTTCCTTTCTTTTCTCTCCATCTCACCAAAATCCAAACTATTTCCTCTCCAATTTCTTATACTCTTCAGATTTTTTATATCAAATACAGAGATTTCGGAGTTTCTGGTTGAAGATTGTCTAAGGAAACATAATCTTCCTCTCAAATCAAGGTATTAATTTTGAAAATCTTAGTTTAGAGTTTTTTCACAAATCAAGATTTTGAATTTAATGTTTTATTTTTTTATAGCTAATGTCAACGGTTCAATTATATTTTACTACGATGGAGAGTTGTTGGTTCATGAAGAAGGTAAACCTAGGTATGTGGGTGATAAACGAAAATGATTGAAAATTAAAAAGTATTATAATTTTAGAGAGCTCAAACAACGTGCATTTGAAGTGACATAATGTGATAGTCACTTCTCCTACTCTAAAATAAAAAGTATTCATCTCAGACCTCCAACGATCATGCAATGTCGTAAGAAAATGATGATCTAGTCTAATGTACTGAACTTGCATTGATTTTCAAAAGTCGGCTATTCTTAATTTTACTCTACTCTAGAATCTTTATAATCTATTTCTTTCAGCTTGCTAGAATGGTATACTGGTTTAACTGTTTGAACATTCTAATTTATAACAACAAATAAAAATTATATTTTATATTGCAATTTCAATTGAAAACCATTGTATATAAAATGAATACCTCCATAAACGATTGATTTTCACTTCTATGTGCTTGTTAAAGATAAAGAACACTTGTATCAACGGGTTTGTACGACAATTACCATATTCACTCATTAAAATTAGGGTTTCCAATATCAATTTGCAATAACTAACATTACAATGTTAAATTAATTAACTACAACAATAATAACTAAAGTAAGTTATATATGACCAAAAATCAACTTTTTTACCTCTAATTTGGAAAGACGAAGAAGAGCCTTTCATTTCGAGATAAAACAACTAATTATTTGAAGCTAAACTATAGATATTTTGATTTGAAATTGAAATTGGAAAACAGAATGGGTTAGAATGGAGATTGGGTTAGGGTTTTGGCGAGACAGAGAGGAAAGAAAGGAAATACGAAAGAAAATGGGATGGCTATTTATTTCGACTCTGAATTTTTATATGCATATTCTATAAGTGTACATGTACAAATAATTCATATGCGTACTTATGGAATGCACAAGCTTATTTTAGAAAAAAATACATGCATGTTCCAAAAAATGCGCATGCTAATTTTTTTAAAAAATTATAGGTTATGCATTTCATAAATGCGTAAGCTTTATCAAAACCAGACCTATTTCTGTAATTAGTTTTGTGAGGAGCCTATTCTTGCATTTTAGATAAAAAAATCATCCTTATATTTTATTAGTTATGTATATTTTTCTTGCAATTATAATACATATTGGATAGTCGTAAAATATAATTTTTAAATTCATTTGAGATCATATAAATCTATAATATTGCAAAATGACTACAAGGGACAGTTTATACCCTTAGAATTTTTATCAAACAGTTTTGACTTTGAAGGCACTGTAAAGCCTATAATTTTTATAGAAGCTGAATTTGGGTCTGAAACCACTTTAAACAGATCAGGATGATGGTTTCTCTTTAGTAGAATGATTATAATAGGAAATTATACTTAACGTTTAGGAGATACGACCGTTTTATACCTAGATTGCCGTGAGCCGGATTAGTGAGTAATTAATTAAGTCCATACTTAAGCCCACTAACCCAGTATGAGTTTTGTGCCTAATTAGGGATGATGGGATAGATCTTATACTTCCCAAAACAGATCTAGACTACCATTAATCTATTTTTCAACAAAAAACTCATCCTTTTTATACTTTAACTAGCCTAAAAACATCAATAGAAGGTAATTAGCAAAGGGAATATCTAGATCTACTATTTGGTTGTTTTGGGATCCATACCTCTACTGTTCATCTTAGATTTCCTCTGATTATTGGATAAATTTGGTGCTAGGTGAGTACTATTGCTTGTCTTATTTTACTATGCATGTAGATATGGTAAAATTATGATTTTTAAAGTGATTTCGAAATTAAATGGTTTTAAAACTTAAATTTAATGTTAATAACACCTTATACCTATGTTTAAAAAGATATAATTACATTTTAAAATGTTTTATAACATTTGCCAATCATAATTTCTATTTTCTAGAAAATTAGATCTAAAACAATTTAAGCTTGTAATTTGTGTTTGGATTACTTGAATGTTTTGTTTGGATGATATATAATGGTGTTTGATTTTTGAATGAATTGTTTTAAGGTGTTTGCTAGTCATTTTGTGTAGTTAGGAGAGTGATATGTCATTTGGTGCAAATGACACCAAATGGTCGAAACGTAATGAAATTTGGATATGTTGTGCTGAAAGTTTTGTGGAGTCTACTTTGAAAATTTTAGGTGATTCGGAGTTGATTTGATAGGTCAAAAAGTGATCATCGTAAGTGGTCGGTAGTGGGCAGTGGTGGCATGCTACGAGTCAAAGAGGTGTTTGCTTCGGGTCTAGAGCCCAGAAGCTTCAAGACATGAATGGAAAAACATGGGGAGTCAAGTTCTAGACTTAGCCAAATTTTGGTGAAGAAAAGTGGTCGGGGCCATCCACTCCTGCTTGGTTTTTTTGGCCAGTTGCTTTAGGTTTCAAGCTCTTGCTACGGGACAGGAGCGCGGCAGCCGGGGAAAAGTTGAATTTTGGACTTAGCCAAATTTTAAGGTGGAAAAAGTCCTTGTGCCTGAACTCTCTTGCTTGGTTTTTTTCGCAAGGCTGCTTCGGCTTTTTGGATGAATTACTTTGGGTCGACATAAGGTCAAGAAGAAAAGTGAAAAACTTCGAATTTGTGAAGTTTTTGGAGATGGCCAAAGTGATTGGCACCTGTCACTTTTGTGGTTGGTACCAATCACTCTTAATGGAGGCTATGGGATTCGAGGCTTGAGGGATGTGCAAATAATGTCTCGGTGTTCGTGTAAGTGTATTCGATCATTTAATGTTCGTCTTCGTTGGTTGCAACATGACGAAGATCGACGATAAAATGACGAGACAAAGGCATGCCGCTTTGACGTGATGACCTCAAAACTTTGATGTGTTGATTCTACTATCGATGTGGATACCTAGAAGTGTTTGGACGATGGAAACTCGATCGATGGAGTCGTGATGATATTGATCCACCAATGTGGGTTCGTTGAAGGGAACTCGTGGATAGAACGTTGAAGGGTTCTATCGTGGAGAAAGTGGAACATTAAATGGTTCCATTATGGAGAAAGTGGAAAGTTAAAGTGTTCCATGATGATGAATGGAAATTGATGGAGCGATGAAGGGCTTAGATACATCTATGAAGGGATTGTTCATGCTTGGAGTATTTTTTAGTGTACTCATAAGCAATAGTATTGTGAGGATTCTCATTAGGTACTTTGATGGCTACCCTGGATCATTGAAGGGATCTGTATACCTTGGATCATTGAAGGGATCTTGTGTCAGCTATATGGGCTGGTGTTTGGGCACACAGAATACTAGGATTTTTCGATTAATCCATGGCAGTTGATGATGATATGAGTTATTGTATATCCAAAGAACATTGAGTGGCAATAAGAATTGTTTGATTTATGCTATGTTTGCTATGATTTCTATGCTTGTCATTGTCGCTCTAAGGATATCACATGACATAGTATACAAGAGATCAATGCCTAGACACCTAATAGTATACAAGGATGTTTGTATACTTTTTGATGATGATATTAGAGTAGCAAATTATTATTTTTATGTGCTAACTCTTTGGATGCAGAGATATGTCAGGTGATTCTTTATACCATTGTTCCTTACTATATTGACTTATATAGTAATTTGATATTGTTTATCATTTACACCAGATTGTTGTTTTACTCGAGGTTTTATTATTTGTTTCTTGTTTACTTGACTACTCTTAAATGAGTAGACTAAATAGCAGGTTTGGTTGATACACAATGCTGTGCATATGGACAAGCAAGATATGGCGCTTTCTTGTATTTATACGTGGCTTACTATTGGTTATTCCATCATGCAACACTGTGGAGTCTAGTGTTAGCTATTTTATTTGAGAGTCTATCTTGAGTTTATTTCTAGTCAGATAAACTCTACTATTTTGTATAACTCTATGAATCCATGCACTATGATATTATGGTTCACTAAGTTATTACCGTCTCACCTATTTTATAGCTGTGATGATTATTATATTTTATTCGATGCACTGTGAGATATACGATGGATTCTGTGATTGTTTTCTCTAACTTTCACCCTTGCTTATCATTCTACATCGGTCGGGCACCGTAGCAGCGCATTCCATAGGTATATTAGGTGTTGGAGGTGTAAGGCGGTCATCACATTTAGTATCAGAGCTTAGTTAGCGTACCTAAGTTGATACCATGATCCATTAGAGATGGGTAGGAGTTATCAACCTAGAATGGATCGAGAGTATATATATACGAGCGAGCGTATTTATTATATGTTTTGGTTTTCAAAACTATATAGTAGTATATATAATACATAAGTCGCATTGCATACACGAGTACAACCGATGTAGTTTTCTTTATGAGAAACTGATCGTTCTTTTTACAGGTCAAGAATGATTTGGCATATAAGAAACGCTGCAAAGGACTCCATCTTTGGAGTAAAAGAGTAAGGAGTAGGCTCCGAGGCTGTTATCCCTAACTTACAAGCAATATTCAATAAGATGATGGCGAACATGGTGCAAAATTCCCAAGCTCCAGCTCCGAATGTTATTGTTGGTTGTGGTGCTCAAGTGCAGATGCCAAGGACTGATTTCACGAAGCTAAATAAGGACTTTGCCGATTTTGATGGTAAACTATTGCAAGAACGTAATCGGCTATGGAAATGCCGGATGGTCGGATACCTGCGAAAGGATTTTCGATGACTTAGAATTTGGATGATGCTATAAGGAGAAGATTGGCTTCTTGATAGCTCTAAGGGCAAGCTATGAACAGGTAGAATGCTATTAACATTGCCACTCCCGAAGACCACTCACTTGGCACTAGTACAAAACTAGATTTGAGAACATACGGGCTGTCCAAAAGTCGGTGCCGTTTAGAAAGTTTGTAGATCTGAAGTAGGGGAACATGTTTATCTTCAAATATGTGGCTGAACTTGTTGCTCTATCAAAGTACGACATGTCTTTCATTGACAATGTATTGAAGAAGAATGGAAATTTTATTATGGGTTTGGATGACTATTTGGGGGAGAAGCTAGTGGATTACATTGTCGAGCCTTTTGAGAAACTAACAGAGAAAGCTCTTCTCATGAGAGTTTATACCCTAAGTCCAAACTAGCTGCTACTACTAGAAAGAGCCAAAGCCATAGCATGACGGTGGAGGAAAGAAGAAATAGAATGGGAAGAGGAAGCATCCTCAAGGGAAGGATGCTTAGAAGTTACGTCGTTAATATCAAATAATATCGCCAATACATCGTCGATACATCTCATATCGCTCCAAAGCCAATATTTTTCAAAATATCACTTAAATATCATTATCAATATATCGCTCCATATTTTTTGATATAGTGCTCCAATATTTAGTGTAAAATGCTCAATATTTTTAAAAAATATCATTCATTATTGAATGTTTCGGAGAAAATATATTTACAAAAAAATATTTTCACATTCTCAATTTTTGTTTTCTGTATATGGTGATCTATCGATCATATTAGAAATCCTAATGCAGTATTTTTTTACTTTTAACCATATAGTTGTAGGATTTTTCATTAGCCTTTCAATAAAGAAAACTCTACTTGTTCCATTATTTTATATGTTTTATTTTCCTCGGAGACTTTACCACTAAAGATAAGATCATGAAAGAGCTGCTTCTTTTTTTAGTTATTTTTTGTTCACCATTTTTAATTGGTAAGTTAGCTTATGAAAATTTATTTTATTAGTTATTATCATGCACAAATAACTAAATTTAAAGAGTAGTAATGTTATATGTTTGACATATCGATGAGAAACGAGCTAAAGTAGTAATTGGTATCAAATCAACATTGCTTTTTTGATAAATTAAGCGAAAATGAAAAAAAGAAACTATAAATATAATTTTTTTGGAAAAGTAATATAAATGATTAGACGACTGAATAAACAACAAATATAGTATAAAATTAAGAAATAATAAGATGTACATTATATGAATTTCTCAGTTTTCATGAACCTATATTATGGTTTGTATTAAATAGAATATCTTAGTAAACAAATTATAATCTATAAAGTATATGCAACCAGTCTTTGATAGTATTCTGGAATTATTTATCCAGATGTCTGAATAGTTAACATGAATGTAACATTATAACGTAGTATAATATCATTTATAACTTGTTTACATATGCCATATATTTTATCGATATTATCCGATATTATCACAGTATTTTAAAATATCTTACATTGATACTTGACCGATACATACCTAATACCAATATTAACCGCTTAGCTTAGAAGAAGGTGAAATGGAATCCTGTTTGCTATAATTGTAGCAATCAGGGTCATTTGAGTAAGTACTGTAAGTCCAAGGGGTAAAGAAGTGATGTAATTTGCAATAAGGTAGGACATCTACAGAAGAATTGCCCAGAGTCGGCATAGCAGAAACAAATGGTGAAGGCATACGCTTTGGTTGTTTTTTCGACTTCATCGAGTGCTCCCTCGACGAAAGAGAAGGGAAGGGTGTCACCATTTAAATTACGCTTTCTATTTATGGTGTTCCCATATGTGTTATTTTCGATACTAGGGCCTCAAATTCCTTTATATCTGGTGACCTGGTAGATAGATTGGGATTGGGACTCGAAATTATTGACCAACCTTTAGTAGTGATGACCCCATTAGATGCCCCACTAGTCTTTGTATGTCTTGCCGTGGTTGGTCTTATAGAGTCATGGATGCTCTTTTATTTATGATTGCTTTGTTTTGGGTTTGATTGGGTTCGGTATTATCTTAGGGATGGACTAGCTAAAGAAGTATGTTGTTGTGGTGGAATGCGAGATGCTATCAATGAAAACTGGGGTTAAGGATGGGTAAAAGGTAATGATTGGCCGCCAACCAGAGGACGAGGTTATAGTTAGGTTTCTATATTCGCTAGAGGTCCCATAGGATGAGTTATCTTACGTGCCCATCACTAAAAAGTATCCTGACGTATTTGAGAAGGTGATCAGATTACTACCGCACTAAGAAATTGAGTTTCTCATAGACTTAGCGAAAAATGCCAGACCGATAGTTATGCCTTCTTGGCTATGACACCCAAAGAGTAGAAAGAGTCAAAGGTGCAAGTGAATGACCTACTGAGGTGAGGGTTCATTCACATAAGTATATCTGAGTGGGGCGCACCCATGGTATTCGCCACTAAGGTGGATGACTCTTTGAAGTTATGTGTTGTTTACTATGATCTAAATAATGTAACGAGGAAGGACAAGCATCCACTTCCGCATATTAATGACTTATTCGATTAGCTCCATGGCATGAAGGTGTTCTCTCAGATTGATCTTACGTCGGGATTTCACCAACTGAGAGTGGCGAAGGAGTGTGTGGTGAGCACAGTGTTTTGTATGTCATCTGGATACTATGAGTGGTTGGTTATGCAGTTTAGGCTGACCAATGCACCGTTATACTTTGTTGATCTTATAAACCATGTCTTAAGGAGTCAACTAAATAGGTTTTCGCTTTTGTTCATGGACGATATTCTTGTCTATTCTAAGATGAAGGAGGAACGCAAGACACATTTGAGGATTACAATTGAAGAATTGAGGAAGCACATATTAAAAGAAAAGTTTTTGAAGTGTCACTTCTGGAGGAGGGAAATGAGATTGTTGGGTCATGTTATCTCTGGGAAAGGGATTGTGGTCGATCCTATGAATGTAGCAGCAGTTAAATATTAGAGCCGCCCAAGAACGCTACTGATGTGAGATGTTTCCTTGGACTGGCAGGATATTATAGAGGTTTTATCATTGGCTTCTCCAAAGTAGAAGCACCGTTAACCAATTTGACAAAGAAGAATCAAACCTTTGTTTGTAACGTGAAGTATGAGCATGCATTTGTAACTCTGAAGGAGAAGTCGACAAATGCACTGGTATTGACTATTTCTAGAGGAAATGAGGATACGATGGCACATCGATGCTTATGGTACCAGATTAGGAATGATACCAATGCAAAGGGCAAGGTTGTCGCTTACGCTAGTCAATAGCTGAAGCTTGCATGAGAAGAAGTTCCCAACCTATGATTTGGAGTTGGTGGCAGTAGTGTTTGCTTTGAAGATTTAGAAGAATTATTTGCTTAGAGAAATGTTCTATTTATTCATGGACCATAAATCCCTGTAAATTTTTTTCTCCTAAATAGATCTCAACATTCGTCAACAACAATGGTTAGAGCTCCTAGCCTCTTATGACTTTAGCATTTCCTTACATGCGTGGTAATGGAAATGCGATTATTGATTCTTTGAGTAGAAGACATGCTAGTTTGGGTGCGATGTTTGTAGAGTGGACAGAGCTCAAGTATATCACTGGTTATGACTTCAGACCTCATTGTGAGTTATACCCAGAGATGTTTTTGAGTTTGACCATCAGACTGACTTTGATCGAGAGGATTGGTACTAGTTAGAAGCAAGATGCTAGACTAGTGGAGATAATACTAAAGTTAAAAGGAGCAGAGTCTGATGAGATGAGCCAGTATGGACTTGACTGAGATGGTTGGCTCAATAAGGATGAGGGGTTATTTGTTCCCAATATTGATGGATCGCGGAATGAGATTCTATGTAAGTGCCATCAGTCAATGCTGACTATACGACCTGGTGCTAATAAGATGTACCATGATATGAAGTAGATCTATTATTGGGAAGGGTTAAAGAAGGATGTTGGGACGTTTATTTCGAAGTGTATGAGCTTTCAGATGGAAAATTCGGAGCAGAAGAAGCTAAGTGGGTTGATGTAACCACTTGAAGTTCCTGATTGGATGCGGGAACAAGTTTCGATGGACTTCATCAATAACTTTCTAAGGACTAGAGGACTGTACGACAACATTTGGATCATAGTCGACAAATTAACAAAGAGTGCTCGATTCATTCCGTTAAGTCTAATAGAACGACATCCAAATCAGTCGAGTTGTATGTCACATAGATAGTGTGATTTCACAGTGTGTTGAAGAGCACTATGAGTGATCGAGACCCTTTATTCATTATTGGGTTTTGACAGAGCTTAAAAGAACCGTTGATGATGGAGCTACATCTTAGTATAGCTTATCACCCACAAACAGATGGGCAGATCACATGAGAGAATCATATATGGATGATCCTTATGAGCTTGCATTCTCAATTTTGGAGGCTCGTGGGATGACCATTTGCATTTGTTGAAATTAACATACAACAACAATTATCAGTCCGACATCGATATAACAACATTTGAGGCATTATATGGTCGATCGTGCAACACTCCTTCATGCTGGTGGAATGTGGACGAAAAACTAATACTTGACCCAGCTTTGATTAGAGAGACCTCGAAGAAGATTGAAGTTATTTAGCAATGAATGCAGGCTATTCAAGATAGACAGAAGAGCTAAACTCATAAGAGACATAGAGATTTAGGGCTCTCTGTCAACAATATGGTATTTATGAAAATTTCTCCACTGAAGAATGTTGTTTGATTCGGTAATAAGAGGAAGTTTGTGCCGAGGTTCATGGGTTCTTTTGTGATATTAGATAAGGTTAAGGAACCTATCGTATAGAGTCGACTTACCTTAGAAGATGGTGGGCATGTGGAACGTATTCCACATCTTTTATTTATATAAATTTATGCATGACTCAGGGATGGCGATTGCATCGGATTAACTTGATGATATCGGGATTGAACCAGAAACTTCGAGACCTCATAGGCAGATTTATACCGTCGGACGTGATACAAAGTAGCCTAAGAGGGGGACGACAGAGTTAGTGATGGTTGAATGGGGGTGAAAGTAAAGGCGATTGCATGTGGAGTCCAGTGAGAGTACGAAGGCCGCATATGTAGAGCTCTTTACATGGTAAGGCCTACTATTTATCGTACTTACTTTCACTTTTGATATCATATAGGATAGGTTAGTATCGTACTTACTTTCACTTTGGCTGACTATTCCTTGATTTATTAGGGATTTCGTTGGCGAAATTCGTAAATGGGGAGAGTGTAATGACTCGTACTTTACATATCGGATGATCATAAAATATTATTTTTAAATTCGTTTAAGATCATATGAGTTTATAATTTTGTAAAATAACTACTAGGGATATTTTTCTACCCTTAGAATTTTTATCAAATAGTTTTGACCCTGAAGATATTATAAAGCCTATAACTTTTGATAAGAGCCGAATCTGGATCTGAAGCCACTTTCATTAAATCGCGATGACGGTTTCCCTTTCTATAGAATGGTCATAATAGGAAATGAGACTTACCGTTTAGGTGACATGGCCATTTTTAATTTAGACTGCTAGTGGCCAAATTAGTAGACAACTAATTAAACCCATACTTAAGTCCACTAACTATTTTGGTTTTTTTTGGGTCTAACTAGGGATGATGAGACAGATCTAAATAATTTTCCCTCTCCTGAAAATAGATCTAAACCACTATTAGTTTGTTTTTCATCAAAAAGGCTTCTCTTTTTCATACTTTAATTAGCTTAAAAACATCTTTAGAAGGTGGTTAGCAAAGGAAATCTCTAGATCTATTATTTTGCTACCTTAGGATCTGTGCCTCTATTATTCTTCTTGGGTTTCCAATGATGATTAGGTAATCTTGGTGCTAGCTGAGTGATATTGCTTCTCTTATTTTACTATGTAGATATGGAAAAATTAAGATTTCTAAAGTGTTTTTCAAAATTAAATGGCTTTAAAACTGAGAGCTAATTTTAGTAATACCTTATACTTGTGTTTAAAAAGGTAGAATTTAATTTTAACTTATTTTATAAAATTTACCAATCATTGATGTTATTTTTTAGAAAACTAGATCTATATTGATTATGCTTGTAATTTGTGTTTGGAAGACCTGAATATGTTGTTTGGATGATATGGAATAGTGTTTGATTTTTGGATGAATTTTATTTTATGTGTTTACTTGTCTTTTTGTATGGTTTGGAAAGTGATACATCATTTGGTGCAAATGATACCAAATTAGGCGTAAGGCTAAGAAATCTGGGTATGCTGTGTTGGAAGCTTTTGGTGGTCTACTTAGAAATTTTCAGGTGATTTGGAATTGATTTGATAGCCAAAAAAGTGGTCGTCGTAAGTGGTTGGTGGTTGGCAGAAAGTGGTCAGTAGTGGCATGCTTTGAGTCAAAGAGTCTGATCTATAGGCCATAAATTTTGAGACAGGCATGTGAAAGCATAGGGTGTTAAGTTTTGGACTTAGCCAAATTTGGTGAAGAATACATGTCGGGGCCATATACTCCTGCTTGGTGTTTTTGGGCTAGTTGCTCGGGTTTCAAGTGCTCTTTCTTTGGGACATGTACGAGGTTATTGGGGAAAAGTTGAATTATCGGCCTAGCTAGACTTTAAGGTGGGAAAAATGCTTAGGCCCGACCTCTTTTGCTTGGTTTTTTCGCACGGTTGCTTCAGCTTTTTGGTTGGATTACTTCGGGTCAGCAGGGGGTCATGTGGAAAATCGAAAAACTTTGATTTGGCGAAGTTTTTTGAGATGGCCAAAGTGATCGGTATCCATCTCTTTTGTGATCGATATCGACCAGTTTTGGTGGTAGCTATGGGAGTTGAGACTTAGGGGGATGTGCATTTTGTGTTGTGGTGTTCATGTACGCGTGTCCATTTGATCATTCAATGTTCATTTTTGAATAGTCGCAACACAATGAAGATCGATGATAAAATGATGAGAAGAAGGCATGACGCTTCAACATGATTACTTTATAAGTTTAATGCGTTGATTTTACAACCAATGTGGACATCTAGAAGTGTTTCAATGATAGCGACTGGATCGATGGAGTCTTGATAATGATGATCCACCAGCGTGGGTTGTTGAATGTAACTTTTAGATAAAACATTAAAGGGTTCTATCTTAGAGAAATTGGAACATTGAAGGGTTCCATGATGATAAATGCAAATAGAAGGAGCGTTAAAGTGGTCGGATACACGTGCGAAGGGATTATTGATGCTTGGAGTGTATTTTGGTGTACTCATAAACATGAATTATGAGTACACTCATAGCATATGTAACACCCCATAAAATAAATAGTAATTAGTTAAAAAGAGTTAATAAATAATTATTAAAGCTCAAAAGGAATTTGAGAAAATGTTATAATTTAGCAACAAAACATGCGCCATTGCATTCATGACGCTCTTTTAATCAACTTTTATATAACGCTTCGAGATCAAAGTTCAAACGAAGAAGCTATATGAAGATTTTGGATAAAAAATAATTCAAAATGAATTAAGGTAATAAAATTAATAAACTTAACATTAAAGTAAACGTTAATAATAAATATTAATAAACTTAACGTTAAAACGTGTGCTAGGACCACCCATCGGTCGATCGCCTACGTAGGCCGGTTGACCGTCTATATAGGCGGTCAACCAGTTGATTAGGGTTGGTGCAACCTGAATCTTGGCCTATAAATACAGGTCCAGCCCCTTACTTTTCATCTCATATTTTTTAAACTAAGCACCAAAGCTCTTCCATTCTTTCTTGTCCACTACTTCTAGAAATTATAAAAATACTATATATATATATATATATATATATATATATATTGGTGAAGGCCACAGAAAATAAAAGAGAAGAAAGGAAGGAGAAAATCAATTCTACGAAGAAGATAAATTCTAGAATTATAAATTTAGACTCCATTTAACTCAAATCTCCTATCAGATCTATAATTCTATTGGTTAGGTATATGTTATTAAATATATATTTCTGGTTGAAAAGAAAAGGGGTCAAGTAAGAGGAATGGATTTGGATTTAGAGTTTGAAAGCCAAAAGTGAGTGAAAAATCATGTGATTTACATAATACTAAAATTATAATGTTGAAATTATATTTTTGTTATTATGCCTATGTGGTAACTATTGAATTGTAGGCTTAAATAAATGGATCTAACTTGAAATAGTTGTCTACATATTTACTAAATTATTTAGTATATACATATGCAGTTAAAACTTTTAGCGGTTCCATAGCGGTGGAGGCACAAAAAGTTATAATGGGGATAAAGCAGGATATGTCGAAAAATAGAAGATGTGCAAAAAGCTTTATTAAATATAAAACTGAATACTTGAAGTTAATTTATTATCGTTCTCACATCATTTATGTAGGAAAAAGTAATATTATTTAATCTTACATAACAAAACCAAAGAATATCGTGATTTATGGAGTTCAGATTTAGTGACTACAATAGATTTCTAACTTATATTTAACACTTATGCCTTAAAGTTTGGTTTTCACCCAAACATTTTTAATTTAGTTCAAAAGAGAACTACTCAATTCAACCTTTTTATATTAATGTTGCTAAAGAGGGTGCTAAAAAGCCTTGATTTAGTGGAAGTAGTGAAAAATAGCAAGGCTTGAAGCAGATCTACTGTTTAATAGCGCTACATTGACCTAGCGTTGTAGTTGAAGATCGCTACGCGCTATAGTTGGGATTTTGTGGGGCTTTGACTGCCCAGGTATATGAACCTTAGATTTGGAATTTAAGGCGAATAGTCCTTATGAAATATAATATTGATCGAATTGTTTAGTTATTTCCATATTCTTGTTATTTGATTTTTAAACTATTAATCATTCATTGGGATGCCTTAATTTTATTTGGAATGTAAATTTTCTAAATTTTAATTCAATGGATATGTAGAATGTAAAATTTAATTGCATCGATTGTCATATGAATTTCCACAAACAGTCCGACCTCACAATTATATATGAAAGGTGCATCATTTGAAATAACAAGGAAGGAATATGTCCAGATGAAAAAGATGTGTAAACTAAGGGTGTCTTTTTCGTAGTTTACGCTATCTATTTCGATAAAAATAAAAGGAGACAATTCCTTGAAATTGCCGACCAACATAATCCCACTTTTTTATTATTTTATGGAAAGTTGTAACGGTAACATTTCGTTCTTGGGAAATATATAGTTCTAATGAATCAAAATGTAGAAATAAATATTTATGAGCAATTTACACATAAATGTATATCCAGATGTAACACCCTAATTTTTTTAACATTATTCAGGAGATTTAAGTATATTAATTAAATAGAATAAAATGTGGTGTGAAAAGGAGATGAGATTTGATAATTGATTGGGTTAGGTCTTAACTAATCAACAAATAAAATTTTTTTTTTGGAGAAGACAGCGGGGTTGACTGGACCCCTACCAGATTTTTATAAATAAGAAAAAAGAAGATAACAAACACACACACACAACAGAAGAAGGAAAACAAAATTGGAAGAGAAGAACAACAGAAAGCAAAGACCTACAAAAAAAAAAAAAAAAAAAGAACCACAACAGAAACAAAACCCCACAAATGCAAGACATAAACCCAAGCACAAGAAAAAGCATCAGGCTATCCCCACAAGTCATTTTGATGTGGGGAGAAACAATGACCAGAATCACGTAACCCACACTTTATCTCGTTCATCAATTTAATCCAAAAGCTCGAAGCTGACAATGCCACATTTTTGAAGCAACGCGTATTCCTCTCCAACCATACGTTGCGTATATAAACTTTTAGCACGTAGAACACTATATCCCATCTACTAGGTCGCCACCTAGTTGCTTTACGAAGGACATTCCAGTCAGCAGAGGAGATACCTTGAATATCAACGACTCCAGCTTTATTCATGACAGACATCCACATGTTAACAAGAAAGCTGCATTCAAAAAGAATGTGATCAACCGATTCAGGTGATGCATTGCAAAAGACACAGAGGTCATCCACGTTCATGCCTAGAGCAATAAGCTTATCCCTTGTCTTCATAGCTTTGTTAATAGCTCTCCAAAGAAACACATTATCAGAGGAAGTCGAATACGCAGTCCAAACAACTTTGACCCAAATGCAAGCAGGCAACTCGTCTACGTTAGCAATGTGATTGTAAACTAATCTGATGCTATGCGGTTTCCCACACCAGGAAAGAGCATGTTCATTTTCTATAATTACTTTGCGGTTAGCCAAGCTTCTCCACAGGGTGTTAACAGAATGATTACTAGTATTCGGAGCACACAACTTCTCATCAGTTATATAATTAATTGCCTTTGCCTTAGCACCAATACCGGATTGCTGCAAATCTTGAGCAGTCAACAGATTGGCTAAGATGCAACCATTTTTAACCCAAGGATCCTTCCAAAAGCTCACATTACTGTTAAGGGTTAAACTGAATTTAAGAATGGGAAGTAAAAGTGGCCTTATGCACATAATTTTCCGCCAAATCCAGCTACTACCCTGAGCAACCTCCATAGACCAGAAGTCATTTTCCTTTATATGATATCTCCATGTCCACCTCACCCATTGACTGTCCTTCTTCACTAATATGGCATTAACATGAGTGCTAATAGCAGCAATATTCCACTGTTTGATGTTAATGATACCAAGGCCACCTCTTCTTATCGGCTTTTCCAAGATTGAATATGAAACAGGTATTATTTTCCTATTGTGAATGGAACCAGTCCATAGGAATCTCATCATTGCAGCTCTGATCATGTGGAGAAGCTTGGATGGGAGAATGTAACTTCTTGCCCAATAAACAGTCATAGAAAAACAAACAGCTTTAATCAACACAAGACGCCCAGCGAAGGATAGAAGTTTAGTTGTCCAATACGACAACCGTCTTGTGATTCTCTCAAAAAGAGGAAGGCAAGCAGATTTGGAGATTCTAGACGTACACAAAGGAAGACCCAGATAAGTCATGCTATTAGACATTGGTTGCAAACCAGAAAGATCCTCAATTCTGTTCCTCTCATTGCTGCATAAACCAGCAATCAGAATATGGGATTTGGAAGTGTTCAGTTTGAGGCCAGTGGCTCTGTGGAACCTGTTCAATATATCGTGGATATGCTGAATGGACTGTTCAGACGGCTTCGTGAAGATCATTATATCATCGGCAAAAAATAGGGATGAAATGCAAAGGTACTGACATTTCGGATGGTATGCAACACTTTTGTCTTCATACTTGGAGGAAAGCATGCAGGTGAGAGCCTCCATAACAATGATAAACAAATAAGAAGAAATTGGGTCCCCTTGCCTCACACCTTGCTTCCCTCTGAAGTACCCATTAGATAACCCATTATAACTCAGAGAGTACGTAGGAGTGGAAATGCACACATACACCCAGGCGACGAACACCTTAGGAAATCGCATTACTGACATTATTCGAACAATAGAAGACCATTGCAAACTATCATAGGCTTTACTTAAGTCAAGCTTCATCATAGCACGTGGAGAAATCTGGCTTCTGCCATAGCCATTAATTAACTCATGAGCTAACAAAACATTGTCTAATATGTTTCTACCAGGAATGAAGGCAGCTTGATTGGGGGAAATTATTGTTGGCAGAACTTGAACAAGCCTAGCAGCAAGGATTTTAGATATGCATTTATAAACTATGTTGCAGCAAGAAATCGGTCTGAAGGAAGCAGCATTAATTGTGGGCTTAACCTTAGGTATAAGAACGAGGTTAGTTTCATTAACTTCCCTCAACATTTTAAATTTCTCAAAAAAGTTATGAACAGCTGCCAAAAAGTCATTTTGCACTATTTCCCAGCTATGCTTGAAAAAAACAGTGTTGAACCCATCTGGCCCTCCGCAGGCGGTCGATTTTAAGGAAAATAAAGCTTTTTTAATTTCATTATCAGTTACTTTGTCAACAAGCATGACCTTCATATCATTTTGTAACTTGGGTAGGGGAATATTATTGAGATCATCAAGATGAGGATTAAAGCTAGATCCGTTACCAAGCTGGTAAGTAAAGGAATGAAGGAGATAACTGTCTATCTCTCCAGCAGTAGTAAGAAGATTTCCTTCCTCATCCCAGAGAGTGGAGATATAGCTTCTAGCACGCTTGTCTTTGATTGAAGCATGGAAAAATTTACTGTTTCTATCCCCTTCAGCGACCCACTTCTGATGTAACTGCTGCTTCCTCATACTAGCCTCAGTTTTAAGCGCTTCATTGAGCTGAAGAAAGAGATTGGATTCATTATTAGCAAGGATACAGTTGGTGGGATCTTCATTAAGCATATCTTGAGCAAGCTTCAGCTGAATTTTGATGTTATTGATTTGTTGAGTACCATCTCCATACTTTTTATGTGCCCATTGCTGTAGAGCTATCCTAGTTGCTTTCAACTTCCTGCATAGAACAAACATCGGGTTGCCATACACATTAATAGACCAAGATGATGATATAATATTATTATACTCAGGGTCAGAAACCCAAGCATTATAAAATTTAAAAGCTCTTTTTCCTCCATTAGCCATACAAGAAAGGGTAAGGATGATGGGGGAATGGTCAGACAAGATTGGGTGAGGCATGAAAGTCGAGAGGGAAGGCCAACTAGAGATAGCAGCAGCGTTACAAAAGGTATGGTCAATATTGGAGAAAGTACGAGCACCAGAACGGCTTCTGTTATTCCAAGAAAAGGGAACACCATTTCTAACAACAGGTTGTAGGTCAGCATCAGATATAGAAATGTTTAATGGGGCAATATCCCTAGGCAACAGTGGCAGACCACCAACCTTATCAGTTAGGTTCAAACAGCAGTTGAAGTCCCCTAGAACAATCCAAGGATGGGTGTTTTGTCGAAGTGAAGGGAGAATGTTGAGAAGAGGTTGCCTAGAGGCAACAGCATTGTGAGCATAGATAAAGGTTATATAGAAGGAAAGCTGGGAAGGCAGGAAGATAACATGGAAGTGCATCATTTGCATGGTGGAAAGAATGAGATTGAGGGAGAAAAAAGAAGGATCATGAACAACAAGGATTCGACCATAAGAGGCTTCATTCAAGTTGTGGTTGTATTCCCATAATGGGTTAATGTAGTTAGCTGCTCTGATGGATAAAGGAAGAGACAGCTTGGTTTCCAGGATGGCAAACATTTTGATATTATGGTCGTGAATGATTGTTTTAACATGGTCAAGCTTCTCAGAGTTATGGGCACCCCTTATATTCCAAGCAGCAATTTTGTTCAACATGAATAACTATAGAGAGAGATGGGTCACACCTGCCCTACTCCTTGTTGAAGGAGGATCAATTCTTGCTGATTTGAACTTAGCAGGGAGAGAGGGGGACTTTGTGGGTCTGGGGAGATCAGAGGGTGGATCAGCAGGGGGAGAGATCCATCCTGGTAGAGATCCGATGAAAGTGTAAGGGGAGGCAGTCGATGCAGGCAGAGATGGTAAAAGATTAGATGCAGAGAGAGGGAAAAGAGATAGGATGGAAGATTCAATGGTTTGCATGAATTCATGCTCATGACACTGCAAGGATTTTGCAGAGGCAGACACCTTTGCATGTGATACGTTGCTGCTTTTGCATGGTTGTACAGTAGAACTACAATACACCAAAACATTATCTTCAATACAAGTGGGAATGTTTTTCTTGTTTCCATTCACTCGAGATATGTCAGTTTTCTGTTTTAACTGGTCCGACTTTGCATTTAATGGCAATAAATCCGGTGAAATAAACTCACCTAACACATTTATACCATCCATATTTCCCTTAGAGTTCTCACCCACTTCAGGATAGCGCAAAGAGTTAAAAGGGTTATGGCACAAAATTGCTTCGGGTATATCATCAATTTGCACGGTATCTGCGCGAAGTAATTCTGGATCCTCAGTCGCCACAACTTCAGTATTATCCATTATATCATCTGGCTTGTCCTCCACAGCAATATTACCAATCACTGGAAGAGCAGTGGTAATTACCTTTCCATTTTCTTTATCGTCTACACACCTTTTATCATTGTCACTGGTCCTAACCTTCCTTTGTGGTACCCTTCTCCATCCACTCCTCCTTCCAAATTTCTCCTTATCTTCAACCTTAGAATTTTCCTTCTTGTTCTGTTTATCATTCATAATATCACCAGAATGTTCAAGCTTGGATGCTTCCTCATTCGTTCCACTAGATTTTCCCTGAATCATACAGTTCTGCATGTCATGACCAAATTCCTTACAAAAACTACAAATCTTTGGTTTCCACAAGTAATCAACCTTAACTAATTGAGTAGTTCCATCCAACAACTTAACTGCAAATGTCTCAGGTAACTCAAACATAGCAGTAACCTCAACCATACACTTAGCATACCCAATCCTCTCTAACTTTTCAGTTGCTTCATCCATACAGAGAAATTTTCCTAGTCTGGTTGCTAACCAATTAATGCCTAAATGTGACCAACAATAAAGGGGGATGTTGGACAACTTTAACCATACTGGAACAGTTTTAATGGTACTTACACTATTTCCAATGGTGGGATCCCATTCTTTAACTATAAACAATTTGTTCCTCATAATTATAGGATCTGACTGGATGATCTTCCTTCTATCCTCATCAGAGGATAGATTGAAGAGGAACAAATTACCATCAGACTTGACTTGAATAGAGCCTTTGAGTTTCCACACCCTCTTTAGATGATTCAAGACAACAAGGTAGGGCAGAGGTCTATCAAGGAAGAAACCGACAAGGTACTGCCCCCATACCTCATTACCAGCTTGAATGACCTCTGATGGAGGAACAATGGCTTCCCCATCATAAATTAAAGGAAAATTCACAGGAGAGAATTTACCAGCATTGCGAGGCCTAGATTTGAAAAGAGAACACCAGGGTAAAGTTTGAGACGATGAAGTTGACAACGAAGGGGAAGCAGAAAAGGATGAACGAGATGAACCTGAGACAAGAGATGGGGTTGGAAGGATAGGACGGGGTTCAACAGGACAAGATTGATTGACCGGTCGTGGAGGAAAAGGAGGGGGGTCAGGCGGTCGAAAGTAGAAAGACGGGACAGAAGAGATGCACGGACGGTACGAAGGGATGGAGGTGGAAGAGAGAAGCGGGAAAGAAGGAGAAAAAGGACGAGGGGGAGAGGCCATGGAGGAAAAATCAACAAATAAAATTGTTTTAACTTACAAATAAGCAGGAGAATTTATGAGAGGGGAAAAATAGAAATTGGCCTCATTTTCTAAATGTCAACCCTTCAACCCTCATATCCTTATTCATATTTTCATTCGCACAAATATAAACAAAGTAGAGGCCATTTCTAGGGGATATGAGGAGAAAAGCTAGGAAATCAAGCTAAAGTTAATGGGAATCAAATCAACAACTCAAATCTCAACTTTTTTTATGAAATCAAAGTAAGCAATAGTATCCATCTCATCTTTATGTGTTAATTTTTGGATTTTTGATTGATTTTGAATTTGTTGATGATAATATATCATAATATGGTTGATTTTACCATTGTTTGATTGAATGATGATTTATTTGAATTTTTATGGAATTTTTATGTTAGGTTTTAAAGGCAAAACCTTAGCAACTAATTTCCAAACAACTTGATTTGAGGATATGTTATGTAAAACATAATTTTAGAGATGATTTTTTAAGTTCATAATTTTTTGAATTAATCGAAATATTTTATGAATTTCTTAAAGAGAAAAGGGCATTTATTTCGGGTTTTAACTAGTAAAAATAATTAAATTATAATTTCGGCATAGAAATTTTATATGTTAAAGAGTATGTTATTTTCAATTTTTGGTGAATTTTGAGGATTTTTTCAAATGTTTTTATTTATTTCTTATGAATTTATTAAGCTAGAAAAGCTTAATAATTATATTAAAATATTAATACAAATTTAACGGTTTACAAATTATTTTGGAATTATAAATTCCAATCCACAGTAGTTTTTCTTAAAATAATTTAGCAAATTAAATTGCTAACTAATAGAAATTTGAAAAAGCATAAGTGTTGGTGAAAAGAATATAATTTATATAGCAAAATAACAGTTTTTATGTTAATTACGAGTCTGTCACTCCACCACTTCGTCAAGGCTACCACTTCATCATATGTCGCCAAGGCCACCTCTTCGTCATATGTCGTCAAGGCCGACACTTCATCATATGTCGTCAAGGCCACGACTTTGTCATATGTCGTCAAGGCCACCTCTTCGACATATGTCATCAAGCCACATCTTCGACATATGTTTTCAACGTTAACGACTTATGTCATCAACATCGATGCCATCTTATTTGTCATATGTCATCAACGTTGATGCAACCTCTTTGGTCAGATATCATCAACGTTGATACCACCTTTTTGGACCTACAACATCAATGAACGATGTTTTCCTTATTTTGCAGAATGATTTTGATAGGTTTATCAAGGTTAAAGATAGTTTGGTGTCGAGGAAATAAAGTTTTAGCCTAATTTTATGTGAAGTTACTAATGGAAAATATTACTTAACCTTAAGTAATTTATTGTGCATATGACTATTGATTGAACATAGTTTACTGAATGACGCTATATGTTCTTATTATCAATTGATTAGTTAAACTTACATATTTTATCATTGCCATACTCACATTTCATGTTCCAATACTGCATCTTAGGATTTTAGGGTAGAATTACCAATTAGGTTGTCCTAGTAGTGGGTATGGACAGATTATACTCTAGAGTGAGTAGAATTGCATCCAGTAGATCAGATAGATCAATTATGTTAGGATGCTTTGAACTGAACCAAAGATATGACTCATGAATCTAAAATCAGATAAGATGGTAGGTGTGACTGGTGTAGGGTCGCGTCCTATGCTTCAGCCGTTAGCCCCCATTTGGTAAAGGTCCACGACTCCAGTGCCTAGCGCTTGTCAGTGGTGAGACGAATGGATGTTTATGCACAAAAAGGAACTCATATCTCTATATGCTCATTAAATTATTTATGTCATTTTACTCTTAACCGTATTTGGAGATTTGTGGACATTTAGTTACGTTTTGGCCTGAGTTAGCCTGATAAGTTATTTGTTGGCCTGCAAAACCATTAGGTTCATAGTGATCCTAGAAAAACTATGATTAGAGATAGAAAGTTTATTGTTGGGAAGGGTAAACTTTGGGTGCACATAACCTTAGGATGACAATATAGTCAGACCTACCCAGGCTGCATGCAAGCATATAAACATGTTACATTTTGTTTTAACTATTATGGGTGCAAACGCATGATTATGATTGACATATTTTAGTAAGACACTAATGAGGGGAAAACCTACTCCTCTCAGCGACATGGTGTCATTAGATATCCATTTTGGTTCGGGATGGTGTACACAACACACTATTTTTTTGATCCAATTTTTTTGTTTTTTCCTCTAAACTCTTGGGTACTCATTTGAGTAAGTCGAGAGTTAGGATTTTTAGGTTAGACGAATAAGCTTTCGGAGATGTGCAGAAGGCAAAATAGCTGACGTAGGAGCTTTTATTTCTGCTATGTTCTTTGAAGTTTATGCTATGTATGAATAGATGTAATGACATAAATTATAATAATCAAGTATTTGATTATGATCAACCAAGGGGCATCTTCATATGTTGCTCTTTGAGTATTTTTAATTATTATATTTTCTTTAACTTTGGGCAACGAAAGGGATTATGTAATGAATGTGAAAACCATATTTCTAAAATGTAATGAAAATTGACTAATGAAAAATGTTTGAAATTTTCATATTCATATGCTTTTGATGTTATTGATATGATTAACATTACTGTATTTTGTCATTGGACAATAATACTATTGATGACTACAACATCAGTAGCGCTTATTTCGGACCACGAAATAGTGGATGTTGCAAGGTGGAATCGGAGCATAGGTTTATGTACTCGGTAGAAAAGATTAAAATGTTTTTGAGAACATAATCCAAATTAATCAGAGAATAAGATTGGGGTATGGGATAACGCTATAGTAACTCACTTGTGTATATATATATCCTATCTTTATTCTCCCCTCTCTTAGACATTCTTCTGTATCTTACAAAGACATGTATGCAGATTCAAAGGAAGTAAGACATGGAAGTAGGAAATAGAGGAGTGAATCTAGGTGGAGAAAGCACCACAACAAATGGAAATGCTCGGCCCAATACTAGAAGGAATCAAGTCGACAGGTAAATGCTAATGTGGGTACTAGAACCCCACTAGTAGATATGGGGACTATGTATCAGTTCTTTGTTAACATGATGAAAGCTAGAGCAGCAACTGGTTTGGCTGGAGGAAATGCTGCTAATGCAGAAGGAGCTAATCCCATGGTGCTAGTTGGCAATAACTTTGCCAAGCTAAAACGTGATTATACTAGTCTTGGAGGAAAGCTATTTTTAGGAACGGAGGATGTTGTTGAAGTGGAGAATTGATTATTGCATTATGAGAGAGTGTTTGCCGATCTAGGCTTGAACATTAAGCAGAAGAGATGATTGGCTTCGATATAGTTGCAAGGAGCCACACGTTATATTGGTGAAATGGGGTAACTATTGGTGTGCCATAAGAGGAACTGACTTGGCCGAGTTTAGAAGAAGATTTGAGGAGAGGTTCTTATCAGAAGTAGCCAAGTCAACCTTACTTAGGAAGTTAATGAAATTGGAATAAGAAGATATGTCAACGTTGGAATATGCCACTAAGTTTAATGAGCTTTCTATGTATGGGTATGCCATCATAGACACTATGATTAAGAGGAATGAGAAGTTTATCTGAGGATTGAAGCGGGAGATTGCTAGAGCAACAATGCCACACCTCTAAAATCTGAGTAATGTAGTAATGGAGATGGCCATAAGGAATGAGAAGATACTTTCGAATTTTGGGAAGGAGAAATCAGTGGAGACCCAAAGTTCTCAGGGTAAGAAGTGGAGTTCTTCAGAAAGAAGGGAGCTTAAAAGAGTGGAAATACCAAGAAAAAGAAGGCGGATGTTGTTTTCTATAACTGTAATAAGAAAGGACACTTTACAAATGAGTGTCCCTATGGTAATGGAAAGAAGACCGTAGGAAATAAGAACATAAAGTGTGATAACTGCAATCATATGGGGCATTATAAGAATGAATATCTAGTACTGGCCAAAGCTGAAAAATGGAATTTTTTTGCTCTGGAACAGTCAGCTTCTAGACCGACTGTACAAGAGAAAGGAAAGTCTGTGATGGGAGGTGCGCTTTTGATTCATGGCATTCCTATTGAAGTATTATTCTATATCGGAGCATCACATTATTTTATCTCACAATGGTTGGTAAATAAATCAAAGTTAGAACTGTCATACCTTATTACTTTCTTAAGGGTTGCGAATCCGATTGGAGGTTATGTAACTCTTAGGAAGAGATGTGACCATTTATAATTGAGCTTTTAGGTCTTGCATTTTCCTGCGATTTGTATGTGTTTGACTTAGTGGGTTTGGTATTATACTGGGTAGGGATTGGTTAAGCAATTACGATGCTAGGATATTTTACCACGATAAGAAGATATCACTAAGACACCTAATAGCCGTGATCAAATTATTTACTCGGTAGAAAATTCGAGTCTAGATGTTTATGCTTTATTGGGTACAATGGAAATGGAGGATGAAATGAATCAGGTTTTTATTGTAAGAGAGTATGTATATGTTTTTGAGCCAGTTATAGGACTACCGTTGAAATGAGCTATTGAGTTTCAATAGACCTTATACCTGGAGCTGAACCCATGAGTAGACCGCTAAGTAGAATGACACCCACAGAGATGAAAGAGTTAAAGATGCAGTTTATGGACTTCAAAGGAAATAATTTTATTAGACCAAGTAGTTCGCCTTAGGGAGCGACCGCCGGTGTTTGTGAAGAGACTGGGCAGGTCGTTGAGGATGTGTATTGATTATCGTATGTGAATGAGAAAACGATAAAGAATAAGTATCATTTTCCAAGAATCGATGATTTTTTTGATCAATGAGTGGAGCCAAAGTATTTTCTCAATTGGATTTAGCAACAGGGTACCATCAATTGAGAGTGGCGGAGGATAGTATTCCATTAACGACGTGTCGAACAAGATATAGTTCATATGAATAGTTAGTCATTCCCTTTGGACTAACCAATGCGTCTGCTTACTTTGTGGATTTGAAGAATCGAAACTTCCAAGAGCATTTGGATCGATTCATGTTAGTGTTTATAGATGATATTTTGATATATTCTAAGAATAAAAGAGACCATGAGATTAATCTTAGAATAGCACTAGAGACGTTAAGACAACATCAACTAAAAGCTAAGTTTTCAAAATATCATTTTTGAATGAAAGAAGTGAAGTTCCTTGTTCATGTAGATTTAGAAAATAGGTTATCCGTAGATCCAACTAAGGTTGAAGCTATTAATAACCGGAGAAGGCCCGAGACTATGACCAAAATAAGAAGTTTTCTATGGTTAGCTGGCTATTATCGGAGATTCATCAAAGATTTCTCTCATGTAGCAGCACTTATGATTGAACTGACAAGAAACGGTGTAAAGTATGTTTGGACCGATAAATGTGAAGAGGCATTCTTAAAGCTAAAACATTTATTAACCAATGCTCCCGTGTTAGTTGTTACAGATAGGAATCGAGATTTAGTGGTATATATTGATGCATGCGAGGGAGGGTTATGAGCTGTGTTAATGCAAAGAGGTAAAATGATTGCCTATACTTCTCGATAATTTCGATCACATGAAGTTAGATATCTGACTCATGATTTAGAGTTGGCATCGATGATCTTTGCTTTGAAAGTGTGAAGACATCATCTTTTGGAGAACGATTTGAGTTATTTATGGATCATAAGTCTTTAAAGTATTTATTCTCTCAAATGAGTTGAATATGAGACAATAAAGGTTGCTAGTGTTTTTGGCGGCTTATGATTTTGATATTGAGTATACGCCAGGAAAAGGAAACAAAGTTGCAGACGCACTTAGCAGAAAACATCAATATATGGTGTTAGCTATGTTAGCGGAATGGAAAGTTTTAAAAGCATTGACTACTTGTGGTGTAAGGTTAAGATCGATGGCTAGTTCTAGTCAGAACACCATATTGTTATCATTTAGAAGTCGACCAGTAATGATTGAAAGAATTGCTTCTAAGCAGAAAGATGATCTATTACTTGCTGAATGGATTAGATGTATTAAAGAAGGAACTTAGATTGATGATTTAAAAGGTTTTAGTCTTGACCAAAATGGATGGTTGAGGAAGAAAGGATGGTTGTGTGTTCCAGATGTTTGTAACCTAAGGAAGGAAGTTCTTGAGGAGTATCATCGATCGAAGTTTACTATTCATCCTGGAGGAACTAAGATGTATCAAAACATTAAGAGAAGTTTCTTCTAGGAAGGGATAAAAGGGATATAGGCTTATGGATAAAGTAATGTTTGAATTACCAATAAGTAAAAGCTGAGGATCAAAAGCCAAGTAAATTACTTTAACCTTTAGAAGTGCCACTTTGGAAATGAGATTCTATATCCATGGATTTTATTGATGGGTTGCCAAGGTTGAATAAAGGAAATGAGAATGTCTTGGGTTATAGTAGATAGACTGACCAAGTGTGCACATTTCATTCCCATTAAATCAACAAGGATGACACCTGTATTAGCTAAGTTGTTTATGAAGAATCTTGTCTACATGGGATTCCTAGTAGTATAGGTAGTGACAGAGAAACTTTACTTACTAGTGAATTCTGAAATAGT
This sequence comes from Allium cepa, assembly GCA_030765085.1. NCBI lineage: Eukaryota > Viridiplantae > Streptophyta > Magnoliopsida > Asparagales > Amaryllidaceae > Allium > Allium cepa. Next base: position 601,752,501 of record CM060929.1, on the reverse strand, counting down.
CTATAAGAAGTGTTAGGTACCAAGTCAATGATGGGTACCGCTTACCATCTACATATAGATCGGAAAACGTAAAGAGTTAAAAAAATTCTTAAAAATTTATTAAAGGCTTGTATACTAGACTTTGGAGGGTCATGGGAAGACCATTTTCATTTAGTCGAGTTTTCCTATAGAAATAGTTATCAAAATAGTATAGGAATGAAGCCTTTCAAAGCTCTTTATGGTAGGCCGCGCAAGTCGCCAGCATGTTGGTTGCAGATGGAAAACAGATTGTTTCTTTATCCAAATATGGTAAGAGAATCCACAAAAAAGATTGAATTGATCCAAAAAAGGATGCATGAAGCACAGCCTAGACAGAAAAGTTACGCAGATAAGAGGCATAAAGGTTTAGAGTTCTCGATTGGAGATCATGTTTTTGTTAAAGTACCACCAATAAAGGGTGTGGTGGGGTTTGGAAAGATGGGAAAATTGGCATCAAGATATGTAGATCCATTTCCTATCATAGAAAGGACCGAGGAATTCACTTATTAGATAGAGCCACCGAGCAGTTTGGCAGGAGTCCATAACATTTTTCATGTTTCTCATCTTAGGAAGTGTGTATATGATCTAGAAACTACTATTACTTTGATTGAATTGGAAGATTTAGTAGTGGAATAGGATATGACTATTGTTAGACAAATATTTCGTGTTGTGGCTAGAGATGAGAAGAGGTTAAAGAACAAAACAGTCAAGTTAGTGAAAGTCCAGTGGAGTGACAATGAGAAGGACTGTACTTAGAAGACAGAGGATAGGATTAGTGAAACTTATCCTGAGTTGTTTTGATGGTATGTACTATATTTGTCATATAGACTTTTTGCTAGTCAGAGAGGCTAATGTTGTTGTTAAGTGTTGCTACAGATGTTTGCAAGGTTGATATGCTTATTCTGATCCCTATCGAATTTCGGGGACGAAATTCGTTAAGGAGGGGAGCCTATAACACCCCTAATTTTTATTTAACATTATTCAGAAGGTTTAGTTAGATTGAGTAAATAGAATAATGTGTGGTGTGAAAAGGAGATGAGATTTGATAATTAATTGCTTTAGGCCATAACTAATCAACAAATAAGATTGTTTTAACTTAAAATAAGCATGAGGATTTATGAGAGGGGAAAAGTAGGAATATGCCTCATTTCCTAAACACAAACCCTTCCACCCTTATATCCTTATTCATATTTTTGTTCAAAAAAATATAAACAAAGTAGAGGCTATTGCTAGATGATTTAAGAGGAGAAAAGCCAGGAAATCATGTCAAAGTTAAGGGGAATCAAATCAACAACTCAAATCTCAACTCTTTTTATGAAATCAAAGTGAACAGTAACATCCATATCATCTTTCTTGTTAATTTTCATATTTTTGATTGATTCCGAATTAGTTGATGATAATATGTCATAATATGCTTGATTTTACCAATGTTTGATTGAATGATGATTTATTGGAATTTTTATGGAATTTTTATGTTAGGTTTTAAAGGCAAAACCTTAGTAACCGATTTCCAAATGACTTGATTTTTGGATATGTTGTGTTAAACATAATTTTAGAGATGATTTTTTAATTTCATGCTTTTCCTAATTAATCGGAATATTTTATGAATTTCTTAAGGAGAAAAAGGCATCTATTTCTGGTTTAATTATTAAAAATTATTGAATAATGATTTTGGCCCAAATTTTTTTATATGTTAAAGAATATGTTATTTTCAATTTTTATTGAATTTTGGGTTTTTTCACAAGTTTTTATTTATTTATTATGAATTTATTAAGCTATTAAAGGTTAATAATTATATTAAAATATTAATATAAATTTAATAGTTTGCAAATTATTTTTGAATTATAAATTCCGATCCATAGCAGTTCTTCTTAAAATAATTTTGCTAATCATAGCCATTATTCTTAATAGAGTTTTGACTATGAACCTATTGTCCCCTGCCAATATCTTTCCTTTATACAGTTTTCATGGGTTTATTGTGAATCTATTGGTCTATGCCAATATCTTTAACTAAGATTTTAACATTTCTTAAGTTATTATTCACTAATGGGTCAGCCTAGTTGGTTATTCTACCCTTCCTCAAAGTACTGTTATGTGTTAATTACAATGTGAATAAATATAAGAAGAAGCAATCATAATAATACCAACCCATGTGGTTTAATGTCCTTGGAATCGTTTCATATAAAACTTGGTTAAACCTTTTAACCTGTTAATCAAGGAAAACTTCTTCTATTTCAAAACTCCTTAATTTATTTATGCCATGGTTTTCCTTATAAATGAGATTGGGTTATTTGTTTTGAAAACCATAAAACACATTTGAAACCTCTGAATAACCTCCTTTGAAAGCAAAGAAAACTCCTTTTCAAAACACTATGTATATACCTTTCGAAGCCCTTTTAAAACATCTATTTCGAGACCAAATATACCTTTCGATGGTATCAAAACGAATTGCTTAATAGTCTTTAGAAACATAGCTTTGAAACAACTAAAAGTACCCCCTTTTGAAAGTATTGGATTTTATTTTTAGAAACATCTTTTGGGTCAAAGTGATCATAGGTGAAAGTATCTCTTTCAAAACCTTTAATAAAATAGTTTTGGGGCCATTTATTTGAAAGCATAAAACCTTTGAGTAAAACTTTGAAGGATAACATCGAAACTCCCTTTCGACACCATTTCCTTCGAAACCCCTGAACCCCTTCGAAAGAATTTAGAAAGTGACTTGGCTTAATTTTAAAACAAAGAGAACCCTTTGAAAGCATCGATGACTGCAATACATTTGAAAGGCAAAAGGATAGCGACTAGGTTTCGACCAGGTCGGAACCACATCTTTAAGCATTATTTAAAAACAAAGGAACCCATTTGAAAGCTCCTACTTAAAATATGATATGGAAACCTACTTCGAAAGCTATTTAGAAAAACCCCATTAGAAAACATAGGTTTCAACTACGTCAAATTCTTTAGGTAAAACAAGCAGTCACTTAACATTTGAAAACAAAACTAAGATTTCGACCCCATCAGAAGTATTGCTTTCGACACCTTAGCTTCGCCTTTCCTTCAATCCGCTACGTACCATCTAAGTGATATCTTGTGCAATGGTTTCGACTAGGTGGGTTTTGGCTGGGATGGTTTCGACTAAGTTAGAGCGAAAGAATTGGAGTCAAAAGGCACTACTATAGGAGGCAGAACCAACTTTTCTGAATTAAAGGCTGAAATTATGCTATTTTTAGTAATTGCTTTACCTGCCTATTTGTAATCCTTTGATTAGTTGCCTTAAAAATTTCAAATATTTTACAAAATAGCTGCCGCATTTACCAGATCTAAATCAAGGGAAAAAGTTACGTTTAAGTCCTTCCATTAAGCAAAACCAGTATTGCAAATAAGTCCTTTTAAAATAATTTATTTTCTATAGTAAATCAGTTAGGAAAAATCCCCAAAAATCACAGAAATTCACTTTCATCTTGTTATAAACATAAAAAAAATTTAGACCCAACTTCTTCCTGAAATAATGTCATTAAATTTAAACTCAATTATATCACATTTTCCTTTAGAAATTCGTAGTTAGTTTTCTATAGCTTGGAAAATTAAAAAAATTGAAACTCATCTCCAAAATCATGTTTTACCTAATACATAATTTTTCCATGGAATTCTACAATCAATAGCAATCAGTTTTGCCCTAAAACCATGAAAATTCATATGTAAATAAATTGGTTTAGATCAAACATATAACAAGTCAAGCATAACATCATCCAAAACATCATATCTTAAATTCGAAAACATATGATTATAAAAACAAAATAGGGATGGAATGAATTATTATTCACCTTGAATATGATAAGAGCTTTGGGATTTGATTTAGGATTAATCCCCTTGCTTTAATTCTTAGCTTGATTTAATCTTCCCCTCTTTTTTTCCTTGTAATGGCCGGATTTCTTAGGTTTACGTTTGTTTTGTTTTTGAGAAATGAAATGAACGTGAGAAAATGAAAGGATACGTGAATAGGTGAGTTGTAGAAATGAAGGCGGTCATTCCCTAATAGGCCTTTATGTAAATTAATGACATACTAGTCCATTTACGCCCATTTATAACTTTAAGCACGACCTTAAATTTATTTTCAAATCACAATCTCTTTATCATTTTAATTCTTACATTATTCTATGTAATTTATCAAATTAAATCTCCTGAATGATGTTATCAAAAATTAGGGATGTTACAGGCTCTTGCCTTAAAGAATTTCGTCCTTGAAATTTATTAAGGACTAAATACTAAATATAGAAATCATCTGTAACATCCTAACAACCATATTACTCTACTTGACTAGCATTTATCCACATGAATCTAATATAGACATACCCTCAAAGTAGATCAGGGTAAGTATCTCTAATCATGTCTTATGTCTCCCAAGTATAGCCCTTCTCGTTGTCGCTCCAATAAATTTTACCAACCTGACTGTCTTGTTTCTCAATCTTTTCTCGTCCATCGCCACAACCCGAACTAGTTGTTTAACAAAAGTCAAATTAGGCTCTACAATCAAGACTTCCAATGCTGATGGAGGAATAACAGCCTCTGGATCATTAACATACTTGCGAAGATGAGACACATGAAATACATTATGGACACCTGCCAAACTGTCCGACGACTCTGCTCTGTATATGAGATTCCCAATCCTCTCTATAATCTAGAATGGTCCAACATATCTCGGGGCTAACTTCCCTGACTTTCCAAATCATACCACACCCTTTATCGATGATACCTTAGTGAAAATCTTATCTCCAACCGAGAAATCTAGGTCTTTACGCCTCTTATCGGCGTAACTCTTTTTTCTGGACTGAGCTTCCTTTATCCATTCTAGGATCAACTTAGTCTTCTCTAACGCCTCTCTAACCAAATCCAGTCCTAAGACTAATCTATCTCCAGTCTACAACTAACATGCTGGAGATTTGCATGGCCTTCCATGCAAAGCTTCAAAAGGCATCATTCCTATATTAGTCTGGTAAATATTATTATAGGAAAACTAAACTAAATGTAGGTGATCTTTCCATGATCCACTGAAATCTAATACATAAGCTCTTAATAGATCCTCGAGTACCTTGTTGAGTCTCTCCGTCTTCCTATCTGTCTGAGAGTGATATGCAATACTCATATTAAGCTTGGTACCAAATACTTCCTGTAGACTCTTCCAGAATTCACTCGTGAACAAGGCATCTCTGTCACTGACTATATTACTAGGAACTCCATGTAGTCTAACTATGTTCTTCATGAACAACTTAGCTAAAATAGTTGCCATCCTGGTTGACTTTACTGGAATGAAATGGGCATTTTGGTCAACCTATCCACTATAAGCCATATACTTTCATTACCTTTATTTGACCTTGGAAACCCGTCTATAAAATCCATGGACATCGAATCCCATTTCCAAACTGGAATATCTAATGGTTGAAGCAACCCACTTGGCTTCTGATATTCAGTTTTCACTTGTTGACAGTTTGCACATTGTCTAACCCACAAGCCAACATCCCTCTTCATACCTTCCAAATAGAAGCCCCTCTTCATATCTTAATACATCTTGGTCCCTCCAAGATGAATCATAAACTTGGATCGATGACATTCTCCAAGAATTTCATTCCTCAAGTTCTCAATATTTGGAACACACAACCATCCCTTCTTTCTCAATCATCCCCTCTGGTCAAGATTAAAATCCTTCAGATCTTTGATCTCAGCTCCAACCTCAAGCCTTTTAATCTTCTCGACTCATATTAGATCCTCCTTCTGCTTAGAAGTAATCCTTTTGATCAACACTGGCCGAACTTCTAAACAGGACAACATAGCGGTATTCTGACTAGAACTAGTAGTTGATCTTAACTGCACACCACAGCTGGCCAAAGCTTCTAAATCCTTCCATTACGTCAACATAACTAATACCACATTCTGATATCTTCAGCTAAGAGCATCCGCTCCCTTATTTCCTTTTCCAGGAGTATACTCTATACCAAAGTCATAAACAGCTAAAAACTCCAACCACCTCTGCTATTTCATATTTAACTCCTTCCGAGAGAATAAATAATTTAAAAACTTATGATCAGTATAAAGCTCAAACCTCTCCCCTAAGATATAATGTCTCCAAATCTTCAATGTAAAGATCACCGCAGCCAACTCCAAAACATGCATTAGATACCTCACTTCATGCAGTCTAAGCTGTCTAGATGCGTAGGCAATAACTTTGCCCTTCTGCATCAAATACCGCTCCCAATCCAATTCTACATACATCAATATACACCACCAACCCTTGATTTCTGTCCGGAACTACTAAAACTGGTGCATTGGTCAACAAATGCTTTAACTTAAGGAATGCTTCCTCATATTTATCAGACCATATAAACTTCACCTCCTTCCTGGTTAACTTAGTCAAAGGTGCTGCTATCCGTGGTAAATCCTTGATGAATCTCCGGTAGATCCAACAAGTCCAAGAAAACTTCTAATCTCAATCACCGTCTTTGGTCTCTTTCAATTGTTCACAGCTTCGATCTTATCTGGATCGACTGACAAGCCTTTCTCTAAAACCACATGACCAAGAAACTTAACCTCTTTCTTTCAAGAATGACACTCTGGTGTGAGCTTTTATTTCCTCTCTGTTCTTTGTAGGTTATGCTATGTATGAATGAATATAATGATGGAATTTATCACTATCAAGTATTAGATTCTGATCAACCAAGGGAGCATCATCATATGTCACTCTTAGATTATTTTGTAATTATTATATTTTCTCAGAATGTGGGCTACGAATGGGATTATGTAATGAATATGAAAATCTTATTCCTGAAATGCAATGGAAGTAGAGCAATGAAAAAGGTATGAAATTTTTTCACGTTCATGTGCTTCTAATATTATTGATATAATTAACATTAACGCTTTTCACCGAAGAATAATACTATTGATGCTTGCAGCATCGGTAACACTTATTTTCGAGCTATAAAATAGGGGATGTTACACTAGAAATCCCTAAATGTAGAAATTAAAAAATTAAAAAATGAAATATAAAGAACATAAATACAAATATATATATATGGTAACATGCAATTAATTATGTTATTATATTAATTAGAAATAAAATGCTAAAATACAAATAATGTAATAAATTAAGGGGTCAATGAGTAGTTACGGTAATCTAGCTAATATAGATGTAAACTCATTTAATAAATGTAATTATAGAGAGCAAATATGGCATTGGTGAAGGAAATTGAATTGGTATGGTAAATTAATTCTAAAACATTACAACGAAATGTCATTTACATTAGTCCAATTTGAATATAAAAGACATTTCTATATGGAGCTAATTGGAGGTAAAAGAAGCGGTAAATAACATCCAATAACATTAAAATAAGAAGTTAAAGATAGTAAGCGTATAAAATAAAAGGGAAGTTCATAGAAAGTAAATGAGTGAATACTAATAAATGAATGCTGGAGGCATATAATTTCCATAGTCTAAATTATATGGCATCAACAAAATGTTTGTGACAGGTTTGAATTAGTGGTCCTATCTAATATTTAAATTAGTTATAAACAAATTATTTTAATATGGGTTGGGATGCGAGATCAGTAGACTTACACAATGGAAGTCTGCCATCCGTAAGGGGCTATCGACAGTTGTGCATATGTACTGCTGATGTGAGACATCTTCAACTATAGGACCCCTTAGGGATATACGTTCACATATAGGTTTGGGGAAAATATACAAAGAGGTTCATCTCATATTTGAAGTATTAAATGGCTATGTACCTTGAGGGGTAAATGGGTTTACTTTAGGGTCGTGGTATTAAATGGTCTTAGGTCTGCCTCTTTCCTATTTAAGAAGTTTAAAATAACCTACGACAGTGACTAATTGGGAAAGTAGAGTCTGCTTCAATTCCAAACTAGAGGTGCTAAATAACTAGGGTAGGGGGAGGGGAATTTTTCTTGATTTGCATTAGGAAAATCTAAATAGGATTTGAGTTTTGAGGTTGATGTTATGTTAGCATTGTTTGGCAAAGTGGTATTTGTTGAATAGGCTAGGCATAAGTTGAGGCCACCATCGGTCCTGAGTGGTCGTCAGCATAGACTTGGGTTAAGCCTGTATGGATTACACTTCCTACCGGTGTAAAGCTTTTATGGGATATACACTGATCTCAAAGTTTGGTTGTTTATTTGCTTAGTTGGAGGTTGGCCAGTTAACTCTTAGATAGTTCTTTGAGATGAGGTAGTAATATGGCTAGTTAAACTATAAAGTCGCATATAGGAGTCATCGACCTCTGTAGTTAGGGCTGGTTGATTGCCGATTACGTTGCGAAGGGTTTTCCATTTTAGGAGTATATGGACTCTTATATATTTATACCTTAGAGTAGGTTAGATATATCGTACATGCATATGGAATTAATCTAAAATCCATAAATAATAAACATAATACTTAAATGAAGTTAATTAGCATAAACTAGTGTTAGGATAAAATATATAATTTACTAGTCACCAGAACTTTGTATAAACACCCTTCTTACTACAACCCACGTCGTAGATTTAGAGGGACATGCTGCCTGATAAGACAGTCATGATAGGTGGATAGGTCTTCCCATTCATGCTACGCATGGATAAGACAACTAGATATCCAAGAAATAATATTGATTCTAAGATAGTAGCCTTAGTTGGTATATATTTTTTATTATATTTTACTATTCTGTTGTGGGTTTGTATAAATAGCTCCCTGATATATTTATGCTTATTGCAAGTTACAACACAATTCATACCCTAATGGATTTAGATTTTCAATTTAGTTGAAATTTAAGCCCTTTAAGATGCGGGTTGTTACATTCGGTATCTGAGCTTACGTTAGTCAATCATAACAATTAAGATATGTTGAATGAACGTATTTGTACTTTTACCTAGAATTATATATATATACACACACACATACACATGCCAAACTCTACAAATTCCGATTATAGAAATAGCCGCGACCATATTTATGAAAAAACGAATAAGTCAACTATTAGTTGGAATAATAAATTGAGTTAAATTTATACACTATCACGATTACCTTATAGGATGCATGCCATACCGTAAGATGTCGACGTAAGAAGAACATGAGCGTGACACATAGAAAGGTCCTTGAAGCTAGATAGCACCTGAGTCCTTTTGCTAGGCCTATACTTCCCTATGATTATGGGTTTTGCTGGATCGCCGATTGATGACATACATTTCATCCAGATAAATGAGAAGTAAGAACTAATATGTTGCAAATATTCGGACGTAAGGTATAAAAAAGTTTGAGCAAGTTCTCGCAAGGAGATGTGTAATAATCATGTTAAAAAGATAGCTAGATTTTAATATATTCTTAATGATGATAAATTAAGAATGAGCAGAAATGAAGAAAAGTTCAAATTAAAGAACAAATAAAATCTATTTCTGAGTTTGACCCTATGTGAAATATTTCTGTAAAAGATTTTAAATTTTCTTAAAATACTTGAAACCACTTTCAAAGAATCTATTTAAAAATAAAAGAACCCTGTCACTAAAAAAATGTCATTTTCGAGAAGTAAGTTAATAATAGATTTTTGGCCACATAAATTACTCCTTTGGAATAGATTCTGGAAAAACTAGAAATTTTAGGAAAAGCCAAGAACTTTATTTTTTAAATAAAGGGAAAATGTGGCATATGTTTGGCTTGACGATTTTATTATTTTTGTAAATTTAAAAATTATATAATTTATTTTAAGAGATGGGTAAATGCAAATGGTACTTGATTTAAATGATGTAAAGAGAATGAAAGGGTTAAAATGTCCAGTAATGAAGATAGGATAAATACAAGGAAAATATGGAGAGAGAAAATATGCAAAATAGATTTGTACACAAAAAGTAAATAGTTTCAAGATAGTGGTGAAAAGCCTAACGGCTGAAGCAACGCACAATGCACTACAATGATCCAATGAAGAGAACGATCAAATAAAAGAGAAAAGGGAAATTTAAGGAAGATTAATTTAAGTAAGAGAAATTTAGGTTGAAGAAATTTAGATAGTAGCAACATTAGAAAGTTTAAATAGATGCAATATTATAAATTTATATTAAGCGATCTAAATGGAAAAAAAGAAAAAAATGGATAGTTTCCATAAATATGTGCAGTAATTGCACATATCTTTTAAATTTTATACAATGTGCTATTAGATTCTCCGTTAAGATTAAAAGTGAAAATAACATGAGTAATAGAAAAATGATAGATTGAAAGTTGTCCTTATCTACTCCAATTTTCATCGTTTAAAGTTATAAAAGATGTTATGGAAACGTTATACAGTGCATTTTCAAAAAAATGGTTTGGTATAACAGTTGAGTTCATGAATGCAAAACGTAACAAATGGTTTGAGTTAAAATCATACGTTTTAAGAAGTAAATCTCTGTTGTAAAAAGGCCTTAAAGGGAAAATTGATCCAATGACTACTCATGCAATAAAAACTCGACTCTTACTATTTGAAAAAAGGAAATAATGTATTGTTTAAATGAAATGATCTTTTTAAATTAAATTACCAACATCAACTTTTGAACTTAATAAATAAACTTATTTCATAAATCCTACATTAATAGTTTTAAAATTTATGACATCTATAGTTAAAGTTGCTTAAAATGATGAGTTTTCCATGGCTCCTTTAGGAAACCAAACAATTGTTGAATTTAATAAAAAGTTTCCTAGTTTATATTTTCAAAGATAAAATTTTGGGTTAGGAACTTCATGACTGTGAAGTTTTATAATTTATAAAGAGTGGTGAAAACCAAACCAACTTTGATATGGAGCAGATAGCGATGACTGTTTAGGTAAGACATGGTAAAAGTTATGGCTATGAATAAAATAGCTACGAATGCAAGTAGGGTAGTGATAATAAATCTTAGTTGAATATAAGGAGTATTGATATAAACCTAGAATCTTTTTATTAGATATATGTAAAAGCCATAAGAAGAACCACAAAGGAATATGGAATGATACCAAAGTACACATCTAGAAGTTCTAGAGTTTACTAACGTGAAAGACTAAAGATAAAGAAAATAAGTATCAAAATTTGAGAATAATATCAAAAGATTTTGAATAAAATAAGACAGTAGTCTAATTGGAGGAGATGGTAAAGAGATGACACAATGAAGACATTGGCTGACTCAGGATTAAAGAAGGACAGATATCTGTTAGGAAAGTTATTCTGTCAAACCAATTTTCCAATGAGTTATTCTAAATATGCATAGTTTGTGTATCTTACCTAATGTTGTAACATCCCACCTTTCCGTACGATTTAGATCGACGATAAACCACACAAGTCAGACTTAAACAATACAAAAGGACGGATTATTATGGGGTAAATAAGAAAAGGTAGAGAAAGAAAAACAAAATAGAATCTTGCAGCGGAACGATAAAATATAATAATCAAATATACAGTTCATGAAGCTGTTTTACAAAACATTTGATTATACTTATACAATACATATCAGAGTTGCACATACCAACAAATAATAATCGATGCAGTGGAACAGATGTGATATGGTGGACTAATATAATATATATAATTGTAATAAAATCTTCGCCTTCCTCCTCCAGAAGTAAGGTCTTCAAATCCTGAAATGCTCAGGCAGACCCAAGCGAATTGAAAAGACAAAACACACGAGACAGAACTAAAAGATCTTATGTTAGTTAAATCAACTGAAATAAATATGAGTGTAACGGCGTCGGAGATGTTTACGGGGTTTGACATCTCCTATCCAGTGTCCAACGTGAATGCAATAACTCAAGAGATGCTCGGGATTCACATGTCCAAAGGATCCGTTAAACTATTTACTATGTAGTAATATTTAGCTATTATAATAGTGTCTATTAGTAAAATAAACTTACTTTTAAATAGCGTTAAGGCTTTACATTTTCCACCTTAACACGTAATAATGCTAATAGTCTATACAGTACCGTAATACCTCCTGATCGAGAGGCTACTAGAGGATACTCCATAGGTACGACACAAATAGAAACTCGTACAAGGCGCGATAGGGTAGGTGACATGGCACAACTAGGCAATGCTAGGATAGATATACCAATTGCTATCTGGGCTGGTGGTAACGCGTAGCACGCAGCTACCGCCCACCTCAAGCCACAGCCCCAAATAAAAAAATTAAAAGTGGCCACCGAATCAATCCAAAAGTCAAAGTATAATATCGAAAGGATGTGTCCGATCAAAGGTGCTACCTCATTGGCCCGAGAATCGCTCATGTTTTAGCCACCTTATGCCAACTCACGGGAGTTGGGTCCACGTATTTACCTCAAAGGAAAAGCCGCCACCATTCTACTTCATTCTGGAATCTCCACCGCGTACACGGTTGTTAAAGTGGTTTTCGGAGTTGGCAGAGAGTATGATAATTTTCGATCTCGGTCTCTTCAATAACCAAACGTTATTATAACACCGCGGTCAATTTAAAATAATTATACTTCAAAACCAGAATATAATATCCCTTTCAAAGCCATATAAATACGATATCATTTCTGTTTTAAAACCCCAAACCAATATGATATTATTTTTATAAAACCCAAATCAATATAATATCATTTTTCAAATATATCCTTTTCTAAAACCATAACACTTTCAAATTTATATACTTCAAAACCAACATTTGAAATATAACCTTCCAAAACATTAACTTTGAATTTCATAATTTTGAAAAATAACTTCACCACTTAAATGGTTTAAATACTAAATTACTTAATAAAATAAAATAGCTTTTTTAATTTCACAAATAAATTCCAAATACTGATTTGAACCTCCAAATAAACCATTTCAAATTCAATATATATCAAAGCTTAAATATTTAATATTTCAAAACTAAATTTTATAATTCATATACATATACCAATTTCACTTTTTATATTATTTAGTTCTGAAATATTTTCTTTCTATATCCAATATCCTTTAAATAAAACTTAAATTTCAATAACGAAATATTCCTCAGTTTATTCACTCAAATCACCTTAAACCCGAATTAAGTTATAAAACCATATTCTTTTAAAATCTCAATTTCAATAAGTTCCAAAAGGATTCTTATTAAATGTAATTCTTTAATTAAATAAAATCTCCAATCAATTTCAAAACTATCTTCTCAACCTTGATTTATAAAAATCCATATAAACTCTATACAAAAATATACTTTAAGTAAATACTTGACCATATTATATAATAATAAAATCCAACTTTATTATTTAACTTATTTATACTCTAAACAAATCTTATTCATAGCTTAAACCCAAGAATTTAACTATATATATAAAATACATTTATACAATATCCAAATCCATACCTCATAAAACGTATATTTCTTTACAAACCATAGAAAATCATTTCAAAATAATTAAAATATAGACCGCGGTGCCTGTATATAATTTTCTATCCTATGGTCAAGTGATACGGATATTTATCATTTCAATCCGTAATTTAAAATAAAATTACGGTTATATATCATTTCAAACCGCAATCCCGAATGAAATAAAATGCATAACAACTTGCAGTTTAAAATAATATATATGATACAACATCCATTCATCCATCAACAGATCACACATCCATCACAATCATCATCCAAAACAATCAATCAATACCAATAGATAACTGATAATATATATAACAGGTATTTAACTGGCAGTTATAATCCATGATAAATTAAATAACTATTTAATTTAAATACATGCAATAACTGAGATGATGATTAAAAATATACGAAAAGTCATAAATAAATGCATAATCACAACAAAATTTAATTTAACAAACATAAGAAATTTTAGAAGTTGTGAGTGGGTTAAAACACCCACCTTTTGAATTTAAATTGAATTTAAATCCAATTTAAACCTAAAAATTGGACAGTCTCAGAATTTGTCCAAACCAGCGCCCAAATGTTCGGAATTTCAATACGGTCCTAACAAAAAAAACCCGTGAATTGGTGTTCGTATGTGAAAGATATAGCAATAATTGTGATTGAATTTCAAATTAAAAAGAAAAAGAACAAATTATACCCCTAGCCACGTCACCTTGATTTTCTTCCCAGAGAACGCTTCCTCACGCACGAATCATGAACACGCTGCAGTTGCCAGAGAAAACCCAAACGCGCGCGACCTCAGGCCATCCTTTGCCACGTCGCCATCACTATCGGGTTCGCCTCCACTTGCGCCTCACTCCCCAACCACCCGTGAACCACCTCGTCGCCGATCGAAGCTAGAAACTCCCTGTCGCCGCCACGTTTCTCTAGCCCTAATCGAATTATACTCCCCAATCTAGCCGTCAAAACCTTCAGCAAATTTCACCGATGAACCCCCCTCCGTCCGCTCTTCAAAACCCAGAAAGGATTTCCCGATCAGACGAAGTTCATCGTCGAGCGATGAACGGTCGAAACTTCTTCGATGTTTACTGATCAAACGATGAACCAAAACGAAAAACGAATCATAGATCTAAATTACGCTCTTCGAGAGCTTCGATATAAAAAATTTCTGAATTTTTTTGAGGAGTTTGAAATTTTAGCTTTGGATTAAAATTTGATTTGTGTTTGGATCTAGAATTTGTTTGTCTGCCATTGAGGAGGAGAGATAGTTGAAATATACGTACAGACAAATGAGAAATAGGAGTATGCTAGGGTTTATAACCGGGCATTTATAGGCAAGCTTGAAATAGAATAGATAGATCGGGTTGAATATACACGCTAACGACAAAGTGGCCCAAAAAGCCCGTTTCGACTCCGAAATGAAATTAGGTCAACCCATATATCAAAATAGGTGTTTTAAAATATTTTAAACGCAATGGAAAATGTTTCAAGTCCAAACTCCATCGAATGAAGAAGTTATGCTAAAATCAATATTTTTCAAATTGATTTCAATTTCATTAATTTCAAGGAATTTCGAGTCCGTACGATCAAACGACAAGTCCGATCGTTGCGAAATTTAAAATCCTACAATAATTCACCGTTACGGATGCGATGAAACTAGTTTCGTTGAAATCCGAGTCAGTGGCCAAAATGGCTATTTTTACATTAATTAAATAAATTAACAATTGATTAATTAAATCAAATTTCCCATTTAAATTCTAAAATTGACATTTTTTTATCACTTTATAATTCTAAATCATTTATACAAAATTTAAACAAGTTAGATGTTCCTTAAATGCTGATAATCATAAATTTCAGCGCTAAATTACAATTTTATTAAATTTAGAGATTATAAATTAAATTTCAATAATTCCATTGAATTAAATTTTCGTTCTATTATTCAACCTATTAGTATCAAATAGATGAAACTAACATTGGATTCATACTTTATTACATAAATATCTTAATTTCATCTAAATTAATATTTAAATATTTAATTTCAATTGATTGCAATAAACCCAATTACCTTAATTTTACATTTAAATAAATAAATCCTGATTCCCATTCTTATTATTCAACAGTCATTGTCCTATAAACATATTTAACATTTGTTTACGTTTCATTAAACTGATACTTCCAATTTCACCTTTATCCGTATTAACTATTTTATTTCCACTTACTGTGGAATAACTACTATAATTCGATCATATTGAAATTTGTCAATTTCACCCATAAATTAAGATTTTAAAACCAATTAGCTAATTTACCTTGGTGCCATCCTTTATTACATCAATTGTTACTTAAATTTACATTAAAAAAACGTTAAATTTAGACTTATTACAATTGATTACCAAAGTTTATTTAACATTAAATGTGACGCCCCACCTCTATACCAACACTAGCAAAGAGCATTAATAAATAATACCGTCTGCTAACACGGAAAATAAGGCTGGATAGGAGCGACCATGTGTAATCTTACCTTAACTATTCACTAAATACGTCGAAAAGTAGAATCACATTAAAATTCGACCTATTCAATAAATATTTAAAGCAAAACTACCATGGTTGTAGGATCTATCAGAAGAAAATATAACAACTCAAATGTAATTCACATCACAGAACAGTCGATCATAATATACACATAAACAGATACACAACAGAGTATACAAAATAATACATGTCAAGTGGTACAGGAGACCACAATATACAAACGAGGCGAAAAAGTATAAATATCAGAGTTACAACAGATAAGGACCACAAAAGACGCTATAACAAAATGAAGCTAGCGAATAGTCCATGCGGAAGCAAAATAGGCTAAGTCCAAAAGCACCTAACCTGAAACATCTCGGTCTGACCCGAGTATAAAATACACGGATCAGTCTGGATAACAAATCAGTTAGATAAACTGAACAATAATAAACCTGCAAGGTCATACAGTATAACAAATACCTCTAGAGGAGATAACACAATCATCAACAAGAGATGAATCATATAGAACAAGCCTCATATCATCGGCAACATATAGAAACAAAGGATACAAATATCCCAAAACAAGCCAAAAGGCAAATAACAAATACCAATAAGGTATACAAGTTCCACAAGGTAATCATTATACATCATGCGGCTCAAAAAGACCAACACCGAAGGGCGATACCATGGGAATATACATATCAATGAAACATTAGAAAATTGCTCGAGCTCAGTACTGTACAACAAGGATCCATAAGCCCGAAGGCTCCAAACCCAAGTATCACCCATGCGGGACATAAGGCCAACATCAGAGCGAAACTATATAGGGCAACAACCCGAAGGCACACACCCGAAGGCACAAACCCGAAGGCAACAAACCCAATATCACTCATGCGGCACATAAGCCAACATCGGAGCAATACTTTATAGGGCAACAAATCGTAGTGGTGAAGGTCAGAGACCCAGTACTGGACACCACTAACTGGCGGAATGTGTCACAACTCTCGAAAAGGAATCCGAAAAGTGTTAACGTGCGTCCCATAACCACTCGTTCGCACTAAACGGTTTACTATCCGTCAGCCACTTTCACACTCAAAGCAGTACAAATTTACCTCATATCATCGGTAAACTAAACCCGAAGGTCAAAACAATCAATCGAATAGGTCGGGGACTAATCGGAAAGATAAACGCACAGATTCATGGTCCGCGTTTTGCCCAACCATTTAATCACCCTTCCACTTCGCTCGAAGTGCGAAAGTGTGTGTGTTTTAAATAGAATTTATAAATTGGAGAAACGAGCTTTTAAATGCGATTCGAGAGATTATTTTATAAAAACCTGTGGATGAAGTCAAGAGTAAGTTATCAAAGTCAAATATGCAATAACAACCACTAAAAAGCAACTTGAATCGATAAAATCCGGAAAACAAATTAAAATATGCAAAATAGGCAAAATAGGCAAAACAAAGCAGGTCGGTCGACCGGACTACAGGGCTCGGTCGGCCGGCCAGATGCAGAAAACCAAATATGGCTCGGGGCAGCAGGTCGGTCGACCGAAGCCTGCACTCGGTCGGCCGAAGGCTGTTTTCCAGCACTTCCTGCCCTATTTCAATAAAATGCAAATTCTTTCTAAATCCAAAGCAATGGCACATGCATAATTGTTAGGAATTCATACCCAACACCCATGAAATCAGGAGAAGTAGATGTGAGTTAAAAACTCACCTTTTAATCTCACAAACAAGAAGATGGAGGAGCTAAATCACAAGGAGAAGACCAACCAAACACTACTTCAACTCAACAAGCTTCAATCTAGAATCAAAGCAAGTATTTCCTAAGTTAGGGTTAGGAAATTACTGAAATTGAAGAGGAGAAGAGATGGAGAAGATGGAGATGAACTTACCAATAGCTTCTCCATGATTTTGGAGCAAGAATCAAGTTTACAAGAAGGATCTAGGGCTTGCTAATTTCTATTTCCACTTCCTTCCACCATTTCAGTTTTAGCTTGAGAATAGAATGAAAAGGAGATGAAATGAGGAGAAGGGGTTGGGTTAGAAGGTTAATTAAGCTAGTGGGCTGAACCCAAACCCAAAATCCAATAGAAAAAGTAGCCAAAATTCCACAAACTCCAAACATATCAAAGATTATACTAAAAAAGATCGCAAACGCCATTTTGGAATCAATGGAGGTAGTTTCGAGTTCCAATTCGGCCATTTACAAAAATTAGCATTTCGGACCCCAAAATCCGACTAACGACGCTATATTTAAATTAAACATCTAAATATAAAATCATTAAATATGCGGGTTGTTACATTAAATAAACAACAACCTATATTAATTGCCACATATTTGCTTTTAATTGCGTTTATAAGTTCGTTACTTATCAATTTAGATTATAATTCCATATATAATGCTAGTTTTATTTCATTCCATTAATATACGCTTATTTACACCTTAATTTGAATAAATATCACATTTCTAAATGTGTACTTCTATCCATTGAATACATTAATTAAGGTTTTGAAACCAATAAATGAATTTACCTTTATTCCATTCTTATACCAGTTTATCACTTTACATACATTACATATTAATTCATCAATTAACATAATCTGAACTTATTTCCCAATTCACCAATTACTACCTTAAAATAAATTTACGTTTCTATTAAATTTACATTCACATTTCCGTTACTACATTTACTTTCATGATACTAATTCCATTCAATCTCCATTAACTATCTATTATTTCCTTGGCAAATCCAATATTTCATCTATTCACTTATGTCCAATTCATAGTCAAGTATACCATATAAATTTATTTTCATTACTTTGAATTTCTTTCCATTCATTTATTATTAACTTAAATTAGCATTGTTTACCTTGCATTAACATTATTGCCTTTTATTTACATTCAGTTACTATTAATCAAAATATTATTGCATTGATAAATTAAATGCTTACCTTTATAAGTTTTCATTACCAAACAATATTTCAATTACTACAGGACATTGATTTAATTCAATTTACTATTTAATAATTTAATATTATTAATTCATTAAATTAATTCACTATTTACCTTTGTTTTCTTTCTTAGCCTAGTATAACAATTTGCATTACTTCAATTATTAGTAATTTCATTTCAACTGTTAATACTTAGCTTTAATTTCCATGGTTTCATTTCATTTTCAACATTTGCTTCATTATAAATTATAAAAAAAATTATTTCTTTCTAAAATTTAATTACAAAATTCTTATAATTCAACAAATTTAATTATCGAAATTTACGGGTCGTTACACTCTCCCCCACTCAAAACTTTTCGTCCCCGAAAAGGAAAAGGAGGGAAAAGAAGAATTAAGAAGTCAATATATCTTATTTAAAATATTAAATTTATAAAAAAAAAATTGCAAAATAAATTAATTTAAATAAAATATGCCAATTTATAACCATTAATCTTTTATACTCAAATTAATAAAGTTTGAAAAACATTTTCTAAGTCCAAAATTTTCGAAAATTTTTGGCAGAGTCTCCTTTGTACGAGGAGGCTCGGAAAAAAAATATAGTGTCAAATATAACAATATACACATATATCCCAACACGGGAAAATAAAGTAATAACGCTATAAACCGAAATCCGAAAACGTACCTATTTGTCGGGCAATTTATGCTTAATTATGAAACCAAAAGCAGTAGCAATTGCTTTCATAACCTGTATTTCACTTATATAATCCAAAAAGTTAACAATTATATAAAATGAAATATTTAAGGTTGTTTCTACCACAAACAACAATCAATACAACAAAAATCAATTGCAACGAACAGCATACAACCATCAGACAGAATCAACACAATTCAACTATCCATCCATATCAAACGAAACAGGTAGTTGTTCGGGTTCAAAACTTTAAATTGTACATAATGAAGAATAAACTACTAAGTGCAACATTTACTCAACGGTCATAGATGAGCTAAATAGATTATTCATAAATCCAAACAATTTTAAAGTATCCTTACCCAAACAACCATAAACCAAACAAATAACAACAATTTCAAACAACAGATTTCGTTTGTCCTTTAATTTCATTCACACATTTATTGTTTTATTTCTTTTTCGTTCGTATAATGGTTTATCTTTTTATTTTACATTTATTTCATGCAAAATTTCCCTTTTTATTGCATTACATTTATTCATTTCTCAATTTCTTTTATTTCCATTGTTCACTGCTTAATTTCATTTATTTACAGTATTCATCTTTCTACTTATTTTCAAATTTCTGCTTATTTTCAAAATAAACAACTCCAACATTTACTTAAGTCTGTAATTACTTACAACATTTACCTTCTATGACATTTTATTATAGTAAGATTTCCATTATAACTTAAGTTTATAATAATTACAACATCAAATTCTTTTTTTATTAAAGAATTTCATTGAATACTTTCATTTTTTTTTACTTGTATAATATTCTATTACAATTTCTTATTAGACATTGTAACTTTTATTGTAGGGTAAGTTATATATATGCTTTTAAGGATGTAATTGAAAGTTATACAAGTTTTTCTCAATTAATTAAATGTTCAATAATAATTCTTTGTTTTATATGTTACAAATTTTAAACTTTTTTAATTTTATTTATAATTTAGCATTAAATCTTTTATTTTCTTTAGAGGTTCCAATTGTCTGTTAGTTACCCTCCATTTCACTATAATAATGGAAATTATTGATTAACAGAAATTAAAGAATGAAAATATCGGGTTTAATTTCAAATTATTTTAGAATAATAGATAAATGTATATACTTACAGTTTATATATACATCCTATTATATTTAAAACAATAATTTTTTTATTGGTTTATCAAAATGAATCTGCAGTAAAACTACTACAGTGGCCTTTCCCCTTTGAAACTCGAAAATGAATGTCGATGATGCGGCCGCGCTATCACCGAAATTATTTTCGAGCGACAGAGAGGGAAGTACAGAACTTATTTTTTCCAAAATCTTCTTTAAAATAATTCTTCCAAATTATATTGAAATATTTCTATCAGAAAATACTTATAAACAATATTATTATATTCCAAAATTATTCGAAAGAAATTTTCAAAAGCCCGGAACTTATGTTCTAAATTTCCACTTTTCATGTATTTTATTATCAATCTTATTTCAACTATTATTTAAAATTTCACTACCTAACAACCAATACATTAAAACCAAATATAACCTTTATAAAACTTTATTTTATATATATAAAATATAATAGGAAAAATTATTTCATTCACCTATATTCAAAACAAATATTGTGTCGGTATGTCCTATCAAGTGTTTAGAAATTCCTATTGATGCCACAGCGGCCCATACACCAACCAGAATTTATAAATACAAAATGGAACAAATTAACACAATATTAAAACTTTTTATAACACTAAAAAATACGCTCTCTCATATATACACACTCACCGACTCATCATAGAATACTACTACCTTATTGGTAAAGAGTCAAACACCATAAAGCTAAGGTTTATCGCTAAACCAGAGCTCTGATACCAGGTGTAACATCCCGCCTTTCGGCACAATTTAGATCGATGATAAACCACACACGTCAGACTTAAACAATACAAAAAGGGCGGATTGTTATGGGTAAATAAGAAAAAGTAGAGAAAGAAAAACAAAATAGAATCTTGCAGCGGAACGATAAAATATAATAATCAAATATACAGTTCATGAAGCTGTTTTACAAAACATTTGATTATACTTGTACAATACATATCAGAGTTGCACATACCAACAAATAATAATCGATGCAGCGGAACAGAAGTGATACAGTGGACAAATATAATATATATATAATAGTAATAAAATCTCTGCCTTCGTCCTCCAGAAGTAAGGCCTTTAAATCCTGAAATGCTGAGGCTGACCCGAGCGAATTGAAAAGACAAAACACCCGAGTCAGAACTTAATGATCTTATGTAAGTTAAATCAACTGAAATAAATATGAGTGTAATGACGTCGGAGATGTTTATGGGGTTTGACATCTCCTATCCAGTGTCTAACGTGAGTGCAGTAACTCAAGAGATGCTCGAGATTCACATCTCCTAAGGATCCGTTAAACTATTTACTATGTAGTAATATTTCGCTATTATAATAGTGTCCATTAGTAAAATAAACTTACTTTTAAATAGCGTTAAGGCTTTACATTTTCCACCTTAACACGTAATAATGCCAACAGTCTATAAAGTACCGTAATACCTCCTGATCGGGAGGCTACCAGAGGATACTCCATAGGTACGATACAAATAGAAACTCGTACAACGCGCGATAGGGTAGGTGACACGGCACAACTAGCCAATGCCAGAGTAGATATACCAATTGCTATCCGGGCTGGTGGTAACGCGTAGCGCACAGCTACTGCCCACCTCGAGCCACACCACCAAATAAAAAAAAATCAAAAGTGGCCACCGAATCAATCCAAAAGTCAAAGTATAATATCGAAGGGATGTGTCTGATCAAAGGTGCTACCTCATTGGCCCGAGAATCGCTCATGTTTTAGCCACCTTATGCCAACTCACGGGAGTTGGGTCCACGTATTTACCTCAAAGGAAACGCTGCCACCATCCTACTTCATTCTGGAATCTCCACCGCGTACACGGTTGTTAAAGTGGTTTTCGAAGTTGGTAGAGAGTATGACAACTTCCGATCTCGGTCACTTCAACAACCAAACGTTATTATAACACCGCGGTCAATTTAAAATAATTATACTTCAAAACCAGAATATAATATCCCTTTTAAAACTATATAAATATGATATCATTTCTGTTTTAAAACCCCAAATCAATATGATATTATTTTTATAAAACCCAAATCAATATAATATCATTTTTCAAATATACCCTTTTCTAAAACCATAACACTTTCAAATTTATATACTTCGAAACTAACATTTGAAATATAACCTTCCAAAACATTAACTTTGAATTTCATAACTTTGAAATATAACTACACAACTTAAATGGTTTAAATACTAAATTACTTTATAAAATAAAATAGCTTCTTTAGTTTCACAAATAAATTCCAAATACCGATTTGAACCTCCAAATAAACCATTTCAAATTCAATATATTTCAAAGTTTAAATATTTAATATTTCAAAACTAAATTTTATAATTCATATACATATACCAATTTCACTTTTTCTATTATTTAGTTCTGAAATATTTGCTTTCTAAACCCAATATCCTTTAAATAAAACTTAAATTTCAATAACGAAATATTCCTCAGTTTATTCACTAAAATCACCTTAAACCCGAATTAAGTTATAAAACCATATTCTTTTAAAATCTCAATTTCAATAAGTTCCAAAAGGATTCTTATTAAATGTAATTCTTTAATTAAATAAAATCTCCAATCTATTTCAAAACTATCTTCTCAACCTTGATTTATAAAAATTCGTATAAACTTTATACAAAAATATACTTTAAGTAAATACTTGACCATATTATATAATAATAAAATCCAACTTTATTATTTAACTTATTTATACTTTAAACAAATCTTATTCACAGCTTAAACCCAAGAATTTAACTATATATATAAAATACATTTATACAATATCCAAATCCATACCTCATAAAATGTATATTTCTTTACAAACCATAGAAAATCATTTCAAAATATTTTTATATATAGACCACGGTGCCTGTATAATTTTCTATCCTATGGTCAAGTGATACGGATATTTATCATTTCAATCCGTAATTTAAAATAAAATTACGGTTATATATCATTTCAAACCGCAATCCCGAATGAAATAAAATGCATAACAACTTGCAGTTTAAAATAATATATATGATACAACATCCATTCATCCATCAACAGATCACACATCCATCACAATCACCATCCAAAATAATCAATCAATACCAATAGATAACTGATAATATATATAACAGGTATTTAACTGGCAGTTATATTCAATAATAAATTAAATAACGATTTAATTTAAATAAATGCAATAACTGAGATGATGATTAAAAATATACAAAAAGTCATAAATAAATGCATAATCACAACAAAATTTAATTCAACAAACATAAGAAATTTTAAAAGCTTTGAGTGGGTTAAAACACTCACCTTTTGAATTTAAATCCAATTTAAACCCAAAAATTGGACAGTCTCAGAATTCATCCAAACTAGCGCTATAATGTTCGGAATTTCAATACGATCCTAACAAAAAAAACCACGCATGGATTGGTGTTCGTATGTGAAAGATATAGCGATAATTGTGATTGAATTTCAATTTTTTTTTAGAAAAAGAAGAACTAATTATACCCCCTAGCCACATCACCTTGATTTTCTTCCCATAGAATGCTTCCTCACGCACGAACCATGAACATGCTATAGCTGCAGAGAAAACCCAAACGCGTGCGACCTCCGGCCATCCTTTGCCACGTCGCCATCACTATCGGGTTCGCCTCCACCTGCGCCTCACTCCCCAACCACCCACGAACCACCTCGTCGTCGATTGAAGCTGGAAACTCCCAACCGCCGCCACGTTTCTCTAGCCCTAATCGAATTATACAGCCTAATCTATCCGTCAAAGCCTCCAGCAAATTTCGCTGATGAACCCCCCTCCGTCCCCTCTCCAAAACCCAGATAGGATTTCCCGATCAGACGAAGTTCATCATCGAGCGATGAACGGCCGAAACTTCTTCGATTTTTACTGATCAATCGATGAACCAAAACGAAAAATGAATCATGGATCTGAGTTACACTCTTTGAGAGCTTCGATATATAATTTTTCTGAATTTTTTTGAGGAGTTTGGAATTTTTGCTTTGGACTGGAATTTGATTTGTGTTTGGATCTAGAATTTGTTTGTCTGCCATTGAGGAGGAGAGATAGTGAAATATACGTACAGACAAATGAGAAATAGGAGTATGCTAGGGTTTATAACCGGACATTTATAGGTAAGGTTAAAATAGAATAGATGGATCGGGTTGAATATACGCGCTAACGACAAAGTGGCCCAAAAAGCCCGTTTCAACTCCGGAATGAAATTGGGTCAACCCATATATCAAATAGGTGTTTTAAAATATTTTAAATGCAATGGAAAAGGTTTCAAGTCCAAACTCCATCGAATGAAGAAGTTATGCTAAAATTAATATTTTTCAAATTGATTTCAATTTCATTAATTTCAAGGCGTTTCGAGTCCGTACGATCAAACGATAAGTCCGATCGTTGCAGAACTTGAAATCCTACAATAATTCACTGTTACAGATCCGATGAAACTAGTTTCGTCGAAATCCGAGTCAGTGGCCAAAATGGCTATTTTTAGATTAATTAAATAAATTAATAATTGATTAATTAAATCAAATTTCCCATTTAAATTCTAAAATTGACTATTTTTTATCACTTTATAATTCTTAAACATTTATACAAAATTTAAACAAGTTAGATGTCCGTTAAATGTTGAGTCAATCATAAATTTCAGCGTTAAATTACAATTTTATAAATTCAGAGATTATAAATTAAATTTCAATAATTCCATTGAATTAAATTTTCATTCTATTATTCAACGTATTAGTATCAAATAGATGAAACTAACATTGGATTCATACTTTATTACATAAATATCTTCAATTTCATCTAAATTAATATTTATGTAATATTTAAATATTTAATTTCAATTGATTGCAATAAACCCAATTACCTTAATTTTACATTTAAATAAATAAATCCTGATTCCCATTCTTATTATTCAACAGTCATTGTCCTATAAACATATTTAACATTTGTTTACGTTTCATTACACTAATACTTCCAATTTCACCTTTATCCGTATTAACTATTTTATTTCCACTTACTGTGGAATAACTACTATAATTCGATCATATTGAAATTTGTCAATTTCAACCATAAATTAAGATTTTAAAACCAATTAACTAATTTACCTTGGTGCCATCCTTTATTACATCAATTGTTACTTAAATTTACATTAAAAAAACGTTAAATTTAGATTTATTACAATTGATTACCAAAGTTTATTTAACATATTAAATAAACAAGCAACCTATATTAACTGCCACCTATTTGCTTTTAATTGCATTTATAAGTTCGTTACTTATCAATTCAGATTTTAATTCCATATATAACGCTAGTTTTATTTCATTCCATTAATATACGCTTATTTACACCTTAATTTGAATAAATATTACATTTCTAAATGTGTACTTTTATCAATTGAATACATTAATTAAGGTTTTAAAACCAATAAATGAATTTACCTTAATTCCATTCTTATACCAGTTTATTACTTTACATACATTACGTATTAATTCATCAATTAACATAATCTGAACTTATTTCCCAATTCACCAATTACTACCTTAAAATAAATTTACGTTTCTATTAAATTTACATTCACACTTCCGTTACTACATTTAGTTTCATAATACTAATTCCATTCAATTTCCGTTAACTATCTATTATTTCCTTGGTAAATCCAATATTTCATCTATTCACTTATGTCCAATTCATAGTCAAGTTTACCATATAAATTTATTTTCATTAATTTGAATTTCTTTCCATTCGTTTATTATTAACTTAAATTAGCATTGTTTACCTTGCATTAACATTATTGCCTTTTATTTACATTCAATTACTATTAATCAAAATATTATTGCATTGGTAAATTAAATGCTTACCTTTATAAGTTTTCATTCCCAAACAATATTTCAATTACTACAGGACATTGATTTAATTCAATTTACTATTTAATATTATTAATTCATTAAATTAATTCACTATTTACCTTTGTTTTCTTATATTCAATTTTTAGCCTAGTATAACAATTTGCATTGCTTCAATTATTCGTAATTTCATTTCAACTGTTAATACTTAGCTTTAATTTCCATGGTTTCATTTCATTTTCAACATTTGCTTCATTATAAATTATAAAAAATTTATTTCTTTCTAAATTTTAATTACAAAATTCTTATAATTCAACAAATTTAATTTTCAAAATTTACGGGTCGTTACAAATGTCGTATGCGGTTTATCCTATAATGGTTGTAATAATTAAGGTAATGAACGAGTCTTATTTATTACAAGCCAAAAAGATAAGCTAATACATGTGGTTATAGTAGAATGACATAGTAAATGTGTCTATTTTATTTAAGAAAGAAGTGATAGGACCACAACATGATTAATATTAGTTGATATGGATGGCAGCTTCTAGAATTTTTTCTTTTTGGTTATTTGAGTTGCAATCGTTAGTTGTCTCTTTTTGAGTATTGAAAATGCATACGATATGATATAAGATATGTTCCTATTTTATTACCGTGTTGATTTTCTGGATGAGCTTTAACTGCTATATATATGGGAAAACAATATAAATACGGAATCTCATAAGTACACTTAACTAGCGATGAACGTAAAGTAAAGCTGAAAGTTTATAAAATAAATTAGGAAATTAATTAAATTAGTAACTACCATTAAAGAATGCTTAGATCCCATAAACTTTAGAATTTTGGGAAGAATAAATTTTGGCAAGTGAAGGACAGTGCAGGGTTGTTGCGAAATGCATGGGTCACTGTCCTTATGCCTTAAAAGCTAAAATTTATAAATGTATTTGTGTATTTTTTGTTATTTTGAAATAAAAAAGATTTCTTCTTATATTAGTTGTGTAATATACTATGGTCAATCATATGCATTAACTCATTGACTGAATCCTAATTACGTTAAAATTTGGCTTGAATTGTTTTAGGACGTAATTGCAAATGCTTTTGAAAATTGTGTTAAGAAAAGTGTTTTTAAAATTTGAAATTATTTTACAAATTTAATTGAAACGGGAAATGATTTTGAATGGAAAATGAAACAATCTTTGATTTTCAAATGCCACATGCTTAGCGTAGGGAAGACCGATGTGTTAGTGAATATGAATTTTACTGTTTATAAGTGTGATAGTAAATAAAACACAGATAATAACAAGGAAAAAGGCTGTTTTGGCTTTGGAATTTCTATTTTCAGACCTTGTTAATAATAAAAAAACTAGTTTTTAAAAACTATCTTGTTTTAAAATTTCAAAATAAACCTCTTTATGCGAATTGTACTTGAAAAAGTTGGAAAAGATTTGGGGACATAAGAGAAAATTCCAAGTTACAACAAAATTGGTACACAAAATAAGGGTGGAAATATAAAATTATCAATCTAATTTCCTTTTCGGTATAAGAGTATTGTTATCCAACATTTTAACATGGCCATATTGAACTGATTGCAAAAGTTAGATTTGACAGCTTTCAAGACCGATGATTCCAAAGCGATGATTATAGGGACCAGAAGTCAAGTACAAATGATAACATGAAGTCAAAGTTGAATAAAATTGATAGATATGCAAGCCAGAATGTTTGAAGTATGAAATATGGTTCAACACAAAGGAGAGATCGACATAAATTGACTTCCAATATAGTGATCGGTATGTTCCAGGAAACAAGTGCATTTTAATAGAAAACAAGCAATATCTCAAGAACCACAAGTCCAATGCATATGAATTTTTTTGAATAAGATATGGGGTCCCTAGAGGGCCTACCCTAAGGATCACATCTCAAGGAGATGAAGTTGGAGGGATTAGAATTCTTCCGTTGGAAGGGATCGGCAGGAACTAGCAAACAACCCATATTGAAGTGAAGATCAAGTAATAACTTGAGTTCTACCGATCCTATTAGCATGAAATTTGGAGGCTAAACATATTTTAGAATGAGAGAGCTACCATAGGGTAGCAACCCAAAATTGTGCTAAAGTAGGGATCGGTTCCTATCCTTTTTCTTTGGAAATTGGGCCATGTGATCCCTCTTGTGGGTCAATATAGTTCTGAAGGTCCTTCTGTCGAATTTTTGGGGAGATATTTGGCCATCTTCGTCTATAAATTCCGGCTTGGTTGTTCATTTTTAGGACCTTTACACCATTGATTTCTTTATATTCTTTTATAACTTAGGATTTTCATTTGATCCCTAGTGTACTCAGTTTACAAAGCGATTAATTAAGCAATCTATTCAAAATGGACGTGGACAAACAATGCCAAACCACTATAAATCATTGTGTGCGTGTTATTCTCTCAAATTACCGCTATTTCTTTGTCGTTATCCTCTATTATAATTTTATATTCTTCATTTATTTCTCTTCAAAACTTCTATTGGGTGTTTGTGCCAATTTTTGGCACAAACAAGTATAGATTTAGAAAAACTAGATTTTCAAACTTTTGGATGTTAGAAATGGTGTGTTTGGTATTGGACGGTAGGGATTGGACACAAAATTGGTTGAACAATACTTCTATTCGTATAAATGTGGAAATTGTTATGTGAAAACCAGGATTTTTATTTTTGAAAACTCGTATACATATAGAACTGTCAGTATATATAGATTGTTTGTACCATATTTTCAAAATTGTTTTAAAGAATGCACTTATGTAGGAGGCGCCGCTTTAGTTTTATTCAGGATACATATTATATATGTTTTGATATACCATGTATTTGTACATGTTTGGTTGCAAGATTAATTGTATACTAATTGATTGCATAGTTTAGAATGGTTGCGTAGTATTACGTGGTTTATTCCATGAGGAATTTTGGGGATGAAATTTTATTAATGAGGGGAGAATGTAACACCCCATAAAATAAACAGTAATTAATTAAAAAGAGTTAACAAATAATTATTAAAGCTCAAAAAGAATTTGAGAAAATGTTAGAATTTGGCCATAAAACTTGCACCATTACATTCGCGGTGCTCTTCTAGTCAACTTTCATATAAAAGTTTCGCAATCGGAGTTCAAACGAAGAGTTAATCAATGTTTGAAGATTTCAATTGAAAATAATTGAAAACAAATTAATTTAATAAATATTAATAAACTTAGAGTTAATAAATATCAATAAACTTAACAGTTAAGTTAACGTTAAAATAAGTGGTTGGACCACTGATCGATCCATCCTTATGTGAGCTACTTGACCGCTAGTGGTTGACCATTTATAGGCATCGGTTAATCGGTTGGTTAAGGTCGGCGCAGCCTGAACCTTAGCCTAAACGACACAAATTTAATAAATAATAATTGAACAGACAAAATTGATTCCAACGCCTATAAATACAGGCTTAGCCCCTCACTTTTCTTCTCATATTTTTTAAACTGAGCAGCGGAGCTCTACCATTCTTCCTTCTCCATTACTTTTAGAAATTATGAATATACTATATATTTATTGGAGAAGGACAAAAAATAGAGAAGAAAGGAAGGATTGAACTAATTCTACGAAAAAGCTAAATTGTAGAATTATGAATTTAGAGTCCACTTAATGCAAACCTCCAATTAGATCTACAATTCTAATGGGTATTGAAAATCTAACATATGGTGGATCGATTATACAAATGACAAGTATATAACTAAATTAAACTATAGTGTAATGATTAGTAAAGAACGTAAATAGGAATAATCACACTAGGGTTTTCATACTGATTCAGACCTCCCATCCTATGTCCTATCTCGAAGCTCCTCTTCGGAATTTCCTTTCACCAAATAACCCTCACTTCACCCGGAGGAACAGGTTTACAATCGCAGAGTTTCTTTGTCAAGAGTGTTTTCTCTATTACACAGATTTTGACTATATCGTACAATTAAGCTTCCTATATCTCTTGAATGATTGAATACAATGTTCGAGAGAATATGGAAGTGTATGATCTCAGATTTGCAGATTTAATAGCAAGTGGATGATTAGAACAAGAAATAAGCAAGAGTGAATTAGATAAGACAGAAGTAAGTGAGAAAGTCAGTGAGTTGATTTATCTTGATTCTTGTTTATATAGTTATAGAGAGTTGCTTCTAGTAGTTACATCTCTTCCCTTTCAGTCTAGAGTCGTCACTGTTCACTGTGAAGAGTTGTGGAGGAGAGATGGAGTTGTGTCTCTTCGGAGATGACAGTTGTGATTTGACATATTTGCCCGGACCCCAATTTCAGACGTCTGGATGTAGTTTTCAGACGTCTGGAACCTATTATTAGTTTTAGTCCAGTTTCTGCGTTCATACATCTAAAGTTCTGCATTCAGACGTCTGAACTTGTTTAGTGAGGTTTTTCTAGGTTCATTCTTGAGTGTTTGTTCCTTCGAACTTCGTGCAACTTTGCAGATGATTTTTTTTAATGCTTTAGTCTTTATCTTGTCACAACAGTGGTTTTTCTTACTTTGATTTGCATCTGTATAGTTGTATAATATATATGATTTCCATTGTATAGTTGTCATCGTCAAAATCGTACACTAAGGGTTCTAACATTCTCCCCCTTTTTGATGATGACAATTATACAATGTATTTAGATAATAATTTACAGACAGATTCTCCCCCTAAATGTAATCTCCCCCTTATAGGTGTGCATATCTCTTTTTCTCCCCTTTTGTCATTATCAAAAATAATTGAAGAACCACAACTCAAAGCTAAGCATGATATAATTACAACAGTAACAAAATATTATGATTATATCTCGGAGCACAACAAAATATTGATAGTGTCTTACTAGTAAAATGAAAAACTACAACATATTAACTGTATGAGGTCAAGGTAGAACATCACCAGGGGGTCCAAATTCCCTTTGTCCTTGTCGCCGGTCTTTGGCGATGTGTGAGGAGAGTGAGAAGGTGTGGACCAGTCAGAAGAAGGTTGACGGGCTTGTTGAATTGTATGATCAAGTTTGGAAACCACTGAAGCAAGAGAATCTTTAACCTTGGAAAGTCTTGTGGACAATGTGTGATCAAGCCGTGCTATTTGTTTACTAAGGAGAATTTGATTCTAGATAGAAGAACTTGGTTTTGTAAAGTTAATTGAGCAATACTTTCATTAGCATTAGGCTGAGTTCGTGCTTCCAAAATCTACATATCAGAGCGATATTCAAACGAGGAAGGAGGAGGTGGAGATGGTTCCCTTGCTAGTTCTGTATTAACTTCTTATTGTTGTTGTGTAGGAGGGGAAGGTTGATATTGTGCATTTCTCCATTCTAGGAAGGTCATATAAGATGGTGGTTCCTCCGGCAAATGCATAAGGTTAAAAAAAATTCCACTATATTTGATAGGTAACTCCTCAAAAGCAGAAATATACGATGGGATGTTTAGTGCTTTGAGGATTCGCATAACATAAGCCGGGTAAATGATAGTCTGGCGAGATCTATTCCAAAACCCTTTTAGTTCGTCGAAGATGAACTGAGCCCAATTGATCTTAGTGCGATTAAATAGTGCGTGTAATGCTTTGTGCTCAAGATCAGTAATTTGTTCATGGCTACCTAATCGAGGAATAACTGTATTTATAAGCATTCGGGTAAGCAGCCTAGCACGTGGCCTAAGAAATTTGGATAAAAACTAAGGCATTTGATTTTCCCATAACTGATGAGTTATAATATCACGAGGTTTGAATCGCATATCCTCTATTTCAGATAATCTGTGACCCTTATAAGAGAATTCTAGAATTCGTCCAATTATAGTAGGGGTTAACTTTATTGTTGTCCCATAGACACTCGTCCATAACCATTGTTCATCATTCTCAATAGTCCATATGGATGAACTATCCAGATTAGCGTAAAATAGATATATAGCTAATTGATCGATAGAAATATCGTTAGCATTAAAAGAAATAAGTGTCTACAATTCACCTTGATCACATATGTTATCCATATTGTCTGAAGGAAACTTGATTAGGTCATAGAAGGGTCTGAGATGCATCTTCTTAATCTTCAAGTCTTCAAACCATCTTATAGTTGCTGGATTGTAGAATAACCAATCTTTGATTTGAGTGTCAATTACCATCAAAGGTTGAGAAGAGGATTCTTCTCCATGCTTCCTTTTCTTAACTCCCATTTTTTTTGTTCATGGTGGCATTAATTTGGTAAGAAATTTGATTATAAGAATTTGAGAAGGAAGAATTTTAATTTAGAAATGAATTGAAAATAATTGATCTATTAGATATAGGGTTTCAAAAATTGTCGTTTCCAGTTCCAGACGTCTGAAATAGTGGATCAGAGGTCTGTAGATGCTTAAGTTAGAGACAGAGAGTAGAATCAGACGTCTGGAAATAGAATTCAGACGTCTGGAAAGCTCAAATATTAGACAGAGAGTAAATTCAGACGTCTCGAAAAGAGTTTAGACGTCTGGGAACATTTATTAGTAGTTTCAGATTCCTATTTCAGACATCTAGAATCCTTTTTAGACGTCTGAAAAACTCCAGATTAGTTTTTTTGTTGATATTTTTGTGAAGAAACAACTTTATTTATTGAATAGAATACAATACAAACAATTTTATGTGTATATAATCATCTTCTAACGTAATAGATTGTTTTTCCTAGTTCCATTCCTGATGATCCCATAAATTTGGTTCATAGATGGGATGACCATAGTTAATTAGGGACCAAGAAGGAGCTTTGGGTGACGAAGTCGACGGTTCGTCTCTAGGAGTTTCAACAAAGCGTGGAGATTTTTTATGTAAACATTACTTTGTTGGAGAATGACCACATATAGCTTACAGAGCCTTTTCCAGGAAGTTCAAATGTTTGATTGTTCCTTCCTGTCTATAGTATATTTCCTTTTGAGCATCCATCATTGTGAATTGATAATGTGATATTTCATCAAGTTTTTCATGGATTGTTGTGACGACCCGGAAACTTTTAACATTTGAAATGGAATATTTAATTGATTTTAAATATTTGAATGATGGTTTAGCTTGAATTTCAAATATAACTGTGGATTAGGCAATTAAATTTTTGAATTTAATTTATTGTAGTTGGATAAAAAAAATTGAATCTTCAGTTTTAAGCTAATTAAAAATATTTCAAAGGCTTGTAAAATTCATACTAATAATGCTGAAGATAATAAAATCTTCAGAATTGAATTTGGAAATAGTTTGTTCAGTTTTGAAATTTTATTGTTTAAATTGATATTTAAAAATAGCCTTCTGAGACACAGTCTCGGAATTCGACGAAACCAGTTCCATTGGATCCGTAATAGTTAGTTATTATCGGATTCCAATTTTCGTAGCAATCAGAGTTGTCGTTTGACCTTGGCAGCTCAAAACGATAGAAACAATTTTAATCGATTTAATTTAAAATTGATCGTTTATTTCCGTAACTCGCGCATACGATCAAATTAGGACTCGAAACCTTTTTCGTTGCATTCGGAATAGGGTTATAACATTATAAACGCCTGGCGGCATGCCTCGATAGGAGTTCGGGATTTTGAGTTAGGTAATATGAGATATTTTGAATATAAAAACTTATAAAAATCAAAACCCTACCTTCCTCTACACGCTTCCCCTCTTCAATATTTACAGCCGAAACAAAAATTATTCAAACCTGTGCCCTCCTCATTTCCAAATCGGGTTCGAATCCATTTCAATCTTTCACGATTTCTTTTGTAGCCACAATCGAATCCATTAGAAAAAAAGAAAGAAAAGAAACCGCGACCATCTTGTGATCTTGAATTTCGAGCTCGAGTTCGAGCAAATCTGGGCGAACGGGGAAATCAAGCGAGGGTCGCGCATGCTCACGGCGTCGAGCGAGGCAAATGATAGTGGTCTCGACAGTGATTTTTGATCATGCGTGTGAATTGTTGTCGTGTACGATTGGGGAGGTATGCGGCTAGGGCGGCGGCGCGTGCATCGGAGAAGATGGTGTCGCGTGTGTCGGTGGATCTCTAGAGTGTACGATGTAGGCTAAGGGTCGAAGTTGAGCAGCGGCCTGGGACTCGCAAGCGAGTTCGAGGTGAGGTTTTGCAGTTTCTTTGATTTGAATTTATTTAATCTATATACAAATATGTACATACGAGTTAGAGAAATTTTACAGTAAAATTAATTACTGTTTTAATTTGCAAGAAAGAAAATAATTAATATACATATTCTCATTCACAGGTTTAATTTTAATAGGAAATAATGTATTTACAGTGAATATACATATATATGATTTTGTGAAAAATAGAAAATAGATATATTATAAAGGTAGTTTTATTTAATAAAACTTATTTAATTATTTTTACCAAAGGTTATTTTATTAAATTTAGTTTTGAAAGTTAAATTTTAGTTAAATAAATTATTAAAGAAAAAAATTGGTTTAAGTAAAACTATCAGTTAATTAAGTTATTAAACAGTAATTAATTGTTCGATCAATTTAAATAGTAATAAATCTTGAATTATTTGTACAAGGTCTAAAATGGTGAAATCAAGTCAAGATGGAATCGGATTGCAAACAAAAGGTGAGATCTTCTCACTCAAAATTATAGTAATTGAAAATTTCAGTTATTGATTGGTTGCTGAATTGTGATAGTTGAATTTAAAAATTTTTGATTGTGTGTTTGGATGACTAATTTGTTATTAGTTATATAAAAATAGACCCCATATGCCGCATAATAGCGGATGGTATTATATTAAAACCATATACCGCGATATTCCACCTAGAAGTTGAATTGGTATTATATATGTATTTGGAGTTGATTTCCCGCATTATATAGCGGATGAGACCCTATGCGCCGCATAATAGCGGATGATATTTTATAAATCCCATATACCGCGATATTCCACCTCGGAGTGGAATTGGTATTTAATTGTTGTGCTAACGTCTGTGGATGCAGGGAAAACGGGTTGGAGGGATCTAACTGGATTTCTCAAATATTGAATTTGTTTCATATCTTGTGTGCTGATTATTTATAATCTGTGTGTGATTATTTGTAATTGTAACCCTTGAGGGCTATAATTTAGCCGAATATATTTCTGATATCGTAGGATATCAGGAATAAATAAAATTGAATTTTTGAAATTTAATAGAAATTCATAGTAAGTGAACTTTAGAAAATTGAATAAATTTAAAAGAAGGAATTTGTTTCCAAATATAATAAATTTAGTGTTGAAATAAATTTAGAAATCAATTTTGGAAATTGATTTAGTATTTTAAAATAAATTTTGAAATCAATTTAGAACTTATTTCGTTGCTGAAATGAATATTTGGAAACTGATTTGAAAATCGTATATCAATGGATATTTAGAAGTTAAATTCACAATAGGAATTTATAAAGGAAAGGGAAATTGGTTTTAAAAATAAATATTATTTTATTTTTAAAGGGTGTGAAAATAAATATGCAGATTTGGAATGTAAATTAAAATAAATCGAGAAGATTTATTAATTGATATAAATGAAAAGAAAATTCTTCCTTGGAAAGCCGAGTATATTTTTAAGTAGCTTTTGAAGTATAAATCAAAAGTTCTAGGAATTGTTTTGGAAGAATATTGTCGGAGAAATTATTTTTGGGATTGTCTTAAACCTATTAAATAAAGATTTATTTAATTAATTATAGAAGGGATTATTTTAAAAGCTAAATTGATATTTGTTTTAGAAATTGGATATTTAAATAGTTATATCCTATCTACTAATTTTTATTTTAAATTTAGTTTGGACTTGAATTTTATATGAGATTTTAATATAATATCTTCACAACTAATGTTTAGATAAAGTGTATTAAAATAGTTTTTATTCTGAATATTCCAAGTATATAATTTGGGATAAGTAATTTAAATTATTTTTAAACATTTGATCTCGTCAGATTTTCAGTGGAAATCAATAAATATTCGAAAGCGTATTCCGCGTAAGGAAAAGTGATTTGAAATTTGTTTTCAAAGTATTAAAATGTGGAAAGTGATTTGAAATTTGTTTTCAAATAGTTGAAGTGTTAAAATAAAATATCTTACGAAGATATTTTGAAATAAATAATTTGGAAAATTATTTAAATGTTGGTGTTTGTTGTGAATATTTATTGATAGTTAAATAGCCGACTATCAATATTTGCCTTTAAACGACATTTGAATTACGATGCGACCGGGGGTGGGATTCCAAGTGGATATCCGAAAACCACATCTAACCTTTTTGATTGTGATGGATCTTTTATTTAAAAGATCAAAGTGGAAATTATTGCGATTTTTTGAAATCTGAATGAACACTTATTTTTAAAAATAAGCGCTCGTTATTCGGATTAGCTGAGAGAGGACTTTGTGCCATAAAACCCATTCCGAATAACGATGCGACGAAATAGGATTGCATTTGAAGATGGTGTTGAAGACCGGGTATTCTCGAAAACGAAAGGATTACCTGTCGAATGTCTCTGCACTAGGTTGCTATGGTATAGAGATTTTATCACCTTTGTGATGGGGATTCCGGACGTGATTTGTGAATATCCGGATTTGCAAGGGCTTCTTTGAAGTGCCTTCGGTTCCGTTCGATCCCGGAACGGACTTGTATGGATGTGTGTCTGACATTACACTTTGTGATATAAAGTTGGTTTCTATCAAATACATTTCTGTTAGTGGCGGAGAATTTATTCTCTTAGCTTAACACCCTTCTCTGAGACGTACGAGCTCAAAAGTTATGTAGTTGATGGTTACTAGTGATACATTCCCAATTTGGTAATGTGGCATACGAAGTGCTGCTGATCATTTGTTGATCAAAGCATGATTTTGTGAAAAGTGTAGCTTTGTGGACGAGACCTCATCGGACCTCACACCCCGGAAATGGTCAAAACAGGAAAGATGCGGCAAGGTTATGAGGGTCGCGCCCTTTAGGGTGTGTCATTTCCCTCTGGAAAAGGGTGGTGTCAGGTATGGAGTCCTGATATTTAACCTTTGTGGTTACTGCAAATACTTTTCTTTGTGGTTGTTGGTATAGAGGATCCTCGGATAAAGGTCCCAAAGGATTGGGGGATGGCATACTCGTGTAGTAGTTACCTAGTTACAGACGTAACCCAACCTTGTGTTGGCAGAGAGCTGGTTAAGTTCTTGGGGCATCCCTCCAGAGGCGTACCCATGTGGCAGTAGGAAGTTCCTTAGCCTGACCATTTGTTGGAAATCTAAAGAAATAATACGCGCCCTGTATGGTTTTAGTTGTATAACCTGCCATTTACTTATGGTGGCGCCCCACTGTTTGGATGGTAGCTATAGTAGGCATACAATATTGGTTGTATGCTGGCTAAGATTAATATTATATTTTTGAAATGTTTTCCACTATGCACTAATCATAATATAAAAGAATAATTTTGCGTAGTAAGCATATTTGACTATCATAAGAGAAATCTCCTCCAATTCTGCGTTTGCATTGTGTGTGTGGCGGGAGGCCTTATGGTAGTTTCATTTTCCAAAAGCATAGCGGATTTCTTTTTATTTTCTTTGTGAAGATAACTGTTTTTAAGATATCGCACCAGTCCCACGACTGACCTGGAGTTTATTGTTCCCTTTCTAAACTCTGGGTGCCCACTAATTTCCACACGGGCAGCCTAGAGTCAGGTTATCAGGCCATTCTGGAATTTAGGAGTTACCGTGGAGCTCAAGAGGCAAGCTGGATGGCGAGACGTATTATCTATACTATGTAGTATCTGCTGCGTTCGGGTTTGTGTGAGACAACTTTCTATGTAGGCAACACACTTATAACTGCCAGTGTTGTGTTTGTTGTTGTACACTCTGATAATGTAATGTAATAACTGATATTGTGATTCTGTTAAAGATATTTATTTATCTATTATATTTGTTCCGCTGCGATATATGAGATTCTGTTATTGTTTCCGTTCTTCTTCTTCTACCTCTTCTTCTTTAAACCCTAACGGTTCGGTTTTTGGGCATTTGACTGTGCGGCAATTGATACAGTGGATGTAACGATGTCGACTTTCGGACGTCGAAAAATCGTTTCTTTACAATTGTAGGTGGTTTTTCTCATTTGGTTTTCTTCAGTAGAGGTGACAATCCCCATCGACTTTTTGGTAAGTCATGAGAGGGTGGAGAATAAGGAGGTGAAGGAGTACGAAGAGAAGGAGTGGATACGTTTGAGGATGGCGATCCAGAATTATATGAAGTTATTTCTTGAGGTGACATTTTGAGTTTTATATTTGATATAAATAGGTAGTATTTTTTATGTTCAAAACTTATTTTATAAATTTTAAATGATGTTTAATCAGCTAAAAACTTGTGGATAAAAGAATTTTTTTCTTAGTTTAAAAGTTCGTTAAATGAGCAAATGCCTAAGTCTCGTCGTAATTTTATAAAAGTTTGTTCATTTAATGGTTTTGTAAAGATATCGGCTATTTGATTTTTAGTGTTAACATATTCTAAAGTTATAGTTCCTTTTTCGACATTATCTCTTAAGAAATGATGTCTTATATCTATATGTTTAGTTCGAGAATGATTTACTGGATTTTTAGATAGATTGATTGCGCTAGTGTTATCACAATAAATCGGGAATTTTTCAATTATTTTTCCAAAATCTTTTAAGGTTTGTTGCATGTGAATTACCTGTGCACAAGCTAATGCCACTGAAATATATTCGGCTTCGCATGTGGATAGAGAAACACAATTTTGTTATTTACTAAACCATAAGACGAGAGATTGTCCGATGAAATGACACGTTCTACTAGTACTTTTTCTATCCGTTTTGCATCCTTCGAAATTCGCATCGCTATATGATACAAGTTCAAAAGATGATCCTTTTGGATAGAATAGTCCATAGTTTTTCATGTTAGATAAATATCCCAAAATACATTTAACGGCTCTTTGATGAGATTCTTTTGGTTTTGCTTGAATATGTTCACAGAGACAAACGCTCATCATTATATCGGGTCGGCTTGCGGTTAAATATAATAACGAACCAATCATACTCCTATATACTTTCTCTTCAAAATCTTTCCCATTTTCATCATTATCAAGATGGACCGTAGTACTCATAGGAGTAGGTTTACTAGATGTTTTATCCATACCAAAATGTTTTAATAGTTCATTGCAATATTTTTCGTGATGTATGAAGATACCATTCTCTAGTTGTTTTATTTGTAATCCTAAAGAGAAATTTAATTCTCCCATGTGTGACATTTCAAATTAATTTTTCATTATATTAGAGAATTGTACACATAAATTTTCATTAGTTGATCCAAAAATGATATCATCGACATAAATTTGAATAACTAAAATATCATTATTTTCTTTTTTAATAAATAAAATCAAGTCAATTTTACCAATTTGAAATCCAGATGAGATTAAATGAGTTTTAAGTCTATCAAACCATGCTCTAGGAGCTTGTTTTAACCCATATAATGCTTTATTTAATTTAAAAATATGATTTGGAAATTTTTCATCTTCAAATAACGGTGGTTGTTCAACATAAAATTTTTATTTGATAAAACCATTTAAAAATGCACGTTTGACGTCCATTTGATATAATTTAAAATTGTTATGACAAGCAAGAGCGAGTAGAGTTCGTATAGCTTCTAATCTAGCTACAGGTGCAAAAGTTTCATCGTAATCGATTCCTTCTTCTTGATTATACCCCTGTGCTACTAAGTGTGCTTTATTTCGAACTATATTTCCGGTTTCATCGGCTTTATTTTTAAATACCCATTTAGTTCCAATGAAGGATTGATCTTCTGGTCTTGGTATGATTTTCCAAACATTATTTCGTTCGAATTGATTTAATTCTTCTTGCATAGCTAAAATCCAAAAGTCGTCTTTAGAAGCTCTTTATAGTTCTTTGGTCCAAAATTTGAAACAAATGCAACATGAATTATTTGATTAAGTTGATTTCGAGTTACTCTAGAATTTAAATCTCCAATGATGTTATATATAGAATGATTCTTTAAAATCCTCGGAGGTGAAACTAGATTATTATTTTGATCAATAGCTTATTATTATCGTTAGGTGTGTTAGAGGAATCATTTGAATGTGTTTCTTCTTCGTCATTAATTTGTGTGGTTATAAAATTTTCATCAAAAGAAACATGTAAACTTTCTTCTATAATATTTGTCCTTTTGTTATACATTCTATAAGCTTTGCTACGATCGGAATAGCCAACAAATATTCCTTCATCGGCCTTAGGATCAAATTTTCCTAGATTGTCTTTAGTATTTAATATGAAACATTTTGATCCAAATGTTCTAAAATATGATACCTTAGGTTTCTTGCCAAAAAATATTTCATAATCTGTGTTTTTTATCATTGGTCATAGTGTCACTCTATTCAAAACAAAGCAAGCTGTAGCAATAGCTTCGGCCCAAAAATGTTTTGGTAGATTACTACTGTTTAATTTTGTTCTTGCACATTCTTGTAATGTTCGATTTTTTCGTTCAACTACACTATTTTGTTGTGGTGTACGTGGAATTGAAAAATTATGATTAATTCCCTTTTGTAAAAAGTTCATTTTCGAATTCTCCTCCGTGATCACTGCGAATATTTGTAATTTTTAAATTCATTTGATTTTTAATTCTTTTTGCAAATATTTTAAACATACCAAAAGTGCCGTTTTATGTTTTAAAAACAAAGTCCATGTAAGTCATCAACAATTACAAAGACATACTTGTTTTGATTTATTGATCTTACTTGAGTAGGACCAAATAAATCTAAATGCAACAATTCTAATGGTTGTTTTGTTGAAATATTATTTTTATATTTAAAAGAACTTCTTTTTAATTTTCCAATTTGACATGCATCACACAAATTGTCTATTTTATAATTGATTTTTGGTAAACCTCTAACTAGTTCATTTTTTGATAATTTATTTATATATTTGAAATTCATGTGACAAAATCGTTTATGCCATAGCCATGGATCATCAAGCTTAGCGGTCAAGCATAAATCCAAATTTTTTTGTATTCATATTTAAAATATAAATATTTTTATTTTAAAATCCTTCAAATAATAAATTTTTATTATTATCAAATATATTGCCTCGATTTTTCTCGAAATTTATTTGAAAACCTTTATCACATAGTTGACTAATGCTTAGTAAATGATATTTTAAATTCTCTACTAATAAAACCTTAGAGATAATAGGAGAGCTAGAAATACCGATATTTATGACTTCTTCAATTCCGATGACATATCCTTTTGAGTTGTCTCCAAAGGTTACGGTGCCTCCATCGATAGATTTTATATTTGAGAGCATCTTGGCATTCCCGGTCATGTGTTTTGAACAGTCACTATCGAGTATCCATTTCTCCTTGCTTTTATTTTTGGGTACCTATAAAACAAAAATTATTCAATTGGTACCCGCTTCTTTTATTAGGGTGCTAAATGTTAGGAGGAGAGGGTAGCCATACACAAGTGGGTTTGGGTCCTTTAAAAACATAATCATTGTTAAATACTACACTTGATAGAAAACTATCACTATGTTTTTGTCTAATTAACTTATTATTAGATTTTGGTATCCAAATTTTTATATTTTTAGATTTTACATCTTTACTTCACTTTGGTTTCTTTTTGAAACTTTGATATAAGATACTTTGCTTTATAGTATTACCTTTTTTCTTTTGTGAATTCTTTTCAAACCCTAATCCATTTAGATTACCAGAGGATTTTGAAATTTTAATTAAATTATCAAGATCTTGTTTTCCTTTGTTAAACTTTGAAACATTGTTAGAAATTTTTTCTAGTTCATCATTTTATTCACAAATTTCATTTTTTGAAATTTCTATATTACTTTTTAATTCAATATTTTCCTTAGTCAAATTATTATTCTCAAGTTTTAACCTATCTATTTCACTAAGTTGTGTATCATATTAGATAGATTTTTTACATTTTTCTTGTGAAATTTCCAGTTCTTTTTCTAAAATAACTTTTTCATCCTTTAATAATTTAATTTGTAGTTCTAATCGATTTATTTTGGCTAGGTGTTCTTTATTCAATTTTTTTATTTGTCTAAACTTGTCATCAAGTTCAATACTTAACTCTAATAATTCATTATAGCTAAGTTCAGGACATACCTCTTCAGTGTTAGCCATAAAACATACATAGCTTGTTCTCCATCACTATCACTTCACTCTCGGAAGATGATGATGAATCGGAATTGTCCCAAGTGACTTTAAAAGCTCTTTTCTTCTTAAATTTCTCGAATTTGCTCTTTTTCTCATTGTTGCGTTCAGGGCAATCCTTCTTCATATGTCTGTATTGATCACATTCATAGCACTTGATTTGAGATAGATTTGTTGTATTGTATTTTCCTTCTTTTTGGAATTTGGTAATCTTTCTAAATTTCTTGAATTTGTTATAATTCTTGGCAGTAAGACTATCTCTTCTTCATCCAAATCCGAGTCATCGTTCTTTGCTTGAAATG
The DNA here is from genome assembly GCA_030765085.1 of Allium cepa. Taxonomy (NCBI): domain Eukaryota; kingdom Viridiplantae; phylum Streptophyta; class Magnoliopsida; order Asparagales; family Amaryllidaceae; genus Allium; species Allium cepa. The sequence goes on along the minus strand of CM060929.1, from coordinate 601,709,512 downwards.
CTATGTACTTCTTTTCAACATTTTGTTCTTTTCTAGCCTGTAAGTTAGCTTCATAGGACATTAAATTTCCTATCAACTCTTCAACCTTGAGAGTAGAGAGATCATTAGCTTCTTCAATAGCTAATACCTTCCTTTCCCAATCCGATGTTAAAGAGTTGAGTATTCAAGAAACTAAATCAAAATCATTAAACTTAACTCCTAATTCCATAAGATCATATTGGATAGTTTGAAATCTAGAATACATGTCAACAATAGTTTCATTTTGAATGAAGAGAATTGGTTTTGCAAAATTGAAATCTTAGTTTATTTGACCTTTGTTGTACCTTCGTGTGTAATTTGTAAGGTACGCCAAACGTCAAATGCAGTGGCACATAACATGACACGTGAAAACTCATTTTTATCTAGAGAGCAAAATAAAACGTTCATAGCTTTAGCATTGTTTGAGGCTAAGGTCTTTTGTGCATCGGTCCATGCGCTCATAGCAGCGTCAGGTGCTTCATATTTATTTTGTGTAGCAGATCATATTTCTAGACCATTGGCTACTATAAAAATACGCATACAGGTTGACCAATATGCATAGTTGGAGCCATTAAATAGTGGGAGACGTGCGATAGACTGACCTTCTTGAAAGATACTTACCATATTAGTGATTCAAAAACTTGTTATAGTACTTTTGATCAAACCAAGCTCTGATATCAATTGAAAATCTAACATATGGTGGATCGATTATACGAATGACAAGTATATAACTAAATTAAACTATAGTGTAATGATTAGTAAAGAATGTAAATAGGAATAATCACACCAGGGTTTTATACTTGTTCGGACCTCCCGTCCTACGTCTAATCCCGAAGCTCCTCATTGGAATTTCCTTTCACCAAATAACCCTCACTTCACCTGGAGGAACAGGTTTACAATCATAGAGTTTCTTTGTCAAGAGTGTGTTCTCAATTATACATATTTTGACTATATCGTACAATTAAACTTCCTATATCTCTTGAATGATTGAATACAATGTTCGAGAGAATATGGAAGTGTATGATCTCAGATTTGCAGATTTGATAGCAAGTGAATGATTAGAACAAGAAATAATCAAGAGTGAATTAGATAAGACAGAAGTAAGTGAGTAAGTCAGTGAGTTGATTCATCTTGATTCTTGTTTATATAGTTGTAGAGAGTTGCTTCTAGTAGTTACATCTCTTCCCTTTCAGTCTAGAGTCGTCACTGTTCACCGGTGAAGAGTTGCGGAGGAGAGATGGAGTTGTGTCTCTTCGGAGATGACAGTTGTGATTTGAAATATTTACCCCAAGCCCATTTTGAGACGTTTGGATGTAGTTTTTAGACGTTTGGAACCTATTATTAGTTTTAGTCCAGTTTCTACGTTCATACGTCTGAAGTTTTGCATTCAGACGTTTGAACTTGTCCAGTTAGGTTTTTCTGGGTTCATTCTTGAGTGTTTGTTCCTTCGAACTTCGTGAAACTTTGTAGATGAATTTCTTTTAGCGCTTTAGTCTTTATCTTGTCACAACAGCGGTTTGTCTTGCTTTGAATTGCACCTGTATAGTTGTATAATATATATGATTTCCATTGTATAGTTGTCGTCGTCGAAATTGTACACTAAGGGTTCTAACATGTATATATATGCTTTTAAATAAATTCTTATGGTTGAAAATAAAAGGAGTCAAGTAAGATGAATAGATGTGGATCTGGAGATTTCAAAGCCATAAGGTGGGTGGAAAATTATATGATTTACATAATACTAAAATTATATCGTAGAATTTATATTTTTATTACTATGTCTATATGGAAACCATCGAATTATAGGCTTTAATAAATGAATCTAACTTGAAATCATTGCCTACATATTCGGTAATTTTTTTTGTATATACAGCCTAGATATGGAATTTAGGGAGAATAGTCCCCTAAATTATGAAATATAATATTGATAGAATCGTATTACTTCTAGATTCTTGTTATTTGGGTTGTAAACTGTTAATCATTCATTTGAAATGCTCTAATTTGATTTAGGATGTATACCTATATTTTAATTCATTGGATTCGTAGAATGTATTGCCGTGTGAATTTCCATAAATGGTCCCAACTTCACAATTCTATATGAAAGGTGCGTCGTTTGAAATAACAAGGAAGGAATATGTCCAAATGAAAAGGATATGCAAATTAGGGGTGTCTTTTCCATAGTTTGCATTGTCTATTTCAATAAAACAAAAGGAGATAATTCCTTGAAATAGCAAATGTAGCACAATCTCACTTTTTGGTAGTTTATTAGAAGTTGCAGCGGTGACATTTTTATGGGAAAGATATGGTTCCAATGCATTAAAATGTAGAAATAAATACTTCTAGGGAATTCACACATAAGTGTATACCCAAAAATCCCAAAATGTAGAAACTAAAAAGTGACAAGTAGAAATATAAATAATCTCGTTTACCAAATAAATATATATAGGCCTGTCAATGGATATCCAAAAAATATATCTGAAATTCACATCCATATCCAATAAGCAGGTATATATCCGATATCCAGGAAAAGGAATGCAGATGAGGATATGATGGTATCCGTATCCAAAAATTATCCATTCAGTTTTTGAAGATTACAGTTTATATGTTGTATATTTTAGTATAATGAATGACACATGTTTCTTTCTTTATTGAGTTAGCAGTCTATATTCAATGCATTTAATGTATATTAATTGCTCAAAATTATTTATTATCATAACAATTGTTTATTTTTCACACTTCTATAATTAATAGGATTTAAAAACGTAATTCTAAACCAAAATTTTCTATTTATATTTCTTGATTTATCGATCATTTGCAGATATGATAAAAATCTTTTATCCGTTTGTATCTGTAGATGCGGATATCCGATATTCAAAAATAATTTCGGATGCAGATACAGACATAGCACTATCTGTATCTGAAAGTATCCTTTGATAGACCTATATCTCTACTATTAATAAATAGAGTTCAATCAATAGAATTTACACGGTGTCTTTCTGAAATTCCAAAAATACCCTCTCCTATCAACAGAATCTCACTATTGGTTTACAATCTTCACCACCATTCTTTTTTCAATCACCTACCAATGGATTTCACTTTCAATTTGCAACCAATATTACCAACAACTACGTGAAATAAAAGAATTGTGAACACCAAAAATTTTGTACTTATATCTGATATCCATACATCAATTTTTTATTAAATAAAAATTAAGTATCTCTAACTTCAAATGCACGTACGTGTGATTTATACTAATATATATAAAGTAAAGTATAAGTTTAAGAAATAAATAAATAAATGATAATTATAACAAAAATACATGTATATGGTAAAGTGCAATTAAATGTACGTTATCATATTAATTACAAATAAAATTTTAACGATTTCGATTTTTAAATCAAATTTGAATTAATAATTAATATAAAATTTTGAATTAATTGTGAATTAATGGTGAGTTAATTTTATTTTTTATAAATTTTGTAAAGATATGTGGTTGTTTTGTGTTTATATAAGTAAATTAATATTTTAAATTTGAATTTGAAATTCAAATGTTAATATATTGAAATTTAATTGGACTTAAAAGAAAACTTTATAATTGAAACAAAAATAGAATATGTATGATTACTTAAGTTTAAAATGAAAATTTTAAAATAAGTATTTATTAATAAGTTTAATATCTTAAGTTTAAAATATAAATTGGATTTAAAACTTTATGTTTTGAAATTTTATAGAAACTTGTTTTCTAATTATAATAAATATAAATATATGTATTTTGAAAATTTTATTTGGATTTAATATAGTAAGTTTTTTTATCTATTTGAAAGTTAAAATTTTAATTTAATATATTAATTTTTGAATTACTATTTGAAAATAATAAGTATAAAGTTAAAATTTAATACATAACGCATAAGTAAGTGTAAAATAGATAAAACATGTTTCATGAATTGAAAATAAAGTAAGGTCTAAAATATAATTTATAAATATATATAAGTTAAAAACATTAAGATATGATTCACAAACTTTAAAATAAAAAAAGGGTTTAAATAAAAGTTATAAATTAATTATAAACAAGGTTTAAAAACATATATTCTAAATTAATTAAAATAAAGGGCTAAACATAATTTATAAACAAAGGGGTTTAGGTATAAAATTCAAATTAGTGACAAATGTTTGGTAACTAACAATATAGATTAACATTTGTTAGTAAAATGTAACAAGTGGCGAAATTCATTTCTTGTTTTGAAATTTAATTATGGAAAAAACGAGTTAAAAGAAATCAGTTTGAAACTTCTCAAATCTGTAAACAATACTTCAGTTCAAAAGGAAAAAAAGAGAAACCAAACAAAATCATCCCTAATTCAAAGTAAAACTCAAAATCAGGTTGCCTGAAACAATACAAAACAAGAAGATTTTAAAATCTAGAAATCAAATGAAAGTTAAAAATCTGAGAATACAAGATGCAAATCAAAACCAGATTCAAGTTGAATCAAAACAAAATCAAGCCTCAAGCAAACCTGTTCAAAATCAAGGATCAAACAACAGATTCTCAAAGTAAAATTCAAATCATAAATTTTGAAAACAAAAGCGAGGATCAGATTCCAGGTTTCTGATCAAAACCTGTTTCAAGTTCAATTTGATTTCGATCAATTCAAGCTTCAGTTTCATGGGTCAGCAAATTAAGAGACAAATCAAAAAAATCTAAGAGCATGTGGCAAAGTTCTCAAGCAAACCTGGAAAGCAAAAGAAAAATCAAAACTAAAGCCTGTGTTCTCTGTCTTCAACATAAAGGTGAGCAAACATTTGACCCTATATATATATATATATATATATATATGAATCTTGATCTGTCTGTGATAAATGTTGTTGTGTGATTGTAACATGTGTTGATGAAAATATATCTGCAAATAGATATATATATATATATATACATATATCATTATGCATGTTTGTTCACAGGCATAAATGCCTCTGTTTATACATGACATGGTTGATAAACCTGTTCAAAAATATATAATATCCCAAATAATCAAAATTAGGCTTTGATCTCTAAAGAGGAAATGTTTGAAATATTATAATTTAAATTTTAAAAATAGTTTTTAAGCAAAAATATTTAGTTATATTCTAGAAAATAATATATAACAGTAAAAATCATTTTTTTGTCAGGAATCAATAATCATAATTTCAAGTTTTAATTTTACAACCTGATTTGTTCTTGCAAACGATGATTTTGATCATAGTTTCAAAAATTTTAAGTACGCATACATTGTGAATCCTCGAATTGAACGAGAAGTCATTTTTAGTCAATTCCTGATGATCAACAGGGAGTGGTAGGTCGAGCTGGGAGTCGGAGGTAGGTTGAAGGATGTAGATCATCAGAAAAATAGTTAGAGAATTTATAGATGAGCGAGGCGGTGGTATGGTGGTTTTTTAGGTTTTAGCAACTCATTTTGGTCAGGTTGGAAATTAAGTCGATTTCGTCATCAATGATGGATCGGGTTGGATCGCACTAGGGGAATCAGAGGCGCAGGCATGTGAAGCGGCTCTGGCCTCTGATGATCATATGTGGATGCACGAGGAAGATTTGGATGATCGAACTCTGGTTCCAGTTTGGGTCAGATTGCTTTTTGGCAAATTCATCCCAGTTTATGGTTCTTGGGTTGTCATGGTGACTCAAGGAAGGATCGGTGACTTGTAGATGGTTGGAACGATCGTCGGATTCTCCTCGTTCAGGCGTACATGTGCACCGGTGCATGTATATATCAGGTGATTGTTTAGTTGGGGAAGATGAAGGGGGAACTCGGGTTTGTGCTCGAACCCTTTGCTGTTTGTCTCAAAGTCTGGTGAAGAATGTCTCGGGGAAAATTGAAGGTCGTCTTGGGTCTGAGATTTTATATAAAACAGTTTTCAACTTTAAAACCAATCATGTTTATTTTGAAACAATTTTGGTTAAATCCAATTAGTTTGTAAATGTAAATGTTTATATGAGTTTTGAGTTAGTTAAAATGGGTTATTAAATGAAGATTTTTAATTGTTAATTTAACTTAAAGAGTTTAAGATAATAAGTTGATGATGAATTTATTTCAAAGATTCTTAATAAATATTTTAAAATAGATTTAAAGTAATTATATTTAAGTAACTAATCAATTAATCAAAGTGTTTTCTCATTGTTTTCAAAAGGAATTTGTTAACATAATGGATTAAGATTAAAGGGATCATTAATTTGAAATTTAAATTCTTAATTAAAGAATAATTAAGGATTAATTAATGATAAGTAATTAGAGAATGAGTACTTAATGAAATTAATCAAGTTTAAGTACTTAATGTAATTAATAAAAGATTATTACTTAATCTAATTAAGGAAAAATTATTCATGTAATTTCATTTAAAGGTTAATTAATTAAGACGAAATAAATATAAGTAATTAAGGGTAATTAATTATTTAAAGAAAATTACTTAATGAAAGTAATTAGGGATGAATAATTGATAATTAAGGATGATTAATCAAATGATTTAAAAGGTAATTACTTAATGTAATTAATGTGAGATTTAATGAGCGATTAGGGTAATCACTTATTGTAATTAACGAAATGCTAATTAATTAAGGGCTAATTAATTAGTGTGACTAATTAAGGATAATTATTAAAGGATAATTAAATAATTAAAGGCTAATTATTTAATGATTAAAGGTTAATTAATAATTAAAGGTTAATTTATTATCTTCAAGGGTTAAATAATTAAAATAATTTATAATTAATTAATATTAATTAATCAAGATTAGTAGTTTATACGTAAGTAATTAATCTGATTTAAATTAATTAGATAATACGTATGAATGTTTGAATTCTATTGATTGTTGAATTGTTTGATATCCATGATATGTTATGCGAAATTGTGCTATGTTTGGTATGATCTGTGATGAATGTAATTATTATCTGTGATGAATGTAGTTTATTTATCTGTGATAAATTTATATTATCTGTGAACCTGTGAATGAAGATAAGCGTTATAGATTATACCGCTTATCGATATTGATGTGCTTGAATCTGTGATGATTGATGATGCTGCACTATTGTGTAAAACCCCATGACCACACTATACACACACAAATATGGATTGCACAAGGAAATTGGTTAAGTCGCAGATTTTTGAAATGGTTTTAAAATTGAATTTTGAATCTAAATGGTTTTGGAAATTTAATTGGATTAAATTTGAAAAGCTTTTGCGAAGGAGTTTTAAAGATAAAAGTTATTTTGAATAACTTGATAAGATTTTGAATTTAAATAGTTTGATTTGAATTTAAATTCAAAATTTGAAATTGAGTTCTATATTGAAATTTTTGTTTAAAAAGGTTATACAAGTTTATATGGGTTCTAAACCATTTAAAAAGATATTGTTTTGGCAATTTGAATTTAACCCAAGAGTTTTAACTTGTATAAACGTAATCGAATTTTTCCAAAACGAAAAGAAATTGTTTTCAAATGATAAAAGGTTTCATATAACGAAAGGATTTCCAATTTGTATTGAAAGATTTCAAGTTGAAATAGAATTGAAATTGTTTTGAAAGCTATGAATAAATCTTTGTGAAAAATGGGTGAACTTTGTTTGAAATTGAAGTGAATTTGAATGGTGTATCTTTTGGATAAAAGATTTGAAATGGGAATTGTTTTGAAAGAATATGAATGAATCTTTGATTAAAGATTGGTATACTTTGTGTTCAAATTAAAAAGTAATCTTAAAAGTGTATCCTTTCCATAAAAAGGTTTGAAATGGAAATTGTTTTGAAATCTGTGAATGAATCTTTGTGAAAGCTGGGTGAACTTTGTGAATTGAATCTTTTAGTTTAAAAGATTTGGAAATGTGATTTGTTTAAACTATTTGAAAAGAAAAGTTTTGGGGTAATAAGTTATGACTTAACTAAGATCCCAATATCCATATGTTTTTAAATATTGCGCTCATTATTCGGTCTAGTCGGGAGAGGACCTTGTGTCATATAACCCATTCCGAATAATGAACGACGTTATGGATAACATTTGAAGTCCGGTGGTGAAGACCGGGTATTTTCAAGAATGAAAGGATAACCCATCGATTGTCTCTGCACCGAGTCGTGCTGGTATAGAGATTCCCTAAGTGATGGAAAGTTCGATCGGGATTGTGAATACCCGGATTCAAGGGTTTCTTTGGAAGTGCCTTCGGTTCTGTTCGAACCCGGAACAGACTTGTATGGATGTGTGTCTAACATTACACTTTGAGATGTAAAACCGGTTTCTATCAAATACATTTCTGTTTGGAGGCGGAGAATTTATTCTCTTAGCTTAACACCCTACTCTGAGAAGTACGAGATTAGAGGTTATGTAGTTGATGGTTACTAGTGATACATTCCCAATTTGGTAATATGGCATACGAAGTGCTGCTGATCATTTGTTGATCAAAGCATGGCTTTGTGGAAAAGCATAGCTTTGTGGACGAGACTGCATCAGGACCTCACACCCCGGAAATGGTCGAAACAGGAAAGATGCGGCAAGGTTGCAGGGGTCGCGCCCCTAGGGTATGTCCATTCCTTCTGGAAAAGGGTGGTATCATGGTATGGAGCCTAGATACTTAACTCATGTGGACACTGTAAATCTATTACTGTGTTATGGTTGTGGTTGAGAGCTCTCGGATAAAGGTCGCAAACGACCGGGGATGACATATCTTTAGGTGTTACTCCCAGTCAGGGAGGAAGCCGGCCTTGTGTTGGTTGAGAGCCAGGTAGGTTCTCAGGGCGTCCCTCCAGAGGCGTTCCCATGTGGCCCGGGAAGTACCTTTGCCTGAACATTTGTTGTAAATCCAATCGTCTAGTACGCGCCCTGTACGGTTTTAGTTGTAGAACCTACCATCTAACATGGTAGCTATATTAGGCATACTATAATGGCGTATGCTGGCTAAGATCAATATTATACTTTCAAAATGTTTTCCACTATGCATCATAACAATATCAAATGGTTTTCGCATATCAAGCATTTTTGACTGTCATAAGGAGTAATCTCCTCCAAGTGTGCGCTTGCATTGTGTGTGTGGCGGGAGGCCTTATGGCAGTACCATTTTCCGAAAAGCAGTGTGGATTTCAACTTTAAAATCTTTTGTTATTTGTTTCAAAGATAAACTGTTTTTTTTTTCTCATACCAATCATTGTTCCCTTCCTAAACTCTGGGTGCCCATAATTTTCCACACGGGCAGTCTAGAGTTGGATTTTTCAGATAGTCGAATAGTGGGAGTAGAGTCGATAGCTTTCTGCCTTTGGATTTTGGCGATAGCATTTTGGGATCGTATTTGCTTAAGCCAACTTGATGGGGGTTCAAGATATTTTTGGATTGGTGCTTTCGAGATGGAGATTGCTGATATTGGAGTTCCTTCTTTTGAATTCGAGTTTATGTCATCTCTTTCTGCTGCTGTGTCTTGTCTCTGATATTTATGGATCTATTGTATCATTATTGTATCAAATATTGTATCTCTTGTGTATCAATGATATCTATATTATTCATTTATTCCGCTGTGCTGTTATACTTATTGTGTTATAAGCTCCGACGAACAAGATTTGGCGTTTGAATCTGCGACATTTGAATACTGGTGAAGTATTTGGTGTCGATTTTCGAAGGTCGAGTCAGGGTCTTTATAATTTGGTATCAGAGCTTAAGGTTGTAACTTTAGCTCAGGAGTATAACACATTAGGTAACTCATTAGAGATAGGGTGAAGTATACCCTAGAATGAGTATCCCTAAGATATCCATCCGAGTGCCTCGATAAATTCTCTTACTATCCACTGATAGTAAGTATGAGTGCAAGAAGAGGACAAGATAGGGGACAGGGAAGTACCACTTCATATGGTCAATGCCCTGTAACAACAAAAGAAACAATCTTTCTCTATCAATCTTCTTTCATCATCATCCGATTTTCAATTCTTTGATTACTTCGTGGCAGCTCGAGGGAGAAGTTTTGATGTGATGGTGACCTGCGAATCGGTAGATAAGTTCCTATCTCGTATTCTCATTATCAGCTTATCGTACTTTAACGAAATTGAAATTTATTGGAATAAATTAGTAAATTAAAAATGAAGTTAAATTAAATTGTATCGATAAAACGATTTCGATTAAACCAAATTTGGAATTCTATTGTGATTTCTTGTGAGTATCATAGTCCGAAGAGGGACAAGTTATATATACTTTGGGGTATTCCGACCTGAGTTTGGAATCCATACCCAGTGTTTGAGAATTATCGAAGATTAAATCCATTTATCTATTGTTTGGGTCTCGATATATCCTATGAGTGGTTGGTTATTCCTTCGAACTAACCGATGCCCTTGCATATTCGTAGATTTGATGACCCGAGTATCTTGTATAGTATTGAATGAGTTTGCTCTTGTATATATTAGTGATATTCTGATTTGGTGAGCCAAATACAGAATAGATAATTGGCTTGATTTATGAGTCGATTCTCTATCTTTGTGTATCCATCTATTCATTGTTGTCTCCCTGGCAAATTTCGGGGACGAAATTTTCTTAAGGAGGGGAATCTGTAACGACCTCGATTTTTAAGTCAAATTTGAATTAATAATTAATATAAAATTTTGAATTTGATTGCGAATTAATAGTGAGTTAATTTGAATTTTTGTAAATTTTATAAAGATATGTGGTTTTTTTATGTTTATATAAGTAAATTAATATTTGAAATTGAAATTCAAATGTTAATATATTGAAATTTAATTGGACTTAAAGAAAACTTTATAATTGAAACAAAAATATAATGTATGATTACTTAAGTTTAAAATGAAAATTTTAAAATAAGTATTTATTAATAAGTTTAATATCTTAAGTTTAAAATATAAATTGAATTTAAAACTTTACGTTTTGAAATTTTATAGAAACTTGTTTTCTAATTATAATAAATATAAATATATGTATTTTGAAAATTTTATTTGGATTTAATATAGTAAATTTCTATAGCTAATTGAAAGTTAAAATTTTAATTTAATATATTAATTTTTGAATTACTATTTGAAAATAATAAGTATAAAGTATAACACATATGTAAGTGTAAAATAGATAAAACATGTTTCATGAGTTAAAAATAAAGTAAGGTCTAAAATATAATTTATAAATATATATAAGTTAAAATCATTAAGATACGATTCACAAACTTTTTAAAAATAGGGTTTAAAGCGAAGTTATAAATTAATTATAAATAAGGTTTAAAAACATGTATTCTAAATTAATTAAAATAAAGGGCTAAACATAATTTATGAACAAAAGGGTTTAGGCATAAAATTCATATTAGTGATCAATGTTTGATAACTAACAATATAGATTAACATGTGTTAGTAAAATGTAACAAGTGGCAAAATTCATTTCTTCTTTTGAAATTTAATTATGGAAAAAAAATAAGTTAAAAGAAATCAGTTTGAAACTTCTCAAATCTGTAAACAATACTTCAGTTCAAAAGAAAAAAAAGAGAAAACAAACAAAATCATCTCAAATTCAAAGTAAAACTCAAAATCAGGTTGCCTGAAACAATACAAAACAATAAGATTTCTAAATCTGGAAATCAAATGAAAGTTAAAAATATGAGAATACAAGATGCAAATCAAAACCAGATTCAAGTTGAATCAAAAAAAAATCTAGCCTCAAGCAAACCCGTTCAAAATCAAGGATCAAACAACAGATTCTCAAAGTAAAATTCAAATCATGAATCTGGAAAACAAAAGCAAGGATCAGATTTTAGGTTTCTGATCAAAACCTATTTCAAGTTCAACTTGATTTGGAGCAATTCAAGCTTCAGCTTCATGGCTCAGCAAATTAAGTAACAAATCAAAAAAAATCTAAGAGCCTAAGGCAAAGTTCTAAAGCAATCCTGGAAAGCAAAAGAAAAATCAAAACTAAAGCATGTGTTCTCTGTCTTCAACATAAAGGTGAGCAAACATTTGACCCTATATATATATATATGTGAATCTTGATCTGTCCGTGATAAATTTTGTTGTGTGATTGTAACGTGTTGTGTTGATGAAAATATATCTGCAGATAGATATATATATACATATATCATTATGCATGCCTGTTCACAGGCATAAATGCCTTTGTTCATACATGACAGGGTTGATAAACCTGTTCAAAAATATATAACATCCCAAACTATCAAAATTAGGCTTTGATCTCCAAAGAGGAAATGTTTGAAACATTGTAATTTAAATTTTAAAAATAGTTTTTAAGCAAAAATATTTAGTTATATTCTAGAAAATAACATATATCAGTAAAAATCATTTTTTTATCAGGAATCAATAATCATGATTTCAAGTTTAATTTTACAACCTGATTTGTTCTTGCAAACGATGAATTTTGATCGTAGTTTCAAATGTTTTACGTATATATACATTGTGAATCCTCGAATTGAACGAGAAGTCATTTTTAGTCAATTCCCGATGATCAACGGGGAGTGGCAGGTCGGGCTAGGAGTCGGCGGTAGGGTGAAGGATGTAGATCATCAAAAAAATAGTTAGAGAATTTATAGATGAGCGAGGCGGCGGTATGGTGGTTTTGTAGGGTTTAGCAACTCATTTTGGTCAGGTTTGAAATTAAGTCGATTTCATCATCGATGATGGATCGGGTTGGATCTCACTAGGGGAATTAGAGGCGTAGGCGTGTGAAGCGGCTCCGGTGTGGTTCGCGTGACCTCTGATGATCGGAGGTAGACGCACGAGGAAGATTTGGGTGATCGAACTCTGGTTCCAATTTGGGTCAGATTGCTTTTTGGCGAATTCATCGTAGTTTATGGTTCCTGGGTTGTCGTGGTGACTCAAGGGAGGATCCGTGACTTGTAGAGGGTTGGAACGATGGTCGGATTCTCCTCGTTCAGGCGTACATGTGCACCGATGCATGTATATATCAGGTAATTGTTTAGTTAGGGAAGATGAAGGGGGAACTAGGGTTTGTGCTCGAACCCTTTGCTGTTTGTCTCGAAGTCTGATGAAGAATGTCTTGGGGAAAATCGAAGGTCACCTCAGGTCTGAGATTTTATATAAAACAGTTTTCAACTTTAAAACCAATCGTGTTTATTTTGAAACAATTTTGGTTAAAACCAATTCGTTTGTATATGTAAATGTTTACCTGAGTTTTGAGTTGGTTACAATAAGTTATTAGATGAAGATTTTTAATTGTTAATTTAACTTAAAGATTTTAAGATAATAAGTTGATGATGAATTTATTTCAAAGATTCTTAATAAAGTTTTTGAAAGAGATTTAAAGTAATTATATTTAAATAATTGGAATCAAAGTGATTCCTAATTGTTTTCAAAAGGAATTTTTTAACGTAATGGATTAAGATTAAAGGGAACATTAATTTGAAATTTAAATTCTTAATTAAAGAATAATTAAGGATTAATTAATGATAAGTAATTAGAGAATGATTACTTAATGAAATTAATTAAGTTTAAGTGCTTAATGTAATTAATAAAAGATTATTACTTAATTTAATTAAGGAAAAATTACTTTGTGTAATTTCATTTAAAGGTTAATTAATTAAGACGAAATAAATATAAGTAATTAAGGGTAATTAATTATCTAAAGAAAATTACTTAATGAAAGTAATTAGGGATGAATAATTGATAATTAAGGATGATTAATCAAATGATTTAGAAGGTAATTACTTAATGTAATTAATTTGAGATTTACATGCCCATGTGTGTGTCTTGAGAGTGTTTTGGTGGGTGATGTCTGTCTAAATAACTGTAGTTCGTTGAATTCACTTGCGAATGCAGATGTCGTTTCTGGTGATATTGGTGAGGCTTGTGGTGTGATTAGAAGTGGGATTTGTTCGGTCGATGCTAATATTTCGAGTTTGACTCGATGCACACCAAATGTTTGTCATAAGTCTTCTGAGAAGGAAGTTCCCAACTGCACAGTTTTAAGAACTGGAGGTGTGTTACTTGCGGCCACCCCCTCTGATGTGCTTGCGTCTTCTGTCGGTGGTCCATTCGTGGATGCCGTTCAACCAGCTGCTTCACCTCCAGGATCTAAAGTTTGGTCTTCGCTTTTTACTTCTTTTCCCTGCAACACGGGGGTCTATGAGCCTGTGGAATTTGATATTATAGAGGATAACGGAGTGATGATCCCATGTCCAAATGTTATGCAAGCTGGATTGGACTTCTGGTCAGAATATTTAGTTGGCTTCTTTTTGGATCCTAAACATCGACTTCATGTCGCGGCTACTGTTTGTCGAAAGGCTTGGAGGCTTCGAGGTAATCTCCGTTTTAAGCTCGTTGACTCATTGTATTTCCTATTGTTCTCCTCCTCTGAGGAACGCCGTCGTGTTCTTGAGGCGGAGCCATCCTTTTTTGATGGAAAACCTTTTATAATTACTCCCTGGTCCCCTACGGTTGCTAGTGCTCGTGAACAAGTGTTATCTATCCCTGTTTGGGTTTATTTTTCTAAAATTCCTTCGGCTCTTCAACCTCTGCTTGGTTTGAACTGGCTTGCATGCATCATTGGTAAGCTGAAATGTTTTGATGCTAATACAGTAGCACGTGAAAAGCTGATGTACGCTAAGGCCTTGATTGAGATTACCCCCCTTAAGCCTCTCCCTACCTCTATACCTGTTCAGCTTGCTGTTGGCCATGTTGTAGATGTTCGTGTTCGTTATGGATGGATCCCCGACATATGTACTTCATGTCACTCCTTTGGCCACTTAGTTTCTGCCTGCTCCCATTCTGCTGCTTCCACTTCTGCGCCTAAGATACCACTGCCTCGGCCTCCGCTCAGGAAATGGGTTCCCAAGGTGTCGTAGGTTTCTCCTCCTGCCGTTCTTGACCCTGGATCGCCGACTTCCTCTGCTCGGCCTGCTTCCCCTGTTGCATCCATTGTTACTGGTGCTGTTTCTGTGGATTCCATTACCATTCTGAATCTTGTTCCGTCTCAGTTGCCTATTGTGTGGGTAGAGTCTGAGAGATGTTGGGTAGATTGATGTTCTGACTTGCGTTACAACCCTGTGGATGATTCCTTCTTTAGATATGTTACTAACGGTCTTTCGGACCTACGATGCCTTTATTACAGACCGTCTGGTGACTCCTTGGTTCTTGACTTGGATGGTACATATGCTGATTTAAATTCTGCCTTGCTTGCTGATTCTTCTTGGGATTGATCTTCTCTTTACTCATCTGAGGTAGACATCTACGATCCTACGCTTGCTATCCTATTTCGCCCCTTTTTTGGTCTTCTTGGTGATGACTCTTTGGAATCTTCCCAGGTCGTAGTTGATGCTGGTGGTACCACCTCTACGGAGGAGTTTTAGTCTAGTCTGTATTTTCTAGTAGTTGTGACATGTCTGTCACACTCCTGTGTTGTAGTTATTACTCTCTTTATAGTATTTAAGGTGTCCCGACCTTACTCCTGTACTTCAAGTTTTTATTACGTTCGTAATAAAAAGTGGACGGTCTACTATAAAACCGGCTGGCCTTGCCAAATTTTTGTTGAGATTTATTAATAAGTGATTAGGGTAATCACTTATTGTAACTAACGAAATGATAATTAATTAAGGGCTAGTTAATTAATGTGATTAATTAAGGATAATTATTAAAGGATAATTAAATAATTAAAGGCTAATTATTTAATGATTAAAGGTTAATTAATAATTAAAGATTAATAAATTATCTTTTAAGGGTTAATTAATTAAAATAATTTGTAATTAATTAATATTAATTAATCAAGATTAGTAGTTTATTCGTAAGTAATTAATCTGATTTAAATTAATCAGATAATTAATTGATCTTACGTATGAATGTTTGAATTCTATTGATTGCTGAATTGTTTGATATCCTTGATATGTTATGCCTTGTGCTATAAATTGTTTGGTATGATCTGTGATGAATGTAATTATTATCTGTGATGAATGTAGTTTATTTATCTGTGATACATTTATATTATCTGTGAATCTGTGAATGAAGATAATCGTTATAGATTATACCGCTTATCAATATTGATGTGCTTGAATCTGTGATGATTGATGATGCTGCACTATTGTGTAAAACCCTTGGACCACACTATACACACACAAATATGGATTGCACGAGGAAATTGGTTAAGTCGCATATTTTTGAAATGGTTTTAAAATTGAATTTTGAATCTAAATGGTTTTGGAAATTTAATTGGATTAAATTTGAAAAGCTTTTGTAAAGGAGTTTTTAAAGATAAAAGTTATTTTGAATAACTTGATAAGATTTTGAATTTAAATAGTTTGATTTGAATTTAAATTCAAAATTTGAAATTGAATTCTATATTGAAATTTTTGTTTAAAAAGGTTATACAAGTTTATATGGTTTTTAAACCATTTAAAAAGATATTGTTTTGGGAATTTGAATTTAACCCAAGAGTTTTAACTTGTATAAACGTAATCGGATTTTTCCAAAATGAAAACTAATTGTTTTCAAATAATAAAAGCTTTCATATAAAGAAAGGATTTTCAGTTTGTATTGAAAGATTTCAAGTTTGAAATAGAATTGAAATTGTTTTGAAAGCTACTAATAAATCTTTTTGAAAAATGGTTGAACTTTGTTTGAAATTGAAGTGAATTTTGAATGGTGTATGTTTTGGATAAATTTGAAATGGGAATTATTTTGAAAGAATATGAATGAATCTTTGATTAAAGATTGGTATACTTTGTGTTCAAACTAAAAAGTAATCTTAAAAGTGTATCCTTTCCATAAAATGGTTTGAAATGGAAATTGTTTTGAAATCTGTGAATGAATCTTTGTGAAAGCTGGGTGAACTTTGTGAATTGAATCTTTTAATTTAAAAGATTTGGAAATGGTGATTTTTTTAAACTATTTGAAAAGAAAAGTTTTGGGGTAATAAGTTGTGACTTAACTAAGATTCCAATATCCATATGTTTTTAAATATTGCGCTCATTATTCGGTCTAGTCGGGAGAGGACCTTGTGTCATATAACCCATTCCGAATAATGATACGATGTTATGGATAACATTTGAAGACCGGTGGTGAAGATCGGGTATTTTCGAGAATGAAAGGATAACCCATCGATTGTCTCTGCACCGAGTCGTGCCGGTATAGAGATTCCCTAAGCGATGGAAAGTTCGATCGGGATTGTGAATACCCGCATTGCAAGGGCATTTTGGAAGTGCCTTCGGTTATGTTCGAACCCGAAACAGACTTGTATGGATGTGTGTCTAACATTACACTTTGAGATGTAAAACCGGTTTCTATCAAATACATTTCTGTTTCTTGGCGGAGAATTTATTCTCTTAGCTTAACACCCTTCTCTGAAACGTACGAGCTTAGAGGTTATGTAGTTGATGTTTACTAGTGATACATTCCCAATTTGGTAATATGGCATACGAAGTGCTGCTGATCATTTGTTGATCAAAGCATGGATTTGTGGAAAAGCGTAGCTTTGTGGACGAGACTGCATCAGGACCTCACACCCCGGAAATGGTCGAAACAGGAAAGATGCGGCAAGGTTGCAGGGGTCG
This sequence comes from Allium cepa, assembly GCA_030765085.1. Classification (NCBI taxonomy): domain Eukaryota; kingdom Viridiplantae; phylum Streptophyta; class Magnoliopsida; order Asparagales; family Amaryllidaceae; genus Allium; species Allium cepa. Next base: position 601,691,989 of record CM060929.1, on the reverse strand, counting down.
CGCCCCTAGGGTATGTCCATTCCTTCTGGAAAAGGGTGGTATCATGGTATGGAGCCCAGATACTTAACTCATGTGGACACACTAAATCTATTACTGTGTTATGGTCGTGGTTGAGAGCTCTCGAATAAAGGTCGCAAACGGCCGGGGATGGCATATCTTTAGGTGTTACTCCCAGGCAGGGGGAAGCCGACCTTGTGTTGGCCGAGAGCCGGGTAGGTTCTTGGGGCATCCCTCCAGAGGCATTCCTATGTGGCCTAGGAAGTTCCTTTGTCTGACCATTTTTTGGAAATCCAATTGTCCAATGCGCGCCCTGTACGGTTTTAGATGTAGAACCTGCCATCTAACATGGTAGCTATAGTAGGCATACTATAATGGTACGTATTCTGGCTAAGATTAATATTATACTTTCGAAATGTTTTCCATTATGCATTAATAATAATATCAAATGGTTTTCGCGTATCAAGCATTTTTGACTGTCATAAGGAGAAATCTCCTCCAAGTGTGTGCTTGCATTGTGTGTGTGGCGGGAGGCCTTATGGCAGTTTCATTTTCCAAAAAGCATTGCGGATTTCAACTTTAAAATCTTTTGTTGTTTGTTTCAAAGATAAACCATTTTTGTTTGCTCATACCGGTCATTGTTCCTTCCTAAACTCTGGGTGCCCACAATTTTCCACACGGGCAGTCTAGAGTTGGGTTTTTCAGATAGTCGAATAGTAGGAGTAGAGTCGATAGCTTTCAGCCTTTGGATTTTGGCGATAGCATTTTGGGATCGTATTTGCTTGAGCCAACTTGATGAGAGTTCAAGCTATTTCTGGATTGGTGCTTTCGAGATGGAGATTGCTGATATTGGAGTTCCTTTTTTGGAGTTCGAGTTTATGTCATCTCTTTCCGCTGTTATGTCTTGTCTCTGATATTTATGGATCTATTGTATCATTAGTGTATCAAATATTGTATCTCTTGTGTATCAGTGATATCTATATTATTCATTTCTTCCGCTATGTTGTTATACTTAATGTGTTATAAGCTCCGAGAACTAGATTTGGCGTTTGAATCTGCGGCATTGAATACTGGTGAAGTATTTGGTGCCGATTTTCGAAGGTCGAGTCAGGGTCGTTATAATTTGGTGTCAGAGCTAAAGGTTGAAACTTTAGCTCAGGAGTATAACACATTAGGTAGCTTATTAGAGATAGGGTGAAATATACCCTAGAATGAGTATCCTTAAGATATCCGTCCAAGTGCCTCAGTAAATTCTCATACTATCCACCAATAGTAAGTATGAGTGCAAGAAGAGGACAAGATAGGGGACAGGGAAGTACCACTTCATATGGTCAATGCCTTGTAACAACAACGGAAGCAATCTTTCTATATCAATCTTCTTTGATCATCATCCAATTTTCAATTCTTTGATTACTTCGTGGCAGCTCGAGGGAGAAGTTTTGATGTGATAGTAGCCCTGCGAATCGGGTAGATAAGTTCCTATCTCGTATTCTCGTTATCAGCTTATCGTTTCAACTTTAACGAAATTGAAATTTATTGGAATAAATTGGTAAATTAAAAATGAATTTAAATTAAATTATATTGATAAAACAATTTCGATTAAACCAAATTTGAAATTCTATTGTGATTTCTTGTGAGCACCATAGTCCGAAGAGGGACAAGTTATATATACTTTGGGGTATTCCGACCTGAGTTTGGAATCCATATCCAGTGTTTGAGAATTATGGAAGATAAATCCATTTATCTATTGTTTGGGCTCTCGATATATTCTATGAGTGGTTGGTTATTCCTTCGAACTAACCGATGCCCCTACATATTCGTAGATTTGATGACCTGAGTATCTTGTAGAGTATTGAATGAGTTTGCTCTCGTATCTATTAGTGATATTCTGATTTGGTGAGCCAAATACAAAATAGATAATCGGCTTGATTTATGAGTCGATTCTCTATCTTTGTGTATCCATCTATTCATTGTTGACTCCCTGGCAAATTTCGGAGACGAAATTTTCTTAAGGAGGGGAATCTGTAACGATCTTGATTTTTAAGCCAAATTTGAATTAATAATTAATATAAAATTTTGAATTTAATTGTGAATTAATAGTGAGTTAATTTGAATTTTTCTAAATTTTGTAAAGATATGTGGTTGTTTTATGTTTATATAAGTAAATTAATATTTGAAATTTGAATTTGAAATTCAAATGTAAATATATTGAAATTTAATTGGACTTAAAGAAAACTTTATAATTGAGACAAAAATATAATGTATGATTACTTAAGTCTAAAATGAAAATTTTAAAATAAGTATTTATTAATAAGTTTAATATCTTAAGTTTAAAATATAAATTGGATTTAAAACTTTACGTTTTGAAATTTTATAGAACCTTGTTTTCTAATTATAATAAATATAAATATATGTATTTTGAAAATTTTATTTGGATTTAATATAGTTAATTTCTATAGCTATTTGAAAGTTAAAATTTTAATTTAATATATTAATTTTTTAATTACTATTTGAAAATAATAAGTATAAAGTTAAAATTTAATACATAACACATATGTAAGTGTAAAATAGATAAAACATGTTTCATGAATTAAAAATAAAGTAAGGTCTAAAATATAATTTATAAATATATATAAGTTAAAAACATTAAGATATGATTCACAACCTTTTTTTAAAAAGGGTTTAAAGCAAAGTTATAAATTACTTATAAACAAGGTTTAAAAACATGTATTTTAAATTAATTAAAATAAAGGGCTAAACATAATTTATAAACAAAGGGGTTTAAGCATAAAATTCATATTAGTGACAAATGTTTGATAACTAATAATATATGTTAACATGTGTTAGTAAAATGTAACAAGTGGCAAAATTCATTTCTTCTTTTGAAATTTAATTACGGAAAAAAATGAGTTAAAAGAAATTAGTTTGAAACTTCTCAAATCTATAAACAATACTTCGGTTCAAAAGAAAAAAAAGAGATAAAAAAACAAAATCATCTCAAATTCAAAGTAAAAATCAAAATCAGGTTGCTTGAAACAATACGAAACAAGAAGGTTTCTAAATCTGGAAATCAAATGAAAGTTAAAAATCTAATAATACAAGATGCAAATCAAAACCAGATTCAAGTTGAATAAAAAAAATCAAGCCTCAAGCAAACTTGTTCAAAATCAAGGATCAAAGAACAGATTCTCAAAGTAAAATTCAAATCATAAATCTAAAAACAAAAGCAAGGATCAGATTTCGGGTTTCTGATCAAAACCTGTTTCAAGTTAAACTTGATTTGGAGCAATTCAAGCTTCAGCTTCATGGGTCAGCAAATTAAGCAACGGATCAAAAAAATCTAAGAGCCTAAGTCAAGGTTCTAAAGCAATCCTGGAAAGCAAAAGAAAAATCAAAACTAAAGCCTGTGTTCTCTATCTTCAACATAAAGGTGAGCAAACATTTGACCATATATATATATATATATATATATATATATATATATATGAATCTTGATCTGTCCATGATAAATGTTATTGTGTGATTGTAACATGTTGTGTTGATGAAAATATATCTGCAGATAGATATATATATATATACATGTATCATTATGCATGTCTGTTCACAGGCATAAATGCCTCTGTTTATACATGACAGGGTTGATAAACCTGTTCAAGAATATATAACATCCCAAACAATCAAAATTAGGTTTTGATCTCTAAAGAGGAAATGTTTGAAACATTGTAATTTAAATTTTAAAAATAGTTTTTAAGCAAAAACATTTAGTTATATTCTGGAAAATAAGATATAACAGTAAAAATCATTTTTTGTCAGGAATCAATAACCATAATTTCAAGTTTAATTTTATAACCTGATTTGTTCTTGCAAACGATGAATTTTGATCATAGTTTAATTTTTTTTACGTATATATACATTGTGAATCCTCGAATTGAACGCGAAGTCATTTTTAGTCAATTCCCGATGATCAACGGGGAGTGGTAGGTCGGGCTGGGAGTCGGAGGTAGGGTGAAGGATGTAGATCATCAAAAAATAGTTAGAGAATTTATAGATGAGCGAGGCGGTGGTACTGTGGTTTTGTAGGGTTTAGCAACTCATTTTGGTCAGGTTTTGAAATTAAGTCGATTTCCTCATCAATGACGGATCGGGTTGGATCTCACTAGGGGAATTAGAGGCGTAGGCGTGTGAAGCGGCTCCGGTGTGGTTCGCGTGACCTCTGATGATCGGAGGTGGATGCACGAGGAAGATTTGGGTGATCGAACTCTGGTTCCAGTTTGGGTCAGATTGCTTTTTGGCGAATTCATCGTAGTTTATGGTTCCTGGGTTGTCGTGGTGACTCAGGGGAGGATTAGTGACTTGTAGAGGGTTGGAACGATGGTCGGATTCTCCTCGTTCAGGCGTACATGTGCACCGGTGCATGTATATATCAGGTGATTGTTTAGTTGGGGAAGATGAAGGGGGAACTCGGGTTTGTGCTCGAACCCTTTGCTGTTTGTCTCGAAGTCTAGCGAAGAATGTCTCGGGGAAAATCGAAGGTCGTCTCGGGTCTGAGATTTTATATAAAACAATTTTCAACTTTAAAACCAATCACGTTTATTTTGAAACAATTTTGGTTAAAACCAATTCGTTTGTAAATATAAATGTTTATCTGAGTTTTGAGTTGGTTAAAATGGGTTATTTGATGAAGATTTTTAATTTTTAATTTAACTTAAAGATTTTAAGATAATAAGTTGATGTTGAATTTATTTCAAAGATTCTTAATAAAGTTTTTAAAAGAGATTTAAAGTAATTATATTTAAGTAATTAATCAAAGTGATTCCTAATTGTTTTCAAAAGGAATTTGTTAACGTGATGGATTTAAATTAAAGGGATCATTAATTTGAAATTTAAAATTAATTAATGATAAGTAATTAGAGAATGATTACTTAATGAAATTAATTAAGTTTAAGTACTTAATGTAATTAATAAAAGATTATTACTTAATCTAATTAAGGAAAAATTACTTTGTGTAATTTCATTTAAAGGTTAATTAAATAAGACAAAATAAATATAAGTAATTAAAGGTAATTAATTATTTAAAGAAAATTACTTAATGAAAGTAATTAGGGATGAATAATTGATAATTAAGGATGATTAATCAAATGATTTAAAAGGAAATTACTTAATGTAATTAATTTGAGATTTATTAATAAGTGATTAGGGTATTCACTTATTGTAATTAACTAAATGATTATTAATTAAGGGCTAATTAACTAATGTGATTACTTAAGGATAATTAATTAAAGGATAATTAAATAATTAAAGGTTAATTATTTAATTATTAAAGGTTAATTAATAATTAAAGATTAATTAATTATCTTTAAGGGTTAATTGATTAAAATAATTTATAATTAATTAATATTAATTAACCAGAATTAGTAGTTTATTCATAAGTAATTATCTAATTTAAATTAATCAGATAATTAATTGATCTTATGTATGAATGTTTGGATTCTATTGATTGTTGAATTACTTGATATCCCTGATATGTTATGCTTTGTGCTATAAATTGTTTGGTATGATCTATAATGAATGCAATTATTATCTGTGATGAATGTAATTTATTTATCTATGATAAATTTTTATTATCTGTGAATTTGTGAATGAAGATAAGCGTTATAGATTATACCGCTTATCTTTATTGATGTGCTTGAATCTGTGATGATTGATGATGCTGCACTATTGTATAAAACCCCTGGACCACACTATACACACACAAATATGGATTGCACGAGGAAATTGGTTAAGTCACAGATTTTTGAAATGGTTTTAAAATTGAATTTTGAATCTAAATGGTTTTGGAAATTTAATTGGATTAAACTTGAAAAGCTTTTGTAAAGGAGTTTTAAAAGATAAAAGTTATTTTGAATAACTTGATAAGATTTTGAATTTAAATAGTTTGATTTGAATTTAAATTCAAAATTTGAAACTGATTTCTATATTGAAATTTTTGTTTAAAAAGGTTATACAAGTTTATATGGGTTTTAAACCATTTAAAACGATATTGTTTTAGGAATTTGAAATTAACCCAAGAGTTTTAACCTGTATAAACGAGATCGAATTTTTTCGAAACGGAAACTAATTGTTTTCAAATAATAAAAGCTTTCATATAAAGAAAGGATTTTCAATTTGTATTGAAAGATTTCAAGTTTGAAATAGAATTGCAATTGTTTTGAAAGCTATGAATAAGTCTTTGTGAAAAATGGTTGAACATTGTTTGAAATTGAAGTGAATTTTGAATGGTGTATCTTTTGGATAAAAGATTTGAAATGGGAATTGTTTTGAAAGAATATGAATGAATCTTTGATTAAAGATTGGTATACTTTGTGTTCAAATTAAAAAGTAATCTTAAAAGTGTATCCTTTCTATAAAAATGTTTGAAATGGAAATTATTTTGAAATCTGTGAATGAATCTTTGTGAAAGATGGGTGAACTTTGTGAATTGAATCTTTTAGTTTAAAAGATTTGGAAAAGATGATTTGTTTAAACTATTTGAAAAGAAAAATTTTAGGGTAGTAAGTTGTGACTTAACTAAGATCCCAATATCCATATGTTTTTAAATATTGCGCTCATTATTCGGTCTAGCCGGGAGAGGACCTTGTGTCATATAACCCATTCCGAATAATGATACGACGTTATGGATGTCATTTGAAGACCGGTGGTGAAGACCGGGTATTTTCGAGAACGAAAGGATAACCCGTCGATTGTGAATACCCGGATTGCAAGGGCTTCTTTGGAAGTGCCTTCGGTTCTGTTCGAACCCGGAACAGACTTGTATGGATGTGTGTCTGACATTACACTTTGAGATGTAAAACTGGTTTCTATCAAATACATTTCTGTTTGGTGGCGGAGAATTTATTCTCTTAGCTTAACACCCTTCTCTGAGACGTACGAGCTCAGAGGTTATGTAGTTGATGGTTACTAGTGATACATTCCCAAATTAGTAATATGGCATACGAAGTGCTGCTGATCATTTGTTGATCAAAGCATGGCTTTGTGGAAAAGCGTAGCTTTGTGGACGAGACTGCATCAGGACCTCACACCCCGGAAATGGTCGAAACAGGAAAGATGCGACAAGATTGCAGGGGTCGCGCCCCTAATGTATGTCCATTCCTTCTGGAAAAGGGTGGTATCATGGTATGGAGCCCAGATACTTAACTCATGTGGACACTTTAAATCTATTATTGTGTGATGGTTGTGGTTGAGAGCTCTCGGATAAAGGTCGCAAACGACCGGGGATGGCATAGGTGTTACTCCCGGGCAGGGAGGTTCCAGCCTTGTGTTGGTGGAGAGCTGGGTAGGTTCTCAGGATGTCCCTTCAGAGGCGTTCCCATGTGGCCCAGGAAGTTCCTTTGCCCGACCATTTGTTGGAAATCGAATCATCCAATACGTGCCCTGTACGGTTTTAGTTGTAGAACCTGCCATCTAACATGGTGGCTATAGTAGGCATATTTTCGAAATGTTTTCCACTATGCACTAATAATAATATCAAATGGTTTTCGCGTATCAAGCATTTTTGACTGTCCTAAGGAGAAATCTCCTCCAAGTGTGCGCTTGCATTGTGTGTGTGGCGGGAGGCCTTATGGCAGTTTCATTTTCCAAAAAGTATTGCGGATTTCAACTTTAAAATCTTTTTTTGTTTGTTTCAAAGATAAACTGTTTTTGTTTTCTCATACCAGTCCCATGACTGATCCATAGTTTAATGTTCCCTTCCTAAACTCTGAGTGCCCACAATTTTCCACACGGGCTGTCTAGAGTTGGGTTTTTCAGATAGTCGAATAGTAGAAGTAGAGTCGATAGCTTTCAGCCTTTGGATTTTGGCGATAGCATTTCGGGATTGTATTTGCTTAAGCAAACTTGATAGGGATTCGAGCTATTTCTGGATTGATGCTTTTGAGATGGAGATTGCTGATATTGGAGTTCCTTCTTTGGAGTTTGAGTTTATGTCATCTCATTCCGCTGCTGTGTCTTGTTTCTGATATTTATGGATATATTGTATCATTATTGTATCAAATATTGTATCTCTTGTGTATCAGTGATATCTATATTATTCATTTCTTCCGCTATGTTGTTATACTTAATGTGTTATAAGCTCCGGCGAACCAGATTTGGCGTTTGAATCTGCGGCATTTGAATACTGGTGAAGTATTTGGTGCCGATTTTCAAAGGTGGAGTCAGGGTCGTTATAAAAATGCTAAAATACGAATAATGTAATAAATAAGGAGTTAATGGGAAGTTATAGTAATCATGCCAATATGGGTATAAACCCTTTTTATGAATTTAATTACAGAGACCAAATATGACATTAATGAAGGAAATTAAATAGGCATGGTAAATTAATTCTGAAACATACAAATAAATGTCATTAACATTGGTCCAATTTAAATATAAAAGACCATTTAAAAATGGCATTAATTGTAGGTAAAAGAAGCAGTAAATAACATTTATTGCGATGAATAAAATAAGAAGTTAAAAATAGTAAGCGTATAAAATAAAAGAGAAGTTCATAGGAAGTAAATAAATAAATACAAATAAATGAACTTAGGAGGTGTAATAATTGCCATAGTTGAAATTGTATGGCCTCGACAATATGTTTGCTACAGATGTAAAGTAGTGGGCCTAGCTTAATGTTTAGATTAATTACAAATGACATGGTTTAGTTTGAGTTTGGGATTCGGGGTTGGTTGAGTTACACAATGGAAGTCTGCCCTCCACAAGGAGTCACCAGTAGTTGTGTACATGTACTACTGATGTGGGACATCTCCAACTATATGATCCATGGGGAATGTACATTCACGTATAGGTTTGGGAAAAATATATCACCGGGTTCTCCCCAGATTTGAAGTATTAAACAGCTAAGTACCTTAGTGTGTCAAAGGGTTTACTTTGGGGCTGAGGTATTAAATAGTCATATGGTCTACCTCTGTCCTATTTAAGAAGTCTTAAATAACTTACGACAGTACCTAATTGGGAAAGTAGAGTCTGCTTCAGTTCCAAATCTGAGGTACTAAGTAACCAGGAGTAGGCATTTTCGTTGATTTGCATTAGGAAAATCTAAACGGGATTTAGGTTTAGGAACCGACGTTATGTCAACGTTGTCTAATAAACCGATATTTGTGAAGTAGGGCTGGGTATAAGTCGAGGCCACCATCAGTCATGAACAATCATTAGCAAAAACTTGGTTAAACCTGTATGGATTACACTTCCTACTGGTGTTGTAACAACCCGCATATTTAACGATTATATATTTAAATGTTTTATTTAAATATAGCGTCGTTAGTCGGATTATTAGGTCTGAAATGTTACTTTTTGCAAATGTCCGAATTGGAACTCGAAATTGTTTCCATTGGTTCCAAAATGGCGTTTGCGACCTTTTTAAGTATAAGCTTTGATATGTTTGGAGTAAGTTGAATTTTTGCAACTTTTTCTAGTTGGGTTTGGGTTGGGTTCAGCCAATTTGTTAGTTTATTAACCTAACTCGGTCCCTCTCTTCTCCATTCACCCTCATTTCATTTCTTTAACTTAAGAAACTGAAAATGGTGGGAGGGAAAGGGAAATAGAAATTGCAAGCCCTAATTTCTTCTTTGCAAACTTGATTCTTGCTCCAATATCAAAGAGAAGACATAGGTAAGCTCCTCTTCATCTTCTCTATCTCCTTCTCTCTTCAATCTCAGAAATTCCTAAACCTAAACTTAGGAAAATACTTGTTTTATTCTTAGATTGAAGCTAGTTGAGTAGAAGTGGAAATTTGTTGGTCTTCTCCTTGCAAATTGAACTCCTTCTTCTTTGTTTTTGGATTAAAAGGTGAATTTTGAACTCACATCTATGTTTATATCTATCTTTGATGTTGGGTATGAATTCCTAACACTTATTCATATGCACTTGCTTTTGGTTTGGATTGAATTGGTGAATATCCAAATTTTTAGTGTTTGGGTTCAATTCTTTAAAGATCCTAACTTTGATATTTGAACATGTTTTTGGTGGCGAATCGGAGAGCTAATGGAGCTGGGGTATCTATTGGCTAAGGCTCCTTAGGTCCATTGCTCGACCGGTCGCGTTTTGGAAGAGTTTGCATTTCGATGATAAAGGGCAAGAACTGCAGAAACTTGCAGTTCTGCCGACCGAGCCCTGTAGCCGGTCGACCGACCTGCTATCCCGAGCTTTTTTTTATTTTCTGCTTCTGGCCAGCCGACCGAGCCCTGTAGCCGGTCGACCGACCTGCTCCTATTTTGTTGTTTTGCCTATTTTTGCTCATTTTGATTGGTTTTCCAACTTTTATCGATTCAAGTTGGTTTTTGGTGGTTGTCATTGCATCTTTTGGCTTTGATAACTTATTTTTGACTTTATCCACGGGTTTTTATAAATAATCTTCTAAAATTACATTAAAAGCTCGTTTCTCCAATTTATAAATTCTATTTAAAGCACACATAATTTCGCACATCGAGCGAAGTGGAAGGGTGATTAAATGTTGGATAAAACACAGACCATGAATCCATGCGTTTATCTTTCCGATTAGCCCCTGACCTATTCGATTGATCGTGCCTTTTGGTCTGGTTTACCGATGAGATGAGGTGAACTTTGTACTGCTTTGAGTGTGAAATTAACTAACGGATAGTAAACCGTTTAGTGCGAACGAGTGGTTATGGGACTCACGTTACCACTTTTCGGATTCCTTTTTGAGAGTTATGACACATTCCGCCAGTTAGTGGTGTCCAGTACTGGGCCTCCGGACCTTCACCACTACGGTTTGTTGCCTTCGGGTATGTTGCCTTCGGGTATGTTGCCTTCGGGCTTGTGCCTTCGGGTTTGTACCTTCGGGTTTGTTGCCCTTTGGTATCGCTTCCGATGTTGGTCGTTATGAGCCGCATGGGTGATATTGGGTTGCCCTTTAGTATCGCTTCCGATGTTGGTCGTTATGAGCCGCATGGGTGATATTGGGTTGCCCTTTAGTATCGCTTCCGATGTTGGTCGTTATGAGCCGCACGGGTGATATTGGGTTTGGAGTCTTCGGGCTTATGGATCCTTGTTTATATAGTACTGAGCTCGAGCAATTTTCCGATATTTCATTAATATGTATATTTCCTAGGTATCGCCCTTCGGTATTGGTCTTTTTTAGCCGCATGATATGTAGCGATTACCTTGTGTAAATTGTGTTACCTTCATTGGTATTTGTTATTGCCTTTTGGCTTGCTTTGGGATATTCCTATCCTTTGTTTCCATGAGTTGCCGATGATATGAGGCTTGTTATGATATGATTCATCTTTTTGTTAGATGATTGTGTTATCTCTCTTAGAGATATTTGTTATATTGTGACCTTGCAGGTTATTGTTGTGCAGTTTATCTAACTGACTTGTTTAGCTAGACTGACCCGTGTATTTTATACTCGGGTCAGACCGAGATATTTCAGGTTAGGTGCTTTTGGACTTAGCCTATTTTGCTTCCGCATGGACTATTCAGCTTGTTCCTTTTTGTTAAAGCTTTTTGTGTAGTCCTTTTATTGTAACTCTGATATATGTATTCTTTTGGGATTCGTCTGTATATTGTGGTTTGCTATACCACTTGACATGTATTATTTTGTAAACTCGGTTATGTATCTGTATATGTGTATATGATGATCTACTGTTCTGTGATGTATATTACATTTGAGTTGTTATATTCTGTTCTGATAGATCCTTCAACCACCTATGGTTTTGTTTTAAGTATTCATTGGGCATGTCGACCTGCTTGGTATGTTTATTGTCGATGTATTCAATAGATAGTTAGAGCAAGGCTATAGATGGTCGCTCCCATCCAGCCTTATTCTCCGTGTTAGTTGACGGCATTACCCTGTAGTGTCCTTGGCTAGCGTGGGTATAGAGGTGGGGCGTCACAGCGTGGTATCAAAGCTGAGTTCAGGACAAAATATGATAAACGCAGAATAGATGCACATATTACGGTACATCAAAGTGGATAAGTGATACAAATCTTTGAATCATCGTGTCTCTCTATTCCTTCTACCATCAAGGTTAGATAGTGTGGGAATACGTTTAGGAATGTATTTTATTCCGTAGTATTCCATCTTGGATTATTTACCTTGTGAATAATCTTGTTCTTATCTACTTTCAGCGTATGGCTGGAAGAGGCAGGGGACGACGTTCGGATGCTGGGCGATCCAGTGGCTCACATACGGATGGCGTTTATATGTCTGCCGATCAGTTTTTGGAATTGTTTCGGAGCACTCAGCCTCCAGTCCCTCCTCGAGTGTCTCCACCTCGCAAGTCTGCCTTTGCACGCCAATGCAGTGATTTTGCTCATCTTGGAGGAAAGCCGTTTAAGGGCTCCGAGTCTGTTCTTGAAGTCCAAGCTTGGTTTCGCACGTGCGAGTGTATCTTCTCTCGCATGGATCTTTCTGACCATGATAGAGTTCTTGTAACTTCTAGCTTATTACAAGAGCGTGCTCTTGATTGGTATGAGCTTCTTGTAGCCAAAATTGATGAGTCTACTCTTTCTTGGACTCAGTTTCGGGAGCGATTTGAGCTCAAGTTCGTTCCTGAATCTGAAAAAGTTTTATTGACCCGTCGCTTTCTTGAGTTGAAGCAAGGGAAATCTTCTGTTTCTGAGTATGTTACATCATTCGAGGCTTTATCTAAGTATGGTCTTGAATTCATTAGCACTTCTTATAAGAAGAATTTGAAGTTTGTTTCTGGTCTTAAGAAATATCTTAAGAAGTCCTTATTGCTCCAGCTTAAGCTTTCTTTTGAGGAATTGGTTGATTCGGCACTTTATCTCGAGACCGTCGAGAAGGAGTGTGATAGTGATGTTGATGTTGAGGTTTCCAAGAACCGCAACAAGAGGCAGTTTCCATTTCAGAAGTCCAGCTCTTTACCTTCTAAGAAGAAGAAGACTGGTGGTCCTAGCTCTCAGCCTCAGTCTTCCGGAACACCTTTCATTCGGAAGTGTTTCAATTGTGGTTCTCCTGACCATATTATTCGAGCTTGTCCCAGGCCTCTCTTCTGCCGCTATTGCAAGAAGGAAGGTCATCGTGTTTCAGCTTGCCCTACTGTTCCGGCTGGTGCCAAGTCTAGCAAGCTTTATGCTGCTAAGGCTTCTAAAGGTCCTTCTCAGCCCAAAGGTATATCTCCATCTATTTTGGAAGGTTCTATTTTATTTCATGATCATAGTATTCGAGTTCTTTTCGATACGGGTCTTCACATTCCTTTGTATAGAAGAAGCTCGTCGATGATTTATCATTGGATGTTTCTTGTTTGGTTACTTCTTTAAGGATTGTGAATCCTATTGGGGGATCCGCGACCCTTAGCTTGCTTTGTGATGATGTTGAGATTGTTTTATGTGGCTTTTCTTTTCGTACGAATCTGCACGTTATTTCTTGTCTGGGATTTGATTTGATTTTGGGCATGGACTGGCTAGTAAGATATGATGCCAGTATTATTTGTTCGGAGAGAATTATATATCTTCGACATCCGGATTCGCCTACTCAGCTATCACTTGTTCTTCGGAATGTGGATAATTCCGAAATGGCTTTACATTCTTTTGATTCGCGAGATGATGATGATATATCTCATATTCCTATTGCTTGTGACTTTTCTGATGTTTTTGAGCCTGTTTCGGGTTTGTCACCCAAGCGGGCAATTGAGTTCCGCATTGATCTCATTCCAGGCGCGCAGCCAGTTAGTCGTCCTCCCACGAGGATGTCTACAAAGGAAAATGAGGAACTCAAGAAGCAGCTTCTAGAGCTTGAGTCCAAGCAGTTGATTTAGTCCAGTTTTTCTCCGTGGGGATCCTCGGTCGTCTTCGTGAAGAAGTCTGATGGAACTCTTAGGCTTTGCATTGATTATCGCAAGCTTAACGAGTTAACCATCAGGAATAGGTATCCGTTGCCTAGGATCGATGATATGTTCGATCCATTGAGTGGTGCTAAGGTCTTTTCTCAGCTAGACCTTGCCACAGGTTTTCATCAGTTACGAGTCGCGGAGGATAGCATTCCTCTTACAGCTTTTCGTACTCGTTATGGTTCTTTTGAGTGGCTCGTTATGCCGTTCGGTTTGATGAACACTCCTGCTTTCTTTTTTGATCTCATGAATCGAGTATTCCAGGAATATCTCGATAAGTTCGTCCTTGTTTTCATTGATGATATCCTTATTTATTCTAAATCTGAAGCTGAGCATGCTAATCACTTGAGAATTGTCTTGAGTACTCTTCGTCATCATTAGCTTAGAGCCAAATTCTCCAAGTGCCACTTTTAGGAGAATAGGGTTAAGTTCTTAGGCCATGTTGTATCTTCCGATGGCATTTCTGTCGATCCCTCAAAGATCGAAGCCATCCAGAATTAGAAGAAGCCTGAGAATGTGCATGAGATTCGTAGTTTCCTTGGATTGGCGGGTTATTACCGTCGGTTCATTAAGGATTTTTCCCGTGTTGTGCTTCCTCTCACCTGCCTTACTCGGAAAGGCATTCGTTTTGATTGGTCCGACAAGTGTGAAGCTTCCTTTCAGACATTAAAGGAACTTCTCACTAATGCTCCTATTCTTGTGGTTCCCGAGGGGAATAATGATCTAGTTGTCTACACCGATGCTTGTGGTAGTGGTCTCGGTGCTGTTCTTATGCATAACGATCGGGTAGTTGCTTATGCTTCTAGGCAACTGCGTCCGAATGAAGTTCGCTATGCTACTCATGATCTTGAGTTAGCCGCCATTGTCTTTGCCTTGAAGATTTGGCGACACTATTTATTGGGCGAGCGCTTCATTCTTTATACCGATCATAAATCCTTGAAGTATTTGTTCACTCAGAAGGAACTCAATATGAGACAACAGCGTTGGATCGAGTTTCTTGCTTCCTATGACTTTGATATCCAGTATACCCCTGGTAAGGGTAATCGTGCTGCTGATGCGCTTAGTCGCTAACATTCGGCTGTTATTTCTATGATGCTTGCCGAATGGAATATTCTTGAGACTCTATCTTTTTGTGAAATTCGAGATCGAGGTTCATCTTCTGATACTCCTATTCTATTATTTAGTTTGGGAGCTTGACCCATTTTGTTGGATCGTATTGCCGATGCTCAGCGGCATGATCCTGATTTGTTGCATCTTATTCAGCTTTGTGAGTCTGGATCCTGTGATGAGGCGTTGCGGGATTTCAGCATTGATTCTCATGGGCGTCTTCGCAAGAAGAACCGTCTTTTTGTGCCTTCTGATTCTACACTTAGGCATGACATTCTTGATGACTATCACCGTTCTAAGTATACCATTCATCCTGGTAGTAGTAATATGTATGCCGATATGCGTCGTCTTTATTATTGGGAAGGCATGAAGCACGATGTGGCGAGTTATGTGAGTAATTGCATAACTTGTCAGCGTTTTAAGGCCGAACATCAGCGTCCTCCTGGTCTTCTTCAGCCTCTAGAGATTCCAATATGGAAATGGGATCAGATTTCTATGGATTTCATTGACGGCCTACCTCGTTCGAGATCGGGCCATTCTAGCATTTGGGTTATTGTTGATCGCCTCACTAAGTCTGCTCATTTTGTCCCTATTAAGTCTAATAGGACTGCTTCGCTTTTGGCTAAGTTGTATGTCAAGGAAATCGTGTGACTTCACGGTGTTCCTAGTTCTATTGTGAGTGATCGTGATCCTTTATTCACGAGTCATTTTTGGAAGAGTCTTCAACAAGCTTTGGGAACAAAGCTTAATTTCAGCACAGCCTATCATCCGCAGTCTGATGGACAGACTGAACGGGTGAATCGTATCTTGGAAGATCTTCTCCGTATTTGTATTTTTGATTTCGGTGGTAGTTAGGAGGATCATCTACCTCTTGTAGAGTTCTCCTACAATAATAGTTTTCAATCTAGTATTGGTATGGCTCCTTTCGAAGCTTTATATGGAAGGCCATGTCGATCACCTTCTTGTTGGTTGGAATCTGGGGAGAAGCTTATTCTTGGTCCAGATTTTGTTCGTGATTCTTCGGAGAAGATTGATCTCATCCGGTTGAGAATGAAAGAGGCACAGAGTCGTCAGAAATCCTACGCGGATAGCCTAGGAAGCCTCTCGAGTTCTCGATTGGTGATCTTGTCTTTATTTGTGTTTCTCCTTTGAAGGGGGTTATGCGTTTCAGTACGACTGGGAAATTGGCTCCTCGCTTTATAGGACCATTTTCTATTACTGAACGTATTGGCCCTGTGGCTTATAGAGTTTCACTTCCTGCTCATTTATCTGGCATTCATGACGTGTTTCACGTCTCTCAACTTCGGAAGTGTCTTCGGGAGTCGGATTCTGTTATTACTTCTCCTGATTTGTTAGAGCTTGAGGTCTCACCGGACTTATCTATTGTACAGCAACCAGTTCGCGTACTTGACACGGAGGTGCGACACCTTTGGAACAAGGACGTGCCGCTCGTTAAAGTTCAATGGTCCGCTAACCCCAATGACTGTACTTGGGAAACCAGAGAGTATATCAAGCGATCTTATCCGGGTTTTCTATCTTTGCTTGAGAACGGTGAGTTTATCTTTTCATCTCAAGCTTATTTTCTTTCCTTTTCTTTCGAATGTTGCATGTATGTAGTTGTTACAAATATCGTCTCTAGGAATTGTGGGGACGCAACATTGTAAGGAGGGGAGATCTGTAACAACCCGCATATTTAACGATTACATATTTAAATGTTTTATTTAAATATAGCGTCGTTAGTCGGATTGTTAGGCCCGAAATGTTACTTTTTGCAAATGGCCGAATTGGAACTCGAAACCGTTTCCATTGGTTCCAAAATGGCGTTTGCGACCTTTTTAAGTATAAGCTTTGATATGTTTGGAGTAAGTTGAATTTTTGCAACTTTTTCTAGTTGGGTTTGGGTTGGGTTCAGCCAATTTGTTAGTTTATTAACCTAACTCAGTCCCTCTCTTCTCCATTCACCATCATTTCATTTCTTTAACTTAAGAAACTGAAAATGGTGGAAGGGAAAGGGAAATAGAAATTGCAAGCCCTAGTTTCTTCTTTGCAAACTTGATTCTTGCTCCAATATCAAAGAGAAGACATAGGTAAGCTCATCTTCATCTTCTCTATCTCCTTCTCTCTTCAATCTCAGAAATTCCTAAACCTAAACTTAGGAAATTACTTGTTCTATTCTTAGATTGAAGCTAGTTAAGTAGAAGTGGAGATTTGTTGGTCTTCTCCTTGCAAATTGAACTTCTTCTTCTTTGGTTTTGGATTAAAAGGTGAGTTTTGAACTCACATCTATGTTTATATCTATCTTTGATGTTGGGTATGAATTCCTAACACTTGTTCATATGCACTTGCTTTTGGTTTGGATTGAATTGGTGAATATCCAAATTTTTAGTGTTTGGGTTCAATTCTTTAAAGATCCTAACTTTGATATTTGAACATGTTTTTGGTGGCGAATCGGAGAGCTAATGGAGCTGGGGTATCTATTGGCTAAGGCTCCTTAGGTCCATTGCTCGATCGGTCGCGTTTTGAAAGAGTTTGCATTTTGACGAGAAAGGGCAAGAACTGCAGAAACTTGCAGTTCGGTCGACCGAGCCCTGTAGCCGGTCGACCGACCTGCTATCCCGAGCTTTTTTTTATTTTCTGCTTCTGGCCAGCCGACCGAGCCCTGTAGCCGGTCGACCGACCTGCTCCTATTTTGCTGTTTCGCCTATTTTTTCTCCTTTTGATTGGTTTTCCAAATTTTATCGATTCAAGTTGGTTTTTGGTGGTTGTCATTGCATCTTTTGGCTTTGATAACTTATTTTTGACTTTATCTACGGGTTTTTATAAATAATCTTCTAAAATTACATTAAAAGCTCGTTTCTCCAATTTATAAATTCTATTTAAAGCACACATAATTTCGCACTTCGAGCGAAGTGGAAGGGTGATTAAATGGTTGGGCAAAACACGGACCATGAATCCATGCGTTTATCTTTCCGATTAGTCCCCGACCTATTCGATTGATCGTTTTGGCCTTTTGGTCTGGGTTACCGATGAGATGAGGTGAACTTTGTACTGCTTTGAGTGTGAAATTAACTAACGGATAGTAAACCGTTTAGTGCGAACGAGTGGTTATGGGACTCACGTTACCACTTTTCGGATTCCTTTTTGAGAGTTATGACACATTCCGCCAGTTAGTGGTGTCCAGTAATGGGCCTCCGGACCTTCACCACTACGGTTTGTTGCCTTCGGGTATGTTGCCTTCGGGATTGTGCCTTCGGGTTTGTGCCTTCGGGTTTGTTGCCCTTTAGTATCGCTTCCGATGTTGGTCGTTATGAGCCGCATGGGTGATATTGGGTTTCCCTTTAGTATCGCTTCCGATGTTGGTCGTTATGAGCCGCATGGGTGATATTGGGTTTGGAGTCTTCGGGCTCATGGATCCTTGTTTATACAGTACTGAGCTCGAGCAATTTTCTGATGTTTCATTAATATGTATATTCCCTAGGTATCGCCCTTCGGTGTTGGTCTTTTTGAGCCGCATGATATGTAGCGATTACCTTGTGGAACTTGTGTTACCTTCATTGGTATTTGTTATTGCCTTTTGTCTTGCTTTGGGATATTCCTATCCTTTGTTTCCATGAGTTGCCGATGATATGAGGCTTGTTATGATATGATTCATCTTTTTGTTAGATGATTGTGTTATCTCTCTTAGAGATATTTGTTATATTTTGACCTTGCAGGTTATTGTTGTTCAGTTTATCTAACTGATTTGTTTAGCTAGACTGACCCGTGTATTTTATACTCGGGTCCGACCGAGATGTTTCAGGTTAGGTGCTTTTGGACTTAGCCTATTTTGCTTCCGCATGGACTATTCAGCTTATTCCTTTTTGTTAAAGCTTTTTGTGTATTCCTTTTATTGTAACTCTGATATATGTATTCTTTTGGGATTCGTCTGTATATTGTGGTTTGCTATACCACTTGACATGTATTATTTTGTAAACTCTGTTATGTATCTGTATATGTGTATATGATGATCTACTGTTCTGTGATGTATATTACATTTGAGTTGTTATATTCTGTTCTGATAGATCCTTCAACCACCTATGGTTTTGTTTTAAGTATTCATTGGGTATGTCGACCTGCTTGGTATGTTTATTGTCGATGTATTCAATAGATAGTTAGAGCAAGGCTATAGATGGTCGCTCCCATCCAGCCTTATTCTCCGTGTTAGTTGACGGCATTACCCTGTAGTGTCCTTGGCTAGCGTGGGTATAGAGGTGGGGCGTCACAGGTGTAGAGTTCGTATGGGATATGCAGTGACCTCAAAGTTTAGATATTTGTTTGCTTGGTTAGAAGTTGGCTAGCTAACCCTTTGATAGGTATTTGAGATGTAGTATTAATGCAGCTAGTTAAATTATAAAGTCATATCTAGGAGTCATCGGCCTCCGTAGTTAGGGCCGGTTGACTGTCGATTATGTTGCTAAGGGTTTTCCTTATTGGGATTATTGGGATGCTTATATATATACTTATACCTCGGAATATGTTAGATCTATCATACGTGCATATGGAATTAAATCTCAAATCCATAAATAATAGACATAACAATTAAATGGAGATCAATCAACACAAACTAGTGTTATGGATAAAATATATAATATACCACTCAACAAAACGTTATTTTGACCTCCTCCTCATTACAACCCACGTGATAGATATATAATTGAAATAGGTTAGGTGGACAGGTCTTTCCAATTGTGCTCTGCACCGACAAGGCAACTAGATATCTAAGAAATAACATTGACTCCAAGGTAGTAGCCTTAGTCAGTATATGTGATTCATTATATTTTACTATTTCACTATGAGTTTGTATAGATAGCTCTCTGATATACTTGTGTTTATTACAGGTTGACAATACCAGTGGTCTGTAGCCTAATAGACTAGGGTTTTCGATTTAGTCAAAATTTGAGCCCACTAAATTGCAGGTTCTTATAGCACACTTTCATGGCTACCCTGATTTGTTAAATGGATATGGTGTCAGCTATACGGGATGGTGTTCGGGTATAAAAAAAACCTGGATCTTTCTATTAATCCCTGGCACTTAATGGTCATACGAGTTATCATACATACAAAGGACATTGAGTGACATTGAGAATTGTTTGATGGACGCTATGTTTGCCATGATTGCCATGCATATTGTTGTTGCTTTAGGGATGTCCCATGATGTATCGAGGAGATCAATACCTAAATGCCTGATATATACCAAGATGTTTGTGTACTTTACAATGATGATAGCAGAGTAACATATTATTATCATTATGTTTTATCTCTTTGGATGTAGAGATATGTCAGGTATGATTCTTTATACCTTTCTTCCTTACTATATCGACTTACGTAGTAATTTGAGATTGCGTATCATTCATAGCAAACTATTATTTGACTCAAGGTTTTATGCTTTGCTTCTTATTATCTCAAGCACTTTTAAATGAGTTGGCTAGATAGCAGGTTAGGGTGACACGCGATGTTGTACAGATGAACGAGTAAGAGATGATGCTTTCTTGTATTTATATGTGGCTTACTATTGCTTGTTCTGCTGTGCAACATTGTGAAGTATAGACAGTGTTAGCTATTTTATTTGAGACGGTCTATATTTGAGTTAATTTCTAGTTGTATAAACTCTACTATTTTGTGTAACTCAACCGAGCGCTATCATATTGCGGTTCATTTAGTTATCAGTGTCTCGCCTATTTTATATCTGTGATGATTACTATAATTTACTCGATGTACTATGAGGTATACGATAGGTTCTGTGATTGTTTTCTCTACTTTTCTATTGATAATCGTCCTATAAGGTTCGAGAACCATAGTTTCACACTCTACAAGTATATTGGGTGCATGTAAATAGTTTTGTTTAATCACTTAGCTATAGTAATGAACTTGCTGAATTTGGGAGTTGTAGGCAGGTTGTCATAATTGATATTGGGCTAATTGATATGCCTGAATTTGTTGTCTACATTTAAATGGTTTTCCTGTTCAATCACTTAGATGTAGTATTGAAGTTTATAAAATTAAAATTGAAGATGTTAAACTTGATATAAATAGTTAACCGTCAACCTACTTGTTTTTTATTTCAGGTTTGTGAAAGGTAAAAATGGTTGACTAGTTTATTATTGTTTTATGCATTTTTAGGTAATCTTCAAACATTTCATTTGAACCACAACATGATGCCGTGGAGATAAAAGAAAATAATGAAGGAGATAATGTGTAGTGTGATTTTCTGAATGATAATGAACATTTTATCTCGAATAAGGTGTGTATCTTGTTTTGAAATTTGTACATTATGCATATATATTAGTTTTAACTATTATTTCATTATTTTTGTACATATTTACTTCTTGATATTTATTTAAATATTAGTGTCACAAACGAATAAGATAAATACTATTTTTGTCCTAACTAAATCGAATAAGTTTAGGGGTCTTCGAAAACCATGAAACCGACTGTCTAATAAGAGAGTCGGCAAATTATGAAAAGATAAACCAAAAGATGAATGAATTGTGAAAAATAATAGGTAACATCCATATAGTGAAATAAATAAACGTGAATGCTTATTTCACATTGAAGGTGTATATCTGGATTCAAGTAGTTAGGACATTGAAGTAGTATGTTTATAATTACAAGTTACTGAATAGTTTAACTCGTCATGCTTGTGCTGTAAGATTAATGAATAAGGAGAAAAAATCATGATGGGTATGTGTGTTTTAAGGGTATCTTAAAAATATATCTGTAGTATGTGGGAATGAAGACCTACTTATGAAGGGGTATACATATTTTACCTTTTAGAGTGATATTAATGAAAGCAAGTTAGTATAGGCTTATGTGTTTACATTGAACAATGGAGTAGTAAGTTGGAAAAGTTCCTAACAAGAGACAATAATTGATTCAACAATGGAAGTTGAGCACATCACCTTGAATGAAGCTATTAAAGAAGCAGTCTTGATGCACAAATTTATAACCAGGCTAAAGGTGATTCCAAATGTTGAGAATCCTATGACATTATTTTGTGACAACGATGCCACGATGCATATTGCAAAGAACCTAGAGTTCACAAGGAATCAAGACACATACTATGGATAGTTCCACATAATAAGATATTTATCGGCCGTAACAAGCCTGTTTTCGAAGTTATAATATTAAATTAATTTAATTGAAACAGAAGTGTTTAAATTCAATTCCAACGATTATTATTTTGGAATCGAATTATTATTGAATTAAATTTATTTAATAAAGGATTTTTGCTATAATAAAATTTAGTTAGTTAATAAAATTACATTTTATATAATATGTTAAAATCTGGATAAAATATTTTTATGGGTATAAAATTATTTTAGAATGTAAATAATTTTATATACTTGAAATCAATGAAAGTAATTTTAATTGTTATTCGATAAATCAATAAATCAACGAAAGTGAAATTTTCTGTTTATATCAGTTCAATGGATAATTAAATAAAATAAGTACAGAATTAAATAAAAATTATCCAATTATTGAAATATAATTTGCAGAATAAAGTGTAAATCAGGTTAACCGTTTCAATTAGACTGGAATAGGTTTACAAATTTATAAATTAGTTGCTTAAAATGAAAATGAAAAACATAAAAATAAATAAAAAGGAAGTAAACAGAGAATGGGAAACTATATATAAAAACAATGAAGCCCAAGCCCAATTTAAAAACTCAACCCTTAATAAAACCAATCTCACTCTATCGTTTAGAACCGGGCCATGGCCTTTGAAAGCCCATTCTCTCTTATACTTTGCCTAGCTCCAAATCAAAAAGAAGAAAGAAAAAAATGAACGTAGAAAAAAAAACGAAAGAAGAAATAGTGTCAAAGGCCGAAGTGAGCAAGGGAGAGGTGGCGGTCTAGGGTGGCGACGCAACGTTGTTAAGGTCCTCGATTCGCCAGAACTATAAGTGGAGGCGCCACTTGGGATGCGTGAGTGTGGTGATTGGAGGGCATTAATGGAGGATGTCACAGGCTAAAGGTTGACGGCGTGATGCTAGCAGAGCGGAGGGATGAACACGATGCATATAGACTGCGACAACTTGGGTTACGATGTTGGTAGAGGCGTGTCGCTTTGATTTTGGGTGCAAGGCAGTTCAACCGTGTTAGTCGAAGGCTGGCATGCCATGGCAATGATAGAATTGGAGTGAGCGATCAAAATTTAGGCTGAAGAAAAGGTTGAATTTTTTGCTAGCTTTTGGATTGAGTTGAGTTATTCTTACTCACACATCTATATCTATATAATTATATTCTCTTTGTGTGCTTTGTTTGGGTTATGAATTGCATAAATATTTAGTAGTGACTAAATGAAATAATTGAAATTTACATGCTATAGATTCATGTTGGAATATATTTAATTTGTCGAATGATATAAATTAGATTTATTATTATTTTTGTGTTAAATGGAACGTATGTAGATTGAAAGAGGCTAATTTGCAAATGAAGTTCTGTTCGTTTGCAAATTAAATTCTCGTAACTTATATAGAAGTACATACATTGTTTGGGTGAACGAAGTTGTCAGAAAGCAACTCGGATCACTAAATATTTCCATATCATGGAATTATATTTTTAGAGCGCCGTTGGCTCTACATGTTGAATTTCAATGGGTTTATTGTCTGAATTATCAAATGTTTTAAAAGGATTTCAAAAATAAGACTTTATCTATTTTTATCCTTATTGGAATTTAATTTATAAAATATAGTTAAATTATATTATATTCTTAATTTATTTCTTGTTCCAAAATTTATAGGCAGAGCTTTTTAAGACAAGTAATAATTAATCATAAAACCTGTTAAAAATCTACTATTAGAAGTATATTATAAAATTTGGAAATGTTTTAGAAACCAAAGATAAAATATACTATTATTTTATAAAAGCTATTATGAAAGTAATAATTTCAGATTCAAGTGAGTTAGTTATAAATGTGGTTTAATTAATTTTGAAAGCTGTTATTATTATATAAAAACCCGTGTAAATAAACAACTCTTCTTTAAAATAAGTTTATGGATTTAAAAGTGATTTTGGAAAAATTATATCTTGGTATATATAAAAGACTAACTTAAAACTCTTTTAATTTATTTATTATGAATTAACAAAGGTGAGAAATTTAAAAGTGAATTATAGATAAAATATTTTAGAAATCATTTTTATAGAACTATATTAATTACTTTCAACCTATAAGCTATTGTTGGCTTTTATTTTATTTAGCTTTTGGCTATTTTTACGCAAGTTTGAATTGGATTTCTGATGAATTTCATGATTTTTTATGAAACAAAGAATTTTAATAAACGATTGAATTGTCGGGTGGTATGGGCCACTTTGTACAATTCTTTCAGTTATTATTATAATTTATTAAATAGAGTTTAAAGTGAAATTACTAGTTTTTAGTAAATACTTGAATTTACTATCTGGTATGGGACAGTTAGTTAAATTCTTGTGATTACTGGAGTGACAATAATTAACACTTAGAGTCGTATTATCTTAGGGTGTTCGGATTTCAGACTGATAGATCCTCGAGAAAAGATAATTCATTTTTTGATCAACCTGAGAATCGATATATTTTTACATTTGGGTAGGCAGATCTCTTTCGAAAGATCTGTTATGGTTTAAATATAGCTTTCTCTTTCGGAAAGCAGATTTTTACATTCATCATAGTCTATAAATATTACAACGTATTAGTTTATTTTGTTTAGCTATGTTTACCTCTTTCGGAAGGTAAATTTGCATTGGACATATTAGGTACACGACTTCTCTTTTCTTTGAGCAGTGTCCCTAATCTGCAGTCTCTTTTGGAAGGCTTCTTTTCTATGTAGCGGATCTCTTTCGGTAGATTTCGTGTCAGTGTATTAAACTGATAGATGACTACCACTATTATTTCATTATTGATTATTATTTCTTCAGAGATTTTTAGTATGGATATTCTGTATCCTTTATGGCTCCGAGGAATTTTGAATTGGTTATCACCAAATTTTAAGACGATAATCTATTGAGACTTGATATGTATTTATGAAATGGTGATTCGTTAGATATGACTTATTTGAGTATTTGTTTGGGCAATTTTAGACTTATTTGGTTATTGTTAAGTCAAAATTTTGAGATCTGTGTCTATTATTTGATAATGCCCTTTTGAATTTTTGGGTTTTAGGCGTATTGTGGGATGACTTATTTTGGACTTAAGTCACTCGTGGATTTATATAGAGAATTTAATTAATATGCCTTATTATAATTGTTTGTTCGATAAATTTTATATGGCTTATTATTTTAAGCCATAAAGTTATGATACTAGAAACTCATCTATTATTTAGATACAGTCTGACCCATTTATTATTTAATGCTCGGGTTAGGACAAGACTTTACAGGTACATGAACCTATTGACCTTTGGATTTTGGGCTAGTTTTGAGGTAAACTATTTTGATAGTTTTAGTTTACTTTATACCGATATATATTGACAGTTAGGAGTTTATGTCATATATATTACATAGTAGCGACTTTGTACCCGATACAAGATTTTGGATATGATGTATATATTTATGTGGGTCTAGTACACATATTTTGTAGACTCACATTCCATTATGTATATGATAATGTATATTACTCCACTATGATCTGTGACTCTGATTCTGATTTATCTATGTTGTATACTGTTTTGAATATTTTTAATCGGTGTGTTTATTACTTTGTATTAATATTATACACGCCTAAATTTCAGTTCAGATCCTTAAAAAGGGTAAATAAGACGTGTCAGTGTTAGTATAAAGATATATTCATATTTGATCACCCTTAACTAGCCGTATTCTTTGGATTAGCAGACGACGTTACTTGTAATGCTCTTTTTTTAAACTGGGCATAACAGTGGGGTCGTCACGTCGACAATGGAGAAGTGGTGATTAACATAATAGGTAATAAAGGCAACATAGAATATCCATTCATGAAGAGACTGACTCGGTCAGTTTTGGGCAAACTGATTAATGGAATGAGATTGCGAATACATAATTGGCCATATATGCAAGTGAGAGATTGAGAGAGTTAGGGGTAAACCCTAAGGGAAAATATGTGATTTACTATAAATTATCTAACTATGCAATAATTTCATTCGAAATAAAAAAGCATTTGGATTCTTATATATGCTTTTTTGTATTGTGAAATAAAGTAATCAATCAACATTACATAAATAATAAACTCCTTAAATAAAATACTATGTGATTGCAATTACAATCATGAGTATTACATCACAACATAAAATAACATTATGTTTTAAATATTATTAATCAAGATGTTTCAAGAAAGGACATTAATACATCCGTTAGGACCAAAGTTCATAAAACTCTCAAAATATTGGGGAGTGCATTACATATAGCCACAGAAGGCATCAAGGGGTTACGTATTCGTAGTTATTGGATAATGTAACACCCTGCGTAAATCAAAATGAAAATTTAATAAAATAAATTAAAATAATTGTAATTAGGATAAAATGGAATTTTCACAGCTGTCCGAATTTGGCTATGAAACTTGCACCAATGCGTTCGTAGTGATTTTCTGAATACTTTTCATATATAAAATTTTATAATCAGAGCTTGTATGAAAAAGTTATTAAAGTTATAGATTCGAGATTGAGAATAATTAATATATAGATATATGGTAATAAATTTTAATTTAGGAAACATCAACTGGCCGACACCCCGGTTGGGACCGCTCGACCGTAGCGACTGACTGCCCAAGACCAAGCGATCAACTGATCGTTGTGATCGCCTAGGTTTTACCTAAGCCGAACGACCCTGAGTTTATAAAATTTAATCTAATGGTCTAAGTCTATTCTTACCTTTATATATACAACATTTGTCGCACAAAAGAAACCTTAATCTAATTTTGAATGTACCATAACTTTGTCTCTCCAAAAACCTTATACTTCTCTCTAAACAAATTTGTTCTTCAAAAGAAAAAATATAAAAATTAAAAATTAAAGTTTACATGAGTAAAATAATCCCAAGGGCAAATGAAAAGGAGAGAGATCAACGAAGCAAAGCGGAGGCAATTCAAGGCGATTAAGAGGGTAAGAGCTTGTTAGAGGTGAGTGGGCTCATTAATAATTATATTGATTTATATGTAATTGAGTTTGTTTACACCCTATATGGTCTAGAATTAGTTTAATTTAATCAAAAATATTATTTACCTCGTAATTGTAAAAAATTAGGAATTTGATAGAAATTTCACATATATGAGTATGATCCATGTTTGATCTAAATTTTATTGAAGTAAAATTAGTTGGGTATAAGTTGATTTAGGTTGAACACAACCTTTTGGTTAAATTGAATATGCACTGACATATCGATACCATGTTAATTCTAAGCCTGAGTCAATTTGATTTGATGACAAACATACTTATAAAATTATGAAATGGTTAGAAACTAAAATTTAGAATTTTAGGAACTGTGGATTAACATAGTATAAAGTTTACTGGAAAATGAAATTAATTGTCAAACAAAGGAAAAAAATGAAAACAATTTGTTAACGTAAATCAAAATCGACTGGTCGACGGGCTTACTACAGCTATTTGATAGTAAGATAATGACCGCTATAGTAGTCGGTTGTCGATTGGTCAATGATTTTTAGGCATGGGTTGAACCTCGGCTTAAGGCCCAAGTTTATATTTTCATATAATATATATACATGGAATTATATTATATATATGTTAGTATAGCACTAGGGAAATTAGTTCCCTAATTCTCAACTTCTGGATGTTACGAGACTAGTTGGATAGTGTATGCAGACAATTTGGCCTAGAGACTATACGTTCGACAAAGGTGATTCAATCATCGGTAGCACTCACAGGAGGTTCCTTAGTGGATGTGTGATGCTATTTGTGGATGCCTATAGAAGTGTGTGGCTCGGTACGTACGAGAGGTTCCTCGGTACATATGATAATTAGAATGTGATACCTTTGGTGGATGCCTGGCGTGGTGCAATAAGTAGCGTGGCATTACCATTGAGCTTGGACATGGATGCAGTGACCCTAAGATAACTTTGGCATTGTAGGCTCCTCTTAATGCGTAATTATGATACATATAGTCATAGTTTAGGGAATGTAGTCCTAAGGGTGGTAATGTATGCGACCTTATGTTAAGGTTGCTCCAAAAGCCATTAGTTTGTTCTATAGTTGATTTGAGGTTCGATTAGCTGTTTGACCTCAAGTATAAACATTCGTAATGGCGTAGGTAGATTTAAAGCTATATTCTTTAGGTTAATATGACCAACACTAGTAAGTAATACACAGAAAAAGTAGTAAACCTAGGTCACGTAGATTATAAATGAAGTCAATTGCATGGAATCACCATATATTAATGATGCAACTCATTCACCAGACTTTTTGTCTGACCCACTCCTTTCGTTTTCCCCCACCACAGGAGGATAGGACAGCATGTGATTGGTTGAGATATATTACATGGAGGAGCGAGCTTGGAATTGGCGCTACTTATTACTCTTTATCACTCTCTATGTAACTATTTATCGTATTTAGTACTTTTTACAATATATGCCCTTACTTTGTAAAACTATGGACTCTTGGACTACGTATATTCTGAGACTGTGTTTTCTGGGATATTTTTGTGATGGTATTTTTGTATTTATATTTTCCCCTTACCGTTGTGATATTTGAATAGGTAAAATGTCTTAGATTTTATCCTTTATAATCTTAGTCTCTACAATGTTTTAAAACACAATAGCTCGTACTTCTTGGCACGACATGAGTCCGAAAGTCAACCTAGGCGTTGGATTGGTGTGTTTGAAGGTGCAGGTTATCATATGTGGTATCAGAGCTTAGGTTCCAAATTCCTTAAGGGCTAGGCATGCATTAAGAGAACGTACTTGAAATATTTAAAACAATTCCAAAAAGTTTATCAATTTTTTTTCGAAATTGATTTTCAAAAATGTGTGTGTGTATATATGTGTGTATGTATGTATGTATATGAATGCATGTATAGATAAAAAGTTTTTCAAAGGTTTTCATATAAGTATAATATGAAAAACACCATTACTTATTCTTACCGATAGTATATGTGGAAAAGTTGCTAACAATTCCTAAGTCACAGATATAGAGAATGAGTAATTCTATTGGTTGCGGCTTAGGAGATGCTTAGGAAGTGAACGTCCTGATATGGTTTCATTAGTATTTGCTAGTGGGAGGACAAGTTGAGCTTAACCCTAATAGGGGACATATAGAGTAGGCTCCAAGTGTAGTTCTCGCCCACCCACCCGCCGTCAATTTCACCAGGCTACATAAGGACTTTATGAGTTTGAGAGGGTAGCCATATGTAGGAACCGAGTCATTTATGGACTCAAAAATATGGATTCATACTTGTAAGATAATTTTTAGATTAATGGGCCTAGGAGATGATGTTAGGAGATAGCTTGCCGCTTGACGTTTATAAGGAGAGGCTTTGAATTAGCTGGACATGGTAATGGCAGAGACTAATGAGGAGAAGATAACTTAGGGGGAGTTTAGAAGGTGCTTTGAGATGAAATTTCTTTCCATTGTAGAGCAGGGAGTAAAATTGGAGAAGTTCATACATTTGCAGTAATGAGGGATGTCGTTGAAGGAATATGTAAACCATTTTAATGAGTTAGCTAGGTTTGGTATGGATCTGATAAATACTCCTTACAAGAAGGCTTTGATGTTAGCAAAAGGGATGAATCAACCTCTTAAGGTGGCCCTTAGTCACATTCCCATGCGGCGACTTATAAGAGTTTGGTTGAGATGGCTTTCTTAAATACTGTTTCCAAGGAAGGAATGAAGAGCGAGCCCAAGAAGTTAGGAGGAAAGACACCTCAGTAGAATTAGTGCAAGGGTGGAATGGGGCATAAGAGAAGATTAAAAAGTAGGAGATCTAGTGTAGAAGATGCGATAAGAAGGGGCATTTTATGAAGGAGTGCAAAATGGACATCTCAAAGATCAAATGTTTCAACGACAATTAATTCAGCTAAATGAGGAGGGAGTGTTCGACATTGCTAAAAACCTCCACCCAAGTGGTTTACGCACTAGGAGCTCTTCCCAGCTCGAGTGCGTCTCCGGTGGTGGGAAAAGGGAATAAGGTTGTAATTGAAGGTGTGTTAACTTTTTCTGATTTACCTGTTTGTACTTTATTTGACACCAGGGCATTACACCCTTTTATTTCAAGTAGACTTGTAGATGAGTTGCACTTAGACGTTAGCATAGTTATGGACCCAGTAGTTATATCAAACCCTATTAGAGGATCGACTTGTTTGTCTATGGTTTGTAAAGTTTGAAATTGTTCATTTTAGGGGTCGTGTCTAATTACGATGCTTTTTGTCTTAAGATTTTCTTGTTTTGGTTTGATTTTGGGAATGAACTTGATAACCATGTATGAGGCAGACTTAGATTGTGATAGGAAGGACTTTTGTTTGGGTACTTGTAATGGACACAGTCTAGTGGTATATTGCGATCCCAGAGGTTCGGTTATTTTAATTTATCTATATTTTTTAGACCTATCATATGATGAATAAGCCTCAATGCCAGTAGTTCAAGACTATCTAGACGTCTTTTTCGAAATTATCGATCTTTCAGCTAGAGAGAGATCAAATTTTGGATTAATCTCGAGGAGAATGCCATACCTGTTACCTTACCTTTGAGGCACATGGCTCCTAAATAAAGATGCGAGTTGAATAGCAAGTGAATGAACTATTGGAGAAAGGCTTCCTTAGAAGGAGTATTTTAGAGTGAGGAGCACCAGTTGTCTTTGCCATCAAGGCAGATTATTCTCTTAGGCTATGCGTCGATTATTGTGAGCTGAGTAAACCAACAAAGAAGAATCTTTACCTGTTGCCTTACATAGACGATCTCTTTGATCAGTTAGATGGAGCGAAGGTGTTCTCTCGGCTTGACTTGGCTACCAGGTTCCATCATCTCCGAGTAGAAGGCGGTAGTATTCAGAAGACCACTTTTCATACCCCCAACGGACTTTATGGGTGGTTAATTATGCCTTTTGGACAAACCAATGTACCCGCCTACTTTTTTATTTGACGAGTTGAGTTTTCGAAGGGTTGCTTAATAAGTTCATGGTGATCTTTGTCAATAACATATTAGTCTATTCAAAAAGTAAGGAGGAGCATAAGTTGCATCTAAAAAGAAGTGCTCAATACTCTCAACACGCATAAGTTGAAGGAGAATTTTTTCAAATGTCACTTTTAGCACAAGGAGGTTAGCTTTTAGGGACATGTTGTCTTTAAGCATAGGCTGTCGATCGATCCTAGTAAAATCGCTAAAGTACAGGATTGGCATGTGTGGAATAATGCCATGGACGTGAGAAGTTTCCGTGTTTTGGTGGGCTACTATGTGAAGTTCATTAAGGACTTTACCAAACTCTCTACCCTTTTTATCCACCTTCCAAAGAAGAATTTGATTTTCTTATTGGACTCAAAGTGTGAGGATGATTTTATAAAGTTGAAGGAGTTGTCGATGTAGCGATCCGCCTTTTCAACCCTCAAAAGTCGACACTAATACATCCATGGTATTCATGTGCCGAGCTTTAAATAGTCGGAAAGGCAGACTTTTGGGGTAAAATATAAAGAAAAAGAATAGAGGAACTAGTATCTCACAACAAAACGACAATATATAATATAACAAAGGCAATAAAATCTGTCACTCTTAGATACATAGTATATCAGAGTTAAAAACAAACATCATCGGTCTGGACAGTTATAACTCCTCAACCTTACAATTATTGATGGTTATACATAATAATACAAGATAAAATAAAAATACTATGGGGGTGAACATCTAGTTCCTCTTCATATCCCACTAACGATAAACTAGGAAAATACTCGGATCTGACCCGAGTATTATAATGAAATAACATCCGGATCAGTCTGGAAATCTAGCATGAGAAAAACTCAAGAAATATGATGAATATATAATAATATATGAGACCATGCCGCTAAACATGGAATGAGTTTTACCTTGCAAGAACAACAACCATACATGAAAAGATGGAAACAAACAAGATCAAAATCCAAACTTGAAAGAATTAGCACAAACAAGACCAAAATCCAAACTTAAAAGAGTAGGCACAAACAGTTAAAGATAGAGAAGAGTATAAGGCATTTCTCGATGTAATTAAGAAATAATTCAAAGATTTGAGTCAAACAAGGAAAAGAAAAATTTCAAATAATGACTAGGAGGGTGCACCCTTACTGAAAGTATACCTCTATAAAATATGCTTGAGAACTATGAAGGCTCTCGAACATGTCTAAGCTAGGCCCTTCCAATCTTACCGAGTTCCGGGTATCCGAGTATTTCACCTCTCCGAGTGCATACAATCAAAAGTACTCCAGGGTAGATGTGAAGATACCCTAATGGGAGCAACCTCACATAACCTGGCTTCTACTCGCTCTTCGGTTTTAATCATTTCCAATAAAGGATATCAAAGCCCTAAATGAGCAACAAATCGTCTTGACTCGAAAAAACTTAAGGAAGGATATCAAAATAGATAGTTAATAAATCAAATATCAGGAATAACCAAAATGATTGTATATGGAAATTAAGTGTCATACCCTTATCACCACTCGTCGATTTCAAACCTATACTATTCCTCGGTTAACAATGAAGCCAGACAAATTAAGATAGCGTTACCTCTATGCCTTGCCTCGACATACATTCTTAACATTTGAGGTAGAGACGAGTTTTCATACCTCGACATTTAGTACTAAGTATATGCCTAAATCCTTTATATATAAGTGACGTCGCTTATGAAAATTAAATTATTTACCCTTATCACCAAACTTCAATTTCAAACTCGTACTATCCCTACTTAAAACGAAGCCATGTAAGTCAAGACAGTGGTAGCTCTAGGCCTTGCCTAGACACTCCAGTTTTTAAATCTCACATGTAGTAAAGAATTTACCTTATTGATGTTTGGTACTAAGGATAAGACTAAGTCCTTTCCATAAACGAATCAAACTTTTAAAACCATACTTGCTCTTGATTTTAATATCATAAATATTTGTGTAACACTTTCAAAAACACTCTTTAAAATATTCCTTTAAAGAGCTAATTATATTTCTAAGTGTGCAAAAAAGAAGAGTCGAAAACAGATGTCATTAAAACATCGTTTACTATAAAGCCAAAACCAATTACACTTAGCTTTATCTTCAAAACATTCTTTTTTTTAAAGATCTTTTCATTTATAAAATTCATTTATAATTCAACTGCATATAGACAAATCAAATGGATATATAGAAATCAAAACTCTTGAATTATCACTACTCTTTGATTTCAAACTTAAACCATCTCTTGGTTGATAATGAAGCCGAACAAGTTGGGGTACCACTACCCCTTAAACCTTGAGTTGACATACATTACTAACTTTCAAGATAGTAGGAGTTTGCCTAACTCGAAGTTTAGTGGAAAATATAAGTTTAAGTAATTTCCACATAACCACTCACACTTATTATCATCTGCAAAAGGAACCTTACAAAAATTTAAGAGTATCAACACTTACTAAGTTAAGCAATAAGTTTTCTTAATAACTTAACAGAATCATTTATTGTAACAAAAGTGTTATAATCCATGAATTCTTTTCTCAATTTTCAAAAAGCATTTATTACAACAACACTGTTGTAATCCATGCTTACTTTTCACTTTCAATAAACTAAAAAATATTTGAAATATAGTTTAAAACATCCATTTTAAATATTACTTAAAAAATCTCAAGTTTAAAGTATATTAAAACTCAAAACCATTTCCTTATTTTCAAAATAAAAATTTCTTCATTGATAATTTATAACAAATCCTTTAAAATATTTGTATAAATTTCAAACCACTTTTGAAGCACTTCAATATAAGTTAGAAAGATACTCCAAAAAGATTTAAGAAGAAAAGTCAAGTTTAAAACCAGTGTTATAAAGTTGGAAATAGCGCCACAAAAGTGCCGCTAAAAGAATATGAAAAATTCCTTTAAATCGATTCTTTTCAAATTGGAATTTTCTCCATGTTTTTGCAAAGTATGAATACTATATTATTAGAATAACGTACGATGAGTCTGGTATGCATTCAATTTTTTTTAGAGAATTTGAAGTCAACAAAACCTAATTCAAATTTGTTTTAAATTTGACTTTTGAACTACAAAAACGTGACCAAATCCTTTCTAACTTTCAAAATATTTGGAGTTTGTTTTTATAACCTTTTCCAAGCAATCAAAACTTTGTTCAAACAACAATTTAAAAGTGGAAAGGAGTAATCAAATATTAGTGTTGAAAACACAAGCACAAGAGCAACTAAAAATTATTGAAAAAGGAGATTTCATAAGTGTCAGTACGGCGATAATCGCTATAACGACGCTTTCACAAGTAACCAATAAATCATACATATATATCTATCAAACTTTAATATAAGAAACATAAGTATAAAAGTGAATCAATATTAGTGAGAAGCCCCTTACGGTCTCTCTACAAATATCTCCTGTAAATCTCATATATGCATGTTCTTCGAAATGTTCTGTAGCGACCTATTCGCTACAAAAACACTTCAACCTCATCTTGCTTTTGTCCTCTGCAAAATAATGGTTATTTATGTCATCCATTTCCAAGTAGGAATCAAATCCAAACAAGCAATATATACAAGCATAAACAATATAAACAACAATTTATATTTTACAACACAATCAATTTCTAAAACCATTTTAAAGTGAGATTAACTCACTTTTAGTTCAAAGAGGAAGCAACACTTCCTTCCACAATAAAGCAACAACACACTACTTCCTACCCTCAACCAAAACTAGCTCCAAATTCCCTCATCCCTCCAAATGCTCACGTCCAAGCGTAGTAAGGCCAACAAAAATGCATGGGCAAGGTAAAAATGAATGGGCTTGGCTCTAAAGCTTTGACATTTAGTAACATAGTGGTGTTTGCAAGGTTGTTCTAAGGTTATGGAAGGAGTTTCGGTTAAAAAGGAGCTTTTTTGCTTTTGTGCATAAGAGCTATGAATGAATACTAACAGAAATGAGAGCAAAAGAAATGGAAAATGTAAAAGGTAAAGCAAATGTATGGGTGCATTTACATATATTTAACAAAAAGTGGAAAAAGACCTTATATGCCCCTTTGCCAAATTACTTAACTACCCCCCCCCCCCATGAAACACTCTACCTTTCATGCCTTGATTTAAGGCATGCTTTATGCCATGCCTTAAGTACCTTTATCCCTTCTTTCCCATGCCTTAGCCACCCTAGGAACAACACTTAACATCATATTGGAAGTGGAGAAAGCATATGGAAAAAGTCTTCCTTAAAAGGAGGAAAAAATTAAGGGATTCAAATCAAGGGATTCAAATCATACTTAATAATTTTTAAATAACACTTAAGAACACATGCTTTATCTAATTTATTCTGTACTTTTACAACTCTTATTTGATGTGTATAAATGTGTAACAAATGTGTGTATGCTTGTGCAACAACGTTGCCACAACTTCCTTTTGATAAAAAGTTGAAAATGCGAAAAACGAATTTCGTTCACATTTTCAATTTTTCACCGAACTATTTATATATGTAAAAATATTTACAATATGAGTTCACTATCATTATTTATTAGCTAAGAGGAGTTTAATAAGGCCATTAAATCTATCCAGTTAATACTTAGTTCACAATTCAAATATTTAAATAATCCCTTTATTTGACTACAAAGTATTTTTATTTTTCTAAAATGTTACGGTTAACTAGTGCACTTGTTTTAGTATTACCCGATGGTTTGAATTCACAGTTTATGCTAACATTTATGGTATGAGTTTGGGTGCAATTTTGATGTAAGGGGGAGGAGTGGTGTAACACCTATAAATTTAACGAAAACGAATTAACAAACTAATTAATTATTAATGAAGCCAAAAATGAAAATTTTCCAATGGATATAATTTGGCTACGAAACTTGCACCATTAGATTCGTGTTGATTTTTTGATAAATTTTCATTTATAAAGTATTCCGCTCGGAGCTTAAACAAAAAAGTTATTTACGTCAATATTTTGGATTGGAAATAATTATATATGTAATTAGGGCAATAATTAAAATTAATTAATGCTATTTAACATTAACGATTACTTAATGTTTAAGTAAGGGTAACGTTAAGTAGATCAGAAAGAGATTATCTCGATTGGTCGTATAAGGAATTAAATAGATAGACAAAACATCACATAATTAATTAATGTAATTAACCCAACCAGTCAACCATTAATGGTATGGTCGATCGGTGGAGATGACGGTTGTAAATTTGACCTAGGCAGAATGACTCAGATTTAAAAGGAGTATAATCTAACGGTTGACATCGATTCAAATCCATACAAATACGGGGCTAACACCCCACTTTTCTTCTTAGATTTGAAGCATGGCGAAGCTCTACTAGTAACTTTTCTCCATAAATTCTTAAATCTAAATAAAAGTATAATCTATACACGTACATACAAATGCAGAATAACAGAGGACGATAGAGAAGAAAAAAAGGATTGAAGCGAATCGCCAAATCCAAGGTAATTACAATTATAAATCCAAATCCAAGTTAAATTGAAATCTCTTCTCAGATCTAAATGTCCAATATATGTATATGCTTACGCTACATATTCCATTTGGGAGAAAAAGGAAGTCTAACAAAAATAGTAGGTGTAACATCCCACCTCTATACCCATACCATTCAAGAGTATTTCATAGTAAACACTGTCAGATAATATGAAGAATGAGGCCAGATGGGGTATACACGTGAATATTCCCTTGGACCGACACTGGTACGTATTAAAAATAAAATATATATACATAACTTACCTATACATACACAGTATCAATATAAAGCAATAGACACGTGTTTCTCTAAGATAGAACAATACACAATTTACATAAATAATAGAGATCACAGAGTCAATCGCAGCGGTAATATATAATAAACAATATACAAAATATAATACACATCACCAAGTCATATACATATATGAATCTATACAATACAAATTAGCATAAACCAATACAGAATAATTAGTCTCCTCTATGCCTAAATAATACATCCTGGTCTCAACATCCCTGAATCTGAAATGTTTCGGACTGACCCGAGCATTATATAAACAACATAGGGGTCAGACTATACCTAAATCAAGTATCATAATAAGGGTAGCATAATGTAAACAGAGTCACTCAAACTGTCAAACACACACACATATATAGTAATATATAGTTATTATATTACACACATCTAAAGTATCTATATAATACTATAAATAATCATCAAGGAATTATATCAATCAAAAAATACAAATCTATATGAAACATTCAACACTGATATCAAAAGATGTCATCACCCATATAGAAATAAATCAAATTAGAAATCTCAGAATCAACACAAATGAGCGAATAATACATATCCAGAATCATCGTTCAAGTTCAGAAATTATCAATATATGAGGTATCCTCAAGTATAACCATGCTAGAACAAAAAAATATCAAAATATATCTTAATCTCAGTAATACAGGCATCAACATAAATATAGGCTGCCTATCAAAGAAATCATATACAATAAAAATATGAGAATCCACTATACTCTGGAAACCTGACCAAATATAATCTCATCTCTTCATATATCAGGATTCAAAACATATCTTGACCGGGAATGATTGTACGATAGACACAAAGTCCAAAGTAGAGTCATATGTACATCAATAAGTGGGTCATCGAACTCTTGGCCACCTGACACATATCTATACTTAAGTGAGGGTATCAGTAATATATGCTAATCTACTAATTCATTAGAACCAGAAGGGAGGCTGATGAACGTATGCCTACTCCAAGAACCTAGGCTCTACAGCCATATGCCTATAGCCGGGTATGTTCCTATAGCCTTAATATCTCGATGGAAATCATGACCCATATCCTCCAATGACTCGTCAATGCATAGCCTAGGTCACGACCCTACTTTGCCCTTTATAGGTAAAAGACTGCTAGCTTAAGCAACACAAAGGGGCTATAGGGCACCTACCCTACAAGTCATTTAATCCAAACCTCATGATACACATCAAATAATAACAACGGTGTCGCGGATTAGGGCACGACCTCACGATTAAGCCAGTAAGGTGGATTCTAGCCATCTGGTTTTCTCTTGGAGCATAGAGGGAGTACATCATGATAGTGATACATAGAATCAATAAATATAAGGGTACCTTCCCTTCTGACACCTATGAGCATCACCTCATGTAAGTATTATCTCATAATACAATTCCCGTCACATGAGTGCCATCTATTTACAATGAATAACCGAATAAATATCACAATAGCGTCCTATACCACTTCGTGATACTCAAACATTTATTCACTGTTTATAAACTACACTTATTCCTTGCAATATTCAATATAATGAGTCCGATGAATAACTAGATAAATATTACCGAACGTCCCACCCCAAACGATATTATAACTATGTTTATTTAAATTTCTCATCGCACTAAATAAAAGTATCAAGAAATCACACATAAAGATATCATTGCCGTATCATCTTAAATCAACAATCAAATCCATATCAACGGTGAATCACTCATATTATCTAAATTGGTATCAAGTAGATGAGAAACAAGAAAGCTTGGAAATAATTAAAAAAACGTCCATATATACCAAATCAATATATAGCGAAAGACTAATTTGGAAAATTATAAAATAGGTTATCCAAATAAATTTAATTAAAAATGTTAAAATTGATGTCAAGTAAAATCATTTTTATCCCTTTTATGTCATATAAGAAAATATAAACAAATAGTAAATAAATATTCAAAATTTAATTTAATTTAATAATCATTTGCATATTCAGAAAGTATTATACCATGTTTGAAACCCAAAATAAATTATAAAACCAAATATTACTTATAACGTTTAATTCAATGTACAGGAAATAAATATTTAGGAAAACGGTAGAAAAAAAATATCTGAATAGTTAGAAATATGAAACGTTCAAGTCGATGCCTAAAACTAATTATTTACAACATTTCATCTCACACAAGGAAAAAAATTAAAAAAAATGAACAGTAAATATATATTCTAGAATTAACTAAAATTTGAATTCTATTATAAATTTATTATTTACATTGAATAATTGGTTATCCAATCTTTTATATAAATAATCAATTAAATACATTTTCAAAACCTATAATATACTACTATATTGATTTTTTAAATAGAGTTTTATAACTAGTAGAAAACTATATTTATGTTTATAATTAAAATATATTTGTAAATTTAAAATAACTATATTAAATAAAATTTTAGTAAAATGTTATAGATTGCTTTTAATAAGATTTTAAAACACTTAAATAATATTTCTAAGTCTTTAAAATATTCATTAAAACAGCAATGAATACATACATACATACATACATACATACATATATATATATATATATATATATAATTATGGAGTAAAATTACTCCATACATATATCAACCAACATCACTATCAATAACGCGTGACCCAAATCAAGTTCCATCAAACTCCGGCATCTACAAAATTTACACTTTGACATATATTCGGTTCAATTTACAAATGGACAGGGCTTCATTTGTAAATCGATACATCCAACTAACATACTCGATCAATTATCACAACATCATCTATATCAACCAACTCATCACAATATAAAGCAAACAATCAAACCAAGTAATTTTAAATAATCTATGGGATAGATTCATAATATTCAATGGATCGGGATTAGTATTTATCTAATTAGCAGACGATAAAATAGATATAGATGTGACTTGGAGTTCTCACCAAGTTGGCGAACACAGAATTAAATATGTTTTAGATGATGTTGTACCAACCGAAATTGGAGGCTCCTCCGAGTTGTTGCCAACCATTGTCTCAAGCCGCCAACACCTTACATCAACCATCAACCTCATCCACCATCACATGCTTCATCATCCAGGACCATATCGCACTCCACTATCAGCCAGTTGTCATTACCGTCACTCCTCGACATACCCAAAGGTCACAACCCCAAAGCATCGTCTGCCCAAATCGCAATAGTAATTCCTTCGCTAACGAACACCTGACATTGTCGTTCCCTTCTCTGGTGACGTTCAACCCCTCGTTCGATTGACTCCAGGTCGTGCGACACACACATATATTTTTTTGAAAAGAAAAGGTTCTTTATTGATAGACAAGAGAACCCTATAATAGCAGGATTTTCCTCCTTAAAAAATCTTACCATTTTGGTAAAAAAGGCACGACATCCTCTATTGAAAGTAAACTCTTTTACAGTTGAACAAAAACTTACAATACAAAACTAAGAAACAAATAAATAATAAATGTCGGTTGGGTTGATTTGAGAAACATCTCCGCACGCCTAAATCCATACCAGCCCAGCCTAATAAACAATAACAGTACCACACTTCTGCCTTTAAGCTGCTAAAATGTTTATCCATAATCATCTAAGTCGATACCCATTTCAATAATTTTTCTCTCTCCACCGAAGACGAAGTTCGCCATTGAAATCGACGTAATAGCTGCAAACGAACATTGATCTCCACTAGCTTGGCCCTTTTCTCTACCGAGCAAATCTTCTTTTCAAATCGGTGGCGAACTCTCTCAAGCCAAATGTGGTGAATCATTGTTGAAGCCGCCACATACGCGAGATGCTGAACAGCTGATTTGTATCGGAAGATCCGCTTCAAATTCGATAGTTGTTGATGCAGAGTTGCCGCAGTGTCAGGCTAAAGACCTGATTTAAGGAGTAACACTCTCCACATATAAGTACTATATTCACAATCAATAAATAGATATGCATGTGTTTCATTATAGTTGTTGCGAAGTACACACTATAAATCGACATTCATTTCCCAATTGGCCAATCTATCCGCGGTGGGCAAATGTTCCGTGTATGCCAAACATATAGTGAATGAAAATTTTCTTGCAGTCATGTTATTCCATATTAGTAAGTAATTATCATCTCTTTTAGCATGTTGACGAACAGCGTTCCACACCTTAGAAAAATTAAATGAACTATGGTTAGCAATAGTCTAATAATCGGTTGGTATGTCAGAGGATAGTTTAACCTGCATAATCTATGTTGAAACTACTTTGGTCTCTGATAAAAGCTGTGGTTGTAATTGTCTTCCCCTTATTATATGGCACACCTTGCTGGTAACTGAGTTGCTTAGATGGACCCTATTCCAGCCAATTAAATAGACTAATGATTTGTGGTTAATCCATGGATCAAACCATAACTCTGTATGTTCCCCATTAACAATACCGTGAGTCATAATTTTTGGCAACTATGTCACGTTGCCTAAGAATCGATTTGATTGTACCAGAGAAGTTGATATTAATAGGCAAAACCCATAAATTAGTCTTCGACAAATACTTTGCTCACACCCATCTTGATCAAAAGCAATTGGTGGTTAATAATTCCATATTAGCTTTAACTTCGCAGTTGTAGCAAGATCAATAAATTTTCTAAGACCAATACCCTCTTCCACTTTTGGCTTACATAAGGTATCCCATGATATCTTATGTAGCTTCCCCTTCCAGAAAAATCTACGCATAACTTATCAATTTTTTTTTTCAAAATAGAAACATGAAAATAATATATTAAGATCCAATACATAACAGTAGGAGTTATTGTGCTATGAATCATTTCTGCATGCCTAGTTATTGTTAATAACTTACTGTCCCAGCCTTCTAATTTAGAACTGATCTTATGTAGCAGGGGAACACAGTGTGCAGCATGAATATAATCCGATGTTAAAGGGACGTCGAGATACTTGGCAGGTAAATTCTTCTTTGGTATATGTAACATAGTAGATATATCTGTTTTGTACTCGACGCCAATATTGAAAAACAGTTGAGACTTAGTTTGATTTATGCGTAGATCAACAATATCCTCCATTGTAGAAAAGATATGGTTCATGTTTCTAGCATTCTCTTTAGTAGCGACTAAAAAAATCATAACATCATCAGCATATAGGAGGTGCATTATATATGGTTGAATATTAGATATAGGCTGTAAATGTCTGTTAACAACTCCCTCTTCCATTAATAAAGTAAATAATTCCATAGGGATGCAAAATAAGTAAAGGGATAAAGGGTCACCCTGCCGTAGGCCTCTATTTGAAGAAATAAAACCGTGTCGTCTTCCATCAATCATTATGGAAAAAGTAGGCGTTGAAATGCATTCATGAATTAACTGTATAATAAATGTAGGGAAACCGAAAGACATAAGCATATGACAAATGAAATTACGATTCACCATATCATAGGCTTTCTGAGAGTCAATTTTAATGCACATTTTTTATTTGCCCCACTTACTAAAGTCCTGAACCTGCTCATGACCTAGTAGAATGTTCTCGAAGATGTTTCGACCGGGTATGAATGAAGATTGATTTTATGCAATCAATAGCGGCAAGAACCATTTAATATGATTACAAAGAATCTTTGAAATAAGTTTATATAAAACATTAGCACGGGCAATAGGTCTATAATCCAAAATGAGCTGTGGCATCTTTTTTGGGAACTAGAGTAATGAAATTGTGATTAACTCTATGTGACAGTTTTTTTGATTTAAAGATCTCTGACACGGAATTGAATAAATCTTCTTGCAGGTCATCCCAATGCAATTTGTAAAACTTGGCAGAGAGTCCATCAGACCTCGGGCTTTTGGAATCATCAATAGAGAATAAAGCCGACTTAATTTCTTCCAATGTGACCAGAGAAGATAAGTATTCTTTTCTTGAATTATTGTCTTGCATTCTGGTAGAAATAATTAGGTAGAT
Source organism: Allium cepa (assembly GCA_030765085.1). Classification (NCBI taxonomy): domain Eukaryota; kingdom Viridiplantae; phylum Streptophyta; class Magnoliopsida; order Asparagales; family Amaryllidaceae; genus Allium; species Allium cepa. The sequence continues at coordinate 601,649,202 of CM060929.1, read as the reverse complement.
AGTTGTTGTGTCCCATTGAATAACTATTGGTAGTAGGAAATAGCTTCCTCACAAATGCCATTGTTGTCATAGATATAATTTCCTTGTGATTCAAGTAAAGCATGTATTTTATTTCTATGCCGTCTTATAGACATTTTTGCATAAAAATATTTTGTGTTTCAGTCCCCTTTTTGAAGCCACAAGACTTTACTTTGCTGCCTCAGGAATTCATGATGTTTACTCATCTGATCATTTAATTGCTGGCCCGAGTAGTATGTATTGTCATAAATCAGAAATTTCTCCGAGACTTGGTCTGATTGATGGAAAGTTAAGTCAAATTCTATTTTTAATGTAGTGATAATGTTGTCAGACGCTCTTGAATTATGTCATGCTTTCAATTCCGATTTTAATTTTTTTTGTTTTTGGATCAGTCTCTGTGGTGGTGAACCCCATGTAGTGGCAAACAGCCCTTTATCTATACAGCGAGCGTACCCTTCCATATAGCTGATAGAGTTAGGGGTATACCCTAGGGGCAATTTTGTAATTTACTACATATATCTAACTCATTGACCAATCTTGTTTGAAATAAAGATATTTTCTTTCTATTATATACTTGATATAATGTGGTTATATTAATTAATAAATTTAATTAAAAATATATTTAATAGAAAATCCATAAATGGTATGTTTTATGATAGTAGTTACAAAGTGTTGTAGCCGTGAGTAATTTATCGCATTGAAATAAATGTACCATTTTCAATGTTCATAGTCAAGATGCATCGAGACTGGATATCAATGTATCCGTTGAGACTAGAGTACGTAACGCTCTCCTAATATTGGGTAGTGTATTACTCATGACAGCTGAGGGCACCAAGGGGTTACATGTTGATAGTTATTGGATAACTATGGAACGGCTCACTCGATAGTTTTATGTTGGTTAATATAACTAAGTTCAAATAGAAAATATCGATGTGACTAATTTACACAATTCTTTCGACTTGAGAATACTGTGAACCTTCAATATGAAAAACTCTACTTTGATTATAGTCAAATCATGGAACGACATCCATCAAGTGGTTATAGTTGAGTCGAGTGGAAGTATTAGAAGGAAGACACTATTCAAGAGAAAATTCGTCACTTCAGCTATATGAGGTTAGTATCATGGTCAACTCAAGTCAACTCAAAGTCAAAATATCTGGCCAGAGTAGTACGGTTAATAATAATTTTTATTATTGAACCAAGGATTTTGTGTTTGGACTATAGAGTTGAATATGAACAATATTGGAATTTTGATCATTACCAAATTCCGTAAATCCTAAGTGATACAGTTTTTGACGAAGAGAATTGGTGTATATAAATGTCACTAATGGGTATCGCGTATTAAATTAAATAAATTTTACTGAAAATGAATAAGCGATAAATTTAGCCATAATGTCACACCACTTGCTAAATTACGTGTAAAGCTAACATTCGAATAGTTCGATGTTAATTGCTGACCAAATTTACACCCAAGAGTTACACAACTGAAATGATGAATTCCCTTAAGACCGAATGATTTAATTAGTTTATAATTGTTATAAATATATTAAATTAATTAATATTTATGAAATATTAATTCTAGAAATTTGAATATGATTTGAGAAATAAAAATTGTTATATATTTATAATAGTTATAAATGTACCAATCGATATAAGATATCGATAAGCAATTAAATTAGATTTAATTGTATAGCATTTTGACTTGGGCTTAAATGGGTTTAAAGCCCATCATTAGGGCTGAAAATTTCGGTTTTGACAAGTTATTGGAGCCGGCTAAGACTTAGGATTAGACTTAGAGATGGGGTTAAGATTAAAAAATAATAGGTAATGAGATTGTCCTAATATCTCTCTTGTACAAGGCTATATATATGGATCTTTAAACCCTTAAGCAAAAATAATTTTTGTGTAATGACTCGCAAATCCATATCCCTTTGAGTCGACACTATTCTCCATTAATCAACTCAAGATGAACGGAAATACGAACCATTAGGCTTAAAGAAGAAGAGGTAGAAGGAGAAAATAGAAAACAACATCAGAATCTTACCAACGCAGCGGAATAAAATATAATAGATAATAACTGATCTTTACACAAAGGAAAAATATATCTGTTATACATTACATCATCAGAGTACAATAACCACAACACACACCACTGGACAGTTATCACAACTTGTCCTTACAAAACTGAATACACAGCTAATCAACACAGCAGAATATTTAAAAAAGTACGGGAGTACGTATCGCCATTCAACTCGTCTCCTGAGCTCCATAGCATCCTTTCCTCTATTCTATAATACTCGGTCTGACTCGAGCATTATAGTTAAATAACACCCGAATCAGTCTGGAATACCAGCATGAGAAAACCACACTCAATTGAATTACTAAAGTTTCAAAATCCTTTGAAAACAAAAGCATCTCGTAAGACCACGTCACAAATAAACATGTCGGGTTTTTACCTTACGATAGCTAAAACATTTCTTATAAAATCCTCTGATGTTATAATAGTGTATATACAAATACTTATTCAAATAGTCGAAATTGTTACATTTATTAAATTCCAGCTAATAGGTATACAAACAAAACCGTAAAGGCTCGTAGGGAGAATGGATTTCCAACTAATGACTAGGCACTGGGGTACCACCTATCACAGTACCCGGTCTAGATTAGCGTACCGAGGATCCACCCTAAATCCCCTGCAACACAAGACCGAGACTATCCCTTACTGGATAATCTCACCCCGCGGTTGGGATCAGCAACCGCCACATAGCCGAAATAAAAAGGGACATCTATACAGGAATGACCTCACCCTAATGGGTGTTATCCACTTAGCCTTACTGCATAACCCCTGATTTTCAGTCGTTCCCCGTTAATAAGGCTCGAGGCTAAGCGTTACCTTTTTAGAACACATCTCTTAAGATGCTCATCGTCCACCGGACGATGTTCTGAAAGCATTCATCCATACAAATCCGTCCCGGGTTCGAACGGAACCGAAGGAACTACTTCTACTACATCCATTTTGGAAACCCTCAGGATTATTAGCGACTAGCCCTTGCACTTCACTGCTCCATCTTCGAATCCAAACTCGTCTTCCTTATGAAAACGTACAAACCAGATCGAAGTGGTTTTCGAGAAATTAATCCCGATCTCGGTCTCTTCGAAACGATCAGCGCATTGGCCAATATTGATAGTCAGTTATTTAACTATCAATTAACATTCACAAACATCCATCAAACATAAATAATTTCTCCTGAATTATTTATTAACCTCAAAATATATTCGCAAGATATATTTCCATTTTCAAGCCTTTTGAAAACAGTTTTCAAACCACACTTTTCACATGAAATAAATTTTCAAATATTTATTTCCACTGAAAACACCAAGCACAAAAACTTTAAATTTTTAAAATAATATAAAACACTTTATTATAAATTATCCTTTAAAACATTTAAATTAAAAATTACTTTAATACTTATTCAAAATATATACTTTAAGAATATTTAAAATAATACTACTTTGTACAATATAAAACTGAATTTCTAACTTTTAAAACATAATACCAAGCCACCTTTAAATAATTACTGCTATAATAGATTAAAAGAAATTTCTTGTTTAGAATTTAAACATTTAGAAATAAAAAGTTTTCTAAACACTTTTTAAACAACTTAAAGCTTTTTACTTATACTTAAAATTTGTTTGAAACTTACTTGGCTGTTCAGGGAAATACGCTTCCCTTCCACATCTTTTAAAAATAAATCACTATTTATTTTTAAACAAATTTACCCATTCCTTTAATAAATTCCCACTGTGAATTTATTCTTCCAAATATCCACTGATATATTACTTCACTTTTATAAACTCAGTTTATAAATGTCATAGTCACATTTCCCTTTTAAAACTCCAATTTTAAACACTTAAATCAATTTTCAAATTGATTTCCAAATTACTCCATTTTGAGATAAATTCCTTTACTTACTCATTTATTTCAAAACCCATTGACTTCAGATTTTTATTCCTTAATTATGATTTAAAATCTTTTAACTGAAAACACCAATTTCAGATTTTCCCAAATTCCTACTTTATCCTTTTAAATAAATTCATACCTTGGAATTTAAAATAAATTCTTTATTCCTTTAAATAATATCACTTATGTTTTTAAAATTCATTATTACTCTGTTTATTCAAAATTCCCTCTTCCATACTCTGAACTTATTTATTAGAATTTTAAAATCACTTTTATTCTTTTCCAATTCATTCTTAAATTTATTTAAATTCTCTATAATTATTTCACTTACAAATTCTCTTCTTTTATTTTCTTTCCAAAAATCCAATTTATATATTTTGATAACTTAGTATATCCAAATATATTCAATCAAACCAGCATCCAACCAATTACCCATATAATTCATCACAGAATATCAAATAATCAAAACACAGAATATTAAACAATCTAATAATTTTGAGGAATCCAGTTGGATCCCTCCAACCTGTTTCCCTGCATCCACAGATGTTAGCACAATACCAATTCCACTTCGAGATGGAATATCGCGGTATATGAGATTAATATAATATCATCCGCTATTATGCGGCGCATAGGGTCTCATCCGCTATATAATGCGGGAAATCAATCACTCCAATATATTCTATATATAGCACATCAAATCAATTCAATCATTCAACCAATTATTTAAATTTAACCATTTAAATTTAAATAGAACCCAGATGAGTGAGATTAACTCACCTTTGTTTTGCAATCCGACTCAAACCGGCTATTTCCTTCACAAAATTTAGACCTTGAATAACATTAGAGGATTTTATTAATATTCGAACAAATCGAAAAATCAATTATCGTTTACTAGTTTTAATTTTAGCCAATGATTAAATTTAGACAAATAATCAATCTGAACTAATTTCCTTTAATAAATAATTTCCTTTAGTAACTAAATGATTTAATAAGTTGATTGAACGAGTTAATCACCCTAATACATATATATGTTTATCTTTAGTAAGTGAAAACATATATGTATATCTATTTCTTTTAAACCACATACATATTTATAAAATAGGTTACAGATTTCAAAAATCCAACTTTAATAAATTCTTTGAACATTTTAAAACCCCTGTATTTCTATTTTAAAAACAAATATAATATGCTAGTAACCTAAAAATATTTTTAAACAATACATAAACTAATTTTTTTTTGACAAATCAATTTAGTTATTTAACAACATAGTATTTTCAGTTAATAAACTAAATTAACCAATTTTAAATTAAAAAATATAGCCAGTCTAATTTACGTATGACTGTTTAAAAAATAGCAGGAGTTATGAACTGTGAAAACTTAGAAAAACTAAAGGAAGAAAAAAAACAAAAACTCGAATACCTCAACAAAACTCTGGCGACGAACGAACCCAAACGACAACGCAGCCGCATCCCTAAGATGAGAGCACCACAGGCCGCCCATCAAAACCTTCGCAATCATCATTCATTGCCGAGATCCACCCCCCCCAACGAAATCACCATTCACGAGCACAAACCTTCATTTCTTCGCACTCCCCTAAGCGCCTGAACGCCACTATCGCGCACTACGAATCCCACTGACAACACCGCGCTCGAGCTCACAAAGTGACGCGATCGATTCCTTCACAAAAATCGAGTTGACTTCGATAAATTGATACGAAGACAGGCGACCATCGCGTTGGATCAGAGAAGGGAAGCACGCGATTACTCCAATGAGGCACGGGATGTTCGAATTGCTCGGCTCTCGTCTTTTTTTTTTATATTTGATTTAGGCTAATTCATTTTTGAATAGAAAAGTAAATTGAAAATTTATTTGAGAAGAAAGAAGGACAGTATTATTTTGCTCGGCCGCTTGTTTATCTTCCAATTTGACTTGATTTGGAACGGAAGCGGATAATGAACTGGAAAGAAGATGTTCGCCCTCTTACCGTTCAACCATTATTTTGGTTCCCTGAAGCTTTCCATTTCTTTGTGAATTTGTCTGCATTTTAAAAGAAGGAAGGGGGACAGAAAAAGATGTTTAGCGTGCAAAATTTAAAAAGCTGGTCGCGTGTAGCAGATGAGCTGCAGTACTTTGAAAGGAAGACAAAAAGAACTGACGCGACATTCATTTCAGCTGGTGAAGGTGCTTGTATGAGAATGTAAATATATATTTCAAATTGAGTTCAAATTGTTTCGATAAACGCAACTTAAAATTTCGAACTCCTATCGAGGCATGCTGCTAGGCGTTCATAATGTTATAACCCTATTCCGAACATAATGGAAAAGGTTTCGAGTCCTAATTCGATCATATGGAGAAGATAGCTTTTTGAACCCAGTTATTATATTAAATCTCGATTTAATTTTCAGCGTGTTCACTTATCGTACGGCCAAACGATCACTCCAAACATTATGAAAATTGAAATCCGATAATAATACACTATTACGGATCTAATGGAACTGGTTTCGTCGATTTTCGAGACTGTGCCTTAGAAGGCTATTTCTAAATATCAATTTAAACGATATAATTTCAAAACTGAACAAATCACTATTAAATTCAATTTTAAAACTTCTATTATCCTCAGCACTATCTATATAAATTTTACAAGCCTTCAAATTATTTTTAACAGACTTAAAACTCCAGATTTTATATTTTACCCAATTACCAATTATATAATTAAAAGGTCGAATTTTCCAGTAAATCATTATATCTTAAATCCTGAATTTACTTTATAAATGAAAACCGTACTTTCCATATTCAAAATCAATTCATAATCCAAATCAAATATTTAAATCCATTTAAATATCTCAAATTAACCGTTCAAAAAATCCGGATCGTTGCATTTTGGCTACCATAATTATCAAGTTTGTTGTCTGAAATTAATCCCCATATCAGTTCTAAGAATCTCAAATTAATTCAAGTTAACTAAAAGCACTATTTGATAGAAAACATCGACGATTCCAGACTTGCCATCTGACGGATTGAGCATAACTAGAGAAGGGAATACATTGATTCAAGTGGACTCAAAGGCATCATCAATTGATATATTTTTTATATATTACAGTAATCATATCATATTGTATGATTTAATATTGACTAATCACAAATTTGTGTATATATTAATGTTGAATATCTAGTTAGGTGAGGTTTTCGTAGGTATATGCAGTTGTCACAAATTAGTTTGGTTATGTGAATGGTTATATTATTATGTGTTATAATTTATGTATAAACAAATCAAATTTGCTGTAAAAATTAAATTTTGTCATTATTAATTATTTTATGTATATTTATATATTAATTTAAATATAGACTAATGTATATTTTAAATATACAATTACATATATGTATATTTATAATGTATAAACGGCTTAGAATTTTTCCTTAAACCTATTTATACATAATATGAATCGTCAAATTCGAAAATAATATATATATATATATATATATATAATTTTAAATTATCTTTTATTGATTATTTAAACTGTTTATTATATCTAAAATAATTTTTGCACTGAAAATTCAATTATATATTTTTTAAAATTACTACATATATGCAGGAACCCACATAAATTTTTTTAGATTTCTTTTAATATTTAATATTTTTAATAATTAAATTACTTCGGTCGAACATTTCATTTATTTATTAAAAATAATATTTTATTTCAAAAAATCATGAAAAAATATATTTAAACCTGTATTTTATGCCTAAATTTTTATAAATTTTAAAATTTTATTGTTTAATATTTATTAGTAATATTATTAATTATTATGATCAAAACTATTTATTATATTTATATATAATAACGATAAATTATTATTTTATGTTTATTATGCTAATTTCCATCTGGAAATAATTTAAAAAATATATATTTATATATATTAAGTATCTAAATATAATTAATTATTCATATATATACATTTTATTTAACCTTATATATATATAATTTTAATTATTATATATATATATATGTATGTATGTATGTATAATTTTATATGTTCAATTATGTATATATATTTATGAAAATGTTTTAAATTATACTTATATTTAATTTTGAGACTTTTTAGTTATAAAATATATCTTAAATATATGTATACGTATTTATATAAATATACTTTGCATTATAGATTTATGCACATATTTAGACAACATACGATACATACGAAATGAGTTAATGTGTATGTTGCGATGTAAATTTCAACACCTGTATACATGCATGTTATACCTACACGGATTATTATGTTACACATGCACACACATAGGTATATGTATATGATACATGTATATATATAAATTAAATCATTCAATTAACTTTACATTACAAAATACTTAAATTTAAATAAAATACATGATTTTATTTAAAACAAATTTAGAATTGTTCTAAATGAATTAGATTTCATAGGCGCAATAAAGATCCAATAGGATTAAAAAAATTGAAATACACTCACCACTACCGTGCGGGCTGGCCCAGTTCCAACAATTGCACCAATTATTGATGTAGCAAAATGGAACTCCTTTCAGTTGTCGAATAAGTGTGCTAAAAGATATCAAAATAGGGGTGTGATCGCTTATAGATGAAGGCAAGGCAATGGTACTGAATTGTGGAACATGGACATAAATTCGAAATTAACAAGAACTTTGTCTATTGCAATCCCCCTTTGTCGCCAAGTGTATTTACATCCCTATAATGGGGATTCAACAAGACACAGTTAAAAAGACAGTTTTTAAACGAATTCAAATAGGAAAAGGGGATAAACAAACCTCCCTTCTTATCCTATGGGTTAAGAGCATTATTAAAATCTCCCTTGACAAGCCATGAAGACCCTATTGTAGAAGCGTCCAGATGAAGGAATCCATATTTTTCATCGCTTAGAGAAAGAATTACTAGCGTATACACATGTGCAATAGCATTGCAGCCCTCCTTTAGTTGATAACAGATTGGTAACATGTTGTTGAGATTTAGTGAGCACAACATAATCCCAAATTGATTTGTCAATTAGTATAAAAACTCGACCTTTGCTGCCAGTATCATTGTTGTGCACTATATGCCATGTAGGGAACTTAACTTGCAGTTTTTCAATATTATTGGTAGACAGTTTGGTCACACATAAGCTTAGTAGGCTAAGCTTGTGAGTATTTAGATGTGTGAATGCCTGACTAACTTTGTCACCGGTATTCATACCTCTTATGTTCCACGTCATAACATTCATTTACCTACTGATGTGCTCCGTGTGGATCTTTTAGGAGGAGTATGAATTCTGGTTTTGGGATTCGTAGACGTCTCCCGCTTCTTCAAATATGTGGGGTTCTTTGACACCATAGGGGAGACATTAATAGATGGATTTGATTTGTTGCCCGATTCTTGAATCTGGTCTGCTATATTCTGTACGAAATTTACACCGTCTTCATTATTATCACTTTTGCTTACATTATAGTCATGATTACTGTCTGGTGGTTTGGCTTCAGTTGCAGGGGTAAGGTCATACTGGTCAAGGGATTTGCAGAAGTAGAGGCAATATCGGAGGCATCAGGAGCAATCATCATGGTTTCTTGAAATTTAGGATTTTGAAGTGAAGTCGAGAAGGAGTTATGAAGTGGGATAGATGATGTGGGCACAACAACCGTATTACCACCATTGGCTTAGACATCATAGCCTTATGAAGTGTTTATCTATTAAATAATAGTAAAACAGAAGAATTTAAAGCACCATTGTTAAATCTAGGAATTTCCTCCCCTCTCCTTAATTCTCTCAAGATATTTTATTTTCACATCCTTATAATTTATTACTATTATAATGTTTCTATTGGTTCTCTCTTCTATTATTAAAATTTAAAACTAATTTTAACAATTATTCATAGGTTTCTTCCAAGTTTTCTCTGGTATTTTGCATTTAATTCATATATACCAAAATTTAATTAGGTGATCTTAAATTTAAGTTTTTTTTAAAAATACAATAAATGAGTAGCCATTAATTGATCTAACAAATTTTAAAAAATAACAATTCAATATGTGTACCGCATTCATATTGGCAAAAATGGTAAAATTAATTTTTCATTCAAGTCCATATAGTTTAAATTTTCACAATTATGTGCAAACTATTAAAATGTCATGCTAATATTCTCTCTTAACATTTTGCATTTAAACGCCAACATTCAATAATTTTTTACAATTATTTACGGAATTCTCCTAAGTTTTCTTGTATTATTTTACATGCAAGTCCATATATTTGAATTTACTAATTGATCTTGAATTTAATTTTTAGCTAAATTCGATTAACAAATATGTATTAACTGATCTAATAAATTAGAAAAAATGATAATTCAATGTGTACGTATTTATATTGACATAAATGGTAAAACTGTATTTTCATTCAAGTTCATGTAATTTAATATTTTCACAATTATATACAAAATTATCTTTGATACTATTACATTTTTCTACGTTTAAGTTCATAAAATTTCTCTTTATAAAATTATTTATTTAATACAAAGAAATATGTACATAGTTTTTTCTTTCTAGAAGTGGAACTTCATTACAAACAAGTATATGCAAAAAATTTGTTTTCAAAATTGGTACATCATTACAAACATAAATAACATTTTTTCTTTATAAAATTGGTACGTCAAATGGACTCTTTATCATTATTAGATTATATTTTGTGAAGAATAACATTACATTTAATGATAAGTGATGAATGTTTATATTCTATAATATTGAATAAAGAATAAATATTCTCAATTGGTACATTTTTGTACAAAATGTTACATTTTAATTAGTTATATTTGTAATTTGAGTTAACCAAATTGACAAAAATTATGCCATATTTTGTTTAGAAATATTTTTCTTTCATACTTTATTATCTTTGTTACACAAATGTTAAGTACTTTTTGAAAATTTTATTATAAAATAAAAATAGTAAGGTATGAAACAATGGATTAAAATCATTTGTTTTACATAATTAAAATGAAAATATGATTTGTAACGTTTCAGGTCTTATTTTCACTTCATATTTCTTTTAGTAGTTAAATAAATACTTTTTATCAATGTGATAATATCACATAATTATTTTGATAAATATGTCCTGTGAGAACTATAAATGCATACAAATATAGTCTTTGGTATTACGCTTTTATTCTTAGGTATTTATCGCTGTTCTCTCAAGTAATATTTGAAATTTAATGTTTACATCATTTATCTTTTTGTCAAATGTATCAAAATCTAAATGTCAGTTTCAGAATATATGCATATGAGTTTATTTATGAAATTCTATAAAAATATTAATTTCAAAATTTATTAAGAATGTTAATTTTCATTTATTTAATTGTCAAATAATGAATTCTAAAAAATAATAAATCGAAATATAATTCATTTTTATCAACAAAAATGATATATTTTTTTAATTCAAATATAAAAATAAATGAATCTTATAACAAAAATACACAGTTATAAATATAGTAATTTCAATTTATAAATTTATCCTAAAAAAATCATTAGATATTGCATAATAAATTATATTCTTCAAATATATAATATTATTTTCAACAACATACCGTGTGCAACGCACAGGTTATAACTAGTTGTATTAATAGAAACTGGCTGTGCTGAAATATCAGATGTATTTGTATTACTTTTTGGCTTCCATTCTTTCTGTAGAATTATTACATGTAGATTCTGAATGACCAAATACTTTACATACTAAACATGGCTTGAACTTATGTTCGTATTCAACTTGTACATTGTTTGTGTTTCCATCGTATAACCGTAGTTTAGTTGTGGAAGGGTATTCAAAATTTACATCAACTTCAACTAGGACGCGCGCATAGTTCAACCTATTTTCCAATGTTGTTGTAGAATCCACACGAATGGGGTGTCCAAGTACACTTGCAATTCTGCTAATACCTTCGTTGTTCCAGTATTCTAATTTGAGATCTATAAACCGTGCCTATACTGGAATAGTGAGAGAACAAATCTTTAGTAATTTCAATCCCTGGTTTCCATTTTTTTAATAATCAATATTCCAGACTGATGGTATAAGGACCTGATTATATGATTTTAGTGCAGTCTTCCGAATTATAAAATTTAATAAAAATAAAACCATTCTTTTTGTAAAATAACTCATACGTTTCGGTGTGCTTCCAAGTCTTTTCAATGAAACCTTTAAAATTATCATATAGAGGCCTTCGTCCCATAATATAAACAACTAAGGTATCCTTCCATTTGTCTAGAGTGGCACTAAAAACAGTTTCAGGCAAAATACCTTTCTTTATATCTCCGTCTTCACTTGGAGGAAATAAGTTAGATTTATAACTTCCGCCTCTCTGGTAATAGCACATGACTTGACTGTGTCCGCCTAGGATTGACTCTAAGCATGATTACTTCTTGCTGCTGCAGATCCGACATTCGAAATGTGATTGGTGGTAGGAGAGATATCATCGGATGATGTAGCAGAAGCGGATGATGTCTTCCTGGTGAGGGAAATGCTCGATTGTTGTGTGGAGATTGGTACATTGCTGCTCTCCCCTGTGATGGCTTGTGGATGAAAATCTGGTGATGCGTTTACGTGCGATGGCTTTGGAGGAGCAGAAGTGCTATAACCGTTCCCGCCTCTTTGCAATGTTCACCATGATTTTTGAAACTTCGTTAATTGCGCGACACACACACACATATAGAGTTTGCCATTTTGTAATGAAAGCACATGATTTTCTTTTATAAATCAGGTTTTGACTTGCTTTTACGAAGGAAGATGAGGATTCTAGAATGAGGGTTTGGGTTATATTTGGGCTTGGCTTAAATGGGCCATGATTTTAATTTAATTTAACTTTGATTATTTCCTTTTGCATTTAAATTTAAATATTAATCCTTGTCATATATTTTAAAAATACATTCCCATTTAAATTGATTTGCACTTCATTTTATAATTTATATTTCAATAACCACACAGTTTCCTTCAATTCAATACTCGTGTATTTTTATTAAACTACCCATTAAATTAAAGTTAAGTAAATTAAAGTTTCTCTACTATTTCAATCGTACAAAAATTGATTTCACTTTAAAATATTTATAATTAATTAAAACATCTTATTTAATTCCATTATTTTATTCTAAAAGGATTATTAATTTAATTCGAGTTATTATAACAAAACCTCTTATTAAATATAATATATTTAAAGAAATAGTAGTTATTAAAAATCAAATACAAACATTTTTATTTTAATAAAATTTATTTAATTGCGATGTAGAAAGCAGAGTTGTTACAGTTTCCCTCTTATGAAAATTGCATTCGAGACATCTAACAACTCATATGCTGACTTTCTTCGTATCTACACTCTTCCTCAATTTAACAACTTAATCTATACTATACTATTATTATTGAGTTAGATTTCAAGAGCATACATGCCTCATTCATATTTTGGGAAATGAACAATCACATTTTTAATTTCTTTCTATTCCAAACGTTGAAATGTGATAACTTTTTCCACGTTAATTGGATTTAAGGATCATTTTCACTGTAAAATCTCAAATTTAATACGCTTTTCAATGATATCCATTGTTGATAGCTAAAAATAATTTTTTTAAATCATAATTTTATATAGCAGTTTTAACTGCATTTGTATAATCCAATTATTTTGTGTCACCGCTGTGTACCGCGTTTCTGTAACAGCATTATTATGATGATCATAAACATTACATAGTAGTTTTACCTAGATTATTATAATGTATTTATTATCTTTTAACATATTTGAAAGGAATATTTTTTTTGAATTATACAATTATGGTTATCTTTGAATATTGTAACTGCATTATGTAATAAAGTAATAATTTTGATTGTGTTTGATAGTTTATTCAAATTTAGCGCAGTTACAATTTAACCCCATCAAAAAATGGTGTAATAATTTATAGGCCTTTTTTGAATTAATTTAACTACATTAGCATTTTTTATATTGCATTTAGTGTTGATGATTTTGACTATATTTGATAATTTTATTCAATTTTAAAACAGTTATAAATTAATGAAATTAAGAAAATGCAACTATAATTTACCAACAAGTTTTGGGTAAATTTAACTATATTTGAAGATTTTTAACCATATTTATGTGATGTAGTAATAAATTTGGCTACATTTTAGGAATTTATTCAATCTTAACACAATTAAAATTTAACTACATTAATAAAATGCAGTTATAATTTAATGACAATTTTGAATTATGCATGGTAGAAATTGAATATTTCAACTATATTTATGTGATGTAGTAATAATTTTGGTTGTACACGATGATTTATTCGAGCTTACTGTAGTTAAAATTTAAATGCATTAAGCAAAAGCGGTTATTATTTTGCAGTATTTTCAGAATTAAGCAATTATTGTTGCATCTGAAAAACTGCATTTGTGTGATGCAATACTAGTTTAGCTGTAGTACTGATTTTGTTTAATGTTAACGATAATTTAACCGCATTATGAAAATATAACTAAAAAATGAATTTTGTTTTTTGATAGCTTGAGATGATTAAATGATGACTTCACATAATTAATGCTTGATTCAACCGTGCAGCTTAGCGTTTAATACATTGTTTTCAGGTTTGATGACATAATTTGGCTAAGTTTACTCAATTTCGTTTACAATTACGATGATCAATAATACGATAAGCATATAAGTTGTTGTATTCAGGCTTAAGGTAGATGCACAGTTTAAGTGCTGGTTCAAAACATGTGTTGTAGTGAGAATAATGTTGCTAACCACCTGAATGAGTTTATTTTTTATTTTTTGCAGTAAATTCTAAAATCACTTGCACTAACACTGTTGGAAAACTTCTAGAAATCAATTGATGAATGTATCTTTGTATAAATGATCATGTAGTCATAGTTTGATTATTAGATATAGTTAATCAGGTCAGATGAGCAGTGAGAGAATTTAGTAATAATACTGCATTAATGACACTTTTGCCTTTTTGGCTGCAGGTACAAATACCTTCAATGGTTAAAATAATTGACTGATGTAATGCATCTATTAGGGCCAAGAAAACATCACCTATTTACGCTCAAGCCCAATATCATACATGCGTTGCTAGCAGTTATTTCTAAGGCTGAAAAATAAATAGACTTCTCACAACTGGTCTCTTTTGTAAAAAACGAAACAAATGGTACTTTATATACAACAAATCATTAGGACAACATATCCCATGTCAATAAACGATCGAAAGCAAGTTTCGAACTTGTGACTTCTTGCACCAAGCCGAATTAATTAACCATTTGGACAATGGTGCTTGTCAATTGTTCTCTTTTGTATGTTTTGGATATTTTCAAATATTGGTTACTGCGACCAGCGGTATGCCGTGTTGTGTATCCTGCATTGACATAAATCAAATTCAGTAAACAATAGTAATTTATATTGGAACCATGTTATTTTCTTATTGCATCATCATTTCTATTTCAATTGAATCTTCTGTTTTACTACTTTTCCCCTGTACTGCATCTGTTGCTTTTTCCTTTTTTTCTCTACATTTTTTCAGTTGTTGACAAATATTTTTCATGTCTGTTTATAAATTTCGTCCTATTACTATATTTCTCTCCATTGCAAAATGCTTTTGTTACTCTTATTTAATTGAATCGAGCTGCGCTGTGTCTTTGTGTCTGCAGTTCACGGCGAATACTTCAATTATATCTATGCACATTGAAGCAGCTGTGTAATTGCAAAAGCAACAACATTAGCGTTAAATGCCACAGTGAATATATCTATGCATTAGCGGATAAATTTTCAACACATTATCCTCTAAATGTCTGTGAACTTTAACATATTCACTGTAATTGTTTTGTTCGACTTTAATTGTGATTATCATAACCAAATATATCTATGTATTCTTTACCCTACCAAATTGTTATTCATGATGTAACACTATCGTTCAACAATGTTCTTTTATTACCACCATATTAAATTTCTTATACATTTGGACATACCTATGAAACAACAATATTTTTTCAACATCCGTGTGCGAAGCACGGGTTCGCACCAGTGCTCTATATAACTCACATTCTAATTCTCTCATCTTATGCAACTATTTAAATAGCTTCAATTAATGACTTTCTGTTTTCACATACGATAAAAAATTTGCAAATTTTTTTCAAGTGTCGAAATTTTAAAAAAAATTGACAGTCTTTTTTGTACAGAGAGCATTCCGAAAACTCAAAACACACCGTAATTACATGATATACATATCCGAAAAAGCATCCCAATACGGGACATCTCGAAATACGGGGAAACAATATAATATCACATTATATATCCATATTGCGTGAAAACCTACCTTTTTATTTAGCGTTTAAGCAAGTTTCTTTGCTATAATGCGAGCAAAAGCGAGCCAACATCGCTAATAAGTAAACACGCTTCATATGTACTTATACTCAACTCTGATTCAAACAATAGTTGCATATAATAAGCATGTATTCACTTAAGACATGGTAAAAGACTTTTTTTTCCCCTTTTTCTCAAACATTAAGGAATTCTACTGTATGATATTCATCTTGCTGTAAGCTAATTGTTTCTTAGTTATACATTCTTTCTAATTCCACTTTTCAACTCTTACATGCATATAAAATATCCATGGCACTCAAATTAAATATGGAATTAATGCAATGAACCTGTATCAAATACATCATTCTTGCATGCTAATTGTATATGTGTAGATTAACATAAATCTGTAATGATATGAATACATGTACAGTCTAACACCTATCTCTAATAGACCATCTTCTTCACCCATGGCATGAAGAGCAACAGATGCTGTCGATAAATTATTTAATATTAAAGGGAAAACAGCTGATTTTATTTCTTCATTTGTATTATCGAATGGATGAATGATCAAAACAGCATCAGAAATTGGTCATTGTGTGCAGTCTGTGTTTATGTAGGCAGCGTGTGCGTGTGTTGAGTGCAAAATCTGAACGCATGATGTGTGTGTGTTGAGTACAAATATTTGAACGTGTGTGTATGGGTGTTGCTGTATATATGCATGAAACCAGTGATATGGAATTGAAGTATTTAAACCTTAAGTATGTTTTGAAATAGGATAGAGTGCAAACTATATAATGAAATACATGTTGGTGCGGGATTCCGACTCCAATCAAAACCCCACGAGCGCAGCGGAAGACAGGATCGTGATAAGCAGTGTAAAAACAACCAATCGAGAACTCAAATCCAATCACAATCAATCAAAATCTCAGACAAGTAAATCAAAGATCAAGGCAATAATGAAAATAAATCACACAGAGATTTATAGTGGTTCCACTAACGTTGTGTTAGTGTACATCTATTTTAAGAGAGAGCTTTTATTATTATTGATGAGAAAAGTACAAAAGATTGATTACAATGATCAATAATCAAAATAGAAATTGATTTTGTGGAGAAGAGAATTGAAGAAAATTAGGTTTTGATAAACCCTAATTTGGTGGAGGCTGATCTCTTATTGTTGCTTGCACACGCTTCTCTCTCCCTGCCCCTGCGGATCTGATACCTGAGGCTAGCTTATATAGGAGAATAGAACCCTAGACAATATTCCAAAATTGGCCCTATGGATATCACAAATTTTCACCCAAGTCCGCGAGATGAAAAAGGGGGAAAAATCGTTTCAGACGTCTGACTTAAGTCTCTGGAGCGACTTCGCTCCAGCTCAGACGTCTGACCCACTTGGTCAGACGTCTGACTGAGTGTTCTGAAACCACTCCAGAACAATTTCAGACTTCTGAAAATAATTTCAGACGTCTGAAATTAGTTGCTGTCCCCAAACAGCCCACTTCACCTTTTCTCTTCTAACTTCCACCTTCAGATTCCGATTTGCGAACCGTTTCCTCCGTTACGAAGCTACTTCCGACCACTACAAATCCTCATATAGGGTCGCCAAATTTTAACACTCCACCTCGACACTATATCCATCTTCAATTCCAATGGTACCATACCATCAACGACAACCGATAGCGCCAACTATCACCTCTTCTACCTTCAACCAAACATGAATGCTTTCCCAATGAGCTCCGGCAAAGCCACCGCCCATTGCACTCCACCAACGAGCTCAGACAAAGCCCCCGCCCGCTAATGAAATGTTGAAAACATCCAAATCCTAAGCTATCTCACCAAAGACTAGCACTTACCAAGAAGATAGAACATCAATCTCTCTCACCAATACTCTTCCTCATCTACCGCCAAGCTCCTCCCTTAACCGTGCCACCCCGTAGCACCTAGCACTTCTCCAAGCGAATCAAGTTCGAGAAATGCTCGAACTTTCCAACCGGCAATGCCTTAGTGAACATATCCGCCGCGTTATCCTTTGTGTGCACCTTTCGAAGATATACTTGCTTATCTTCATCCATGTCTACTAGAAATGACTCTTTCACCTCAATATGCTTAGTCCGTGAGCTAAACGCCAAATTCTCTGCCAAGTGAATAGCACTCTGGCTATCACATCGAACATCAATACTATCATGCCCGAATCCCAAGTCACACAACAATCGCTTCAAATAGAGTGCCTCCTTTGCCGCCTCCACTGCGGCTATCAACTCCGCCTCCGTAGTGGATAAAGCAACTACAGTCTGCAATCTAGATCTCCAACTTATGGCTGTTCCCCCAAGTGTGAAGACATATTCGGAAGTTGATTTTCTTCGATCCCTATCACCAGCGTAGTCCGAATCACAATAACCAACCAACTTGCAATCCATCGCCTTACTACCGCCAAAAACAAGACCATGAGATGATGTGCCTCTAAGGTATCTCAATATAAGCTTCACAGCTTTCCAATGCGATTTCCCCGGATTAGCCATGTAGCGACTAACCATCCCGACGGCATTTGCAATATCGGGCCTTGTACACACCATAGCATACATTAGACTACCAACCGCACTAGCATATGGCACCTTTGCCATATAAGTCTTGTCTTCCTCCAAGATATGTGATCCTTTATTCGAAAGCTTCATATGCAAAGGTAAAGGTGTATATGACGCCTTTGCATTCTCCATGCTAAACCGGCAAAGCACTTTCTCTATGTATTCCTTTTGAGTTAGTTTCAACTCAAAATGCTTTCGATCCCTTACAATTTCCATGCCCAATATCCTTCTTGCTTCTCCAAGATCCTTCATTTTGAACTCCGATTTCAAACTCAGTTTTAGCTTGTTGATTTCATTTTTATCTTTTGAAGCAATGAGCATGTCGTCCACATACAAGAGTAAATACACCCAACAATCATTTCTCAACTTCTTGAAATAAACACAAGCATCCTTGATGCTTCTATCAAAACCATTTTCAAGCATAAAATGATCAAACCTCTTGTACCATTGTCTAGGTGATTGCTTTAAACCATATAGTGATTTCTTCAATTTGCAAACCAAATTTGACTTACCATCCACAACAAAACCTTCCGGTTGCACCATGTAGATGTCTTTATCCAAGTCACCATGCAAGAAGGCGGTTTTCACATCAAGTTGCTCCAACTCCAAGTTGTGAATAGCAACTATAGCAAGTAATATCCGGATAGAAGTATGACGCACAACCGGTGCGAATATCTCATCATACTCCTTTCCCTTCCTTTGTGCAAACCCCTTAGCCACTAGTCTAGCTTTATACCTTCCATCGTCCTTCACCTTGTATATCCATTTGCACCCAATAGCACGGTTTCCTTTAGGAAGTGGAACCAAATCCCAAGTTTGATTCTTCAACAATGATTGCATCTCTTCCTCCATGGCACAAATCCATTTCGAGCTATCACTCGACTTCATGACGTCATCAAGGTCCATCGGCTCATCTTGGACTACATGAAGAGCATAGTCCAAATTATCACAAAAGCTAAGATAGTTCCAATCACCATATCTTTCGGGTGGTCTTATAGTACGACGACCAACCCGAGTAGCAATACCATCACCTAAACTCCCTTCGGCTCCACCTTGAACCGAATCTTCTCTAGAATCATGTACATCACCAACACTACTAGAGGCACCATGTGGACCATGTGATGTAACATCAACCGCTATCTCCTCATAAGCATCGCCAACTACTCTACTCTCTCTACTCCTTGGACAAAATATGGAAATAATTTCTTTCTCCTTTGATTCACCATGAACCAAATCCGGAACATCCGATAAGCTCACATTCTTCTTGAACATTGCCGACTCATCAAAAGTTACATGACGAGAATTCACTACCTTCTTCGTTTCCGGATTCCAAATCCGATAGCCTTTTACACCATCCGTATAGCCAAGCAAAATCCCCTTGAAAGCTCTAGGTTCAAGCTTATCATTTCCCGGATCATGCACATAAACCGGACTGCCAAACACACGAAGATAACTCAAGTCAATGCTCTTTCCCTTCCACACTTCCTCCGGAATTTTGTTACTAATAGCTGAGCACGGAATTCGATTAATGATATGCACTGCGGTTGACAAAGCTTCAGACCAAAATCCCTTTGCCAAACCCGATGTCAATCTCAAGCATCGAGCTTTCTCAAGTAGAGTACGATTCATTCTCTCCGCAACACCATTCGACTGCGGATCTCCAGGTGTAGTAAAATGCCTCTGAATACCATGATGCTTGCAATACTCCAAAAATTCTCCGGAAACATACTCTCCGCCATTGTCAGACCTTAGAACCTTCAAAGACCTACCACTCTCATTCTCAACAAGAGCCTTCCACGCTTTGAACTTTGCAAATGCCTCCGACTTGGCCTTCATTACATACACCCAAACTTTTCGAGAAAAGTCATCTATAAAGGAAATATAATAGCGAGCTCCACCTAAAGAAGCTACAGGTGCCGGTCCCCAAACATCCATGTGAACATACTCAAGAACCCTTCTCGAATCATGTTTTCCTTTACCGAATGAAACTTTAGTTTGCTTCCCCATGACACAATCTTCGCAAAACTCATTGAAACTTTCTCCATCGATCATCTCTCTCTTTCGAAGAACATCTAAACTTCTCTCCAAGACATGACCTAACCTCAAATGCCACAGCCTAGTCGCATCCAAGCCACGAGAACTATCAACCCCCATACAAGTTTCACCTTCCACAGTCACTCCTTGAAGCAAATAAATACCATGAGTCCTTGCACCCTTCATCAAGATAAGTGCCCCCTTCGAAACCCGCAATCAATCACTTTCAATAGTGATCTTACAACCTAAAGAATCCAGCTGCCCCAAACAGATAAGAGACTTCCTAAGTCCCGGAACATAGCGCACATTAGTGAGAGTACGAACCACTCCATCAAGCATCCTAATTTGCACGGAGCCAATGCCTTTCGACTTACAAATAGCACCATTTCCCATAACAATTGAATTTCCTTCTTTGTCGATGTAAGAAGAAAAACAATTCCTATTTGGCGTCATATGATAAGACGCCCCCGAATCGAGCACCCATTTGCTATCCGAAACATCTGATGCTACTGCCGATAAAACATCTACCTCTTCCTCACCAACTGCATTCTCTACCGCTACGGATGAAGATGCTACTTCCTTCTTTGTCTTCTCCTTGTCCGGACACTCATTCTTCCAATGACCGGGCTTCCTACAAATATAGCACTTGCCTTTTCTTTCCTTCGACTTTCCTCTCCAACCGAGGTTCCTTCATTTAGAACGCCCCCGTTTCTCCTTCTCCACATGCCTCTCCTTCTCCACATGCCTCTACTTCTCCACAAACAAGCCATGACCATTACTAGCACCACTACTTCCATCACCTAACTCCTTCATTTGATCCCGCAACTTCTCGCTAAGAAGACCCGTCTTGACATCATCAAGGGTCAACGTATCTTGGCTATAGATCAAACTGTTTGAGAAACCTGTATAGCGGTCTGGCAACGAACACAACAATATCATCGCCTTTTGCTCTTCCTCAATGTTCAAATCTACCGCCTTCATCTTCATTAGCAAATCATCAAAATGTTTAAGTGCGCCTTCAACGAAGTACCTTCCTTCATCTTATAGGTGAAGAACGTTCGCAATAAGATCAAACGATTCGTCAGTGACTTCTTCATATACAATTCCTTCAACTTGTCCCAAATACCCTTAGCGGTTGTCTCACCACTAATTTCAGAGATAACATTTTCTCTCATAGCAAGTTGAAGTGTAGTGAATGCCCACTCCTCCATCTCCTATCTCTCAACATTCAAGATGTCCGCTGGCAATAAATGTGTGTCAAACACTACCCGATGCACCCGATTCCTTCTAAGAACCGCTTTCATCTTCCATTGCCATTTTTCAAAATCATTATCGCCATTCCACTTGTCTATTACCAATTGTGATCCTGAAACTACGTACGAGCCATGTACATAAGGAGCTACACCACTTGGAGTACCCATTGAGGAACTACTTGAGTTATTACTTGATTCAGGCATCTCTACAACCACCTACCAAAACCTGAAGCTCTGATACCAAATGTTGGTGCGGGATTCCGACTCCAATCGAAACCCCACGAGCGCAGCGGAAGACGGGATCGTGATAAGCAGTGTAAAAACAACCAATCGAGAACTCAAATCCAATCACAACCAATCAAAATCCCAGACAAGTAAATCAAAGATCAAGGCAGTAATGAAAATAAATCACACAGAGATTTATAGTGGTTCCACTAACGTTGTGTTAGTGTACATCCACTTTAAGAGAGAGCTTTTATTATTATTAATGAGAAAAGTACAAGAGATTGATTACAATGATCAATAATCAAAATAGAAATTGATTTTGTGGAGAAGAGAATTGAAGAAAATTAGGTTTTGATAAACCCTAATTTGGTGGAGGCTGATCTCTTATTGTTGCTTGCACACGCTTCTCTCTCCCTGCCCCTGCGGATCTGATACCTGAGGCTAGCTTATATAGGAGAATAGAAACCCTAGACAATAATCCAAAATTGCCCATGTGGATATCACAAATTTTCACCCAAGTCCGCGAGATGAAAAAACTGAAAAAATCGTTCCAGACGTCTAGCCTAAGGGTCAGACGTCTGACTTAAGTCTCTGGAGCGACTTCGCTCCAGATCAGACGTCTGACCCACTTGGTCAGACGTCTGACTGAGTGTTCTGAAACCACTCTAGAACAATTTCAGACGTCTGAAAATAATTTCAGACGTCTGAAATTAGTTGCTGTCCCCAAACAGCCCACTTCACCTTTTCTCTTCTAACTTCCACTTCCGGACTCCGATTTGCGAACCGCTTCCTCCGTTACGAAGCTGCTTCCAACCACTACAAATACTCATATAGTGTCGCCAAATTTTAACAATACATGCGTGAGTGTGTGAATGGGCAAAACTGTGTGTATATGAATGCTCACAGTTTTTTCAAGGGTCTCATACCCTATTCCTTGCAAACAAATCAATATCATCTCTTTCAAACCACCAGGACCAATTTCTTTAAAATTCATCACATTGATTAAATTTTGAGCAGCAGCTGAATTTGAAAATTTGATGATTTTATTAAAATGAAATTGCTTGTGTTGGAAACTAGTGCTCATATATAAAGATTAATTCAAATACGTTCTTGATTGTCCCATTTTTTTATTGAGAAATGGTTGATCGTTCAATCACGAAGAAAAGGCATATAATCGAGTTTGTGAGTTAATTTTACGAAGCCAAGGTCAAAATAATTTGGTAAAATGCAAATGAATAGATAAGATGCTAACTGTATAAGCAACACAAAAGTACATAGTAGGATAACTCAACCTGTGGGAATAATACCAACGTTTCAAATATGATCATTCTCTGTTTTTCCCAATCTTGAATTTCCTTTTTAAAATCTCAAACATTATTCAAAATATAATTCTGAAATAATAGCCACTTCACAAAATATTATATATAACACTTCCAAAATCTTTACACACGATTTTTTTCTTTTTTAAAAATAGCAATTCTTCATTTTTTTCCCCAAAAATTATATATATAACAAAATATTTTTTCTTTTTTTTTCATAACATATTATTCTTTTCAAATCATTATGTCGAAATGTCTTGTTCTTGTGTTTTGGAATTCCTATCAATAGTGTTGAGAAGACGCATCGACTGGAATTCTTAAAGCACTAAACGGACAAATTACACAAATTTTATTTCAAAAATCCCTTTAAATTCTTTGTATACATACATTTTAATTATTTTTTAAGTTTTATAAAATAGTTATTTACTTTCATTTTATAACATAATCAAATAAAACTTTTACCTAGAACTTATATCATGCTTTCAAATATACATTAAAATCATGAATCGTTCTTAATAGTTCAAACCTCACTTAATAGCAAATAGCACCATACACATTCATCAATAATCAAACAAGCATTCAATAAATTAATTGATTTCATTTCATATTTTAGTCATATATTATTATTATTAGTTTCTTAAATAATTCATCATCATCATCGTCGGCGTCATCCCCTTGTTGTTTCATCCTTAAATAAAGAAACTGCTGGATTCTATTAATATTGGGCTTCATCCAGATTTAAGGGGGTTTAGAAATATTTGGATGATAACTCCTACTCGATTTCTACATTCTAGACCAGGCCAATAAAAAACAAAAATTATTACAACCAGGAACACATTGAACAAATAAGTAAACAAATGCCCTTAGTGGAATGTTATTTGTAAGCATTCGCTGAA
This sequence comes from Allium cepa, assembly GCA_030765085.1. Taxonomy (NCBI): domain Eukaryota; kingdom Viridiplantae; phylum Streptophyta; class Magnoliopsida; order Asparagales; family Amaryllidaceae; genus Allium; species Allium cepa. Next base: position 601,624,593 of record CM060929.1, on the reverse strand, counting down.
TTCTCTGATCACTGCTGGATCCTTCTACTAAGTTTACCACACAAAGGCTTATTCTTTTCATTAATGTCGACAATACTCGTCGGGCTTACTACTCTCAAATTCCATACGGAAACAAAACACCAAGATATAGGATAGGAATAATATTAATAATACACACACACACACACACACACACACACACACACACACATATATATATAATAAGAAAAATAACAAGTACATTCTCAGATGATTACCCCAGCAGTCATCATATTCTCTTATTATCACTTTAATATAGTACAAAATCCTACATACACAAGTGAACAGGGACTCTAAGTCTCTCTAAGATCAAGACTCATGTCCTTTATATATGATGTATTATTCTGCATCTCGCTTTGAAATCAATTTGTAACACTCCACCTCTGTACTCATACTATCCAAAAGTATTACATAGTAATACCGTTAGATAACCTTGGACTGACATTGGTACATATTAAAAATGTATATATAACTTACCTTTACGTACACAGTATCGGTACAAAGCAATATATACGTGTTCCTTTAGGATAGAACAATACACAGTATATAGAAATAACAAAGATCACATAGTCAATCCTAGCGATAATATATAATAACGAATATACAAAATATAATATACATCACCAAGTCATATACATACATGAGTCTATACAATACGAATTAGTATATAATAATACTAAATAATTAATCTCCTCTATGCCCAAATAATACACCCTGGTCTCAATGTCTAAAAATAAAGCAGTAGGTGAACGCACGACAATGGTTCAATAAAGAAGACAGTCAATTGAGAGAAAAACTATATAAAGTGAAACAATTTAAATAAAAGCAGTTTAGGTAAAGAAGGCTAATAGTAATACTATTAAATATTAATAGAAACAATGTTAGGAAATTATATAAAATAATGTTACAAAATAGAAAATTAAAAAGAAAAAGAATGGATAGTTTCCACAAATATATGCAGTAATTGTACATATCTTTTAAAAGTCCTCCATATATGCTACTAGGATCCTTGTTAAGGTTGAAAGTAGAAGTAGCATAAGTATTGGGAAAGTAATAGGATTGTAACAACCCCCAATTTCGTACCATTCAAATCGACAATAATCCACACATGTCAGACTTGAATGATGCGAAATAACAGATTATCAATAAATTTGGAGCAAATCAAATCAAATATACAGAATCACAGACACAGAACAAACAGAATAACTCGCAGCGGAATATAAAATAACATAGTAGTTCATGAAGCTACTATAACAGAGTCTCAAACCAAATACATAATACAGTCTGAAAACAACATAATAGAAATCCAAAATACATAGAAGTTCACTAATACATGAGATAAACTAGAACAGCTGAAACAGAAGTAGATAAATATGTAGATAAGCAGAAACTCCAGTGAAAGACCAGCTCCAGGAAGAGAATCCAAAGCTGTGAATACTCAGGCTGACCCGAGCGTAAAGCAAAACACAAAACACTCGAGTCAGGGCAATATATACTTATATAATGTAAACCAACTCAAGTGAACTGTAATAAAGATACAAGTAACTTAAAGGATGCCTGGGACCGCCCATCCTCTAAGGATCCGTTAAACTATTTACTATATAGTAGTATTTCGCTATTATAATAATGTCTACAGTAAAATAAACATACTTTTAAATAGCGTTCCGGGCTACCCATATCACCCTTCACACATGATAGTCCCAGTAGTCCATCCAATATCATGCCATCTCCACTTCGGGTGACTGTCAGAGGATACCACACGGGCTACGGGAGAAAAACAAACTCGTAGTAAAGGCTCGGTATGGTAGGTGACACGGCACACAAGGCAATGCCAGGGTAGATATACCAATTACGCACACGGGCTGGTGGTAACGCATCAGCCACATACGCCCACCCTGAACAACACTCCAAAATCAAGTGGTGCACCCAAACAATCACAACAATAATAGAATGGTATCGAAGAAGTGTGTTCAGCTAGAGGTGCTACCTCCTTTGGCTCGTCGCTCCTGTTTTAGCCACCTTATGCTAACTCACGGGAGTTAGGTCCACGAAATGTACCTTAGGAACGTCGGCGCCATCCTACTTCATTCTGGAATCTCCACCGCGTACACAGTTGTTAAAGTGGTTTTCGGTATCGACAGAGAGTATGTCCATATCCGATCCCGGACTCTTTAACAACCAATCGTTATTATAACTCATAGTTATAATTTAAAAATGGTATTTATTTTTCAAACAATCAAATATCATTTCAAATCCATTTCAAAATATCAAACTTATCATTTCATTTGAAAATATATTCATTTTATTCAATTTAAAAATACCATTTTAATTCACATTTCAAAATAGTTCAATTCCAAACAAATTACTTCATTTAAATCATTTAAAAATTAAGTTATTACAAAAAAAATTAAATTATTAAATTTTCAAAATCTTCAACTTTCAAAGTTCATTTATTCACTTAAATTTTATCAAAACAGTGAAAATTCAATTTTCGCAGCATTTGGAAAATGCTACAGAAAGTTATATTCAAAACAGTTCAATTTAACAAAAGACAGCCTTTAAAATGCTGTAATAGAGTTACATTAGTTTCAAACAAAATTTAGTTTAATCCAACAATTACAGCATTTATAAGATGCTATAATAGCCATTAATTCAATTTAGCTATTTAGTTCACTTATCAACTACAACATTTACAAATGCTGTATTATCATTTACAATATAAATAATAGCATTTAAAAAATGCAGTTAATTAACTTCAAATTTTCAGTAAAATTTCACAACAATTATATTTTTCTTTAAATCACTTTTAACTTATAAAATCACTCACTTTTACTTTTATAAACACCATTTGATTTTCCTTAATTTCATGATATCATAAAGTTAAATTTCTATTTAAAAATTCATATTTAACACTAATTCACTTATTAAATTGCAATGTTCAATTTTAAATTCCTTACATTAAATTTCAACCTAACACTTAAGTTAAAATTCTCGAATATAACTTAGTTTTATTTTTATTTACTTAACTAAAATTCACTTTTAAGTCAATTCCATGAATTTCCAATTTTAGTTATATTTCAAAATTCCAACTTAACTATTCATTCATTTCACATTTCAACTTTATTAAAAATCATTAATATGATATAAAATCACTTTAAATTCATTTAAATTCAAATTATCATAAATTTATCATGATTTCATATTCAACTTAATTTCCAATTATAATTAAATCAAAATTTCCAAAATAACTTACATTCAAAATTTTCTAACTTTTTCATTAATTTATTTCACTTATAATTATTCAGAAAATCCATAATATTTTACAAAAATCATTTTTAATTAGCTTTAAATCAAAATATTTTAATATTTACATTTCTAAAATAATTTTAATTTTTTTAGAAAACATACATTAACTACGGGTCTGTATATAATTTTCTACACTAGGAAAAGTGATACGGGTAATATATCATTTCAACCCGTAATTTACAAAGAAAATCCGGGTTTTATCATTTCAAACCCGCAGTCCCAAGTAAATGAAATAAATTTGAAAATCATTCAGGCCTATCATTTCAGCCCATAATGATTTTCCCTTATTCTAAAGTCCGTTCGGGTATGTATCATTTCAACCCATAGTGATTCTAATCTAAAGGGAACTTGCAGTGTGATTAACTGATAAAATAACAAACAGCAATAATATAACAGTAACATATGATATAACTGGTGTTTAATCATGTGTGAACATCATATAATAGTGACATAGCAAATAAAATATGGTGATGCAGTTTACATATTCACAAGCGATCAATTTACTATTCATATAACTATAAGACTGTCTGGTGAGAATAACTCACTGTTTTGAGCTGATGACACAACGACGAATTGCACAACGTGATCTACACAAGCACAAAAGAACGATACAGATACGAAATGGAGGAGCCAAGGATTAATTCCCTTGAATACAAATCAAACAAACAATATAACAATTATAAGGTTTCAGACCAAAAATACGATAAACGATGCTAGAAATAACTTCATAAAACAAAGCTGAAATGCTTTGCACTTGCTTCCGACATCCCATAGGCTCTGCCAGAGGTAGAGTACAGGTCTAAGGCAATGGTTTTGGGTCAGGTCCAGGTTGCTAAGGTCGGCCTAACATGAGTTTGTTGATGGGCAAAAGTTATGGAGATGGAACAACAACACAACAAGGCATCACTACTAACAACATCACAAGTTTTCAAGCAACAAGGCTCGGCCAAGGCTGCTGTGGTCACGGCCAGAGGTGTGGGGTCTCAGGTGATGACGTGGAAGAGGGTCCAGGTGGTGCTGGAGGTGGTGGAGTAGGGGGCGGCCATGGTGGTGGAAGTGGTGGATGTGGAAGCTAGTGCTCGGCTAGGTCAATATGTTGGGTGTTTTGAAACTTTTGCGGATATGCATCACCAATGGGGTTCATGGCTTGGGTGGCTGGTGAGGAGGAGGTGCTGGTGGTGTGTCATCAGGTGGTGGAGGCGGCTAGGCAACAAGGTGGCATGGTTGAACCTACATGAGGTGAAGCAAGTGCAAAATCAAACTAGAAAAATCAACATAAGTGAACAAAAGAAGATAAAAGGAAATAGAATTTTACCAAACTTCTCAATCAAGAGGAGGCTGAAATTTTTTTCAGGAAGGAGGAAAAAGATGTACGTGAATGAAAAATGGAGGTAGCTAGCTGAATTATGTGAGTAGTTATGGCTAATTGATGGCAAAAGTAAGTTAAAATGTGAAAAGGTGGGAAAATCAAAAGCCATAGGAAACAAAAGGTCACAAACTCTTTCAATTTACCTTTTATTATTTATATAAATTTATTTAGATAAAATAACAATAATATCAGATAAGATTTCGAAATTTTTAACAAATATACAAATATATATAATATTTATCAATTATGTAAAGTGAAATTAAGGAAAATAGTTAAAACAGCGAACTAGACTAGCAAAATTTGAAATTAAATGAAATAATTTTTAGAAAATTCATATAAGCTTGTAAAGTGTTTTTAAATATAAATAATAACATAAAATAAAAATATATTCACAAAATAAATATTTAAAATTTAATTTAAATATAATTTTTAATGAAGAAAATAGCGGAAAATAGGAAAACAACCCTTAAAAATAGGAAATCAACACAGTAAATTTTGGAAAAATTATATTATCATTTCAAAAATATTTAGAGATGAAATTTCACAAATAAAACAAATTTAAAATAATTTAAAGAAATTTAAAATGAAGAAAATAGAAGAAAATTAGAAAACAGTCTTTAAAAATAGGAAATAAATTCAGTAAATTTTGGAAAAATTACATTATCATTTTAAAAATGTTTAGAAATGATATCACACAAATAAAAAAAATTTAAAATAATTTCAAAATGAAATGAAGTCAAATTTAAATATATAGTCAAAATCTAGGGTTGTTACAAGGATGGAAGTTGTCCTTGTCTACTCCAAGTTTAGTAAAACTTAAAAAGATGTTTTAAAAATAATATGAAGTGCATTTTTGAAGAAAAATTATTTGGTATAAAAAATTTAGTTTTTGGAGTAAAATTTTTTATAACTAGTTTAAGTTAAAATCCCACTTTTAAGAAGTAAAGTCTTTGCTGTGAAAAGGCATCAAAGAAAAAGTTGATTTGAATAACCATTCATGTAGTAAAACTTGACTCTAATTTGAAAAGAAGGAAAGGATCGTTAAAAAAAGATTGAATTGTTAACATTTCCTTCTAGACTTAATAAATAAACTTAACTGATAATTCCTACATTATAGTTTTAAAAGTTAAGATACCTATAATTAAGATTAGTTAAAATAAGGAGATTTTCATGTTTCCTTTTTGAAACCAAACTATTGAAGAATTTAAATAAAAAAATTCAAGTTTATATTTTTAAAGATAATTTTTTTTGAGGTTAAGTACTTCATAATTATGAAGTTTTAATTTTAGAAAAGGTAGCAAAACCTGATCAAAATTTTGGTATGGAGTTGATAGGGATGATTGCCTAGGTAAGATGGGGTAAATGTTAAGGCTATGAGTAAAATAGCGATGAACGCTCGTAGAACAGCAATCGTGAACCCTCGTTGGATGTAAGGAATATTAGCTTGATCCTAGGAATGTTTCATTAAACATGGGTGAAGACCATAAAGAAGAAACCATAAGAAAATGAGATATGGTATCAAAGTGCATTTATGCGAGTTCTAGGATATACCCACATGAAAGGAAATAATAATAACAAGGGAAACATATACCAAGATGTTAAAATGCTATCAAGAGATTTATATTAAAAGAAGATAGTGATATAATTGGTTATCATAATGGAAGTAATGAATGGACCTTATTTATCAAATCCAAAAATGAAAGCTAAGATATGTAGTTTATAGTAGAATGACATGTTAGAAAGGTCCATTTAATTTTAGCAAGAAGTGATAAAGCCACAACATTATTAATGTTAGCTAATGTTGAAGGGTAGCTTCTAACAATTTTTTCTTTTAGGTAATTGGGTTGTAAGCTGTAACAACCTACATATTTTACGATTATATATTTAAATATAGCTTCGTTAATTAAATTTAAAGTCCAAAACGTGACTTTTTGTAAACAGTCAAATCCGGACTCGAGCTCACTGTCATTGAGTTCAAAATAGGAGGACGTAACCCAGCATTCCATAGCGCATAGAGGAGAGGGGGAAAGATATGACCATGCGTAGGAAACTTAGGAATAGGGAGGTGACGTTTACAACTTGTTTGAGTATAAACATTGATATGTTTGGAGTTGATTATGATTTTGGTATTTTCATTTGGGCTTTGGGTTGTTTTCTAGCCCACTAACCCAACAGGGTAACCCAAACTCTTCTACCAAATACTCTAACTTCTCTCCTCTTCATTCATTCCACTCATAATTTCCTAACACTAGAGCTAAATGAAAAATGGGGGAAAGAGGGGAGATTAGAAATTCCTAAGCCATAGCTTCTCTTAGAAATTCAAATTCGAGTTCTAAAATCAAGGAGAAGCTTAGGTAAGCATCCTCTTCATCTTTTCCATCTCAATCTCTCTCAAATTTTCATAATTTTCTATAACCTAACTTAGGAAATATTTGCATGTGATGTTAAACTGGAGCTTCTAGAGGTGTAATTGAAGAGGAATTAGTCTTAGCTTGTCTTTCTATTTTGGATTTAAAGATAAGTTTTTGAACTCACATCTATGTCTATAGCTTTTGTTGTTCTTAGGTATGATTTTCTAACTTCTATTTTTTATTCAATTGCTTTTGAATTGAATTGGTTTGGTGAATTTTCCAATCTTGGTATTTTGAAGTCTAAATCTATAAAAATCCTCCTTGGGATGTTTGGACATATTGTTTAGGGTGTATTGAAGAGCCTATAGGGCTGGGTTGTTGTTTGGCATAAATCCCTAGCCATCCTCGCTCATTCGATCGCTTCCAAATTCGTTTGCGCATCTTTGGGTTAGGCAAATTCTGCCCTGAGCTCAAGCTCAGCCGTTTTGGAAAACACTCAAACGTTCGAAGCTTAGGAAATAAAATTCCAGAACCAAGTGTCAGATGTCCGAGGTTCATCCCCAGACGTCTGAGCGACCTGGAACGAATTTCCAGTGCTTCAGCTCAGACGTCCGGGAAAGCCTCAGACGTCTGGCGCTGTCAAATTTTACATATTTGCCTATTTTTGTATGGATTTTCAATTTTTATCGATTTATGACGATCCGATTAGTTATTGTCATTCATTATCGACTTTGATGATTTCTTTTCTGAATTTTTGGTGTTTCCATTTGATGGATTTGATATCGATTTCCATGATTTTGGTTCACGTTATTGAAATGTGGATTTTTGTGATAAATTGTTCTCGTTTCTATGATTTGTCATTTAAAATACGAAAGTTTTTATACTAGTAGTAAATACTAAAACTCTTTCATAAAAATGATTTCAACTTTACTTTTAAATACAAAACTCTTTTTTTAAAAACTGTTTTCCAATCTATTAGTATATACAAACCTTTACATCATTCAGATGAGAAATCCAATTAAACGACTTAACAAAACAAGTGGTATGAAACGCTTGTATTTACTTTGGGTTAATTCTTAGACTTATTCGATTGAAATCTTGTGACAATTTTCGAGTGGAAATATATAATTTGTTCGTAAATATTTAAGTTAAGCTAGTGGTTATGGGACATGAAGCTAAGCTCATTTATTTACTAGCTTGGTGTAATTTACATTTATTGATCTATTATGATTATTTTGTGATTTAGACTAGCGATATGCGATGTCTCTTTGTCCACGTGGGGGACTATACCCCGTTCTGTGGAGCTTCGACTCAATTTCGTAGGGTAGCGATCCATGGTCTTTTGACAATTCGTGGAGCAATCGGCTTAATAAGTTATGCATGGGGCATATATTTTTAGGTGCGTCGATGTTCGGCTCATTCATCCTCAAGGGGGGATTATATCCTGTATTTTTATGGGTTAGCGACCCATGGGATAGCAACCTATTTGTGATACACATGTTGGTGAGTTTTCGTGCTCTCGTTTATAATAGAGCTCCCCCTTTGTGTTTTCTGGATTTCTAATTATTGATTTCTAGAATTTATTTTTCACCAATTTTTGTGATTTGCATTGATAATCTCTATCAATATTTGTGATTTTGTGAATAAAATAAAGAATATGACATTCTTTTTGGGTATTTGAGAAAACTTGAGATATTATTGAATTTTTAATGTTATCGTATATATTTGTTATATCTCTTATTCTATCTCATCTTATATGATAATTATAGCTAGCTAGACTGATCCGTTTATTATTTTTCTTCTTAAATAATACTTGGTCAGACCGAAGTGTTTCGGGTGCTTCCACTTAACTTCTTAGCAGGGGTTAGCTTCTGACTTTTGGGTAACTACTTTAGTTTAGTAGTTTTTGTCTTTCATGTATACAAGGTAGAGTCTCTTTGATGTATACTTATTCTTTTGTGTAGTATATGTATCTATTCTTTGCATGTAGTGGACCTTGTATGACCACTACTATGATGTTCACTTCTATGTGTTTTATTCATATCTGTTTCCGCCTTAATGATGTGTATATCTGTGAATGATTTTATGTTATGTTTATTTTATATTGATTCCGAAGGCCACTTAGCCACTGTGTAGAAGATTTGAGTTTGGATTGGGTATGTCAGATTTCCTCTTGAAATGAAATTCATTATATACTATCTGACGTATCGGTTCTCACTCAAACCAATTACACAGATGGTCGCTCCTCAACAGCCTTATTCTTCGTGCTAATCGAAAACATTACCGCATGATGTCCTTGACTAGTGTGAGTATAGAGGTGGGGCATCATAGCATGGTATCAGAGCCAAACTTCGTAACAATATAGAATAATTTGGCAAGGATCATTGTCCTAAGTCTCTCTTAGGAATTGTGCCTTAGGATTTAATTCGAGTCTTAAGACCCGTTCTATCCTATCTTATTTTATGATGCCTTGTTTTATCAATCAAGTTTATTTGAATTCATTCTAAGAATAAGCTTTTTCCTCTTCTTCCTTTCTTTCTTTCTTAAAGAAGAGAAATGGTTAGACCAGGCCGTCTTAGCGCTGGTCAATCCAGTGGTCCTCCTCAGGATGATGTATTCATGTCTGCCCAACAACTTTTGTATCTTGTAAAGAATGCCCAAGCTATTGGTCCCATTCCTGAGCTTACCCACCCTAAATCTGAGTTTCCACGCTTGTGCAGTGATTACACCAATTTGGGTGGAAAGCCATTCAAAGGTTTCGAAAGCTTTATACACTACAAGAAATTTGATTTTTAGTGGCGCTCAAAAAACGCTACAAAAAGTTTTGATGGCGTTTTAATAAACGCCGCTAGAAAACATGTGACTAAAAGTCCATGATTTTTTGTTGCATCTATTTTAACGCCACTATAAATGAATTTTTGGCAGCGTTTTTTAAATGTTACTAAAGATCTTTTTTTATAGCGTTTAAGAAACGCCACTGAAAAGGTGCCGTTTACTATCTTATTTTTTTGTTGCACTTATTATTATTTTTTGCAGCATTTTTTGACGCCACAGAGATTATCTGAGTTACTATAATTGCTGATTATGTAGAGCTTTTTAAAACACTACAAAAAAGTATTTTTGGTGGCGTTTTTTCTCCACCACCATATGTCTCGATTTTATTGCCTGCTGTTCCACGACTACATCTGATTTCGCCTCCAATTCAAGTACTTCAAAACTTATACAATAACGTAATATATAGACACATACACATTCAAAAATAACACATTCAATGAACCACAATAACACAAACAAAAGCAATTACATAATCACCACTATATCATAACATTAGTGTCAAGACAAAAGGTTAATCATACGTTTACACAACCAAACTACCATAAACAGTTTCATAATAGTACATGCAGCTAAAGTAGTGCTGCTAACATACAGAATAGTTTCATAACAGTTTTAATCAACCTAACTACATACATGTGTTGCTACCATACCAAAAACCAGTGTTGCTGCTTGAATTCTTCACAAACGTTTATCTACCTGTAAACAATAATAATCACGTTACTAAATACTTGTGAGGTGAAGGTATCAAAGATAAAAAATGGATAAATATAGAAGTCCTTAGACTATAATACTTCAAACAAATATGCCTCTGCGTATTAACCGCTGATGTGAGCATATTGTAATCGTCCAACAACTTTTACATCATATTTGTGAAGTCAGTGCACTAGACTTGCCATACGACAACCATCCTCTTCAACCATGCACTCCATTCAAAACAGCAAGTTCACCTGATAACATCCCCATTTCCTTAACAATAGTTAATCGTAGACGTGCAGACCTTCATAGACCGATGTTGCTTTAAAACCTTATGACAAATTTTATATAACAAAGATCACATTGTACATACAAGATAGAGGGAAATGGGTTATACTAAAACGAAAATCATTTTACAATAGCTGACCTTTTTCATACGATTCGTGACTACTGTAATTCACTAATTATAACAAACTAACCTGGCAAATGCTCTTGCAAAGTGTTTGCATTTCCCTCTCATTGGGCAGGAACTGCAATTTGGTTTACTATATGTACAAAATACCTACATACGAATCCAAAACAATATCTGATTAAATTAGGCATAACGAAATAGTATGTATCTTACAAATATTTGTTAATATTTAATAGTCACAAATCAATGTGATTAAGTATGACTATAAATGGTGAATCCGGACCAGTGGTGCAGATTCTCATCTGTACTACTGTTGCCAATTAAAGTTTTTTCAATAATTTGTACATGCATTTAGTATAAATTATTGAAGAAGAAAACATTGATTTGCATCAGCGTTGCATATAAGAATTTGCAATACCGATGCAGATTCATTTACATCATAATAAACTAAAATAACAGAGCATGAGCACACACTTGATGTTCCACGTGCAATTGACTCATGCATATTCTTCTTTAACTTTTTCTATTATAAAGTAATTATAATAGAAAACTGTTCTAACAGTTTTATTGATAATTTTGATTATTGAGAAAGAAGAAATTAAAGAAAGAATTTCTCCAAATTATTGCCTTTATATTAATACAGAGGTTTGCTTTTATATGTGCAACAGAGTGCATAAAGTATGAGAAATAACGTTACATGGCTAATTGGCTGAAAAGAAAATAAACAAATAAACTCCGCCCAATACTTTTACTGAAAAGAAAATAAACCAATTTGTGCTTTAGTTTTACTGTGCTGCCAACTACATCCTGTTTTTATTTTCAAACTTGTCCTCCTCCCATTAACAATAGTTATGCAGTAAATTAGTAAGCCACCTTCTTTATAACTCATGGAAACAGTTTAAATTTGTCCAATACTCATTCCAACGCTCATTAGTTACACATACCAACTGCCTACTTTATTGGATTTCTGTATAAAAAAGTTCACACAGTCATCAACTAGCGATGTTATGGAAAATAGTTTTTTCCACAGTACTGAAAACATATACCATACAAAGTGCCAATTTTTACTACAAAATACTTTTACCTCTGCTTGAAAAAAATTTAGTTCAACTTGATTTACCTTCTGCTCAGTTTGATCTGTTAGTAAATAGACATTTTGGTTATTGCACTTTCTTTTTTCCTTTGCTTTGCATCCTACACACTGTATCCATCTCCCCTCTATGTCCATAAACCATCAGCAACTTCAAACTCCATACTTCCTACAACTTCATCCTTCACATCCCGAGCAACTTACCATCGAACAACTTCAAGCAAATGACCAAATTGAGGGAAGACAACAATTCCCTGTATAGTGGAATTTATTTAGCACTACATAAATATTTACAAAAAATACAGCTGTTCTATCAAACCCAAGAAGTCAGTTAATCAAAACATAACCTACCCTAACCTATCTGTGATATGGTTGATACAAGAAATAACTAAGTGGAAGGTGTTTTAATGTTGTCGTAAGGCTCTAGTCCTAAAAATCCGACCTGTTGAAATTACAAGTTTCTGATTTCATCAGTATGCATATTCCTTCTTTCCATTCCATCCATCCTCATGCATGTTCCAATACAATGCAATGACATTGTTTGATTTGCATGATACAATAAGTAGGTGTGTACTGTGCTTTTGTAATGATCAAAGTTTATTACAGAAAAGGTGTTAGCATTCATTTGAGAATAATTGTCTCTATTATAAGTTAGAGTAAGCATTTATATTGGATGACTAAATTTATTGTTTTCTATAGTTTAGAAAGGCATCATTATGTGATTTTTTTCTCAAAATGTTTTTGTAAATCATATTAATCCACTTGACAGATTTATGATGGTACTCGTATGGAAACCGACGTTATCTATGACTCAGTGTCATGATAATAATATTTTATTATACATTACCTCATAAGGAAAAGCATTATAACAGTGCAATATGAGGTTGAAGGGTAGAAATAGTAGTTATTATTATCCATTAATTCATGTTTTTCTAACGTACTATACCTTTTTTCTTTTTGTCAAATCTCAAAATCGTATAATTAAGAAGAATGTGGTCTGACTCTCAATTATACTTTATTTATTAGTTGTTAATTGAAAATATCATAAATACTTCTACGCCAACAAAGTGAAAATTTTACTATGATAATCAATTGTGCATGATATATATCACACTAACCATATTTTGAACTTGATGATCCATCTAATGTGCTTTTGCAATAAATAGTTATTGATAGTCAATTTTCTTCGTAGTTGTATTATTTAATGGGATGATTAATATGAGGTGCTTAACCAACATGTATTTACTTTGAAACGTTCCTATTCAAAATTTAAAAATAAACCTTTGGACGACAATAAGAATCCACCGTATAGTCAAATTTCATATATTTATATAAATATTACAACTGCATATTTTATTTTCATTAAGTTATTTTAACCACATCAGATTTATGGAATGCACGTTTTAGAAATTCCCAATCAGTTAACAATATATTACACTAGCAATTGTCAAAGAAACATTCTAAATGTAAGAAAAAATGTGCCACATTTCAGAACACTTCAGGCTTCTCAAAATGTCAGGCGGAAGGGATAATTCCAGATACTTACACAGCTTTATCATACAACTTTATTTTTACTGATGGAGTGTATGCTTATTTTTTTTTAATGTTTTTCCATATATAATAAAATTTGTTGATGTTGAAATATATACAGTTTTCAAAAGAGCTTTGTATATATTTGAAATATATTGCTTATGTTTTTGAAGTATAGAGCAGATATTTTGAACTCATAGCGATAAGATGATTTAGTATGTCTATTCTCTAACGTCATGAGCGATGTATGGTATAATTAATGTAGTATGTACAAAAGAAAACAAAACATATAAAAATCCATTGCTATCTTGAAATTTTAAGTGATCAATTACCATTTTTTCTCACTTTTTTTGGAAAAGAACACACCGAAAATAGTTTTCGCTAAACCATCATCGATTTTTTTTTCATTTTTTGATATGTTGCCGAATTTTGTTTTACACGAGTGGAATCCCATAAAAGAATTTTTGCTAGGTGGAGTCCCCGTAAAATTTTCCCTTCCATATTAACAATACCCGACTTATAAAGATTGCTAACAATAAGGAATGACTCATGTGAACGTTGGAAAGTCAATGAACATTTATTATTTCATTTCCATTTATATTGATCAGCCATTACAATTAATATTAATCAATTGTTAGGTGTATCCTATATAATCTTTTTTCCCTCACTCTCTCTGTGATTGAAATAATGACGACAGTTTCTGAATTTACTTGGCATTAGATAGATCAAATCAGTTTGATCTACTAAACAAGTCTCCTAAGCTTCCAACTTGCCTTCTTAGTTTTCACATGTAATTATAGATTTGCTAAGCAACAAACTTATCTATATGTAGCCAGTGAAAATGGTTAATCAATAAGAGGTTGCTTGTTTAAACCCACTGGACTCAGATACATTAGGTGGTACGATTATCATAAGTTTCAAATTCAGAAAAACAATAAACAAACCAATTTTTATATGAAAGATTTTTAACAGTTCATCCCTTTCTTCAAACAATTCATTTTGAATAAGCAACCATCATTACACATTTCAGATTACACAAATGGAGGATCAATCTTTCCAACGTTAAACGTGAAATATTTCTTCTAGGACATGCATTCTTCAAGAGACATTCAAATGAACTGGTTTAAAAGCATCATATTACATTAAATGTGGCGCAATAGAATAGAATCATGTTATGTAACAAGCACACTAAGCATTGAACATTATATTAGAACTAAAAATCAACATAATTGTAATAATAACAGGGACCAAACATAATCCAAAACAACTTGGTAATTAAACATTCGTTCTTAGAAGTACAACAGCTTTTTAGAAAATTTCCTTATCGAGTAAAATAATCAAAGGACATAATATAATAATTATCATACATGATTGCATCTACTATTTTAACTACACATTTTATCACTATAACGCGGTAAACTACACCAGTAATATACACATTTTAACACCTACACCAATTTTCCCCATCTATACTCAACCAATAGACATATTACAAATTTTAACACAATACACTAAAAAACATGTCGATGAGAAAATGGAAAGACATACCGATCATCCACACTTTCACAAATCCCTCCACCTAGGGCTTAAAATTGGAAAAAACCCAGAAGGTGACTGTGGAAACATCAAAACTGGAGACTGCGGGTATGGGCCTGCCCCTAGAATACCAGGAGAAAACATAAAATTCGATGACAATATAAGTAGATTCAAACGAGCTATAATATCAACAATCGACCATAACTTATTTTGGTACCAAATCGACGCAAGCGTACCAATAACCTCATCATGACTCAGATTCCGATGGCTTCTAGATCTAACATGGCAGTGGTCCCTTCCAATTCGCGATCAACCCAAAAATGAGTGGTTTTCGAATCAAAGTCCTTGATGATGGTGAGGCAACATTGCGAGGTCATAAAGCAGCAAAGGAAGCACGAGAAAAAAATTAAGGCTGTAGATTTTTTTAGAGAGAATTGTTGGTTTGTGATTTAGGAAGATAAAAATGTTATTAAGTGTTACGAGGGAGAAAAAAGAGCGGTGGAAATAAAATTTTACCAAAAATTCACGAAAAGATTGGCGGATTGGCAGCTTTTATTTTTTTTTTTTATTTTTCTAAATGACTAGCAGTTGCATTTAGCATTAAACGCTGCTAATTAATGCAGCTAATAACAATTTTTGTTGTAGTGTATAGAAGTCCAAGCTTGGCTTAGAACATGGTATCGCATCTTTTCTCGCATGAATCTTTTGGATTTACATCGAGTCCAAGTGGCTTCTAGCATGCTTCAAAGAGAGTGTTAGATTGGTACGAGCTTTTGATTTCGAAAATTGTAGAACTAGATCTTACTTGGGAGCAATCTGGGAAAGGTTCGAGTTAAAGTTTGTGTCCGATGCAGAAAAAGTAACTTTAGCTCGATGCTTTATTGACCTTGTTCAAGGTGAATCTTCTGTGACAGACTATGTCGCATCTTTTGAATCCCTCTCTAAATATGGGGTCGAGTATATTAATACCCCTTTGAAGAAGAATCAAAGGTTTATCTATGGTTTGAATAATAATCTCAAAAAGTCTTTATTTTTGAAACTAGAAGTGCCTTTCGATCAGCTTATAGATATCGCTCTTCGACTTGAAGAAGCCGATAAAGAAAGTGATGGTGATGTTGGGGGTGCCAAAAAGAACTTTAATAACAACAAGAAGAGGCATCCCGATAATAAGTTCAAACCTAATCCTAATAAGAAAGGGAAGCAAGCAACTTCAGTATTAAAGACTCCTACCTTTAATCATGGAGAATGCTATAATTGTGGTTCTAAGGACCACTATGAAAATAAGTGTCCAGGGTCCCTTACTTGCCGCTATTGCAAAAATTTGGGTCATCAATATCTTCATGTCCCGAACTTCAAAGCAAGAAAGATAGAAATATGAATGTTGTGCATGCTTCTAATAGCCCTTCTCTTGGTTAAGGTATTTCTCATTCTGTCCTTGATGGCGTTATAATGTTTCGTGATCATCCTATTTGAATTATTTTTGATACGGGTGCATCTCACTCTTTTATATCAAAGGAACTTGTTGAACTTTGTTTTTAAATGTTATGGGCTTGATGACTTCATTAAGAATTGTGAATCCGGTTGGGGGATCCGCAACACTCAGTTTATTTTGTAAGGATGTTGAGATTATTTTACGTGATTAAGCTTTCCGTGCCGATTTGCACGTTATGCATTATTTAGGTTTTGGAATGATTTTGGAAGTGGATTGGTTTAATCATTATGAAGCCCACATCCTATGTCCCGAGAGGAATATCATCTTCAACATCCCCAATCTGATAAGCAGATTTCTATTGTTCTTAAAGATTCAGATTCCAATTCGGTAGCAACCTTATATTCTCTAAATACACAAACAATAATGATAATGAGGAAGATGTCATTTCCCTCATTCACGTTGTTCGTGAATTTCCCGATATATTTGAGCCCGTTTTAGGATTACCACCTAAGCGAGCAATTAAGCTCAGAATTAATCTAATCCCTGGAGCTCAACCTATCACTCATCCTCTTAATCGTATGTCCAGTAAGGAAAATAAGGAGATGCCTAAATAATTATCCGAATTGGAAGTGAAACAGTTTATTCGATCTAGTTCCTCTTCTTGGGGAGCTTCAACTATCTTTGTGAAGAAATCTTATGGTGCACTTTGGCTTTGCGTTGACTACTGCAAGCTTAATGATCTTACAATCAATAAAAGATACCCCTTACCACGGATTGATGATCTATTCGACCAACTTTGCGATGCTAGAGTCTTTTTACAGTTAGACTTAGCTACCGGTTTTCATCAGCTTCACATTGTAGATGATAGTATTCCTTTGACATTGTTCCGTACTTGTTATGGATCGTATGAATGGCTTGTTATGCCATTTGGTTTAACGAATGCTCTAACTTATTTTGTTGACCTTACGAATCGAATTTTCAAAGACTTCCTCGATCGGTTTGTTCCCATCTTTATAGATGATATTCTTGTTTATTATAAAGCCAAGAAATAGCATGAAAAACATCTTCGAATTGTGTTAGAAACCCTTAGGAGCAATCAATTGAAAGCAAAATTTTCTAAGTGCCACTTTTGGCAATCCAGCGTGAAATCTTTAGGACATATTATTTCTGAATCCGAAATTTCTGTGGATTGTTCAAAGATTGAGGTGATTCAAAATTGGAAGAGACCAGGGAGTGTGATGTGAATTCTTAGCTTTCTTGGATTGGCGGGCTATTACCGTCGGTTCATAAAAGACGTTTCTAAAATCCGTACCTCTTACTAGTTTGACAAAGAAGGGAGTTAAGTATATTTGGTCAGACAAATGTGAAGCTGCTTTTAAGAAATTAAAAGAACTACTTTCCGATGCTCCTATTCTTGTGATTTCCGAAGGGAATCAAGACTTCACTGTTTATACCGATGCTAGTCGTATTGGTTTAGGAGTCGTTCTCATGCAAATGGAACGTGTTATCGCTTATGATTCTAGGAAATTAAAGCTTACCGAGACTAGATATGCTATTCGTGATTTAGAGCTCGCGGCCATTGTTTTCGCCCTTAGAATTTGGCGTCAATGTTTATTGGGAGAGAAATTTGTTCTCTACACCAATCATAAATCTTTAAAGTATTTATTCTCTCAAAAGGACCTTAATTGGCATCAACAACGTTGGCTCGAATTCCATACATCTTATAGTCGATATATTCTTTATACTCACGGAAAGGGAAACCGTGTTGCCGATGCCTTTAGTCGTAAGCAACAAGCGGTTGTTTCCATGATGATATCTAAATGAAATGATCTCGAGATTTTGTCCACTTGTGAGATTCTAGATCGTGAATCTAATTCATGTTCATCTCTTGTTTTATGTTGCCTTGAGGCTTATCCTTCTCTTTTAGACCGCATCCTTAGAGCTAAAGGCATGATCCCGAATTGGCTCATCTTAGCCAAAGTTGTAGAGATAAAAATAATATTGATGGTCTGAAAGACTTTAAAGTCGATGCGCGTGGAGGCATTCGAAAATTTGGTAGACTTATTGTACGAAATATTAGTGATCTTCGTAATGACATCTAAGAAGATTTTCATCGTTCTATATTTACCATTCATCCCGATAGTAGCAATGCAGACATGAAACGACTTTATTATTAGGATGGAATGAAATTTGAAATTACTAACTTTATTAAGTGTTGCATGACTTGCCAACTCATAAAGGCCGAGTAGCAAAGGCCTGGTGTGTTATTTCAACCTTTGGACATTCATGTTTGGAAGTGGAATCAAGTTTCCATGGACTTTATTCACGGTCTTTCCCGTTCTCGTTCGGGTCTTGATAGTTTATGGGTGATTGTTGGTAGACATACCAAATCACCCATCTCTTCCCGTTCGGTCCAACCGGATCATACCTCTTTTGGCTAAACTCTATATTAAAGAAATTGTTAAATTGCATGGAGTTCCTACTTCTATTGTTAGCGACCATGATCCATTATTTACTAGTGAATTTTGGAAGGGTCTTCAAAAAACTTTGGGAACAAAGCTTAAATTTTGCACCGCTTATCATCCTCAATCCGATGGACAAATGGAGCACATGAATCAAACTCCTAAAGATCTCCTTCGTGCATGAGTTCTTGATTTTGGTGGAAGTTGGAAGATCATATTTCCCTTGTTTAATTTTCCTATAATAACAACTTCCAATCTAGTATTGATATGGCACCTTTCGAGGCACTCTATGGAAGGCCATGCCGATCTCCTTTGTGTTGGCTTGAAGCTGGCGAGAAGCTGGTTTTAGGTCCAGATTTCATTTGTGATGCCACAAAAAAGATTGACCTTATTTTTCATAGGATGAGAGAAGCTCAAAGTAGACAAAAATGCTCTCCCGATAACTGAAGAAAGAATTTGGAATTTTCTTTGGGAAATTTGGAATTCATTCGTGTTTCATTTATAAAGGGTGATGTTGGTTTCAGTCGATCGAGAAAGTTAGAGCCTCGATATATTAGCCCATTTCCCATCACCAAACGCATTGGTTCCGTGCCTTATCGTCTTTTGTTACCGACTCAATTTTCTGCTATTCATGACATATTTCACGTCTCCCAACTACGGAAATGCCTTAGAGATTCCGACTCTATTCTTGAGCCTAGTGTTATTGAAGAAATTGAGGTTTCACCTAATTTGACTTATGAGCAACATCCTATTTGTATCATCGCTACAGAGGTTAAATGCCTTCGTAATAAAGATGTTCTGCTTGTGGAAGTTCAATGGTCTGCAAATCCTAAGGATTGTTCTTAGGAATCTAAATAATTTATCAAGCGAACACATCCTGATTTACTCTCTCGTACTCCTTAAGGTGAACCTCTCATTTCAATTTTTCCTTTCATGTTGTTATGTCACAAAATGGTTCTTACTCCCTATTTCCTTCTTAAATCTTGCGAGCACGCAATGCCTTTAAGGAGGAGAGTCTGTAACAATCCGCATATTTTACGATTATATATTTAAATATTTTATTTAAATATAACATCGTTAATTAATTTTAAAGTCTAAAACGTGACTTTTTGTAAATAGTCAAATCCGGACTCGAGACCACTTTTATTGAGTTCAAAACGATGTTTACAATTTGTCTGAGTATAAACATTCATATGTTTGGAGTTGATTAGGATTTTGGTATTTTTATTTAGGCTTTGGGTTGTGTTTTAGCCTACTAATCCAACAAGGTAAGCCAAACTCTTCTACCTAATACCCTAACTCCTCTCCCCTTCATTCATTCCACTCATAATTTCCTAACACTCAAGCTAAAGGAAAAATGGAAGAAAGAGAGGAGATTAGAAATTCCTAAGCCCTAGCTTCTATTAGAAATTCAAATTCAAGTTCTAAAATCAAGGAGAAGCTTAGGTAAGCATCTTATTTATCTTCTCCATATCAATCTCTCTCCAATTTTCATAATTTTCTATAACCTAACTTAGGAAATCTTTCCATGTGATGTTAGATTGGAGCTTCTAGAGGTGTGGTTGAAGAGGAATTGGTCTTAGCTTGTTTTAGAGCTTGTCTTTTCTATTTTGGGTTTAAAGGTGAGTTCTTAAACTCACATCTATGTCTATAGCTTTCACTGTTGTTAGGTATGAATTTCTAAGATCTATTTCTTATTCAATTTCTTTTGAATTGAATTGGTTTGGTGAATTTTTCAATCTTGGTATTTTGAAGTCAATATCTATAAAAATCTTCCTTTGGATGTTTGGACATGTTGTTTAGGGTGTATTAAAGAGCCTATAGGGCTGGGTTGTCGCCTGGCATAAATCCCTAGCCACCATCGCTCATTCGATCGCTTCCAAATTCGTTTGCCCATTTTTAGGCTTGGCAAATTCTGCCTTGAGCTTAAGCTCAACCGTCTAGGAAAACACTCAAACGTCCGAGGCTTAGGTAATAAAATTCCAGAACCCAGGGCCAGACGTCTGAGGTTTATCCCTAGATGTCTGAGCGACCTGGAATGAATTTCCAAAGCTTCAGCTCAGACGTATATGAAAACCCTCAGACGCCCGGCGCTGTCAAATTCTACATATTGCTTATTTTTATGTGGATTTTCAATTTTTATCGATTTGTGATGATCCGAATAGTTATTGTCATTCATTATCAACTTTGATGATTTCTTTTATGGATTTTTGGTGTTTCCATTTGATGGATTCGATATCGATTTCCTTAGTTTTGATTCACGTTATTAAAATGTGGATTTTTGTGATAGATTGTTTTCGTTTTTGCGATTTGTCACTTTAAAATACGAAATTATTTATACTTCTAGTAGCTACTAAAACTCTTTCATAAAAATGATTTCAACACTACTTTTAATACAAAACTCTTTTTTCTTAAAAACCATTTACCAATCTATTAGTATATACAAACCTTTACTTCATTCAAATGAGAAATCCAATTAAACGACTTAGCAAAACAAGTAGTATGAAACGCTTGCGCTTACTTCATTGGTTAATTCTTAGACTTGTTCGGTTGAAATCTTGTGACAATTTTCGAGTGGAAATCTACAATTTGTTCGTAAATATTTAAGTTAAGCTAGTGGTTTGGGACATGAAGCTAAACTCATCTATTTACTGGCTTGGCGTAATTTACACTTATTGATCTATGATGATCATTTTATGGTTTAGACTAGCGATATGCGACGACACTTTGTCCAAATGGAGGAATATACCCCATTCTATGGAGCTTCGACTCAACTTGGTGGGGTAGCGACCCATGGTCTTTTGACCGTTCGTGGAGCAATCGACTCAATGAGTCTATGCATGGGGCTTATCTTTTTAGGTGCGTCAATGTTCGTCTCATTCCTCCTCAATGTGGGACTGTACCTTATATTTTTATGGGTTAGCGACCCATGGGAGAGCGTCTGATTTGTTATACATACGTTGGTGAGTTTTCATGCTTCCGTTTGTGATAGGCCTCCCCCTTTATGTTTTCTGGATTTCTAATTATTGATTTCTAGAATTTATGTTTCACCAATTTTTTTGATTTGCATTGATAAGCTCTATCAATATTTGTGATTTGGTGAATGAAATAAAGAATATAACATTATTTTTGAAAATTTGAGAAAACTTAAGATATTATATGATTTTTACTGTAATCATATATTTTTGTTGTATCTCTTATACTATCTCATCTTACATGATAATTATGGCTAGACTGATCCATTTATTATTTTTCTTCTTAAATAATATTCGGGTCAGACCAAGGTGTTTCAGGTGCTTCCACTTGACTTCTTAGCAAGGATTAGCTTCTGACTTTTGGCTAACTACTTTAACTTAGTAGTTTTTGTCTTTCATGTATACGAGATAGAGTCTCTTTAACGTATACTTATTCTTTTGGGTAGTATATGTACCTATTATTTTGGCATGTAGTGGATCTTGTATGACCACTACTACGATCCTCATTATCTAACAACAGTTGTTCTCGAGAAAACGTGGCTAGCTCATCAAAGTTGATGGATCGGTACCGATCCATAGATATGGATTGGTACCGATCCATAAGGTCTTCTTATGCACCAATTTTGATATTTCATGACATGGTGACTTTTTGTTTGCTTCATGATTTCTATCTTGTTTACACGGTTATGAGCATGTTTCTAGGCTAATAAGATGGATTGGTAGAAGAGTGGAGTTGCTGATTTCAAGTGCTTGAGAAGATCAATAGAGAGTTGCATGCGACCGATGTTCTGGAACTTGAAATAGGCCTGTGAATATGAGGAAGTAGGAACAAAATGCATGAGACCTTATGGTCTTGCTTCCATCTTTTGACTCTGATTGTACTTGACTTCTAGACTCCGTAGCTATCTCTCTGGGCTATCTGCCTTGATAGCTTTCAAGTTCAACTTGTCTAGTCCATTCAAATATCGCCTAGTCAAAAGGTCGGATAACACTTGCCCCCTAAAATACATCTTGTTTCAAACATGATGTGCTTTTAATCGAGACAAGTCGGGATTGCCATATAGGACTCTTATCCATTCTTCGAATAGTCGTTATTCTTCTTTCAGGTCGCTCCAATAAAGAGCCATCCATTTATTGTGACGCTTTACCATCATTTGGTGCTACAAAACAGGAGTGTGCTCTCATGATCTGTCATTCCAAGCTTAGCAATTTTGAACTAGTTCGTTTTATAGATCTTTTAGGTTTGAATCTACCTTCTTCTAATTCAGTTATGGAATATTGAATACGCACATGTCATGTATATACACGCACATTCTCATGGAGTTCCTTGAGCATATGCACATACACATGCATGCACATATGAGTCATAACCATTTTTTATTGGATCATTCGGTATCGATCCATGGGCATAGAACAGTACTGATTAGAGCCTTAAAAATAGGCTACTTTGTTGCCTGAAATGTGGGATCGGGGGCATTATATACCCTTTACAACCATTTCTCTCTTCATTTTTTAATTCTTCGATTCAAACTTGAGTTTTGATTTGTCGTTGCAGTAATTTGCTTGCAAAATTGAACCACCGCTGCTTCTCAAGATGCTGCCTCCACCACTAGACTTCGATCGCCACTTGCCTTGCCTTAATTGAACCCGAACCATCATTCTAGGCCCGATCCAACACTCAAACAATCCCATGGATTTGAGCCAACATTCGAATAGATCATTTCCTTTGATCTCTGGCACTCTTAGGTAGGCGGTGATGGTGATGGAGAGGCTGGTTGATCTTCAAACTGATGACCAAATTTTATATCATGGAATAAAGTGAATAAGCAGGCCAAAATCCCTCCAAGAGGTTGGATTGGTACGAATCCAACCCTTGTTAGATTTTTGAGCTTCAAACTTAAGAACTTTGTATGATTAACTAATCACTCGAGTTATGTCAAACTCCATCTCCTGAGTTCTAAAGCATTTCTGAAGCGTGGTCGATGATGTAAGTCCGTTGGGACAGTTGGTGATGATGGTCACTTCGGATAGCCTCCCGACTTTTAAATAAACTATTGCACAATACCGAAAATCGACGCTGCACAATACTATAGCTTAGATCGCACTACATTGTTTTATCACGTACATTATGGGGGCACGACTTTTACTCTTTCTAATATAACTTGTATATTGAGCTTTGATAGTAATGGGTCATAGGCATTCTGAGCATCTCTCCGCTCAAGTTACAGGCCCATCAATCTCTAGATATGCCAAATTAGATACCTAGTCAAGCTCAATTACGGTTCCATCTGCATGACGAACTCCGTTACAGCCTATACCTTAACATGAGAATTTACAAGCAAAACAACCTACTCTAGAGGTTCCAATTGAGCCTGTGAAAGGGCCAACGGTCGAAGATGCTCTCGACTTACTTGACAATGCTATTATATTGGACGATCTAGCAGATTCTATATCATCTAAAATTGAGGAGTGACCACTTAGGAGGATTTGCAAGAAACGTGATATCCCATTTGAGGATGTGCTTGTTCCTACGAGCCACCAATGGGCATATCATTCTCCAGACGGGTATACAACATGCAACAAATACATGTGCTTGGCAGGATGTGTGACACCATTCAACCATTTTATCCCATGAGTCTTGCACTTTATGTGGCCGACTCCTGCTTAGCTCCATCCAAATAGCTACGTATTCCTTCATAGCTTGTTTATAATCTTTGCTTGCCATTTCAATTGGGTTCCTAGTAATCAAGAGATTTGACATCTATTCAGCTTCAACCACCACAAGGGAAAATTCCCTCGTTTTTTTAGAACCATCCAGGGGTTGCCGAATGTGGTTGGCACCTGGAATAAACTGAGCTATTTAAAGGACAAATTGTTTTTTGTTCATTGTCTTCTTGGATTTGCACAGCAATGGTTGTTTACATGTAGGTTCCATTCGTGTCCTTTAATACAAGTCTAGGTTTATAGTTCTGCTATCACTAAACCTCTTTGTCATTCCAGGCCTAGCAATGCTGTTCTGGTAGAGATTCTCCATTAACTTTATGAAATTCCAAAGGCAAAGAGAGGCTATAACATTACTTAGTGACGAGAATCTATGAGATTATAACTTGTTGGACCCAGAGTGTAGTATCGGTCTTGCTTTAGAAGCCATTGATAGTAATGAGGATGATTCTTCATATGGAAATAATGTAGACCGTTCACCAGTGTCCTCAGTTCGATGTCCAGTTATCGAGAGTCAAGAAGTAGGAAAACACTTTAAAAAAGGTGAAATGACGGAGTTGGCTGTAATGACGATGATGTGAGCCATGATGCATCTATTGATGAGGGCGACAATGAATAACAACCTCTTTACACAAGAAGTCTGAAGATTAGAATAGCTAGAAGACAGACATCGATCATGCCTCCGTCAGCTATAGCTGCATTTGAAACTCCTATAGTGCCTTTTGGGGATATATATGCTAGTTTGAGGCCAATTCCAAATGATATTCCTTTGTATGGCCTAAGCAACATGAGCATTGGGGATGTTGGATCCCCTACTCGTTTCCAAGAGATATTCCTTCAACTTGAGCAAAGGGACTACTCCTGTCAGCAAGATTCTTAACCACGGTCCATTGGGGGGACACTCAGATACTTGCATGCAAATGCATTGCACATTACTCAGCTTGCATCGCGTTCTTGTCTTGTCAAGGCTGATTTGTCTTTGTTTCATTTGCAGGTTCAATGGAATGGCATAGTTTGTACGAGGATCTTGAGGATTAGATGGCTTATCAATGAGACGTAAATCAAGTGCATGCCCTTATAAATCCAGTGATGATTCGGGTTCTAGTCGACATTCGAGTAGTGAAAGAGGAGGAAAAGAGAAGAATTATAGCTCATATGACTCGTCATTAGGGCATCGATCTAGATCCAAGTCTCCCCAATCTAGGTGTTCGGACAAGCACTCCAGCCATCACGATGATGTTCCTTAAGATGACCCCCCTTGTGCTTCCCTTTCTACAAAGCAAACAACACCGTCTCATACTTTCAAACATTTTGATCGATCATCAAAGTCCGCTGCTTTTGATTCCTCTCGACAAAAAGTTGGTAAAATGCCTATTAAGCAGCCTACTGAATAGATTATTGTTAAGCAGAGCAGCCGGTCGCTTCTAACCCTCAGATAGCTAAATTGCAATGTCACTTCCCAAAAATCAATTTTAAAGGCTGTAATTTTGTTCCCTATCAGAAGGATATTCCTCTGGTAAAAGATCAGATGGTGGCATATGTCTGAGACGTGTATGATTAGTATTACATTTGGAGGCTGTTAGTTAAGAAGATCTTTGGATATGCCGAGAGTGTGGAGACTGAGGCTGTAGGATTGCAATTTACAACGAGTTAAAATGATGAGACCATCCCCCACCTTGATGAAGAGGTTGCTTAGTTGAAGAAGGCGAAGGAGGATACCGATCAAAAAGTCAAGGACTAAAATGCGACGATCGAGCAACAAAGAAAAGATCATTTAAACCAAGTTGAATATGTTCATCATAGGAATTTTGAGCTGGCTGAAGAGGTGAAAGGGCCGAAGACACAACTCGAAAAAGGAAGAAAGAGCAGAACGAAGCCCTTCAAACAACTCAAAGCAACCGTAACGAGTTTCTTGATGCTCACTAGCAAAGATATGATGCGTTGGACAAGGCTAAAAAAGTGGATGAGTTGGTGCAGCCGTAGAGAGGCGGGTCAATGATAGGATTGAGCCATTAATCACAAATTTCAACGCTAACGTACTCTAGTTTAGAGATTTGGCATGGCTTAGCAATGCCAATTCTCGAGCTCTAGCATTGGCATAGAACCAGATCGTGCTAGAAGAGAAACAACATTCAGAAGGAGGTGAAGTAAATTTTGCAAAGCTAGAGAACGAGATTCTAAGTCCAGTAGGAATTGAGGTGCTCAAAGCAGGTGAGCTTATCTTACACTCGGATTTGGCTACTACGGTTCAGAAAGATCAAGCTGAAGGCTCCTACACTACTTCTCAAGATCTCACTACAGACCTCACTTTTGGGCGTTCAGCTGCATCCATCGTTCAGTTTGTGCCTTCATGCAATCTGAATGTTCTGTAGATATTGAAAATGAGCATGCTATTTCCAATCCATGAGAGGAATTAGAACGACACACTCTCCTACACAGAGCCTCAATCTGGCAGAGGTATATCGTTGACCTCATTCGTATTTGAGAGTGCTTAGATGGCACCGGTCGATATCATTAATCTCTCCTTTGATCATTCTCAAATTATAGGTCAGCCTTCAATTTTCTCCCAAAAGAGGGAGGTATATACGTGGACCCGACTCCCATGAGTTGGCATAAGGTGGCTAAAACAGGAGTGATTCTGGGCCAGTGAGGTAGCTCCTTTTATCGTACACACTCCTTCGATACCATTCTATTACTTTGTGATTGATTTGGTCCCTTTTGATTTTTGGGGGTGTGGCTCCAGGTGGGCGGTAGCTACGCGCTATGCGTCACCACCAGTCCGGATAGTAATTGGTATATCTACCCTGGCATTGCCTAGTTGTGCCGTGTCACCTACCCTAGTGCACCTTGTACAAGTTTGGTTTTCTCCCGTAGCCCGTGGAGTATTTATGGTAGTCTAAAGTAAGTTTATTTTACTAATAGACATCATTATAATACCATATATTATTACATAGTAGATAGTATGACAGATCCTTAGGAGATGTAAATCCCGAACATCTCTTAAGTTACTGCACTCACGTTGACACTGGATAGGAGATGTCAAATCCCGTAAACATCTCTGACGCCGTTCCACTCATATTATTTACCGTTGATTTAACTTACATAAGATCTTTTAGCTCTGACTCGAGTGTTTTGTATTTTCAATTCGCTCGGTCAGTCTGAGCATTACAGGATTTGAAGACTTTATTTTGGAGGACGAAGATGAAGATATTATTATTATTATAAACTATGTTATTCCACTGCATCACACTGTTCCGCTGTATTGTTATTTATTATTCTTTGGTATGTGTAACTTTGATTTTGGGTTGTATAAATATAATCAAATGTTTTGTAAAACAACTTCATGAACTGTTATTTGGTTATTATATTTTGTCATTCCGCTGCGAGATTCTATTTTGTTTTCTTTCTTTCTTCCTTTTCCTTATTCACCCCAATAACAATTCGCCCTTTTGTATGGTTTGAGTCTGACGTGTGTGGTTTATCGTCGATTTAAAATGTACAAAAAGGTGGGTCGTTACAAAGCATATGACCGAAAATTCAAAAATGTTATCAAATATAACATACATCGATGGTGGAATGGTAACTTTTGGAGATAACTCAAAAGGATATGTCGGGGGCATTGGAGAAGTCATAAGCTCTGGTATTTCTAACTCTCCTATTGTAACAAATGTTTCGCTAGTAGAAAATCTAAAATACAACCTACTTAGCATTAGTCAATTATGCGATAAAGGTTTTCACAAAAAAGATAGATGTAATATTTTCGACAATGGCAAACAACTTATATTTGATGGCTTTAGAAACAAAAATATTTATGTTTTAAACAAGAATATAAATCAAAATTCATATTTATGCTTAACACCAAACATGACGATCCATGATTGTGGCATAAACGATTTTGTCATATTAATTTTAAATATATTAATAAATTAGCAAAATATGAGCAAGTTAGAGGTTTACCTAAAAAATTACAAAGTAAAAAAATTTATGTGACGATTGTTAAATTGGAAAACTAAAGAAAAGCTCGTTTAAATCTAAAAATAATATTTCTACAAAACAACTATTAGAATTATTACATTTAGATTTATTTGGTCCAACTTTAGTGCGATCTATAAATCACAACAAATATGTCTATGTAATAGTTGATGATTTCTCAAGATTTACATGGACTTTATTTTTAAAACATAAAAGTGACACCTTTGGTATGTTTAAATTTTTTTTCTAAAAGAATTAAAACACAAATGGATTTGAAAATTAAGAATATTCGAAGTGATCACGGTGGAGAATTCGAAAATGATCTTTTTACTAATTTTTGTAATAAAAAAGGTATAAGTCATAATTTTTCTTTTCCCCGCACACCTCAACAGAATGGTGTAGTAGAAAGAAAAAATCATACGTTACAAGAATGTGCACGAACACTATTAAATAGTAGTGGTCTACTTGCTCAAGGTTATAATCAAGAAGAAGGTATCGAATATGATGAAACCTTTGCTCCGGTAGCAAGATTAGAGGTCATACATACATTACTCGCTTTTGCAAATTATCGTAATTTTAAACTATTTCAAATGGATGTCAAAAGATGTGACGCCCCATCTCTATACTCATGCTAGCCATGGACACCACTGGGTAATGTCGTCGACTAGCATGAAAAATAAGGCTGTTGAGGAGCGACCATCCATGTAATGGCTTTGTGCGAGTACCAATATGTCAGATGG
This sequence comes from Allium cepa, assembly GCA_030765085.1. NCBI lineage: Eukaryota > Viridiplantae > Streptophyta > Magnoliopsida > Asparagales > Amaryllidaceae > Allium > Allium cepa. Next base: position 601,595,151 of record CM060929.1, on the reverse strand, counting down.
TATGTCACACATTTCATTTTAAGAGGAAATCCGACATATCAAATACAAACTCAAAGCTACTTATGTGGTCTTCAGAAATAAATATAGAAACAGGCATAACACAAATCAGTCACAGATATCCATATCACAAAGGCGGAAATAGATATGAATATACAACATAAAAGTGTACATCAAAGTAGTGGTCATACAAGATCCACTACATCACAAAAGAATTGGTACAAGTGCTAGACAAAAGAATATGTATACAACAAGAAGTCTTTATCTCGAATGTATGACAACAAAAACTACCAAATCTAAAGTAGTTAGACAAAGTCAGATGATGGTTCTAGATAAGTAGTCAAGCAGAAGCACCTGTAACATCTCGGTCTGACCCGAGTATTATTTAATAAAAAATAATAAACCGATCAGTCTAGATATAAATATCAGATAAAATGAGATAGGATACGAGATATGACAAAAATATATGATAATAATAATGCCATACTATGAAAAGTATACATTAGATAACAACAAAAATCATACAACAACTCGAATATTCTCAAACACCAAAAAGAATGTCATATTCTTTATTTTATTCACCAAACCACAAATATTGACAAATATATCAACGCCAATCACAAAATTGGTGAAACGTAAATTCTAGAAATCATCAATTAGAAATCCAGAAAACACAAAGGGGGAGGCCTATCATAAACGGGAGCATGAAAACTCACCAACACGTGCATCACAAATGGGTCGCTAACCATAGATCCGGTGCAACGACGTAGTACAATAACGGTATGCCCAAGGAACCTGAAACTCGAATAATTCGAAACAACGACGTAGTACAGTAACGGTACGTCCGATGAGCCGAACTCCCTAAAAGAACATGGGTCGCTAGCCAACAAAAATGGGTCGAAACTCTAAAGAACCCATAGGTCGTTAGCCTATGAAAGAAATGAGACGAAAATCAATAAAACGAGATATAGTCCCCTACGTGGACAAAGAGACATCGCATAACGCTAGCCTAAATCACAAAATGACCATCATCGATCATCAAGAAGTGTCGATTACATTAAGCTAGTAAATAAATGAGTTTAGCTTCATGCCCATAACCACTGGCTTAACTTAAATATTTACGAATAAATTGTAGATTTCCACTCGAAGATTGTCACAAGATTTTCAATCGAACGAGTCTAAGAATTAACCGACAAAGTAAACACAAGCGTTTCATATTGCTTGTTTTGCTAAGTCGTTTAATTGGATTTCTCGAATGAATGAGGTAAAGGTTTGTGTATACTAATAGACCACAGAAAACAAAAGTAAAACAATCAATCGCCAAAAATTCACAGTCGAAGACGTGAATCAAGTCCAAAGAAATCGATACCAAATCCATCAAAACGGATATTCCCAAAAATCCAAAGAAAGAAGTCATCAAAGTCGATAATAAGCGATGACAACTGATTGGATTGACAAGAATCGATTAAAAATTGGAATTCCTCACAAAAAGGCAAAATTGGCTAAGAGAACCAGGTTCAGTCGACTGATCCTATGCCTGGAAACTTTCGAGTTCCTGGTCCAGTCGACTGTACAGAACCCAGAAACTTTCAGTTTTCAGGTTCAGTCGATTGAACCTTGTGGTCAGTTGACTAATACTGGCACTGAAATTTTTCTGGTTCCAGGTTCAGTCGACTGACCTTACAGTTCAGTCGACTGAACTGTCAAATGCAGTATTTCCACCCTAGCCCCAAGAAGGGCAAAAATCCTAATTGGACCCGATCGAACGAGCAACAGAGACTAGGGATTTATGCCAAGCGACCACCAAGCCTTATAGGCTCTTCGACACATCCCAAAAACATGTTCAAACATCAAAGATAGGATTTTAAAGATTTTTGACTTCAAACACCAAAATTGGAATATTCATCAAACTAATTCAATTCAAAGGCAAATAGATAAGGAATAGTTGTTAGGAATTACTACCTAACAACTATCAAAGATATAGACATAGATGTGAGTTCAAAAACTCACCTTTTACTCAAAACAAAAATGAGAAGCTATAAGGCAAGGCAAGAACAACCACTCTTCAATTTTAACCCAAGAAGCTTCACTCTAAGCTTATAAGAAAGACATTTCCTAAGTTAATGTTTAGGAAATTTCTGAAATTGAAGAGGAATTGAGATGGAGAAGATGAAGAGAATGCTTAACTAAGCTTCTCCTTGATTTCTAGCTTGAAGTTGATAATTCCTAAGAGAATTAGGGCTTAGGAATTCCTAAGTTCTTTTCTCTTCCCCCATTTTTACTAAAGCTTTAGTGTTAGGAAATATTATGAAGGAATAAAGAGGAGTGGAGTGGAGTTGGGTTAATATGTTGGGTAAATGAGCTGAAACCCAAAGCCCTAAATGAAAACATCAAAATTTTAATCAACTCCAAACATATCGATGTTTATACTTAAAAAGGTCGCAAACATTGTTTTGAACTCATGGAAGTGGTTTCGAGTCCTAATTCGACTGTTTGCAAAAAGTGACATTTTGGACTGAAATCCGGCCAACGATGTTATATTTAAATAAAATATTTGAATATAAAATCGTAAAATATGCGGGTTGTTACAGACTCCCTTCCTTAAAGAAATTGGGTCCTCGCAATTCTTAAGAAGAAAATAATGAACACAAAAAGAAATTTGAAATAAGAAGTTCACCTTTAAGGAGCATGAGAGAGTAAGTCTGGATGCGTTCGCTCGATGAATTCTCTAGATTTCCAAGAGCAATCTTTAGGATTTGAGGATCATTGAACTTTCACAAGAGGAATGTCTTTATTTCGAAGGTGTTAACCTCCGTAGCAATGATTCGAATAGGCTGTTGATCATAAGTCAAATTAGGCGAAACTTCAATTTCTTCAGCAACACCGGGCTTAAGAATAGAATCGGAATCTCGAAGGCATTTCCATAATTAAGAGACATGGAATACATCATGAATAGCAGAAAATTGAGCCGGTAATAAGAGGCGATAAGCCATGGAACCAATGCGTTCAGTGATGGAAAATGGACCAATATATCGAGGTGCTAATTTTTCCGATCGACTAAAACGCAGAACACCGTTCATAGGTGAAACACGAATAAACACAAAATCTCCCACAAAAAATTCTATTTTTCCTTCTTCGATTATCTAAATAGGACTTTTGTCTACTTTAAACTTCTTTCATTCTATGACGCATAAGGTTTATCTTTCCTGTGGCATCACGAATGAAATCTGGACCTAAAACCGGTTTCTCACCGGTCTCAAGCCAACAAGAAAGAGATCGGCATGGCCTTTCATAGAGTGCCTCAAAAGGTGCTATACCAATACTAGATTGGAAGCTTTTATTATAGGAAAACTCATAAAGAGAAATATAATCTTCACAACTTCCACCAAAATCAATAACACATGCATGAAGAAGATCTTTAAGAGTTTGATTCACACGCTAGGTTTGTCCATCGGACTGAGGATGATAAGCGGTGCTAAAATTAAGCTTCGTTCCCAAAGCTTTTTGAAAACTCTTCCAAAATCCACTAGTAAACAATGGATCACGATCACTAACAATAGAAGTAGGAACTCCATGAAATTTAACAATTTCTTTAATATAAAGTTTGGCCAAGAGAGATACGGTCTGATTAGACTGAACGGGAATAAAATGTGCGGATTTTGTAAGTCTATCCACAATCACCCATAAACTGTCACGACCCGAACGAGAACGGGGAAGACCGTCAATAAAGTCCATGGATACTTTCTTCCACTTCCAAATTGGAATGTCTAGAGGTTGCAATGACCCACCGGGCCTTTTATGCCCGGCCTTAACGAGTTGGCAAGTCATGCAACGCTTAATGAAGTTAGCAATATCAGATTTCATTCCATTCCAATATAAAATCGCTTCATATCCGCGTACATTTTACTACTTAGGTTGCTTAAGGTTATAATCAAGAAGAAGGTATCGAATATGATGAAACCTTTGCTCCGGTAGCAAGATTAGAGGTCATATATACATTACTCGCTTTTGCAAATTATCATAATTTTAAACTATTTCAAATGGATGTCAAAAGATGTGACGCCCCATCTCTATACTCATGCTAGCCATGGACACCACTGGGTAATGTCGTCGACTAGCATGAAGAATAAGGCTGTTGAGGAGCGACCATCCATGTAATGGCTTTGTGCGAGTACCGATATGTCAGATGGTATGTCACACATTTCATTTTAAGAGGAAATCCGACATATCAAATACAAACTCAAAGCTACTTATGTGGTCTTCAGAAATAAATATAGAAACAGGCATAACACAAATCAGTTACAGATATCCATATCACAAAGGCGGAAATAGATATGAATATACCACATAAAAGTGTACATTAAGGTAGTGGTCATACAAGATCCACTACATCACAAAAGAATTGGTACAAGTGCTGGACAAAAGAATATGTATACATCAAGAAGTCTTTATCTCGAATGTATGACAACAAAAACTACCAAATCTAAAGTAGTTAGACAAAGTCAGATGATGGTTCCAGATAAGTAGTCAAGCAGAAGCACCTGTAACATCTCAGTCTGACCCGAGTATTATTTAATAAAAAATAATAAACCGATCAGTCCAGCTATAAATATCAGATAAAATGAGATAGGATACGAGATATGACAAAAACATATGATAATAATAATGCCATACTATGAAAAGTATACATTAGATAACAACAAAAATCATACAACAACTCGAATATTCTCAAACACAAAAAAGAATGTCATATTCTTTATTTTATTCACCAAACCACAAATATTGACAAATATATCAACGCCAATCACAAAATTGGTGAAACATAAATTCTAGAAATCATCAATTAGAAATCCTGAAATCATAAAGGGGAGGCCTATCATAAACGGGAGCATGAAAACTCACCAACACGTGCATCACAAATGGGTCGCTAACCATAGAGCCGGTGCAACGACGTAGTACAATAACGGTATGCCCAAGGAACCTGAAACTCGAATAATTCGGAACAACGACGTAGTACAGTAACGGTACGTCCGATGAGCCGAACTCCCTAAAAGAACATGGGTCGCTAGCCAACAAAAATGAGTCGAAACTCTAAAGAACCCATAGGTCGTTAGCCTATGAAAGAAATGAGACGAAACTCAATAAAACGAGATATAGTCCCCTACGTGGACAAAGAGACATCGCATAACGCTAGCCTAAATTACAAAATGATCATCATCGATCATCAAGAAGTGTCGATTACATTAAGCTAGTAAATAAATGAGTTTAGCTTCATGCCCATAACCACTGGCTTAACTTAAATATTTACGAATAAATTGTAGATTTCCACTCGAAGATTGTCACAAGATTTTCAATCGAACGAGTCTAAGAATTAACCGACAAAGTAAACACAAGCGTTTCATATTGCTTGTTTTGCTAAGTCGTTTAATTGGATTTCTCGAATGAATGAGGTAAAGGTTTGTGTATACTAATAGACCACAGAAAACAAAAGTAAAAACAATCAATCACCAAAAATTCACAGTCGAAGACGTGAATCAAATCCAAAGAAATCGATACCAAATCCATCAAAACGGATATTCCCAAAATCCAAAGAAAGAAGTCATCAAAGTCGATAATAAGCGATGACAACTAATTGGATTGACAAGAATCGATTAAAAATTGGAATTCGTCACAAAAAGGCAAAATTGGCTAAGAGAACCAGGTTCAGTCGACTGATCCTATGCCTGGAAACTTTCGAGTTTCTGGTCTAGTCGACTGTACAGACCCCAGAAACTTTCGGTTTTCAGGTTCAGTTGATTGAACCTCGTGGTCGGTTGACTAATACTGGCACTGGAGTTTTTCTGGTTCCAGGTTCTGTCGACTGACCTTACAGTTCAGTCGACTGAACTGTCAAATGCAGTATTTCCCGCCTAGCCCCAAGAAGGGCAAAAATCCTAATTGGACCCGATCGAACGAGCAACAGAGACTAGGGATTTATGCCAAGCGACAACCAAGCCTTATAGGCTCTTCGACACATCCCAAAAACATGTTCAAACATCAAAAATAGGATTTTAAAGATTTTTGACTTCAAACACCAAAATTGGAATATTCATCAAACTAATTCAATTCAAAGGCAAATAGATAAGGAATAGTTGTTAGGAATTACTACCTAACAATTATCAAAGATATAGACATAGATGTGAGTTCAAAAACTCACCTTTTACTCAAAAACAAAAATGAGAAGCTATAAGGCAAGGCAAGAACAACCACTCTTCAATTTTAACCCAAGAAGCTTCACTCTAAGCTTATAAGAAAGACATTTCCTAAGTTAATGTTTAGGAAATTTCTGAAATTGAAGAGGAATTGAGATGGAGAAGATGAAGAGAATGCTTAACTAAGTTTCTCCTTGATTTCTAGCTTGAAGTTGATAATTCCTAAGAGAATTAGGGCTTAGGAATTCCTAAGTTCTTTTCTCTTCCCCCATTTTTACTAAAGCTTTAGTGTTAGGAAATATTATGAAGGAATAAAGAGGAGTGGAGTGGAGTTGGGTTAATATGTTGGGTAAATGAGCTGAAACCCAAAGCCCTAAATGAAAACGTCAAAATTTTAATCAACTCCAAACATATCGATGTTTATACTTAAAAAGGTCGCAAACATTGTTTTGAACTCATGGAAGTGGTTTCGAGTCCTAATTCGACTGTTTGCAAAAAGTGACATTTTGGACTGAAATCCGGCCAACGATGTTATATTTAAATAAAATATTTGAATATAAAATCGTAAAATATGCGGGTTGTTACAGACTCCCTTCCTTAAAGAAATTGGGTCCTCGCAATTCTTAAGAAGAAAATAATGAACACAAAAAGAAATTTGAAATAAGAAGTTCACCTTTAAGGAGCATGAGAGAGTAAGTCTGGATGCGTTCGCTCGATGAATTCTCTAGATTTCCAAGAGCAATCTTTAGGATTTGAGGATCATTGAACTTTCACAAGAGGAATGTCTTTATTTCGAAGGTGTTAACCTCCGTAGCAATGATTCGAATAGGCTGTTGATCATAAGTCAAATTAGGCGAAACTTCAATTTCTTCAGCAACACCGGGCTTAAGAATAGAATCGGAATCTCGAAGGCATTTCCATAATTAAGAGACATGGAATACATCATGAATAGCAGAAAATTGAGCCGGTAATAAGAGGCGATAAGCCATGGAACCAATGCGTTCAGTGATGGAAAATGGACCAATATATCGAGGTGCTAATTTTTTCGATCGACTAAAACGCAGAACACCGTTCATAGGTGAAACACGAATAAACACAAAATCTTCCACAAAAAATTCTATTTTTCCTTCTTCGATTATCGAAATAGGACTTTTGTCTACTTTAAGCTTCTTTCATTCTATGACGCATAAGGTTTATCTTTCCTGTGGCATCACGAATGAAATCTGGACCTAAAACCGGTTTCTCACCGGTCTCAAGCCAACAAGAAAGAGATCTGCATGGCCTTTCATAGAGTGCCTCAAAAGGTGCCATACCAATACTAGATTGGAAGCTTTTATTATAGGAAAACTCATAAGGAGAAATATAATCTTCCCAACTTCCACCAAAATCAATAACACATGCATGAAGAAGATCTTCAAGAGTTTGATTCACACGCTCGGTTTGTCCATCGGACTGAGGATGATAAGCGGTGCTAAAATTAAGCTTCATTCACAAAGCTTTTTGAAAACTCTTCCAAAATCCACTAGTAAACAACGGATCACGATCGCTAACAATAGAAGTAGGAACTCCATGAAATTTAACAATTTCTTTAATATAAAGTTTGGCCAAGAGAGATACGGTCAGATTAGACCGAACGGGAATAAAATGTGCGGATTTTGTAAGTCTATCCACAATCACCCATAAACTGTCATGACCCGAACGAGAACGGGGAAGACCGTCAATAAAGTCCATCGAGACTTTCTTCCACTTCCAAATTGGAATGTCTAGAGGTTGCAATGACCCACCGGGCCTTTGATGCCCGGCCTTAACGAGTTGGCAAGTCATGCAACGCTTAATGAAGTTAGCAATATCAGATTTCATTCCATTCCAATAATAAAATCGCTTCATATCCGCGTACATTTTACTACTACCGGGATGATCGGTAAATTTGAAACGATGAGAATCTTCTAAAATATCTTTACGAAGATTACCAATATTCGTCACAATAAGTCTGCCAAATTTTCGAATACCGCCACGTGCATCAATTCAAAGTCTTTCAAACCATCAATATTACTATCTCGACAATTTTGGCTAAGAACCAATTTGGGATCATGCATTTGAGCTTCAAGAATGCGGTCTAAAAGAGAAGGGTGAGTCTCGAGACTACATAAAACAAGAGATGAACATGAATCGGATTCATGATCTCGAATCTCACAAGTGGACAAAATCTTGAGATCATTCCATTCAGATATCATCATAGAATTAACCGCTTGTTGTTTTCGACTAAGGGCATCGGCAACGCGATTTCCGTTTTCGGGAGTATAAAGAATATCAAGATATAAGATGCAAGGAACTCAAGCAACGCTGTTGATGCAAATTAAGTTCCTTTTCAGAAAATAAATACTTCAAAGATTTATGGTCGGTATAGAGAACAAATTTCTCCCCCAAAAGATAATGGCACCAAATTCTAAGGGCGAAATAATAGCCACATGCTCTAAATCATGAGTGGCGTATCTAGTCTCGGCAGGCTTTAATTGCCTAGAAGCATAAGCAATAACACATTCCCTTTGCATGAGAATGGCTCCCAAACCAATACGATTAGCATCGGTATAAACAATAAAGTCTTGGTTTCCCTCAGGAATCACAAGAATAGGAGCATCAAAAAGGATTTTTTTAATTTCTGAAACGAAGCTTCACATTTGTTTAACCAAATGTATTTAACTCCCTTCTTTTTCAAACTTGTAAGAGGCACAAACATTTTAGAAAAGTCTTTTATGAACCGACGATAATAGCCCGCCAATCCAAGAAAGCTACGAATTTTCGTCACTCTCGGTTTCTTTCAATTTTGAATCGCTTCGATCTTTGAAGGATCCATGGAAATTCCAGATTCAGAAATAATATGTCCAAGAAATTTCACACGAGATTTCCAAAAGTGGTACTTAGAAATTTTTTCTTTCAATTGATTGCTCCTAAAAGTTTCCAACACAATCCGAAGATGTTCTTCATGCTCCTCCTCGGTTTTAGAATAAACAAGAATATCATCTATAAAGATGAGAACAAATCAATCGAGGAAGTCTTTGAAAACTTGATTCATAAGGTCAACGAAATAAGCTGGAGCATTCGTTAAACCAAATGGCATAATAAGCCATTCATAAGATCCATAATGAGTGCGGAACGACGTCAAAGGAATGCTATCCTCTGCAATACGAGGCTGATGAAAACCGGTTGCTAAGTCTAACTGTGAAAAGACTCTAGCACCACTAAGTTGATTGAATAGATCATCAATCCGAGGTAAAGGAAATTTATTCTTGATTGTAAGATCATTAAGCTTGTGGTAGTCAACGCAATTCCCAAGTGTACCATCGAACTTCTTCACAAAAGTAGCCGAAGCTCCCCAAGGAGAGGAACTAGTACGAATAAACTGCTTCGCCTCCAATTTGGATAATTGTTTATGCATCTCCTCATTTTCCTTATTAGACTTACGACAAGGAGGACGAGTTATAGGTAGAGCTCCAGGGATTAGATTAATTCTGAACTCGATTGCTCGCTTAGAAGCTAATCCTAAAACGGGTTCAAATATACTAGGAAATTCGAAAATGACATCTTCCTCATCATCGTTATCGTCATCACGAGGGTTTAGAGAACATAAAGATGCTTCCAATTTGGAATCTGAATCTTTAAGAACAATAGAAATCTTCTTAACAGATTTAGGACGTCGAAGATGAATAGTCCTTGTAAGACAGTGGATATGGGCTTCATAACGGTTAAGCCAATCCATTCCTAAAATCATTCCGAAACCTAAATAACGCATTACATGCAAATCGGCTCGGGATGCATAATCACATAAAATAATCTCGACATCTTCACAAAGTAAAATGAGTGTTGCGGATCCCCTAACCAGATTCGCAATTCTCAAAGAAGTCATCAAGCCCATAACATTTAAAGAAAAGGTATCAACAAGTTATTTTGATATAAAATAATGGGAGATGCACCCATATCAAAAAGAACTCGAATAGGATGATCACAAAACATAATAATGCCATCAAGGATAGAATGAGAAATACCTTGACCACGAGAAGTGTTACTAGGGGCTTGCACAACATTTAGCTTTCCCTCGTTCTTGCTTTGAAGTTTGGGACATAAAGATAAAAGATGACCCCAACTATTACAGTAACGACAAAAGATAGGTTTCAGACATCTATTAGCATAACGGTCCTTAGAACCACAATTGCAGCATTACCCATGACTAGAGGTAGAAGTCTTTGCTACCGGAGTTGCTTGCTTCCCTTTCTTATTGGGTAAGGACCTTTGAACTTAATAGGCCTCTTCTTGTGTTGTTAAAGTTCGATTTGGGATCCACAACTTTAACATCATCTCCTTTATCAGCCTCTTCGAGTCGAAGAGCGATATCAACAAGCCATAGACAAACCTCTGATTTTTCTTCAATGGGGTATTAATGTACTCGACCCCATATTTAGAGAGGGATTCAAAAGATGCAAGTAATCCACCATAGAAGATTCACCTTGAACAAAGTCAATAAAGCGTCGAGCTAAAGTTACTTTTTCAGCTTCCGACACAAACTTCAATTCAAATCTTTCACGGAATTGCTCCCAAGTAAGATCTGCTTCAATAATTTTCAAAATCAGAAGCTCATACCAATCTAATGCTCTTTCTTGGAGCATACTAGAAGCCACTTGGACACGATGTAGATCAATAAGATTCATGCAGGAAAAGATGCGATCGCATGTCCTAAGCCAAGCTTGGACTTCTATGACGCTTTCAGAATCCTTAAATGGCTTCCCACCCAAATTGGTATAATCACCGCATAAGCGTGCAAACCCCGATTTAGGGTGAGTAGGCACTGGGATGGGTTCGACAAATTGAGCTTTCTTTACGAGATCTAAGAGCGGTTGAGCAGACATAAATACTCCATCCCGAGGAGTAGCACTGGATTGACTGACAGCGGGACGGCCTGGTCTAACCATTTCTCTTCTTCTAGAAAGAAAGAAAGAAACAGAAAAAAGTTATTCTCAAATAAATATCAAACAATCATGATTGATAAAACAAGGCATCATAAAAGAAAATAGGATAGAACGGGTCCTAAGACTCGGATAAATCCTAAAGCACGATTCCTAAGAAGGACCTAGGACAATGATCCTTGCTAGATTATTCTATATTGTTCTGAAGTTTGGCTCTGATACCAAGCTGTGATGCCCCACCTTTATACTCACATTAGCCAAGGAGACCACTGGGTAATGCCGTCAACTAGCACGAAGAATAAGGTTGTTGAGGAGCGATCCTCCATGTAATGACTTTGTGCGAGTACCGATATGTCAGATGGTATGTCACGCACTTCATTTAAAGAGGAAATCTGACATATCAAATACAAACTCAAAGCTACTACATACTGGCTATGTGGTCTTCGGAAACAAATATAGAAATAGGCATAACACAAATCAGTCACAGATATCCATATCACAAAGGCAGAAATAGATATGAATATATCACATAAAAGTGTACATCAAAGTAGTGGTCATATAAGATCCACTACATCACAAAAGAATAGGTACAAGTGCTAGACAAAAGAATATGTACACATCAAGGAGTCTCTATCTCGAATGTATAACAAAAAAACTACCAAATCTAAAGTAGTTAGACAAAAGTTAGATGATAGTCCTAGATAAGGAGTCAAGCAGGAGCACTTGCAACATCTCGGTCTGACCCGAGTATTATTTAATAAGAAAATAATAAACGGATCTGTCTAGCGATAAATATAAGATAAAATGAGATAGGATACGAGAAATGACAAAAACGTATGATAATAATAATGCCATACTATGAAAAGTATACATTAGATAACAACAAAAATCATACAACATCTAGAATATTCTCAAACACCAAAAAGAATGTCATTTTCGTTATTTTATTCACCAACCATAAATATTGAAAAATATATCAATGCCAATCACAAAATTGTGAAACAAAAATTCTAGAAATCATCAGTTAGAAATACAGAAATCACAAAGGGGGAGGCCTATCATAAACGAGAGCATGAAAACTCACTGACACGTGCATCACAAACGGGTCGCTAACCCATGGTCGCTAACCATAAAGCCGACGCAACAATGTAGCACAATAACAGTACGCCCAAGGAACCTGAAACTTGAATAATTCAGAACAACAACGTAGTACAGTAGCAGTACGTCCAATGAGCTGAACTTCATAAAAGAACATGGGTCGCTAGCCCATAAAAATGAGTCGAAACTCCAAAGAACCCATAGGTCGTTAGCCTATAAAAGAAATGAGACGGAACTCAATAAAACGAGGTATATTCCCCTACGTGGACAAAGAGATATCGCATAACGCTAGTCTAAATCACAAAATGATTATCATTGATCATCAAGAAGTGTCGATGACACTAAGCTAGTAAACAAATGAGTTTAGCTTCATGCCTCATAACACTGGCTTAACTTAAATATTTACGAACAAATTATAGATTTCCACTCAAAGATTGGCACAAGATTTTCAACCGAACGAGTCTAAGAATTAACCGAAAAAGTAAACGCAAGCGTTTCATACCGCTTATTCTGCTAAGTCGTTTAATTGGATTTCTCGAACGAATGAGGTAAAGGTTTGTATATACTAAAAGATTGGAAAATGGTTTTATAAACGAGCTTTGTATTAAAATAGAGTTGAAATCATCTTTGTGAAAGAGTTTGAATATTTACTACTGGTATAGAAACCTTTGCATTTTAAAGTGACAAACCATAGAAAACGATCGTAGAATCAATCGATCACCAAAAATTCACAGTCGAAGATGTGAATCAAATCCAAAGAAGTCCATACCAAATCCATCAAAATGGATATTTCCAATAATCTAAAGAAAGAAGTCATCAAAGTCGATAATAAGTGATGACAGCTAATTGGATTGACAAGAATCGTTTAAAAATTGGAATCCCTCACAAAAAGGCAAAATTGGCTGAGAGAAGCGGGTTCAGTCGACTGAACTCAGTGGTCAATCGGCTGATCCTATGCCTGGAAACTTTTAGGTTCCTGGTCCAATCGACTGATGCAGAACCCAGAAACTTTCGGTTTACAGGATCAGTCGACTGAACCTTATGGTCAGTCGACTGATACTGACACTAGAATTTTTTGGTTCCAGGTTCAGTCGGCTGACCTTACAGTTCAGTCGACTGAACTGTCAAATGCAATATTTCCAACCTAGCCCCAAGAAGGGGAAAAATCCTAACCAGATGCGATTGAACGGGAAACGGAGACTAGGGATTTATGCCAAGCGACAACACAGCCTTATAGGCTCTTCGACACATCCAAAAAACATGTTCAAACATCAAAGATAGGATTTTAAAGATTTTCAACTTCAAACACCAAAATTGGAATATTCATCGAACCAATTCAATTCAAAGGCAAATAGATAAGGAATGGATGTTAGTAATTACTACCCAACAACTATCAAAGATATAAACATAGCCGTGAGTTCAAAAACTCACCTTTTACTCAAAAACACAAGTCAGAAGCTATAAGGCAAGGAAAGAAGAACCACTCTTCAATTTTAACCCAAGAAGCTTCAGTCTAAGCTCATAAGAAAGACATTTCCTAAGTTAGGTTTAGGAAATTTCTGAAATTGGAGAGGAATTGAGACGGAGAAGATGAAGAGAATGCTTACTTAAGCTTCTCCTTGATTTCTTGCTTGAAGTTGATAATTCATATGAGAATTAGGGCTTAGTAATTCCTAATTTCTTTTCTCTTTTCCCATTTTTACTAAAGCTTGAGTGTTAGGAAATATTATGAGGAATAAAGAGGAGTGTAGTGGAGTTGGGTTAATATGTTGGGTTAATGGGCTGAAACCCTAACCCAAAGCCCTAAATGAAAACATCAAAATTTTAATCAACTCCAAACATATCAATGTTTACACTTAAAAAAGTCGCAAACATCGTTTTGAACTCAATGGAAGTGGTCTCGAGTCCAAATTTGACTGTTTGCAAAAAGTGACATTTCAGACTTAAATCCGACTAACGATGCTATATTTAAATAAAATATTTAAATATACAATCGTAAAATATGCGGGTTGTTACAAAAGTGCTTTTTTAAATGGTTTTATTAAAGAAAACGTATATGTTGAACAACCCACATTGTTTATTCACGAAAATATTTCGACCATGTTTTTAAATTACAAAAAGCCTTATATGGTTTAAAACAAGCCCCGTGTGCCCGGTACGAATGTCCTATAAATTATTTAATTACATCTGGTTTTCAAATAGGTAAAATCGTACAACTTTATTTATTAAACGAGAAAATGACGATATTTTAGTTGTAAAAATTTACATAGACGATATTATTTTTGGTTCAACTAACGAAAATCTTTGTAATCAATTCTCAAATATTATGAAAAATGAATTTGAAATGTCTCACATGGGAGAATTAGATTTCTTCTTAGGTTTATAAATAAAACAACTTGAAAATGGTATTTTTATTCATCAAGAAAAATATTGTAACATTCTATTACGTCATTTTGAAAGGGATAAAACTTCAAGCAAACCAACACCGTTGAGTACTAGTGTTCACATAGAAAAAGATGATAATGGAAAAGATTTCGATGAAAAATTATATCGGAGTATGACTGGCTTCTTTCTCTATTTTACGGCTAGTCGACCCGACATTATGACGAGTGTATGTCTTTGTGCCCGATTCCAAGCAAAACCAAAAGAATCTCACCAAAGAGCTGTTAAACGTATCTTACGATATCTATCTAAGACTAGATATTACAGTTTGGTTTACCCTAAGAGATCATCGTTTGAACTAGTTTCATACAGTGATATGGATTTCGGTGGATGTAAAACAGATCGTAAGAGTACTGGTGGAACAAGTCACTTTACCGAACAATCATTAGTTTCGTGGTTTAGCGAAAAGAAAAATTATGTCTCCTTATCTACTTGCGAAGCCGAATATATTTCAGCAGCTCTAGCATGTGCACAAGTGATATATATGCAACAAACACTTATGGATTTTGGCAAAATTGTCAATAAATCACCAATATATTGTGATAACACGAGTGCAACAAATCTATCAAAAAACCCTGTAAATCACTCACATACTAAACATATAGATATAATACATCATTTTATACGTGACAATGTAGAGAAGGGAATTATTACATTAGAATACATAAATACCGAGAATCAAATAGCAGATATTTTCACAAAATCTCTAAATGAAAAAAGTTTTGTTAAACTACGACGCGATTTAGGAATATGCTCGCTTAATGACCTTCTAAACTAATAACCACATCTTCATTTACTTTATGTTTATCTAAAAGTTTTTTATCCACAAATTAAAATTGATAATTCCTCCACCTTAAAATTTTTTAAGTGGTTATTTTCTGAAAATTACCTATAAATAATTTTTGAAATTATATATAAATCTTTACACAACAAGAAGTGAAGAATATATAGATTTCATTTTTTAACAATATAATATATAATCATGTCTTCTGAAAATTCTCGTTTATCCTTCTCGACACCTACAACAGATACTTAGCGGATACACCTCAATGCCTGTCTACCCCTGTACCAAATCAGGAAACGACGTATAGGTGGTCCTCCTGTCACACGGGATTCACTGCCGATAGCAAGAAGTCCAAACGAGCTCTATTTGTTTCTCCTAACACCAAGGAGAAAATTGATGAGATACATCATAATCAAAAGCAACAAATAGATCTACAACGAGAATTATATTTTGAATAAAAGGTCAAGGCGTGACAATTAAGTTTTTAGGAGTAAGTAGCGATAAAATTTTGTAATTCACAGAGGGAGGATGTACATGAATCACTTCCGATTCCTTGCAGTTCTTTGGATCTCTCATCATCGTATCGTAGACCATTGGATCCTTCACCAAGGCGATTCTCCGATTCTTCGAGAACCCACGAACGTGGAAATATATGGTCTCCACTGAAGGCATGGAGGGATGACAAGTTTGAAGATCGCAAAACTCCATCGACATCTAAATAGATTAAATTATTTTCTTTGTATTTATATCTACATATATTTGTAATTCTGTTTCACAAAAATTGTGCTATTTTTTTTTAAATAAATAAAAGGTCGAAAATAAGCAAGACCCTTCAAATTTAGGCTATTTTTAGAAAAATTGGTCACTTTAGACGTCTGAACATTGCCCTCAGACGTCTGACACTCCGATATCACACAAATTATACACCATCATGCATATGTCAGACGTCTGATATAACCGTCCAAACATTTGAAATTTGTCTCTGCGTGTTGAAAAATAGATACCGGACTATTTCATACGTCTGAACTACGAACCAGACGTCTGAATAAAGTCTTTATCACTATATTCTAAAAAATCATACGTCTACTATTTATACCAGACGTCTGAAAAAACTATCTGTCATTCAGAAATGAAAATTCGATATATTTCAGATGTTTGACAATACAAATAGATGTCTGAAAAATCTCTTTGACTATCAAAATTTTCAACTCGACCAAATCCAGATGTCTACCACAACAAACCAGACGTCTGATTCTATTTACTGTCTTAAAATTAGGTTAAATCAGACATTTGAATTGCCTTTCAAAAATCTGAAATTCAATCGACACTCTTATATGCCTATATTACGTTTATTTTTTTCTTCTCACTATGACTCATTTTATTTCTACAGCAATTTTGAATTTTTGCTTCTCCAAAATCCTTTTCTTCCAAACTTGATCAAATTTTATGGCTCCTAAAACAAAAAAATCCTAAAATCTCTTAGAGAAAACAAGATCAAGCAACTTCCTCAAATCCTCAAGTTTGCTCGGATGATCAAATTGAATGATGGATGAATTGAGTACCACATTCACTCAAGAGATATAAGGATATATAGAAGAAGAAACTTCACACGGGTCCATTTTATAACTTACTCAAGTTCCAAATGTACGATTTATATGAAATGTGTTAAAGTAATGGTTTAGAAACTTTGATATCTTTCAATCCCAATAACATCCAAATTGATCAGTTAGCTATATTTCTCTTCTACGCCAATTTGGATAGCACAGTGGTTTGAAACGCTGAAAACGAAGATAATTGTCTATGGTCTAGCGTTTATGGCAACATAATAAGGTTAACTCTAGGAATCATAGGCAGAACTCTCGGATGTTCTGACACGAGCGAAGATTTATATAATATTCTCGATACGCATTTCAAACCAAGGGACAATATAACACATCAAATATGGAAGGATGAAATGCCTAAATTCGCGTCTAAATATCTATGATCGAAGGCGAGACTTCTTACTCGAATGATCATAAACACTATCATTCTACGCTTTGGAAGTCATGAGCAGATAATGGAGTTAGAACACAAGGCCCTGTATGCTTTATTCAGCAGAACAAGGGTAAACTGGGCTAAATTTATATTTGACGAGCTCAAACTTCTTTGGACTCGATCACGCCCATCGATTATCTATCCCATATACATTATGAGGCTTCTACATGCTCACAACATCCCTTCCTTTTATCTACTTTTGAAGAAAATTTTCCAAAATATGCTTCTACAAAAAATTTCTCACTAATGCACCTACCGGAAAACCCTTCGGAGTTTATATCATTTGAAGAGTGGACGCAACATCGTCAAGCTAGACAAGTTGGGCCTCTACCTCAACCGCACCATGAACCATCATAAGAGGTGGAACAACATTGCAAGACTACTCCTCCTCCTCCTACGCCATTTGATTATACGTCTCACGATGAGATTTTAAAGACTCGAACAGAGACGAATCCAAATGAAAGTATTCAAGATCTCACTCCTCAAAATCAACATATCTTCTCTCGAAATCAAAAGGTTTTGGCTAAGTGTATTGACACTTTGAAACATCTTTTGCCACACGCCTAGCCACAGTTGAAACGTCACTTTCAACTACATTATCGGTTCTCAAAGCGGTTTTTCAATGGGTTCGTGGTCCTACACCACCTTCCGAAGATTGGCGAGCCTTAGTGCCCTCTCCTCCTTCGAAACATTACAAACATCTTGAGAAGAACGAATCTTTAGAACAAGTTCCGACATCTCCTACGAAGCAACCTAGCTCTTCCATAAATGAAGATAAAGGAGATAATCAACAAAAAGCTTCCCCAAAAGACTCATAGATTTTTAGGGATCCATCTTATGTAAAATTGTTAAAAATGTACTCGATTATTGTAAATTAACGAAATTTCTCTTTTGGTATGTTATTTCTGTATATATCTTTGTCTTACCACGATTGGTCCATATTTATTAATTTCTACATTTAAAAAGTTAGATATCCTTTTTGACAATGCCAAGGGGGGATAAATAATACAGATCACAATTAATTATAGAAAGCACATATTCGGGGGAGATTGATAAAATTATATATAAGTACATCCTATAGTTGTCATCATCAAAAAAGGAGAGATTGTTAGGAAATCAAATCTACGGTTTCGATGACAACTACTATACAATGGAAATCGATTATGCATATATATTTCTATACACAGGTACTTGCTAGAGCAACATCACTAGAATGACAAGTACAAGGCTCAAAGAATATTATAAGAGAGTACAAGTCTATAGGATCAAAGAAGTAAGAAGAAAGATGCACAAAACAGACATGCACAATTTTCAGACGTCTAGGTACACAAGCCAGACGTTTGGAAAAGTTCTCTAGAACAACAAAACAAACAGTACCTAATGTCTGGTAGATGCACTCAGATGTCTGAAAATATACTATATACAAAAAATATATAGTATCAGATGTCTGATACAAATAGCAGACGTCTGATTTCGAACTTGGAATTTAAATTCAAATTTCAACTGCCACATTTAAATAGACATCTTCGCTTCTCTTCGCTGCAACTTTTCACCATCAACAGAAGCAACTGTAGGGCACTTGTTAATGGATGAAACTACTCAAGGAACCTCTCTATAACTATATATATCATCAAGAATCAAAGAGAACCTTCACCGAACTTGCTTGCGCTTTCTACTTACGTACTCTGTTATATTCTTGATCTCTAACAATCTATACTTGTATTTCACTCTTCCATATATTCAGATCTTCGCATTCATTATTCTCTAGATATATATTGGAAGCATTTGTACTTATTAGTCAATATCCGTGTTATAGAATACATATTTCACAAGACAATTTATTGTAACCACGGGCGAAGCGAGGGTGTTTGATAGTCGAATTCCGAAGGAGAGCTTCGAGACTAGACATAGGATGGGAGGTCTGAACCAGTATAAAATCCTGGTGTGCTTATTCTATAGTTACCTAGATTATTACTGCTTTATTTGCGTCATATATTTTGTCACATATACTTGCATATACACTACACGATCCACCTAGTAGACTTACAACTTCTACCACCACCACCGTTGATCTTCACCGCCAGAGCCTACTACTGTCAACTTCAGCTACCTCCACATCTCCTCGAGCCAAATCTAGCACTAGAATCGCCGATTGCTTGGATCATTACCAACCTTGTAGATCTCTAACCCTAGCTTGGAAGCTACGAACCCAAAATTGAACCCATTTGTCTTTGACCTAAGATTGGTGATAATGTGGTTATCGTATTGGTGGCGGTTTCCAGTTAATTTGGGGCGATCGATGCGAATGGTGAACGAAGCAGGTTGATTGCAATTTGTTGGTGGTAGATAGTGGATTCGTGTCTAGCACTTGACGCATTCCACTATCTTCGTCCAATAAATCAAAATTGATTAGCGCATAGCCTCGATGGTTCCAACAAGGTGGTTTACTATGTACTTAATCATCTTGGATTAGTCTTATTATTACACGCTTGGTGTATCTGAGAATAGAATGGGCTTTCCATGTCGCTTTGGACAGCTGATCTGTTATCGATCGTCAACCGATAATAGTTAAGTGTAGGGCAATAACTTCAATGAATGATATGAAAAGATTTTTCTTTTTTCTGGTGAGAGTGAACTATCTACACAGGATAAAGCGTTCGTACTATTCAGGACACCAAGCTCATCTCACATAGATAACACACTACACTTGCCCCAATAAACGCTTGGAATCCGATGAGTTGGCACAAGTCAATTTTATTTGGAATTCA
This sequence comes from Allium cepa, assembly GCA_030765085.1. Classification (NCBI taxonomy): domain Eukaryota; kingdom Viridiplantae; phylum Streptophyta; class Magnoliopsida; order Asparagales; family Amaryllidaceae; genus Allium; species Allium cepa. The sequence continues at coordinate 601,574,879 of CM060929.1, read as the reverse complement.
GGCGTTAAACATATAGGGATTTCTAATTAAAAATAGAATTAACTGACCATATTGGACACAAGTTCTATTATACATAATGAAGCGTCCATCCTCTCGACTTAAATCCAGTGGAGGAAGCCTGGATTTTTCAGAAGCGGAATCGTCATTGGTTATGCCTTCGCAAATGATTCCAGCAGTGCCTACTTCTTCGGCACCACAAGCTCAATATGGTCAATTGGTGCTGATTGGTCCGATCACCGATCGAACACCCTCGAACTTTAGATTTTTACTTAACCCTTCGAAGGGAGCTTCTGATGTCATTTCCACTAAAGTTCTGCACAAAATTTGTCTACAACATGGTATTCCAGATGATCATGTTTGCCTTCTACTGAAAAATAAGTTTTCACACATGCCACTTTCAGGGTACATTTCTTGCCATCGGTACATGTACTTGAATGGTGCAGTGCCAGCATTCAACCCTTTCTTAAGAGACACTTTTCTAAATTTGGGAATAGCCCCATTTCATATTCATCGCAGTGGTTATGCAATTTTGACTTGTCTTCATGTTTTGTTTATAGACACATTCAACTGTGCCCCAAGCTGCAACAAATTGATATGCTTCCTTTCATTCAATAAGAGAGAGGAATGTCCATCTCTTGTGATTATTAAGGCTCGAAAAAATCACAAAATCATGTTGCAACTCTAAAGCAACTTACCCTAGTTCAACACCCAATATTTCTTTAATAGATGTTTTGAAGCGTTTAATCATCTTTGAATGACAGGGGGTGTGTTTTCTCTTCTCTCATTGAGATTTATTATGATGGTATAGGGTTTTAATAGACTGAATGTTTCTTACAGTCATTCCGAGGCCAAATAAAGATCCAACACTTGACTCTATCTTCCATACTCTGAAGGCCATAGATGCTAGAGAGAAACCAGTCAAACTTTTGCAAATGGATGGGAATTTGCATCGGCACAAATTGTTACCACCCGGGAGGTCTAACATAATTGTTGAGGTTCCATCCTTTTCCTGTTCCAAGAATAGAACACGGTCCACTTTTTCATCACACGATACCGAAGAGAGCGATCAGCAGGAGAAGAAAGTCCATCCAGTGGATAAACTAAGAAAATTCATAAAGAAAGGGCATTACGACCAGAGTTATTAGTCCGAACAGGATGCTCTCAATCCTGAAGGAAGGAGAAGAGGAGTTCAAACCACGAGAAGGCAAGGCTGGAGTGATCATAAAAAAGGATGGTGAAATTGAGAGCTGAAGTGACAACGACCCCTCCTCTAGTGTTTAGGAGTTTTATGCACGTTTCAGTAAAGGAGATCTCGAATCATGTGATGAAACTCCGGGAATGAGTCTCGTTCTCCTGGGTTCACCTCCCCAAGGGGTTATTGCTAAAGTTGCTCCCCTAGCAACTGAACGACTTCATGGTTCTCCACCTAAGGAAACCAATATGAACTTTAGGGACTTAAGCAAAATTTATGTGGATATTGCAGAACTCATGGTAGATGATTTTGAATCCTAGGGATTGTCTTCTCAGTTCAGTCATGCCATTTCAAGAATTAGCCTGACTCTCACTGTAGTCGCTTCCTGATCCAGTTTGTGAAGTCCATTTAGGGTGCTTACAACACATTACATACTTCATTAGGGTCACATACCCTCATATATGCACTATTTGAAATCATTTTCTACCGCTAAAGTTAATTCATTTTTTATATTAGGTACTATGGGAGGCCATGGACTCTATAACGATCTTGAAAATTTTGCAGATGCACAACTTGGGTCGAAACGGACTTCAGGCCTCCACCAGCCATGAGAAACTGAGGAAGAATGGAGAAAGAGAAAAGATTGGGAAGCTGAAGCTCGTCATCGGGATAGTAGGGATCAAGGCAGAGTTCGTAGGAGTGGCCATGAGAAGAAAAACACTCCCGATGATCGGGAAGAGCCATCCAAAAAGTCGAAAATAGATCGTGATTCTCATCCATTCGAACACCATACACCGGCCTCGGCTCCAGTTCTATCGGAAGTGAGGTTCCGACTTTTACTTTTCAGGTTGCTCGATCAACCCCGACTCTATCAACTAATGTTGTGTCAGCTTCTAGTTTTTCATGCCCTTATAGGAGGCCTGCTTATATTCTCCCGTCTGGTCCACCTAAACTTAAAGTCGCGTTCGACTTGGATCAAACAGAATGATGGGAGAAATTATGTACGTAGTTGGCAGTTACAAATTATAACTACTATCAGGAGATTCTTTCTTTCGAGTTGGAGAAAGATGATTACTAAAGGATGCTGATGGAATGTGACATTAGAATTGATCAATTGAAAAAAGAGAGAGACGCTTCCATTCGAGAGAGTAAGAGCAGTGCTAGTTTGCTAAAGGAATTAAATGAGGCACATGTAAGAATTGAAATCGTGTTTAGAGATGAAATCAAGAAAGTCCATGCTGATGAAGTCAAGCTAAAAAAGGAGCTTGAAATTCGAGATGAGATCATCGAAACTTAAAAGAGAACCATTGCTGATTATGATGAAATGTCGAAGCTCATAAGAAAATAATTGCTGATTATGCGGTGATGGTGGAATCCGAAAATAAGATCATCTCTAACCAGGCTCAAGTGGTTGTTTTGCTCCAAGGCAAAGTCGCGCAACTCGATGTGGAAAAGACCAATAAGTTGAAGTTGAGAAAGCCTTCATGATGGCAGGCTACTTAGAGCTACAAGATACCATTGAAAAGAAGATGGAGAAGATGGATAGCACCATCTTAAACTTCTATGTCAATTCCGTATTACATCAAGGTCGTCTCTGTTATATGGGGCCCAAATTCCCATGTACTCTTGATCTGATTTAGGAAGAAGTCATGGCCTGCTTACGAGAAGACCGGGATGCGTACACTAAACAAGAGCTGGTAGATGCCTATCTGAATGAAGAATCAAAGAGGGCTCTGGTAGAGGGTTGAGCGATTATTCAAGTTGAAAGGGAGCAAGAAGCCGCCGATGCTACTACAGCTGCAGCTGCTAAAGCATTATTGGATTCTTTAATTTTAAGGCCTGGAAAATTATCCAAGCAGCCTTATGACCAGGCAGAACTCACTCTGGCTTTGATAAGTACTGCTTTGTTGTCCGCCCCTTAAGAAGCTATCTCCGAAGGCTCGAGTGAGCCTGCAACTTTGCTTAAGATTGTGAAACCATCTAAAGAAGGAAATGGTGGGGAGTATGGGGTTGAAATTCACGGTCAAAGTTTTGATGCAGGTAACTTTCTTATTTCTCTCGAGTTTGAGGACTTCCAGCTCATACCGCGAGAATGAGATAAATTGAATGCTTTCCTTTTTGCTCTTATAGTTCCGTCTTCTTTTCCTGTCGGAAATCACGGAAATATAGACATCGTATACCACAAAACATGGTACGTGAATATGGAGTATAGAAATTGCGGAACTAGCGATCATGTCATGTAAAGACACAAGTGGTATAAAAACAAGCTAAGTATGTGATAAATAAGAACACAGAAGAGATAGCAGTAGAAGCATTAATCTTTTCATTTCTCATAAAATTTTCTATATAATGTAAAAATGTAGGGACCATACCCACATAATATCGGCCAACAAAAAGAAAAGTACAGATGCTACAACAACAAAAGTAATAAATGCAAACTCTGCACTTATACCAAATACATGTCGAACAAATCCAAACGCTACAAAATCCAGCTTCACTATCGCTCGATCCCGCTAGTGCTTTTTGCCACCAATTCCTTTCCCGCCTTTGGTTGGAAGTTTCTTCTTCCCCCCAGCATCCCCAGCGGGAGTTATTTCACTGCTAGAGATATTGATTATAGGCTCAGTGCCCATGTATCCTTCTCGTTCTTTAGCCCCCTCGAAAGATGCCCCTTGGTCTTGTGCTTGCAGTACTTATGGGAGCTTCTCGAAGAATTTTTCTCCTCTACTTTTTCCTTCTTAACTGCCACCATATGCTGCTTGGTTTACCTGGCTGGTTAGCTTGGTCTGTCTGTTCTCAAGTGTCAGCTGCTATTAAATCACCCTCTAAAGGTATGGAGGGGTCGTCCAGGCCATGCAACGCAGCGATCTTCTTAAATTCTGGCCTTGGTTGAAAGATTGACAAGGGTATGGTGATCAAAGCAGCTTTAGAAACAAGCGTTGAAGCAGCCGAAATAGCATAGTCCCCAGGACTAGAGGCATTATGTATGAATTTTTTTGGTTTTATAACTAAATCTATTGTGATTGCCAAAATTCATTATTCGACATAACAGGATTGTGGAGTAGTTTTCCTTTTGTAACGACCCGCCTTTCATAACACAGAAAGACGCATCATTAAGAAGAAAGAAAGGGATAGAAAAGAGAAAGATAGAAAAGAAAGAAACAAACAACATCAGAATCTCACAGCGGAACGAATAAATTATATTAATCAAATAAAATATTACATAGTATCATACGTCAGAGTTATACAACTCAAACTACACAAAACTAGACAGTTATAACACCTGTCTAGATATTACAACTCAAGTACATAACAGAAATCAGAAACAACTCAAACGCAGCGGAAAACTCTATATATATATATCTACACGCTGAAGTCACTTGCTCCATATCTCCTGCAGAACTCGTCAAAGCTAAACCTGAATCACTTGACTACTCATACGTAATATGAGTACCCAAGAGTTTAATAAAACAGAAAATAAACACTCGGGTCAGACAGGGGTCTGGTGTGAGTAAACGGTTAAAGTTGCTTAACTTTAGAAAATCCTTTGAAACAAAGGTATCACGTAAGACTCCCCACAAATAAACATGGCGAGTTTTTACCTTACGCTAACCAAAACATTTTATAGGAAATCCAATGATATTATAATAGTGTCAAGGGTTTTCAAAATAAAATACAGAAATAGCTGGAATGCTTACATCTCACGTTCCAACATAGTCGGGCACAATCAAAACCGTACAGACACTTATTGGATTTTGGATTCCATACAATGGCAGGGCTACTGGGGTACCGCCCATCACAGTACGTGGCCTAGATCACCGTATCGAGGAGTACGCCCACTCCCCTACAACACAAAGCCGGAACCATCCCTTACTGGACAGTCCCGAACAAGACCACCCCGGCAGTTGTCATGATCAATCGCCCCACACAGCCGAAATAAAAAAGGGACCTCTAGACAGGGTAAATCTTGCTCTCCAGTGGGGGCTACCTACGAAGCCTTGCTGCACCTCCCCTGTTTTAGCCATTTCCGGTTGATGAGGCTTGAGGCTACGATTACCTTTATAGAACACATCTATCTTAGAATGCTCATCTTCCACCTGACGATGTTCTGAAAGCATTCAATCCATACAAGTTCGTTTCGGGTTCGAACGAAACCGAAGGCATTATCTCGTTACACTCGTATTGGAATCTCCCTCAGAGTTAACGACGATAACCCTTGCACCCTGAACCACCACCTCGAGCCTGAAAGTACTATTCCGTCAAACTCTCCACGGAATCACCTCCAGAGTTATACTGACGAATAGTCCTTACACCTCGAGTCTTCACTCTTCACTTTATATTCACGACCTAACGTCTAATTTGGATCGATGTGGTTTTTGGAATTCCAAATTTGGAAACCCGATCCCGGTCTCATCGGATCCAAACGCCATCTTAATGTCCAAGTGATTAAAGTTTAACAGATTAATTCAATAAAAATATTGAATTCACACAGCATTATTCACAGATAAATACCACACATTTATCATTGATATATCAAATATCATACCACAGAATATCACAACATATCATCCAATAGATATCAACAAGATATTCCACAACAATCATACACAAACAGGCATCTTTAATTCCTTTATAATTAATTTAATCATCTTAAATTAAATTAGTTACTTGAGAATTAAACAACTAATCCTGCTTAAACAATCATTAATTAATTCAATTAATTAATCGCTCTTTAATCATCTTCATAATCCAATTAATTAATCTTCAATTACAGATTAACTATCCTTTAAGCATATTCTTAATTAATCACCTAGATTAATTATTGTTTAATTACACTATGTAATTAACCTTTAAATTAATCACACAAATTAGTTTATCTTTAATCATTAAGTAATCTTAATTAATTTTCTAATTAATTAATTTACAATAATTACTTACAAAATCCTTAATTAATTTCATTAATTAATTATTACTTCTTCATCACTCCATTGATTAATTATCTTATAATTAATCACATTATAAATTAATTAAACAATTAATTATTCATTAATTACATAAATTAATGACCTCTAATTACTTTATTAATCAATTATTACATTTATTAATTAATTATGAAATTAATTACAATTATTAATCAAAACCTGATTAAATCAAAGTCACTACTTAACTTCCTTAATTACTTAACTAATTAAACCAACACCTTGATTAATTTCATTAATCCATTCTTTAATTACACTGAGTAATTATCCTTAATTACTTTCCCTTAAGTAATTATACCTCTTTAATTACTATCCATTAAGTAATTTCTTTAATTAATTACATTCAGTGATTATTCATTTATTACTTTACTAAGTAATTACACATCTTTAATTACTTTAAGTAATTACACTTAATGCCATCATTAAGTAATCCTTTTAATTAATTAAACTTAATTAATTAACTAAAATTAACTATACTTAACTTAATTAATTACCCCGAGTAATTAATTACCTTAATTACTTCATTAAGTAATTATATTTTAATAATTCTCAAAAATGGTTAAGTAATTAACTTCTTAATTACTTATTAAATAATTATTTCTTAATTAATTAAACTTGATTAATTAATTTTTAATTAAGTAATTAATTGCACTTAATTAATTACTCAACTAATTTATCTTAATTTCATTACTCATATTAATTGTTTAAGTAAATTAAATAATTTACTTTAACTACCCTTATAAATAAAACTTAATTAAAATAAACCAAATATCTTATTTACTTACTACTCGGAAACTTGTATTTGGTTTATACAAAAATATTTATCTTTTAATTTATCATTATTAAATTTCTTTACTTATTCATATTTTAAAATAACTTCAAATATAATTTATTTGAAAACATTTTTATATCATTAACAAAACTAAATGAAAACAATCTATTTTAAACAACCGTTTAAATTATAAAATCCAAACTATAAGACTAAAATTTCTTTAAAGTCAACATTCCATTCTTAATAATACTAATTTAAACACTTTGTTTAACATCAATTTGCTTTCCAATTTCTGAAACTTTATTTTATAAAGTATAAAAATTGGGTTAATATTAAACTAAATAAAAACAAACTATTTTAAAACAGATTTAACTTAACCTATTAAAACACAAAGTTTTAAATTTAAACATCTCAACGTTTAAATCTATTTAAAACTTCTTTTAAAAAAACTTAGCTTGCTTTTTACCTTTAGAAATTTAATCTGCAGGTTAAAATTTAACAGAAACAAAACTAGGAAAACTAAATGCTCAAGTCAAATTCTCGCGTTAACCTCCTTCCACTCCGAATCATTCGCGAACTAACACGAGATCAGGCTCGAGCAAACTAACGGAAAAAAAACCCAGCAAAAACTTCTTCCCCAAATCAAAAACAATAGCAGCTCTCCAAATGTCGGCCTCGTGCACGTGCACGCTGGCCATGGTCGACGGCGATCGACGCCGCAGCCCTCCCCAAGTCGCCTATGACCTCCTCAACAACTTCGTTCCATAGGATTAGCAAAAATTCCATCGATACAAAATATAGCTACTATGACTAACACCAGTAACACACTCGAACCAAAAGTTCGCCGTCAACGGTAAACCCCAACGCCGGAGCGCCTGCAAGTCCACCCACACACGTGCCACGCTACTCTCAGGCCATACCCCTACCCGCGATCCATCCAAACTCAACAATGATGACACAAATTCCACGATTCCGACCCCTAACAGAAACAACACTGAAACCCTACTAACCCCTTCCACGGCCACCATCGTCACCATAAAAATCAATCTCTATTTTTCCCACATCACCCATCACCGTACCCTCCTCCATGCCAAATCTCGTCCTCCAACTCCGCTTCAATCATCGGCAATCGACCCATAAACCAATTCCAGGTAACTCTAAATTCCCCTCTTAATACTAAATTAAAAATTACAATTTTTACATTAAAATTCATAATTTGATAGTATGAATCAAATTATATAAGTGAAATCAAAATTCATCTAACATGAATTTTACCCAATTTTGAATATCTACTGTATTTTCATAGTTTACTGAGAAATATTCAAATATATTTACTTGTAATGAATTTTAAAAACAAGAACATCATATTAGTAACATCTTTACTTTCGAAATCACGGTTTAATTTTTGATTTTTCAGAAAGATTTAAGATATTTTGGTTGAGCTTGCACAGATTATACAGAGTGTACAATACACGGATATGTACTCATGTTTGTACAGTACAAATCAAATTTATAATGAAAATTCTGAGCAACAACATGATTTAACATCATCAGATTCAACATGCAAACATAGATACACATTTAAACATTTCACAGATCAACAAATGAAAGATTGGAAAACTGTTTTTAAAAAGAAATTTACACCAGAGCAAAAGCAGAGGACATTGCATTTTATTTTCTGGAATTCGAATTTGCTTCTGCATTTTAATTTACTGGAATACTGAATTTTCTTGTTGAATTAACTGAATATCTCCTTGTTGAATTGCATGTTAATTCCCAGTTGAGTCTTGAAGCCATTTCAGGTAGCAATTACTTGGATCTGAATTGAACAGCTTCAGATTTCCCTTTTATTTTTTCGGGTTACAGATTTTATTTCTTTTTTTTCTGGATTTTAATTTGAAGTTTTGCATTTGATTCCATTTATTTATTTTAGTTGAAGAGAAAATTAAAGAATACTTGAAGAAAAGAAACAACAGATCTCTTTCTTCCTAAACTTTAATTAAAACAATACTTTTTTTCATTTAATGGCTTGCCACTTGTTAAAAGAATAAACTATTTATTTACAAATGTCAAGCTCTCTATTAATTATGTAAACAAGTGTACTTTCATAAATATTTAAAATGCCATGTGTTTAAAGAGGTGAGTTATTACATTAATCACTTGTTTAAAAATGAATTAAACCTTAATTATTTGTTTATAAATGAATAAACCTTAATTACCATACTAATTTAATACCCATCTTATAAATGTATAACTATGAAATGAAATATATTTATATCCTTATGATTTAGTTTATAATTATTTAAAACTTACTTCCTAAAGATAAGTGTTAAAAAAAGCAACATTGATTTAAATTTTGTTTTAAAAGTTTAAATTAAAGTTATTATAACTAACATTGATATTACATTTAAAATCTAAATTTGTTTTCAAAATCAATTTAAAGGAAAACACTTTTAAATTTTATAACAATGTACTATTTTCAAGCTATCATTCTTTTAATAAAAATAGATTTTTCCTTTAAGTGCTTTATAAATAAACATAAATTTTAAATAGCTTTTGGGAAAACATTTTTATTAAACCAAATCAAAAACTTCCAAATTACTATAAAAACATATGTACACTATAAATTTGAAAATATACTTTCTATTTAAGTTTAATCCATCATTTTATATTCTCAATAATTATATACAAATATAAATATTCATTGTAAATAGAACATCTTAAATATTAACATTAGAAATTATTTGAATTTTAAAACAAAACTCCAAATCACAATATATAAACATATATATTATGATTTGAAAATATTTTTATTAAATTTAAATTGAAACAATTTCCTTATTACAATGTATACATATATACATTACAAATAGAATATTTTTATTAGCTTTAAAAGATCAATTATTAATTAGATATATATTATTATTATTTGGAAAGAATAAACATTCAAATTAAATTATCATTACTATTGAGTTTTTGAAAAGATAACATTTGTTAAATTAGATTAATTACTAGTTTTGAACATATAATATTTGGTTAATTTATATTTTTAAATCAATATAACATATTTTAAAATAATTTATAAATGGAAATTATTAAATAAGTATTGCCAAAATCCCGGGACATCACATTCCTTCCCCCGTAAAAGAATTTCGTCCCCGAAATTAAAAGCAAAGATAATTTAATAATTCCATACCGATTTTAAATTTTAAGACAATAACAAATGCTTTCAACCATACTAGAAACTATAGCATCCAATTTAAAACAATCAATTCTAACTATCCAGACAAATTCTGGACAGAATTTCCTTGAGTTTCCCAGGTACAAACACCGGGATACTCGCTCTACAGAATCTAAAACTAGCTGCTCTACTCAGATCTAGAACTCCTATATACCCAGATCTACAATCTAAACAGGATATCGGATCACAGACAATCCGATCAACTTCCAAATCTCCATGATCTGTTGGTTCTAAACCAGTGATAGATCAAACACTTATCTTTAAGAGAATACAGAAAGATTCTCATATACTCTTGAGCTTGCTTCCCAACTTATCCAATCTCATTTCTCTTATGAACGGAGAAAACTTATCCAAAAATTAAATCTCAGACTCTTGTCACTACTTCTGCTGATCCTGAACTGCTGTCAACCCTTATGATCAACCAAACTTTTCAGATGCTTCTCAAAACAAAGCTGGATCAAGAATGAAATGACCTCCTGATTCTACTCAACAAGATAATTCTCCCAAAAGTTCATCGAAAACCAAAACACCAATCTACTATAGAAACATCTTGAACTTCAAACTAGCTTCTCCTATCCGGAAAAACAAAACAGATGCTCTTGACAGCCAAGCCTTCAGATTTCGAAAGATCTTCTTGAAGAAAACCTTAAATCCAAGAAAACACAAATCTTTCGATGAATCGCTCTTATTCTGGAATAGCTGCCACCATGCTTCTGCTGCGCAACTCTGATCCGAAGAAGACGAGAAAGCTTTTGATGAACACAAGCACAAATTTGATCAACTTATCCAGAGACATTGCTCATCATATTCCATAAAAGCTTAATGACCTATCTGAGTTGGTCACAAATACTACAACAAAAATCCATACAGAAAACTAGATCCAATCAATCCTGATTGCTCACAAAAATTCTTTATCCTGGAATCCTTTCTCTACTAGGCCAAATCACCAGAAAATCCAAGAACCAAATCGAAACAGAACTCCATCTCCCGATGTGGACAAACTCCTTTGACTTCCTCGAAAATATATAGAAAGTCTCAAACCACTTCGATAGCTCCAACATCTTTAGAGATGTCTCAAACTAAAGCAAAGATTACTAAAAGAACTTCCAAACCATCGCAAGTCACTTCTGCGATACTACCCAGTTCGGATTCCAAAGAAAACTATTCTCTCTCACATAACAGGACAGCTTAAGTCCTCCAAATGAAAAGAAAGAAGACACCACTTCAGAGTCTAGGTATTCGCTCAACCTAGCGCTCTGATACCACAATGTAACGACCCGCCTATCATAACACAGAAAGACGCATCATTAAGAAGAAAGAAAGGGATAGAAAAGAGAAAGATAGAAAAGAAAGAACCAAACAACATCAGAATCTCACAGCGGAAGGAATAACTTATATTAATCAAATAAAATATTACATAGTATCATATACATCAGAGTTATACAACTCAAACTACACAAAACTAGACAGTTATAACACCTGTCTAGATATTACAACTCAAGTACATAACAGAAATCAGAAACAACTCAAACGCAGCAGAAAACTCTATATATATATCTACACGCTGAAGCCACCTGCTCCATATCTCCTCCAGAACTCGTCAAAGCTAAACCTGAATCACTTGACTACTCATACGTAATATGAGTACCCAAGAGTTTAATAAAACAGAAAATAAACGCTCGGGTTAGACAGGGGTCTGGTGTGAGTAAACGGTTAAAAGTTGCTTAATTTTAGAAAATCCTTTGAAACAAAGACTCCCCACAAATAAACATGGCAAGTTTTTACCTTACGCTAACCAAAACATTTGATAGGAAATCCAGTGATATTATAATAGTGTCTAGGGTTTTCAAAATAAAATACAGAAATAGCTGGAATGCTTACATCTCACATTCCAACATAGTTAGGCACAATCAAAACCGTACAGGCACTTATTGGATTTAGGATTCCATATAATGGCAGGGCTACTGGGGTACTGCCCGTCACAGTACGTGGCCTAGATCACCGTACCGAGGAGTATGCCCACTCCCCTGCAACACAAAGTCGAAACCATCCCTTACTGGACAGTCCCGAACAAGACCACCTCGGCGGTTGTCATGATCAACCGCCCTACACAGCCGAAATAAAAAAGGGACCTCCAGACATGGGTAAATCTTGCTCTTCGGTGGGGGCTACCCACGAAGCCTTGCTGCACATCCCCTGTTTTTGCCATTCCCGGTTGATGAGGCTTGAGGCTACGATTACCTTTATAGAACACATCTATCTTAGAATGCTCATCGTCCACCTGACGATGTTCTGAAAGAATTCAATCCATACAAGTTCGTTCCGGGTTCGAACGAAACCGAAGGCATTATCTCGTTACACTCGTATTGGAATCACCCTCAGAGTTAATGACGATAACCCTTGCACTCAGAACCACCATCTCGAGATTGAAAGTACTATTCCGTCAAACTCCTCACGGAATCACCCCCAGAGTTATACTGACGAATAGTCCTTACACCTCGAGTCTTCACTCTTCACTTGATATTCACGACCTAACGTTTAATTTGGATCGATGTGATTTTCAGAATTCCAAATTTGGAAACCCGATCCCGGTCTCATCGAATCCAAACGCCATCTTAATGTCCAAGTGATTAAAGTTTAACAGATTACTTCAATAAAAATATTGAATTCACACAGCATTATTCACAGATAAATACCACACATTTATTATTGATATATCAAATATCATACCACAGAATATCACAACATATCATCCAATAGATATCAACAATTACAGATATTCCACAACAATCATACACAAACAGGCATCATTAATTCCTTTATAATTAATTTAATCATCTTAAATTAAATTAATTACTTGAGAATTAAACAACTAATCATGCTTAAACAATCATTAATTAATTACAATTAATTAATCACTCTTTAATCATCTTCATAATCCAATTAATTAATCTTCAATTACAGATTAACTATCCTTTAATCATATTCTTAATTAATCACCTAGATTAATTATTCTTTAATTACACTATGTAATTAACCTTTAAATTAATCACACAAATTAATTCATCTTTAATCATTAAGTAATCTTAATTAATTTTCTAATAAATTAATTTACAATAATTACTTACAAGATTTTTAATTAATTTCATTAATTAATTATTACTTCTTCCTCACTTCATTGATTAATTATCTTATAATTAATCACATTATAAATTAATTAAACAATTAATTAATTATTAATTAATTAAATTAATGACCTCTAATTACTTTATTAATCAATTATTACATTTATTAATTAATTATGAAATTAATTACAATTATTAATCAAAACCTGATTAAATCAAAGTCAGTAATTAACTTCCTTAATTACTTAACTAGTTAAACCAACACCTTGATTAATTACATTAATCCATTCTTTAATTACACTGAGCAATTATCCTTAATTACTTTCCCTTAAGTAATTATACCTCTTTAATTACTATCCATTAAGTAATTTCCTTAATTAATTGCATTCAGTAATTATTCATTTATTACTTTACTAAGTAATTACACATCTTTAATTACTTTAAGTAATTACACTTAATCCCATCATTAAGTAATCCTTTTAATTAATTAAACTTAATTAATTAACTAATATTAACTATACTTAACTTAATTAATTACCCTGAGTAATTAATTACCTTAATTACTTCATTAACTTATTATATTTTAATAATTCTTAAAAATGATTAAGTAACTAACTTCTTAATTACTTATTAAATAATTATTTCTTAATTAATTAAACTTGATTAATTAATTTTTAATTAAGTAATTAATTACACTTAATTAATTACTCAACTACTTCATCTTAATTTCATTACTTACATTAATTGTTTAAGTAAATTAAGTAATTTACTTTAACTACCCTTACAAATAAAACTTAATTAAAATAAACCAAACATCTTATTTACTTAAATCAATTAATTATTTATACTCGAAAACTTGTATTTAGTTTATACAAAAACATTTACCTTTTAATTTATCATTATTAAATTTCTTTACTTATTCATGTTTTAATATAACTTCAAATACAATTTATTTGAAAACATTTTTGTACAATTAACAGAACTAAATGAAAACAATCTACTTTAAACAAAAGTTTAAATTATAGAATCCAAACTTTAAGACTAAAATTTCTTTAAAGTCAACATTCCATTCTTAATAATACTAATTTAAACACTTTGTTTAACATTAATTTTATTTCTAATTTCTGAAAATTTATTTTATAGTATAAAAATTTGGTTAATATTAAACTAAATAAAAACAAACTATTTTAAAACAAATTTAACTTAACCAATTAAAACACAAAGTTTTAAATTTAAACATCTCAACATTTAAAACTATTAAAACTTCTTTTAGAAAAACTTAGCTTGCTTTTTACCTTTAGAAATTCAATCTGCAGGTTAAAATTTAACAGAAACAAAACCAGGAAAACTAAATGCTCAAGTTAAATTCTCGCGTCAACCCTCCTTCCACTTCGAGTCATTCGCGAACTAAACACGAAATCAGGCTCGAGCAAAACAACGAAAAAAAACCCAGCGAAAACTTCTTCCCCAAATCAAAAACAACAGCAACTCTCCAAATGTCGGCCTCGTGCACGTGCACGCCGGCATGGTCGACGGCGATCAACGCCGCAGCCCTCCCCAAGTCGCCTATGACCTCCTCAGCAACTTCGTTCCATAGGATTAACAAAAATTCCATCGACACAAAATATAGCTACTACGACCAACACCGGTAACACACTCGAACCAAAAGTTCACTGTCAACGGCGAACCCCAATGTTGGAGCGCCTGCAAGTCCACCCACACACACGCCACGCTCCTCTCAGGCCATACCCCTACTCGCGATCCATCCAAACTCAACAATGATGACGCAAATTCCACGATTATGACCCCTAACAGAAACAACACTAAAACCCTACTAACCCCTTCCACGGCCACCATCGTCACCATAAAAATCAACCTCTATATTTTCCCACATCACCCATCACCGTACCCTCCTCCATGCCAAATCTCATCCTCCAACTCGGCTTCAATCATCGGCAATCGACCTATACACCAATTCCAGGTAACTCTAAATTCCCCTCTTAATACTAAATTAAAAATTACAATTTTTACATTAAAATTCATAATTTGACAGTATGAATCAGATTATATAAGTGAAATCAAAATTCATCTAACATGAATTTTACCCAATTTTGAATACCTACTGTATTTTCATAGTTTACTGAGAAATATTAAAATATATTTACTTGTAATGAATTTTAAAAACAAGAACATCATATTAGTAACATCTTTACTTCAGAAATCACATTTTAATTTTTGATTTTTCAGAAAGATTTGAGATATTTGGTTGATCTTGCACAGATTGTATAGAGTGTACAATACACAGATATATACTCATGTTTGTACAGTACAAATCAAATTTAAAATGAAAATTCTGAGCAACACATGATTTAACATCATCAGATTCAACATGCAAACGTAGATACACATTTAAACATTTCACAGATCAACAAATGAAAGATTGAAAAACTGTTTTTAAAAAGAAATTTACTCACCAGAGCAAAAGCAAAGGACACTGCGTTTTATTTTCTGGAATTTGAATTTGCTTCTGCATTTTAATTTACTGGAATACTGAATTTCTTGTTGAATTAACTGAATATCTCCTTGTTGAATTGCATGTTAATTCCCAGTTGAGTCTTGAAGCCATTTCAGGTAGCAATTACTTGTATCTGAATTGAACAGCTTCAGATTTCCCTTTTATTTTTTCTGGTTACAGATTTTATTTCTTTTTTTTTTTTCTGGATTTTAATTTGAAGTTTTGCATTTGATCCATTTATTTTTTTAGTTGATGTGAAAATTAAAGAATACTTGAAGAAAAGAAACAACAGACCTCTTTCTTCCTAAACTTTACTTAAAACAATACCTTTTTTTATTTAATGGCTTGCCACTTGTTAAAAGAATAAACTATTTATTTACAAATGTCAAGCTCTCTATTAATTATGAAACAAGTGTACTTTCATAAATATTTAAAATGCCATGTGTTTAAAGAGGTGATTTATTACATTAATCACTTGTTTAAAATGAATTAAACCTTAATTATTTGTTTATAAATGAATAAACCTTAATTACCATACTAATTTAATACCCATGTTATAAAGGTATAACTATGAAATGCAATATATTTATATCCTTGTGATTTAGTTTATAATTATTTAAAACTTACTTCCTAAAGATAAGTTTTAAAAGAAAGCAACATTTATTTAAATTTCATTTTAAAAGTTTAAATTAAAGTTATTATAACTAACATTGATATTATATTTAAAATCTAAATTTGTTTTCAAAATCAATTTAAAGGAAAACAATTTTAAATTTTATAACAATATACTATTTTCAAGCTATCATTCTTTTAATAAAAATAGATTTTTCCTTTAAGTGCTTTATAAATAAACATAAATTTTAAATAGCTTTTGGAAAAACATTTTTATTAAACCAAATCAAAAACTTCCAAATTACTATAAAAACATATGTACACCATAAATTTGAAAATATATTTTCTATTTAAGTTTAGTCCATCATTTTCTATTCACAATAATTATATACAAATATAAATATTCATTGTAAATAGAACATCTTAAATATTAACGTCAGAAATTATTTGAATTTTAAAACAAAACTCCAAATCACAATATATAAACATATATATTATAATTTGAAAATATTTTTATTAAGTTTAAATTGAAACAATTTCCTTATTACAATGTATACATATATACATTACAAATAGAATATTTTTATTAGCTTTAAAAGATCAATAATCAATTAGATATATATTATTATTATTTGGAAAGAATAAACATTCAAATTAAATTATCATTACTATTGAGTTTTTGAAAAGATAACATTTGTTAAATTAGATTAATTACTAGTTTTGAACATATAATATTTGGTTAATTTATATTTTTAAATCAATATAACATATTTTAAAATAATTTATAAATGGAAATTATTAAATAAGTATTGCCAAAATCCCGGGACATCACACCTTTCAACTAAATGTTGGTGTATATGCCCCTACTTCATAGGGTTGTTTACTATGAACACTTGATAAATGATCGGTTGATCCGAGCGATTCCTCGAATGTCTATTGCAAAATTTACTTTACGGTTCCTATCTTCAGGAATTTATGACTCGAATGTCTCGACTACGGAGACTTTGTTGGTCAACAATCGAAAT
Source organism: Allium cepa (assembly GCA_030765085.1). NCBI lineage: Eukaryota > Viridiplantae > Streptophyta > Magnoliopsida > Asparagales > Amaryllidaceae > Allium > Allium cepa. Next base: position 601,557,418 of record CM060929.1, on the reverse strand, counting down.
TCTTTGTCGATTTCTAGTTTTACGACATTGCAGGACTCTAGTCAATTATTTTTTTAATGGGAGTTAATCCTTGTAGTCCTGCAATACACAAGTTTCTTGATGTTGTCAAGATACCAGTACATAGATAATCTTAACGGTTTGCTAATGATGCCGAAGCAACATTAAGTAGTGCTTGCACAGTTTAAGAAATGCACGGCTTTTAAAAGTGCATGGCTTTGATAGAGCACAGCTTATGAAATGCATAGCTTTTGAGAGCGTGCGACTTACGAAATTTGCGGCATTTGACAGTGCGCGACTTACGAAATGTATGGCTTTTGATTTTGAATCGATTTACTTTTGTTGACTTAGTGAGTAGGCGGAGCATACTTAGGTGCGGTTTCACTGTCCCAAGCAGCTAATGAATGATTTTAAGTCGGTTTACTTTTGCCGACTCATCGAGTAATTTATATGAACATGGTTTTATTGGCTGAAGAAACTAATGGGATTTCGTTGATAAAACGAAAATATGAGAAAATTTTGCCTATGTACAATGCATTTAGTGTAGTTGGGAAGCTTAACTGCGAAATTAGGAAATGCCTTGATAAAAGCTAAATAAAATAACGTTGAAGCGAGTCGTTGTTCCAAGCACGCGAACCTGAATTACATCGACTGTGGTCAGTTTGAAAGTGTCATCTCTGAGCTTTTGCCGACTGAGTAAGGTCCTTCCCAGTTTGGCTTGAATTTTCTATAGTCAGATAAATCCATTTTTAGACAAGATCTCCCACTTCGAAAGTACGGTTGCAAATCTTGTAGTTGAAGTGCTGTGTTCCCCTATTCTTGTGAGATGCGGTCCTTAGCTGGGCTTTCTTCCGTTTCTCGTCAATCAGTTCAAGTGACTCGAGCAGGAGCTGCTCATTCTCTTTTTGATTGAAGTGTCATTTCTGATGGAGGGAACTTCCAATTTGATCAATATCATTGCTTCAAATTCGTATGCCAGGCCGAAGGGCGAGTTTCCAGTTGTTGACTTATGCGCTGTCCGTTAAGCCCATAGTGCAAGTCGAAGCTCATCAACCCAGTTTCCGTTGACTTTAGTCAGCCATTTCTTGATGATGGAATTGATGATCATTTTTACTGCCTCTACTTGCCCATTTGCTTGAGGGTGTGCCACTATGGAGAAACTCTTTTCGATGCAAAAACAGTTGGAAAAGTCCTTGAATTCAATGCTTTTAAATTGAGTTCCGTTATCTGTGTTGATTTTCTATGGCACTTCAAACCTTCAAATAACATTTTTCAATGACAAAATTAACTACTTTCTCAGTGGTAATAATAGCATGTGGTTCCACTTCGGTCCATTTTGTGAAGTAATCAATAGTAACTATAGCATATTTGGCTCCTCCTTTAGCAATTGAGAGCATGTCGATTGAGTCAATTCCCCAGACCACGAAAGGCCATGGGCCAACCATTGACGTTAGTTGTGTAGATGGATGTAAGTACCTGCATATTTTACGATTGTATATTTAAATATTTTATTTAAATATAGTACCATTAATCGGATTAAAATTCGAAATGCGACTTTTTACAAATAGCCGTATTAGGACTCGAGACCACTTCTATTAAGTCCAAAATAGCGTTTGCGACCTTTTTGAGTATAAACATCGATATGTTTGGAGTTGAGTGGAATTTTGATATTTTCGTTTGGCCCATAACACCCTAACTCCACCCCTCCCCCCTCCTCTTCATTTATTCTATTTTTCCTAACACTTCAAGCTAAAGTAAAAATGGAGGAAGAGAAAATAAATCAAAATTCCTAAACCATAGTTTTGCTAGGAAATTCAAGCTCTTGCTCTAAAATCAAAGAGAAGCTTTGGTATGCATCCTCTGCATCTTCTCCATCTCAATTCCTATCCAATTTTCAGTAATTTCTTATAACCTAACTTAGGAAATATTTGCTTATGAGCTTAGATTGGAGCTTCTAGAGTTGAAGTTGAAGTTAAAGTGTAGTTGATCTTTCCTTTGTTTTAAAGCTTCTCTCTTGTTATTTGGGTTTAAAGTGAGTTCTTAAACTCACATCTATGTCTATACCTTTGATATTTGTTAGGTATGAATTCCTAACACCTATTTCATGTTCATTTGCATTGAATCGAATTGGAGTGAATTTTCCAATTTTTGATATTTTGAAATCAAAATCTATGAAATCCTATATTGGATGTTTTGATATGTTGTTTGGAGTGTACTGAAGAGCTTATAAGGTTGGGTTGTCACTTGATATGAATCCCGAACCAACGTCGCTCGTTCGATCGCCTCCGAGACAAATTGGCCATTAACGTCCTAGGTAAAATATTGCCCTGAGCTTTAGCTCATACGTCTGCTAGTATGCTCAGACGTCTAGAGCTACAGAATAAAAATTCCAGACCATCAGCACAGACGCTCGAAAATACTTCCCAGATGTCTGGGCGATATGGAACAAAATTTTCAATCCTTCGGCTCAGACGTCTAGAGCTGCTAATTTCAGCCATCTTGCTTGTTTTTGATGGGTTTCCATTTTTATCGATTTCTGGTTGATATGATTGGTCGCCATCATTTATTATCGACTTTGATGACTTCATTCTGGACTTTTTTGGGAATATCCATTTGATGGATTTGATATCGATTTTTATGGATTTGATTCACATCATCGAATGCGAATTTTCAGTGGTCGATTGTTTTTACAATCGCTTTCTGTGATTTGTCACTTCTAAAATACAAAGGTTTCTATACTAGTAGTACATATTCAAACTCTTTCACAAAAATGATTTCAATGTTATTTATAATATAAAGCTCGTTTTTAAAACCGTTTTCCAATCTATTAGTATAAACAAACCTTTACCTCATTCGTACGAGAATCTAATTAAAATGATTTAGCAAAACAAGTAGTATGAAATGCTTGTGTTTTCTTTGTCGGTTAATTCTTGGACTTGTTCGATTGAAATCTTGTGACAATTTTCGAGTGAAAATCTATAATTTGTTTGTAAATATTTAAGTTAAACCAGTCATTATGGGCATGAAGCTAAACACATTAATTTACTAGCTTAGTTTAATTCGCACTTCTTATTGATCAATGGTGATCATTTTATGGCTTAGACTAGCGATATGCGATGTCTCTTTGTCAATAGGGGACTATATCTCATTTTGTTGAGGTTCATCTCATTATTTTTATATAGAAAAGTAGCCTATTGGTTCTTTGGAGTTTCGACTCATTTTTATAGGCTAGAGACCCATGTTCTTTTATGGAGTTCGGTTGAGTCGGACATACCGTTATTGTACTACGTCGTTCTTTCGGCTTATCAGGTTCATCGGCCGTACCGATATTGTACTACGTCGTTGTTTCGAATTATTCGAGTTTCAAGTTCCTCGAGCATACCGTTATTGTACTACGTCATTGCACCAGCTCTATGGTTAGCGACCATGGGATAGCAACCCGTTTGTGATACGTGTGTTTGGTGAGTTTTCATGCTCTCATTTTTGATAGGCCTCCCCCTTTGTGATTTCTGGATTTTCAATTGATGATTTCAAGAATTTGTATTTCACCAATTTTTGTGATTGGCATTGGTATGTTTTGTCAGTATTTGTGGTTTGGTGAATAAAATAAAGAATATGACCTTCTTTTTTGTGTGTGAGACTTCTTAATATATTGTATGATTTTTGTTGATTGTTAAATGTATACTTGTCACAGTATGGCATTATTGTTATCATACATTTTTGTTATATCTCTTATCCTATCTCATTTTATCATATATTTATAGCTAGATTGATCTGTTAATTATTTTCTTCTTAAATAATACTTGGGTCAGACCGAGGTATTTCAAGTGCTTCTACTTGACTCCTTATCAGGGACCACCATCTGATTTTAGGCTAACCACTTTAGATTAGGAGTTTTTGTTTACACATTCGAGATAGAGACTCCTTGATGTATACATATTCTTTTGTCTAGCACTTGTACCTATTCTTTTGTGATGTAGTGGATCTTGCATGACCACTAATTTGATGTACACTTTTATGTGATATATTCATGTCTGTTTCCGCCTTACTGATATGAATATCTATGACTGATTTGTGTTATGCTTATTTATACTTGTTTCCGATGACCATATAGCCACTGTGATGTAGCTTTGAGTTTGTACTTGATCTGTCGGATTTCCTCTTGAAATGAAATACATGACCCTCTATCTGGCATATCAGTACTCGCACAAAGCAATTACACAAATGGTCGCTACTCAACAACCTTATTCTTCGTACTAATCAACATCATTACTCCGTAGTGTCCTTGGTTAGTGTGAGTATAGAGGTGGGGCGTCATAGCTTAGTATCAAAGGCAAACTTCAGAACAATATAGAATATTATAGCAAGAATTGTTGTCCTAAGTCTCTCTTAGGAATCGTGCCTTAGGATTTAATTCGAGTAATTGGCCCGTTCTATTCTATTTTCTTTTATGATGCCTTGTTTTATCAATCATGATTGTTTGATATTCATTCTAAGAATAACCTTTTTTGCTTGTTTCTTCTTTCTTAAAGAAGAGAAGTGGTTAGATCTGGCTGTCCCAGCGCCGGTCAATCCAGTGTTACACCTCAGGATAGTTTATTTATGTCCGCCCAGCAGCTTTTAGATCTTGTAAAGAATGCTCAAGCTGTCGGACTCATTCAGAGCCTGCTCATCCTAAATCTAGGTTTGCACGTTTGTGTAGAGATTATACCGATTTGGGTGGAAGGCCATTCAAGGGTTACGAAGCATTATAGAAATCCAAGCTTGGCTTAGAACAAGCGATCACATCTTTTCCCGCATGAATCTTGTGAATCTACATCGAGTCCAAGTGGCTTCTACATGCTCCAAGAAAGGGCATTAGATTGGTATGAGCTTTTGATTTTTGAAATTACCGAAGCGAATCTTACTTAGAAGCAATTCAAAGAAATGTTCGAATTAAAGTTTGTGCCGGAGGCTCAAAAAGTAACTTTAGCCCGACGGTTTATTGACCTTGTTCAAGGTGAATCTTCCGTTATGGACTATGTCGCATCTTTTGAATCTCTCTCTAAGTATAGGGTAGAGTATATTAATACCCTATTAAAGAAAAATCAGAGGTTTTTGTATAGGTTGAATAAGAACCTCAAGAAGCCTTTACTTTTGAAACTAGAAATTTCTTTTGATCAGCTTGTTGATATCGCTCTTTGACTTGAAGAGGCCAATAAAGAAAGTGATGTTGAAGTTGTGGGTGTCAAACAGACTTCAACAATAACATGAAGAGGCCTATTAAGTTCAAAGGCCCCCAATCCCAACAAGAAAGGGAAGCAAGAAACTTCGGTAGCAAAGACTCCTAGTTGTGGACAATGCTACAGTTGTGGTTCTACAGACCACTATGCAAATAGGTGTCTGAAACCCCTTTTTGTCGTTGTTGCAAAAGTTCGGGTCATCTTATATCTACATGTCCCATACTTCAAAGTAGGAGAGAGGGAGAGGTGAATGTTGTGCAAGCTCCTAGTAACACTTCTCTTGGTCAAGCTATTTTTCATTCAGTCCTTGATGGCATTATTTTATTTCATGATCTTCCTATTCGAGTTCTTCTTGATATGGGTGCATCTCACTCTTTTATGTCAAAAGAACTTGTTGATGCTTTGTCTTTAAATGTTATATGCTTGATGACTTCACTGAAAATTGCAAATCCGGTTGGTGGATCTGCAACACTCAGTTTACTTTGTAAAAAAAATTCGAGATTATTTTATGTGATTATGCTTTCCGATCTAATTTGCATGTTATGTGCTACTTAGTTTTCAGAATTGATTTTTTTGAAAGGACTGGCTTAATCATTATGAAGCCATATCCTATGTCCCAAGTGGACTATCCATCTTTGGCATTCTCAATTGTTAAGCGGATTTCTATTTTTCTTAATGATTTCGACTCCAATTTGGTGGCATTATTTTATTTTCTAGACCCCCTTATTGAGGAAGATGTTATTCCCCTCATTCGAGTGGTTTGAGAATTTCCCTGTATCTTTGAGCTTGTCTTAGAATTACTACATAAGAAATCTATTGTGAGGTGCAAGGGTCTTTTCAACTCGACCTTGCCACCAATTTTCATCAGCTACGAGTTGCGGAGGATAGCGTTCCTCTTTACCACATTCCGCACTCGTTATAATTTTTCTGAATGACTTGTGATGTCATTTGGTTTGTCCAGCTTATTTCATCCATCTTATGAATCGGGTATTCTACGAATATCTCAATAAGCCCTCCTTGTATTCATTGGTTATAGATGAAAACAGCAATTTAAAATTTGCAAATCTTTCAATAAGATACATTTGTAGGTATAAGTGGATTTTGTTCTTAAAACGAGCATAGAATATTCATAAAAAAATTAAGAGATATTTTATCATATAGAAGATGATTTTGTGTTGTATTGCTCATTGAGTGCTTTAAGAATTTGTTCGATGCACCTGATCTACGTTACGATAGAAATATCCTAAACGCTATGATGAGACAGTCAGACACAGTAAATTGACTCGAAATAAGTAAATTTTTCTAAAAAGATGACTACATAAAGTTAATTATAATTTTGAAAGTCTTAAGCTTTTCGGGAAAGAGGATTATTTAAAAGAACTCCTTTTCGATGCTCGTATTCTTGTGATTCCCAAAGGGAACCAAGACTTCACTGTTTGTACCGATGCTAGTTGTATTGGTTTAGGTGTCGTTGTCATGCAAAAAGGGAATGCGTTATCGCTTCTACTTCTATACAATTAAAGCCTACCGAGACTGGATATGCCGCTCATGATCTAGTGCTTGCGGCCATTGTTTCCGCTCTTAGAATTTGGTGTTCATTCGTGTTTCACTTATTATGCGTGTTGTGTGTTTCAGTCGATTGGGAAAATTTAGCATCTCGATATGTTGGTCCATTTCCCATCACCGAACGCATTAGTTCCATGGCTTATCGCCTTTTATTACCGGCTTAATTTCTGCTATTCATGACGTTTTCCACGTCTCCCAATTACGGAAATCCCTTAGGAATTCCGATTCTATTCTTGAGCCCGATGTTATTGATGAAATTGAAGTTTCGCCTAATTTGACTTATGAGTAACATCATATTTGTATCATTGCTTCAGAGGTTGTACGCCTTCGAAATAAAGATGTTTCGCTTATGAAAGTTCAATGGTCCTCAAATCCTAAGAATTGCTCTTGGGAATCCAGAGAATTCATCGAGCGAACACATTCGGACTTACTCTCTCGAGCTCTTTGAGGTGAACTTCTTATGTCAAATTTTCTTTGTGTTGATATGCTTTTATGGTTGTTACTCTATATTTTCTTCTAAAGTATTGCGAGGACGCAATTTCTTTAAGGAGGGAAGTCTGTAACAACCTGTATATTTTATGACTGTATATTTAAATATAGCACCGATAGTCAAATTAAAGTCTAAAATGCTATATTTTGAAAATAGTCAAATTAGGACTCGAGTCCTCTTCCATTAAGTCCAAAATGGCGTTTGCGGCCTTTTTGAGCATACACATCGATATATATTGAGTTGAGTAGAATTTTTATATTTTCGTTTGGGGCTTTGGGCTTGGGTTTCAGTCCATCAACCCAACATAACACCCTAACTCCACCCCCCTTTTCATTCATTCTATTTTTCCTAACACTTCAAGCTAAAGTAAAAATGGGGGAAGAGAAAAGAAATCAAAACTCCTAAACCCTAGTTTTGCCAGGAAATTCAAGTTCTTGCTCTAAAATCAAAGAGAACTTAGGCAAGCATCCTTTTCATCTTTTCCATCTCAATTTCTCTTCAATTTTCAGTAATTTCCTATAACCTAACTTAGGAAATATTTGCTTATGAGCTTAGATTGGAGCTTCTAGAGTTGAAGTTGAAGCGTGGTTTATCTTTCCTTTGTTTTAAAGCTTCTCTCTTGTTATTTGGGTTTAAAGGTGAGTTCTTGAACTCACATCTATGTCTATACCTTTGGTATTTGTTAGGTATGAATTCCTAACACCTATTTCATGTTCATTTGCTTTGAATTGAATCGGATTAGTGAATTTTCCAATTTTTGATATTTTGAAGTCAAAATCTATGAAATCCTACATTGGATGTTTTGAAATGTTGTTTGGAGTGTATTGAAGAGCCTATAGGGTTAGGTTGTCGCTTGGCATAAATCCCAAACCATCATCGCTCATTCAATCGCTTCCGATACAAATTGGCCATCAATGGCCTAGGTAAAATATTGCCCTGGGCTTCAGCTCAGACGTCTAGTAGTATGCTCAGACATTTGGAGCTACGGAATAAAAATTCCAGACCATCATCACATACGTCTGAACTTACTTCCCAGATGTCTGGACGATCTGGAATAAAATTTCCAGTCCTTTAACTCAGACGAATAAAATTCCATTTATATCGATTTCTGGTTGATCCGATTGGTCGTCATCATTTATTATCTACTTTGATGACTTCTTTCAAGACTTTTTTGGGAATACCATTTGATGGATTTGATATCGATTTTTATGGATTTGATTCACGTCATCGAATGCGAATTTTTGGTGATCGATTATTTTTACAATCGTTTTCTATGATTTTTCACTTCTAGATACAAAGGTTTCTATACTAGTAGTAAATATTCAAACTCTTTCACAAAAATAATTTCAACGTTATTTTTAATACAAAGCTCGTTTTTAAAATCGTTTACCAATCTATTAGTATAAACAAACCTTTACCTCATTTGTACGAGAATATAATTAAAATGATTTAGCAAAACAAGTAGTATGAAACACTTACCTTTTCTTTGTCGGTTAATTTTTGGACTTGTTCGATTGAAATCTTGTGACAATTTTCGAGTGAAAATCTACAATTTGTTCGTAAATATTTAAGTTAAGCCAGAGGTTATGAGACATGAAGTTAACTCATTTTTTTACCAGCTTAGTGTAATTCACACTTCTTATTGACCAGTGGTGATCATTTTATGGCTTAGACCAGTGATATGCGATATCTCTTTGTCCGTGTAGGGGACTGTGCCTCATTCTATTGAGCTTTGTCTCATTATTTTTATATAGGCTAGCGGCCTATGGGTTCTTCGGAGTTTCGACTCTTTTTATGGGCTAGCGACCCATGTTCTTTTATGTAGTTCGGTTCAGTCGGACGTACCATTATTGTACTACGTCGTTATTCCGGCTTATCAGGTTCATCGGGTGTACCGATATTGTATTATGTCATTGTTCCAAATTATTCGAGTTTCAGGTTTCTTGGGCATACCATTATTGTACTGTGTCGTTGCACCGACTCTATGGTTAGCGACCATGGGATAGCGAACCGTTTGTGATACATGTGTTGGTGAGTTTTCATGCTCCCATTTTTGATAGGTCTCCCCCTTTGCAATTTCTGGATTTCTAATTTATGGTTTCTAGAATTTGTTTTCACCAATTTTTGCGATTGGCATTGATATATTTTGTCAATATTTGTGGTTTCGTGAATAAAATAAAGAATATAACATTCTTTTTTGGTGTATGAGACTTCTTGAGATATTGTATGATTTTTGTTGATTGTTAAATGTATACTTATCACAGTATGACATTATTGTTATCATACATTTTTGTTATATCTCTTATCCTATCTCATTTTATCTGATATTTATAGCTAGACTGATCCATTTATTATTTTCTTCTTAAATAATACTCGGGTCAAACCAAGTTATTTCAGATGCTTCTACTTGACTCCTTATCAAGGACCATCATCTGATTTTTGGCTAACTACTTTAGATTAGTAGTTTTTGTTTACACATTCGAGATAGAGACTCCTTGATGTATATAGATTCTTTTTTCTAGCACTTGTACTTATTCTTTTGTGATGTAGTGCATGTTGCATGAGCACTACTTTGATGTACACTTTTATGTGATATATTTATATCGATTTTCGCCTTAGTGACATGAATATCTATGACTAATTTGTATTATGCTTATTTTATACTTATTTTCGAAGACCATATAGCCACTGTGTAGTAGCTTTGAGTTTGTACTTGATATGTCGGATTTCCTCTTAAAATGAAATACGTGACCTTCTATCTGGCATATCGGTACTCGCATAAAGCAATTACACAAATGGTCGCTCCTTAATAGCCTTATTCTTCGTACTAGTCGATAGCATTACTCCATAGTGTTCTTGGCTAGTGTGACTATATAGGTGGGCGTCACAATGGAGTTCTCTATATTTGGTGAACTTTTGGCATTACACACATCGCCTGGCATAGTCCGTTACGTCATGGTTGATGGAAGGCTAGAAGTAACCTTATCGGAGGATCTTCTTTGCCTGAGTTTGCCCTGTAGAATGGTTTCCACAATCACCTTCCTGGAGTTCCCTAATGATCCTTTTGGCTTCGATGTTGGTTACACATCTGAATAGAGGAGTAGAGAATCCCCTCTTGTAAAGAATTCCATCCTATAAGACGAACCGTGGTACTTTTTGGAGTAGCTTCTTTCAATTGTTCTGATCCCTCTGGAGTGTATCTTTGATTAGGTAATCTTTGATCGGTGTCATCCATGGTTGCTCTTCCTTTACTATTTCCATAATCCAATTGATATCGACATCATCTATGCTAGGTGATGTAAGCGTTTTGACTGGAGCTGGTCCCATTGACTGAGCATCTCCGGAACTGGCTAGTTAGGCTTAGTAATCCGCTTGCATATTATGTTTCCTCAGAATGTGATTTAAAGTGTAGAGTTCGATGTCTTATAGCAATTTCTATGCTTTTGATAGGTAGAAGACGAGGTTGCTCCTTGCCTGGTACTTCGCTTTACTTGGAAGATTACTAGCTGAGAATCGTTGTAAATATGCATAGTTTCTATTCCTAATTCTTTAACGATTTTTAATCCTGCCATCAAAGCCTCATATTCTACTTCATTATCGGTGGTAGGAAATTCTAGTCTCGATGCGTAGCAAATACATCGTCCTTGGAGCGTTCCAAGTACCACCCCAATACCTGAGCAGAACTCATTTGATGCACCATTGACAAAAAACTACCATTGTGGCATCATGTTTGAAGTGCTTTCTTCCTTACCGTTCCACTTAGTAAATTCGGTTATGAAATCTGCCAGTGCCTGTCCGTTAATTGCTCTTTGAGCATAATGACCGATTTCTTATTGGCTTAACTCGATATTCCATTTCATCAGTCAACGTGATGTCTCTGGGTGATACAACACTTGTTTCAGTGGTTAATCCGTTAACATCTTGATGGGATGAGCCTGAAAGTATGATCGTAGTTTCCTCGACAAGATCAATAGGCAACAGCTAGTTTTTTCAACTTTGGGTAATTCTTTTTAGCTCTAGTGAAATGATAACTGACGTAGTAGACATGTCGCTGTACCCTAGCCTCTTCGCGTACCAATGCTGCACTTAGAGCAAAGGTCAACGCAGCGAGATAAACTAATGAATCTCCCCTATTTATCGACTTTGATAGACTGAGGGTTTCCATATGATGGAGTAATTCTTTAAAGGCCATCTGGTAGGCTTCTTTCCATTCCAAATTCTTCTTTTCCTTATTCAATGCATTGAAGAACATTATGCATTTGCCAATCGCTCAGGAATTGAATCGGCTCGGCATTGCAATCTTTTAATTTATGCTTTGCAATTCCTATATGGTCGTAGGGGCTTTGACGTTCCATAAGGTGCTAATCTGTTTTGGATTAACTTCAATGCCCCATGCATTCACGATGAAACCAAGTAATTTGCTAGAAGCAATGTCGGAAGAGCAATTCATCGGGTTAAGCTTTATTCCATATTTCCACAATATTTCAAACATCTCTACAAGATTATCTTAATGATTCCCTGATACGTGTGATTTGACAATCATGTCGTCCACGTGTACTTCCATTGTTTTCTCGGTTTGACCTTTTAACATTGTGTTTACCAGTCGTTGGTAGGTTGCCCTTGCGTTCTTTAGTCCAAAGGGCATTACTCGATAACAGTATAATCCAAGGTCCGTATGAAAACTAGTATTTTTTTGATCGGGTTCATGCATCATGATTTGGTCATATCATGAGTAGGCATCCATAAATGATAGTAGCTCGTGATCTGCGGTGGTGTCAACAAGTTGATCGATCTTGGGCAATGGAAAGCTATCCTTTGGGTAGGCTTTATTTAAATCTGAGTAGTCAATGCAAGTCCGCCACTTCCCATTGGACTTCTTTACCAAAACTGGATTCGATACCCATACAAGATAGGTTGCATCGTGGATGAAGCTGTTTCCCAACAACTTATCCACTTCCTCTCTTAGTGCAGCAGATATTATGGTCCCAGTGTACACCTCTTTTGCCTCACTGAATGTACTTGGGATTGATATTAACTACGAGACACGCTATCTTTAGCGATATCTCACATATATTAGAATGCGTCCAAGTGAACACATCTAGATTGACATGAAGAAACTTGACTAATTCTTCTTGCATCTTGGTTTCATGATGTGATTTTATTTTTAGTACTCATGTCAGGTCAACAATGTCTACAGGGACAAGCACCATAATCTCTAGTGGTGCTGCCCTTTTCTCCCATGAACTCTTCTTTCTAGGGTCCATAGCCATATCAAATCAACTATGGTCCCAACCCATGGGTGGTTCTATAGTTGCTATGCTGATGGTTCGCAAATGTGGAGAATTTTCTCCACACTCTTTCCCTTTTCTTTCTTTTTGTTTCACGCAATTCAGCGATGTAGCATTCCCTTGAGACACTCTGGTCTCCCTTAACCATTCCAAATTCATTTTTAGAAGGGAATTTCATAGTGAGACACTACTGTGCCAGGATAATTCGAAAATCAGTGAGGGTCAGCCATCCCAAGAATGCATTACAGGTCGACATCTAATTGATTATCACAAAGGTTCGGGTGAGAACCACTCTCCAATCTCCTGTTTCGAGTTTAGCAGGCTGATCGATTATACCAATCGGTTGTACTGGATGACCAGTGAATCCTTGGATTTTGGTTCGGCATGAAGAGACATCCTTCATGTTGTTGGGGTTAAAATTGGTCACCACCACCCAGTTATGTGAAAGCACCAATATCGAGTCATAGATCTCAGAGATGAACTAATGTAGAGAATATAATATGAAGAACAAACAAATTCGAAATGAAAGAAAGTAAAAAGAGACAAGATTTATAGTGATTCGGCTAAGTCCGGCCTAAATCCACTCCAGTATAATCCTTTTTATTATAATGTAGTTTGTTAACAGTTACATTTCGAAATCTAAGAATCAAATTGATAGAGTTTAGCCTAGGTTCATAATAAAGAGGAATAGAAAGAAGATCCCTTTTTTGACACCATGCCTGCTATATTTATAGGGGAAGACGTGCACGAATCGGGCTGAAATTTCAACAGAAGGTTCTGGAGACCAAGACAAGGCCAGCCAAAAATTTCCAGTCCCATTGAGGCCGACAATAAGGATCGGTACCGATCCATATTTTGGTTTCCAAATGGGGTGAGATCCTTCGGGGGTTCCTATGATGTTATCTACTTTTCCTCTAACTTTCATGCCATTTCGACTTACGATTTGTGAGGTATCGCATTTTCCATGAAGTGGTGTTGTTTAAATCCTAACTTTGACGATCCCTATGGAGGAAGAGGTACTGATCCCTCCAACTTCTTCCAAATGCCATGCGATCCCTATAGGAGCTTCTCCATGTTGTATTATGCTTAGCCTCCAAGTTTCATGCCAATTGGATCAGTAGAACTCGAGTTATTGACCGATCTTTATTGCAATATGGAGTTAAGGCTGATTATAGCTGATCCCTATAGGGGGATAGATACCGATCCCTCCAACTTGCTCCAAATGCTGTGCGATCCTTATAGGGTATTCCACATTTTCTAATTAGCTTTTTCTCTTATTTTTAGGTTAAATGGATGTGTAGATGTTGAGATATTGATCGGTCCTTGTTATGAAGTTGGGCTTAGATGATCCCTAAGAGGGATAGGTACCAGTCCCTAATGAGGGACAGATACAGATCCCTACAACTTCTCCGAATTCCTTGCAATCCCTAGCATATACTCTCAGGGTCCCCTCTTCTTGTTTCCAAAGTTTCACTTCTATCGGCCTTGTGGTTGTTGAGTTATGGAGCAATCATCATTGAGTTGTGTTGTCGAGCTGAATATGATCTGATCCCTCTTCCTTTGCCCATAACTCTTGCATACGAACTACCATCGACTTGAAATTTGAAATGTAGCCTCATGGAACTTTCCTTATCATTCATACCAATTGCAGCTTGATTAGGACAAAAATTAGGGATCTGATCTGAATCCGTTTGACCATTGTTCATAGTCTTGTTTATATTCAATCTCTGAGTTTAGTAACCTTTTCTCCGGCCTCCCGCCTTGATGACCATAATGTATGTTGGGTTAAATCCGCTTGTGTGATACTTTTCCAAAAGGTAAGTTAACAAATATTAAGCTTCATTTAGTCAAACATTTTTCAAAATAGAATGTTTGTAGAACCTTCGATATCAACCAACACTCGATGTACGACAGCGTGTCCGATTCCATTCATTACCATTGTTGGATCGAAAGTTGGAGCTTCTATTCCTTCACTATCTCAGTTTCAAAACATGATGTCATCATTCAGAATCCTCTACTTTTTAGCAAAGATCTCGTCTTCACCTGCAAAGAAAGTTTCCTTTGGAGCATGTTTGAGTTAACTAGCATTTCTTTCCATCTTGCCCCAACTTTAGTATGTCGGATGAGGACCTCCGAAAATGGTATTGATGAAAAGTCTCTATTCAACTCGTTTGGATCCCTCTCCACTTTTTCCAGAGTGGTTTCCATGAGTGTTAGGAGCATGAGGTCTGGTTGGTTGATTAGAATTTTAGGGCTTCTTCACATACTATTGGAGCTTGTTTTCTCTAACCAGTTATTCGATCATGTTCTTTAAATGGCGACAGTTTTTTGTGTTATGATCTTGGGTTTTATAGAAGCGACAGAACTTCTCCGACTTCCTTTGTTGCTCAGACTCTTCTTTCCGAGGTAGCTTCGGGTACTCTTCTATTCCCAAAGTTTCTAGGTAAATATTCTCCAAGCTGTCGTTCAACGGAGTGTATTCTTCGCATTTCAGACCTTTGAGTTTCTTTCCCCCTCCATTTCCTTTGTTGGTGTTCTGATTCTGGTTCTAACTTTTGTGGTTTTGGTCTTTTCCAATAGTTACTTCATAATTCTTGCCATTTTGATTGACCGCCTCATTACTCTGTGTTGATTCATTTGGTCGCATATTAGTACTTTTACCTTCTAATTTTTTTGCCTCTTCTAATCTCAAGTGCTGACTAGCCTTTGATTGAAATCTTTAATGGCGGTCGGTTGCGTCATTTCGATCCATCTCCCAAAATCAGACTCTGGATCGATCGAACGGACAAAAGCCATAAAAATCATATCCACATTTGGATTGCTCACTTCGGTGATGGCTGTGTTAAAGCATTTTATGAACGATTTTAGTGATTCGTTAGGTCCTTGGAAGTAACGAAAAAGATACATCACGTCCTTTAGCTAAGTTGTGTCCAGTCTAAATTAATCCAAGAACTTCCTGGCTAGCTCGAAAAAGGTTGAGATAGATCGTGGAGGGAGTTTGGTAAACCACATGGAGGTACCTCCTTAAAGATAGATGGGAAACATCTACGAAGAAATGCATCTGCCGCCCTTGCACCATCCATATTTTAAATGTACTTGAAGAAGTGCTGTTGACGGTCAGTAGTTCCATTGTAAGAGGGCATATCTTATGGCATGGTGAATTTTTTGGGGTGCTCTACCCTCAGGATACTATAGATGAAGGGAGATTGGCTAGGAGCGGAACCCCAATCATCATTCTTTCTACCCTTGCTTTCTTTCACCAAGCATCTGACCATGTACACAATGTATGCCTCACTTGTCTGTTTGTCTATAGGTCGGCTGTCAGTAGCTATGCCAAGTGTTTGACTTTGCAAACGGTCTCGGTTGGCAGGATGAAGCCTAGGTTCTCCAATCTTTGGGTGAGTCACTCTTGTAGAGGTCCATTGGTAGGTGGTTGGTCTTGCGGGTGGAGTTTGATCATTTGAGTTTAAGTCACCTTCCTTAAGTTGCTCGCCTTCCGTGAAGTCGGTATTAGCTATTAGTATGTCCTCCAGTGGAGTTTTCACTTCTAAGTTCAGGTTTGCAGTAGGCGCCATTAGAGTGGGTAGAATATTCGCATTTCTAGTATCGTGACGCCTAGAGCTCCGCCCATTACTTCCTTTTGCTTCTGTTTTCCATTTCTTCTACTTGAGCCAAAAACAGAAGAAAGCACTTGCTCCATAGCAGCCACGGCTTCGGGTGCCATTCTAGAAGTAGTTAGTGATTGAAGCACTAACAGAGCAACTATCTATTCCATAAGAGCCTTCTGAACGTTTCATCAACCATCTGTCAATTCTTCCCTAGTCACAAATTCATGCTAAGTGGAGGATCCTAGCACTTGATCTCCAGTGTCAGCTCCAAGTCGTAGGTTGTTGGATTATCGACTTTAACTTGCTAAGGGCTTATTTCTTCTCCAGCAATAGTAGCTCCTATGGATCTTCTAGAGGTAGTTCTCTTCCTCCCTAGTGCCATTTGGTTTCAACAACAAATCTTCCAAGTAGAATTTGATGATTTAACTTCTGGACCTATCCGATCCAAAGTAAAGAGCTAGATCCGAGCCTAGATTCAGGTTTCTCAGCAAAAGAACCAAAATGTTTGCCTAAAAAATAGATCAATGACCTGGATTGAGTGTGAAAGCATCGGCCTTGTTTATCAGAGCAAATAAAATAGAAAAGAGATATAAAAAGAGTAGAAATAGTAAGGAGACAAGAGAATTTTATAGTGGTTCTACTGTTAACAAAGCCTACGTGCACTTTATAACTTTTCTTATTAACCAACTTCTGTTATAAGTTTAAGTGGATTACAATAAAATAGAATATCCTAAGTTAGATCAAGCACAAGTACTTAAAGACGATTGGAGAATCACAGTTGCTCCTTGATGACTATTGTATGAGAGAAGAAGAATGAAGAATAATCTCTACAAATTTCTAGCAGCCAGTTCAGAAGATCCTCTTTATGTTTGTAGATAGGATTGTATTTATAGGGTTGGAGAGCAATTGGGACATGGTCGCTTTACCAAAGGCCTATAATTGATGCTATAAAGGAGACCAACGAGTTCTACGATGACCCGAGCCACTCTGATGGATCGCTAGCAATCCATAGTCGATGGATCGCAAGCAATCCAATTATTTGGAGTATTTTTGCTTCATCCTTTTTGTGTTGTCAACTAACCTAAGATGAACATGTCACTGAAACATTATAACAACCTATCACTAAATTTACGATTTTAGAGTTAGTCTCTTCTATCAATTTAGTCCATCTTTCATAATATTCTATGTCTAACTATTTCATGATCGCATCGCATATCAATAATAAATACTAAGCAATCAAGATAGCTGCATGATCAATTAACATCCATTTATCTGTCATTGAGGCAACGACCATATGTTGCATACACCTCCTTATTGTTACACCTTATAATTTTATCACGTGCTCTATAAGAAGGATGGGCCATATGTCGTGCCTTTTCCTTACTATAATCGACCTCCAAAAACAAAGATTCATGTAAAGTCACTGTATTGAACTAAACAAATGTCTCTATCTCACCTGCCCATCACCATATGTGATTAAAGCAACATTTAGTAACCATCCATTCACATCAACCATCACTATATTTGCAACTCGTAATAAGTCAAGTATACAATGTAACGTATTAAATAACCAAATTCTTTCTTTAACATCATATGATAACACTTTAATGTATTTATTTTGGTTACCATTTTCTCTTTAAGAAGGGCCGACCATATGTCATATCTTTCCCATTCTACAGCCGATCTTTGGAAACAAAGATCCTAGTATAGTCACTGTACTGAATTACATAAATATATATATATATATATATATATATGTTCCTTGATCTATACAACGTATCTGATAAGACCCAACCGCATATGGTAACTAACCTGCTAAGATAATCAAAATACAAAGGTATAGTTACTTTCTCATACCTAATTTTGCATGACCATCTAATGTCTAATTCCCATGCCCTCTACTCTAATCACCTAGTCCACAAATATTACACATGTAATTCCTAATAACGGTAATTTACTAGGGTAGACTTTCCAATAAAAATACTTTCCAACAATATTTATTTTTTTATCAAAATATCTTTTGAGACAAAATATCTTTTTTCGTACAATACAATGATAATTTTCTGCTAAAAAAATAAAATATTTTCCTTTCAAAACATTTTTGAAAAATATTCCTCATAAATAACTTAGTACGCCTTGAAAAACTTCTTCAAACAAAGTATTTTTCTCTTCCAATAAAGCTTCCTCTAAATTTTTCCTTAACAAAATACATTTGACCAGAATACCCCAATTTATATTTTTCCAATAAAATAATTTTCACAAAAATGTTTTCAAACTCAGAGATAGCTTTACTAAAATATTTTCACCAAAATATTTTTCCAAATGTTCTGAAATAGGTATATATTTTACAAAAATGTTTTTAAGTATGATATTTCATAGGCCAAACCCTTTTCCTACAAATAATATTTACAAAAGATATCTTATTTCCTAAATTAAATATCTATCTTTAATTTCATGTACAAAATTTCCTTTTCAATGAATCACCTTAAATCCAAGAATATGTATATATTTTCGAAATTCTCTTTTCACCAAACTGTTTGTAAGAGTTAATGTTAAACATATATGACTCAAATTATAACTAACATCCAATGCCTCCTATAAGCATCTAATCTACCGAACTTCTATTTTCGAACATAAGTCATCATAAATAAACAACACCTAAATGTGGATAATGGGGATTATACATATAACAATGCAAAAAAAAAATCAATAAGTACACTCTCTTTTTGTGTTAGCCTAATCTAGGGTCTAAATTTATCTATTTTAAATAGTTAAACCAACCCAACGCTTGGGAAATCGAAACTTAAGCTATGTTATCAATTGTAAAAACCCAAAAAATTAACACCTGAGAATAGTGCCAAGCTTTCATAGAATAAACTCAAACGAAAATCCCATATATTAAAAACCATATGTCATTGGTTTAATAATTTTAAAGTGCAAATTTTAAATACAGTTAATTTGACCTCATTGTAGAAACAATAATATTATATTACTTCAACTATGTACGATATATAATAATCTTACAAAAAATAGAGTTTCTACCATCATACACATATACAATTACACCAATTATTCCAAGATTTATGTAACAATGCTAATATCATATAAAATGAACATAGTAAATAATTAACTCTAGTTGCTTTCCATCTCAAACATCCCCTCTATTTCCGTCACATTCATTTGTAAAGTTATATATGTATGTACGTACGTGCGTATGTATGTATTGTGTGTGTGTTCATATGTATGTATGTATTTAAGAGCAAAATGGTGTCAACTAGTTTGGACTATGCCTAACTCTATACACCCCATCTTAATCTAAGGGATCTGATGGCTATTGCACATAAAAAGACTGCCCACATCACTTCGCGATTATGCCCATATAGTTCTATTTTCATAACATGCTCTTCTCTTCCAACTGTAAATGTCAGTACACCACAGTATTCCTAACACATCAACACAATTATGTATGTGCATCCATAATGTCATCCATGATATGTCCATATAAAATAAGTAATAATATCTTAACCGCATAAATACAAAGGCCATCAAGTCCATATGCCAATTAAATCCAATTATATGTCAATCAAACCCAATTATATAAGTGACTATATAAATTTGCAATAACAACAGCAATGGTTACATATAAATCAATGGTAGCAACCATTGGTGATACCAACAACCATTCATTCTAACGAATGGTATATCTCAATAATATGTATATACCATCATCGAATAAATATCAATAATTAGCTATTACTCATCCAGTTGCTTACATATAATAATCATCTCTCTAACAGCATGTCCATAAAAATAAGCACGAAATCACATGACCAATAACTAATAATAAGTATTATCACTTTATTTTCAATACAATAAGTCATTCTTTACAATTTATGATTTCTTCCCGACAATATCATTACTACCTTTAAATGGTAGTCATAACGACCATAATATTTTACCTCATATTTCATAGTTTATGTTATTATTATATCATTTCAAAGATATTATTCCCCATATATTTTTAATTCCCATTTTGTCTTATTGATTAATCAATTAATCATTTATTTAATAATAGTCTATTTCACCAACTTGAACATATTTTGTTTCCAAAGCAATTTATAGTGGCCCGTCCACATTTTATAGATAATTTTTTTACAGATGTAGGGTAAAGCAGCTCAAAAAATTCGATAGATGTGCATATAAAGTAAGAAATAATTGTCATATTGAACAAGGAAATCACACCAAGGACAACCGAAAAACCATATAACACACATAGTGACTCCTATGTAAGAGCAGTATGTGATTCAAAAAAAACTACGACATAAACACATTAACCTTATGTTTAACAGCATACTTAACAAAAAATAAAAAATCACATTCTAATAAGTTCCCAAATACCAACCCTAAACCAAATTGATTCCCAAAATCTGACATAACACTGAACATATTAGCAAGTCAAGCAAACTCATACCACGTCGATAGTATGTACCAACCGTAACATCCCCCACTTAGAGACTCGAAGATGAACGTCAATGATGCTGCAGCCATCACCGAATTCATTTTCTAGCGACGTAAGTGAGTTCAGTATATTATTTAAACATAGATAAAGTAAACAGAACAGCTAAATATTTTTTCATTACTTAAACTTTCTTTAACATTCTTTACATATACTTCTATCAAAATTAAACCTAATAACATGCCTACACCGGGGTCAAATACAATAGAAAATAAATATAGTAATGAGTCAGGTCAACTATGAAGATGCGGCCACCTTAATACCACGAAAACAAGAATCTTTATTAACTACAAGCCTCCTGCTCTGTCTTCGATCTTTTGTATTGCAGCCCTTATTTCTTATCTGTCAAATCCAATAATTTAAACCTACTCAAGTGAGCACCCAAGAGTTTATGGGAAAATAATAATAAAAATACAGATCAACCATAAAGTTTGGTGTGAATAATACTTATCCAAAACAATCTTAAGGGAGACCAAACCATACTACACGGTTTGGGTTTCCACCTAAATATTCAAACATCATGAATTGGAACATTCAAATACCGATGCAATTGGTTCTTATCTACGTTTGCATTTTACGCTTCCTTAAGCGGTCCCCATTTACTTCTCACCTTTGGGGCAATCCTCACTCAATACCAAATTTAGTTCATTCCTTTATTTCATTATAATACTTCATAACTACGCACACTGCACAGTCCCTACTTGGTTCCCACCTTAGATTATTATTAAACTACTATAATACTACACCCCGTGCATCTTCTTACTTCTCCTTTAACTATTTAATACTATGCCTTGCTCGGGTCTTGCTTATTCTTCTATAGCTACATAATACTACGCCTCGTGCATGTCTTATTGTTCTTTTTAGAGTATTTAGTTCTATGCCAAGTGCAGTTCTTAATTATTATTAGTATCTCATTTGAAATGTTCGGTACTACGCCCTATATAGTTCTTACTTATTTAAGTATGTCTCCCACGCGGTTGAATGCCATTCTTCACCTTCCCCGGGTGTAACGACCCGTAAATTTACCACTTTGAAAATGAAATATTTAATTTCTATAAATATTCAAATTTAGAATTTTTAAACTTAAACAATCATGTTTTATATGATAAATAAGAATTCTAAACTTATTTTTGATATTGAATACAGATTTTGGATTTCCATTGTAAAATTGACAAAAGTTGGATTCCAATAAAGAAGATAAATATTCATGAAATTTGTTTAAAGGATAAATAAGTCCTTTTAAATATATATACAATTGATATCAAACTCATTTGATAATAACATTAATTTAATTTAATTTATAATGGTTTGATAAATATATAAAACTTTTTTATAAAAATTAACAAATTTCGTCTCATATTGATAAATCAATGTCGTATTTTTATAAGAAGATTTGGATATTTTTTTATATTATTTTATAAGATAAATATGCTTGTTTTAATTGTAACGACCCGATTTTTCAATGCCCGAAAGTTGACATCAATACGTCCACTTCATCGAATGCCGGAAAAACCGAACCGTTAGGGTTTAAAGGAGAAGAAGATAGAAGAAGAAACAGAAACAATAACAGAATCTCACATATCGCAGCGGAACAACATGTAATAGATAAATGAATAATCTTTAAAACAAAGAATTATATATGTTATTACAATATAATATCAGAGTACAACAACAACACACAACACTGGCAGTTATAATGACTTGCCTTACATAGAAAATTCACTTTGCACCAACTAGACACAGCGGACACTACATAGTATAGGTGTTACGCTTCGCCATCCAGCTTGCTCCTGATCTCCACAACATCTCTTATCTAACTTCGCCCTAGAATAATGATAACTGACTCGAGGTTGCCCGTGTGAAAATTATGGGCACCCAGAGTTTAGAAAGGGAACAATAAACTCCAGGTCAGTCGTGGGGCAGGTGTGAGATCTTAAAACGGTTATTCTTTTACAAAAGAAAACAAAGGAATTTGAAAGAAATCCGTAATGCTTTTTGGAAAATGAAACTACCATAAGGCCTCCCGGCATACACGCAATACAATCGCACACTTGGGGGAGACTTCTTCTCATGCTAGTCAAATATGCTAGATACGCAAAATCCTTTTTAATATCATTATTAGTGCATATTGTGAAAAACACTTCGAAAGTATAATATTAATCTTAGCCAGCATAGGTACCATTATATTATGCCTGCTATAGCTACCTCCTGAGGAGGCAGGTTATACAATTGCAATCGTAAAGGGCTCGTATTGTTTCTTTGAATTTCCAACAAATGGTCAGGCTAAGGAACTTCCTATTGCCATATGGGTACGCCTCTGGAGGGACGCCCCGAGAACCTAACCGGATCTCTGCCAACACAAGGCCGGGTTACCTCTGTAACTAGGTAACTACTACATGAGTATGCCATCCCCCGGTCGTTTGCGACCTTTATCCGAGGATCCTCAACCACAAAGCAATAACCACAAAGTATAATAAATTTGCAGCATCAACATAGGTAAAATATCTGGGCTCCATACCATGATACTATCCTTTTCCAAAAGGAAATCACACACCCTCAGGGGGAGCTACCCCCAAATAACCTTGCCGCATCTTTCCTGTTTTGACCATTTCCGGGTTGTGAGGTCCGACGAGGTCTTGTCCATAAAGCTACACTTTTCACAAAGTCATGCTTTGATCAACAAATGATCAGCAGCACTTCATATGTCACATTACCAATCTGAGAATATATCACTAATATCCATCAACTACATAACCTCTGAGCTCGTACGTCTCAGATAAGGGTGCTAAGCTAAGAGAATAAATTCTCCGCCATCAACAGAAATGTATTTGATAGAAATCAGCTTTATATCGCAAAGTGTAACGTCAGAAACACATCCATACAAGTCCATTCCGGGATCGAACAGAACCGAAGGCACTTCAAAAGAAGCCCTTGCAAATCCGGATATTCACTAATCAGATGCGAAATCCCCATCACAAGAATGATAAAATCTCTATACCTGAGCAACCCAGTGAAGATACATTCGATAGGTAATCCTTCGTTTTCGAAAATACCCGGTCTTCAACACCGTCTTCAAATGCAATCCCATTTCATCGTATTGTTATTCGGAATGGGTTTTATGACAAAAGGTCCTCTCCCGGCTAATCTGAATAACGAGCGCTTGTTTTTAAAAATAAGTGTTACATTCAGATTCGAACAAATCACAACAAATTTCCACTTTGATCTTTTAAATAAAAGATCCATCACAATCACAGAGTTTCGATGTGGTTTTCGGATATCCACTTGGAATCCGACCCTCGGTCGCATCAAAATTCAAATGTCATTAAAAGGCCAATATTGGTAGTCGGTTATTTAACTATCAATCAACATCCATAACAATTACCGGACTTAAATAAATTTCCCAAATTATTTATTTTCAAAATATATCCGCAAGATATATTTCACACTTCAACCATTTGAAATAAATTTCAAATTACTTTCCACATTTCGATACTTTGAAAACAAATTTCAAATCACTTTTCCCTACGCGGAATACATTTCCAAATATTTATTCATTTCCACTGGAAAGCTGCCGAGTTAAAATAATTCAAATCACTTATCCAAAATATTCTTGGAACATTTAAAATAAAACCATCTTAAATACTTGCTTAAAATATTGGTTATGAAAACATTACACTAATTATCACATATAAGATTTTAAGTCCTAACTAATTTTAAAATAAAATTAGTAGATAAGGTATAACTATTTAAATAATCGTTTTTTAAAACAAATATCAATTTTAATCCTTTAAATAATACCTTTTATAAGTTATTAAATAAGTCCATACTTTAAAGATTTGAAACCAGTTAAGAAAATAATTTATCCAAAGTATCTTTCTAAAACCATCCTTAAAAATTTTAAGTTTATATTTATAGGCTACTTCGAAATCATACTCAGCTTTCCAGGGAAAATACATTTTCCATTTCACAATGATTTATTCAAACCAATTAATAAATCTTTCATGATTTATTTTAAATTTACGTTTCGAATCTGTAAATTCCTTTCACGCTTTTAAAAATAACCAAATGTTTAGTTTTAAAACAAATTTTCCTTTATAAATTCCCATTGTGAAATTTAAACTTCTAAATATCCATTGATATACGATTTTCAAATCGATTCCCAAATATTCATTTTCAACACTGAATTAAATTCTAAATTGATTTCCAAATTTATTTTCAAATAACAAATCAATTTCCAAAATTGATTTCTAAATTTATTTCAACATCAAATTTATTCTCTTTTGAAACAAATTCCTTCTTTTAAATTTATTCAATTTTCAAAAATTAATTTACTATAAATTTTCTACTAAATTTCAAAAATCCAATTTTATTTATTTCTAATATCCTACGATACCAAAAACATATTTGGCTAAATTATATCCTTCAATAATTTCGATCATCAATATAATCATCCATAAATTATCAATCAATCACATCACATATATGAAATAATATTCATACAAATTTGAGGAATCCAGTTGGATCCCTCTAACCTATTTCCCTGCATCCACAGACGTTAGGACAATAACTAAATACCAATTCCACTTCTAGGTTGAATATCGCGGTATATGAGATTTATAAAATATCATCCGCTATTATGCGGCGCAATAGGGTCTCATCCGCTATATAATGCGGGAAATCAATCACCCAACATATACTATATACTACTATATATATAATATCATCCAGTGAATAATTATTATAAATCAATCATCCAAGCACACAATCGATCAATTTTAAATCTAACTATTCAAAATTTAAAGCAGAACAATATTGATCGAGTGAGAAGATCTCACCTTTGCCTATGAATGCAATACATTTTCATCCCGACTCGTTTCCACATGATTTTAGACCTTGTATGAACAATCATACGATTTATTAACACTTTGAAATAACTTGAACAATTTATTTCCATATTATAAATTTAATTAACCAATGGTTCTATTTTAACTAATAATTGTAGTTTGAACTAATTTTCCTTTAATAGATTATTTTTAGTACCTAAAATAATTGAACAAGTTAGTTGATGATTTAATCACATAAGTCTTTAATTTAAATATAAACTGGTAAGTTCAAATATATATGCCTACACTTTGAAATAATCGAACGGTCATTATTTGTACATGGATCATCCTATAAATAAAATTTTCTGTGTACAAATTTTTTTTTGCATAAATATCAACAGTAATTTACCTTGCTGTTGTTATATTTTCTAACCTATACATACATTTATAGTCCTCAACTAAAATATGATTAAACCTTACTGTAAACGTCCTGATGAATCAACATTCAAAATAAATGCTAAAATACCTAAAAGCTAACATCGCCTCGCCCTCATCTGCCATATCCAATGTCGCCGAGGAACTGCCGTCATCGATGAATACAAATACTGCAACTTCAACCATCGCAGATTCAAACTCCAACAACTTGACTTCGACGAACTCCACAGCCAAGCCCCCATTAGCCTCGTGTCGCCTACGCGGCACTCGCTCCTCCCAGATTCGCGACTTCACAGAGTCGCGACCACTAAGCTCTCTAACAACGAATTCCTGCCGATGGTACCCACCTCCACTCGAATCCCATCGCAACACACAGTATCCTCGCGAGCTTCAGTCGCGTTCGAAGTTGAACGTCTTCCCCTTATCGATCGAACAACAATCTCCTCACGATTTCGTCGCACTCGACCTGCTCGCGAGCCTCTCTAAAATCCCAGTTTGAACGAAAATCGATTTCGTTTTTTTTTCTTTTTTTTGCGAACAGAACTAGTGAAATAGAAGGGGAAGCTCGTGATTTTGTTTTGAACGAAGGGATCTCGAATTAATTTCTGGAGAGGAGGAAGGGAGATCGAAATTGGGAGAAAGAATCACGCTCGGCCATTATTTCGATTTGATTTAAGTTTGAAGATAAAGGAAGTCTCATATTTTTTGTTTTTGTTTGAACAGTTGGATTTCGGCTGTGAAATAAAAGAATGGACGTGATGTGAAAAGGAGGTGGCTTGCACGAGAAGGTTTATTTACAAATATTTTTATTTAAAATTCCAAACGTATCGATAAATGCAACTTAAAATTTCGACCTCCTATCGAGGCATGCTATCAGGCGTTTATAATGTTATACCCCCATTCCGAACGCAATGGAAAAGGTTTCGAGCCCTAACTCGATCGTATGGAGAAGATAGCTTTCTGAACCAGTTATTAAATTAAATTTCGATATAATTTTCAGCGCGTTTTCCTATCGTACGGCCAAACGACAACTCTGAATTCTACGAAAATTGAAATCTGATAATAATACAATATTATGGATCCAATGGAACTGGTTTCGTTAAATTCCGAGACTGTGCCTCAGAAGGCTATTTTTAAATATCAATTTAAACGATATCTTTTCAAAACTTAATAAAACATTTCCAAATCCAATTCTGAAGCTTCCATTATCTTCAGTATTATCGATATGGATTTTCTAAGCCTTTAAAATATTTTTAACTAGCTTAAAACTGAAGAATCAAAATTTTATCCAACTTCAAATTAAATCCAATAATTTAAATTGCAAATTTCATAGTTATATTCGAAATTCAAGTTAAACTAACCTCCAAATATTTAAAATCGATTAAATATTTCATTTCAAATGTTAAAAATTTCTGGTTCGTCACAGCCTTCCCCCTTAAAAGAATTTCATCCCGAAATTACTAGTTAAGAAGAATAATCCTTAATCCTTAATCCATTTATTATTTTTCCCAATCCAAATAGTTTTATCAACTTTCCAAAACAAATCTTTTTATTTAAGACCCTTTATTTCTTCGACTAGCTTTCCGAATTCAATTATAAGTTCCAAACAACATTATTTTCTCAGTAACTCAAATTTAAATTTAAATTCAAATTTCCAAAATTTTCTCAAAATTTTTCTAACTCCCTAAATTTTCGAAAAATTTCGCCAACATCTCCTTTACGCGGCTAGCTCGGTACGACTCCAAAATGGCACCACAGGCCCCCAGATTCAAAAAAAACAAAAGGCCAAGTGACTAGACAAGAAAATCATCAAATTTCATATTGAAATTCAAATACATACCTTTTTTTCAAGCAATTCAATTTTATCTTTGAAATCAAAATCCCAATTCCATTTCCTTTAATACACCTGTATATCCTGCTAGCCATAATATCCAATTACAACATTCAAATTTATTTTGCACATTCCTTTACAAAAGTTTGAATACTTCTTATACCATTTTTTTACTTCACCATTGAAGTTATATATACATTATCATTCAATCTTTACATTTTCAATTTCATTTGAATTCAATTTACACTACAATTCTATTTGGATTCAATTTTTTTTCCTTCCGAATATTGAATTTATCAATTATCTTTCATTCATAATTGATTCGTATCGCTATTTTAAATTAGTTTCATTTACTAATTCATTACAAATTCCAATTCATGTAATCTCAATCCATTTTTTATATTTCCACCTTTATTATCTTTAGTTCACTTCGAACTAATTTTACAACTTCATTTGCTTTCACATAATTCAAATTGATTTTCAATATTCAGTTTCAATTCCAATTTTATTCTTTTGTTCATTTCCAAAAATTTATTTTCAATTCACTATTACCATTTCATGATTTCCAATTTGACCTTCACTTAATGATTAACCTGGTATATTCCCAATACAGAATTTACTTATGAATTTCACACTTCATTTCTTAAGTTCAATGCAAATATTCTATGTACTTCTTATATTTATTTTTAATTCATCACTTTGGTTTATATTTACCTATATTAAACTGGATTTCCAATTCTATGTGGATTCAATTTACCTTTCGTTTATAATTATTGAATTTCGATTCATTTCAAATCATATTCAATTTCGTCATACCTTTAATTAGTTTTATTTACGAATTTTATTTCAATATTTCACTTTGTTTAATACAAACCAAATTCAATTCCAATTCCAGTTCTATTTACTTACGAATTCGAAATGAATTTCAACATTCAATTTACTTTCTTGTACTTGCAATTGCAAATTTATTCATTCATTCACAATTTATTTTCCATCTTAAAAATTTTATTCCAATAATTTTAGTCTAATAGACTTCTCAAATTCACCTTTATTCAATTAAATCAAGTTAATTTTAGTTTAAATCTGACTTTTTCTAGGTTTTCAAACTTATTATTCCATAACTATTTTTAATAAAATTCCAGAGTCTTTCCACCTTTTCCAAAACTATTATTGAAAACAATTCAAATTATCCTTTGAATTTCAAAACCAAACCCAAATTTTCCAAACAACTTCCATTTGAAACAATTTGGCAGCAATTCCTCTTTTGGAAACCTGAAAACGAACACTGATGATGTCGCGATCATCATCGGAATTATTTTCCAGTGACCGAAAAGAGTTTAGAGCTTTTATCCCTCCAAAAACATTTTTTCAAACCCTTGAAAATCATTTCCAATCCCAAAAGGAATTTAATTTCCAAACTTCCCGAATTTCAAATATTTTCCAGACCATTTCCAAATATTTCTTCGAAATTCTATTTCAAATTATAAATCTCATTTGGATTTTTATTTTCTTAGCTTTTGGTTTTGATTTCAATTCCTCATACAACGATGATAATAATTTAATATTATCACTTCCTAGCAACCAAGAAACCATATATTATAATAATTCACAAAAAAATTATTTCTTTTATATACGAAAATAGTTTGGGTAAAATTGTTCCATTTACCCTATTTTAAAACGATATCATGTCGAATTTGTTCTATGCAAGTGTTTAGAGATCCCTGTCAATCACGTTAATTACTCGTATTGACCAGAATGCATATACCACTCAACAAACCAATCAACACAATATAAAACAATTTTATATTCACTAACAAATATGCGCTCATATCTATTATTACACTCACACTCATTCTAGTGTACTACTGATTCTATCTCTAATGAGTAACACCCAACCGATCCAAGGTTATCGCTTAACCAAATGCTCCGATACCAAATTCGTAACGACCCGATTTTTCGACGCCCGAAAGTCGACATCAATACGTCCACTGTATCGAATGCCGAACAGTCGAATGCTGGAAAAACCGAACCGTTAGGGTTTAAAGGAGAAGAAGATAGAAGAAGAAACAGAAACAATAATAGAATCTCACATATTGCAGCGGAACAACATATAATAGATAAATGAATAATCATCAAAACAAAGAATTATATATGTTATTACAATACAATATCAGAGTACAACAACAACACACAACACTGGCAGTTATAATGACTTGCCTTACATAGAAAATTCACTTTGCACCAACTAGACGCAACGGACACTACATAGTATAAGTGTTACGCTTCACCATCCAACTTTCTCCTGATCTCCATAGCATCTCTTATCTGACTTCGCTCCAGAATAATGATAACCTGACTCTAGGCTGCCCGTGTGGAAAATTATGGGCACCCAAAGTTTAAAAAGGGAACAATAAACTCCAGGTCAGTCGTGGGACTGGTGTGAGATCTTAAAACGGTTATTCTTCTACAAAAGAAAACAAAGGAATTTAAAAGAAATCCGCAATGCTTTTTCGAAAATGAAACTACCATAAGGCCTCCCGGCACACACATAATGCAATCGCATACTTGGGGGAGATTTCTCCTTATGATAGTCAAATACGCTTGATACGCAAAATCCTTTTTAATATTACTATTAGTGCATATTGTGGAAAATATTTCGAAAGTATAATATTAATCTTAGCCAGCATAGGTACCATTATATTATGCCTACTATAGCTACCTCCTGAGAAGGCAGGTTATACAATTGCAATCGTAAAGGGCTCGTATTGTTTCTTTGAATTTTCAACAAATGGTCAGGCTAAGGAACTTCCTATTGCCACATGGGTATGCCTCTAGAGGGACACCCTGAGAACCTAACCAGATCTCTGCCAACACAAGACCGGGTTATCTCTGTAACTAGGTAACTACTACAAGAGTATGCCATCCCCCGGTTGTTTGCGACCTTTATCCGAGGATCCTCAACCACAAAGCAACAACCACAAAGTATAATAAATTTTCAGCATCAACAAAGATAAAATATCTGGGCTCCATACCATGATACTACCCTTTTCCAGAAGAAAATGACACACCCTCAGGGGGAGCTACCCCAAATAACCTTACCGCATCTTTCCTGTTTTGACCATTTTCGGACTGTGAGGTCTGACGAGGTCTCGTCCATAAAGCTACACTTTTCACAAATTCATGCTTCGATCAACAAATGATCAGCAGCACCTCGTATATCACGTTACCAATCTGAGAATATATCACTAATATCCATCAACTACATAACCTCTGAGCTCGTTCATCTCAAAGAAGGGTGTTAAACTAAGAGAATAAATTCTCCGCCACCAACAAAAATGTATTTGTTAGAAATCAGCTTTATATCTCAAAGTGTAACGTCGGACACACATCCATACAAGTCCATTTCGGGATCGAACGGAACCGAAGGCACTTCAAAAGAAACCCTTGCAAATCCGGATATTCACTAATCATGTCCGGAATCTCCATCACAAAAATGATAAAATCTCTATACCAGAGCAACCCGGTGCAGAGACATTCGACAGGTAATCCTTTCATTTTCGAAAATACCCAGTCTTCAACACCATCTTCAAATGCAATCCCATTTCGTCATATCGTTATTCGAAATGGGTTTTATGACACATGGTCCTCTCTCGGCCAATCCGAATAACGAGCACTTATTTTTAAAAATAAGTGTTACATTCAGATTCAACAAATCACAAAAAATTTCCACTTTGATCTTTTAAATAAAAGATCTATCACAATTACAAAGTTTCAATGTGGTTTTCGGACATCCACTTGGAATCCGACCCCCGGTCGCATCGAAATTCAAATGCCGTTAAAAGGCCAATATTGATAGTCAGTTATTTAACTATCAATCAACTACAACAATTACCGGATTTAAATAAATTTCCCAAATTATTTATTTTCAAAATATATCCCCAAGATATATTTCACACTTCAACCATTTGAAACAAATTTCAAATTACTTTCCACATTTCCATACTTTGAAAACAAATTTCAAATCACTTTTCCCTACGCGGAATACATTTCCAAATATTTATTCATTTCCACTGGAAAGCTGCCGAGTTAAAATAATTCAAATCACTTATCCAAAATATTCTTGGAACATTTAAAATAAAACCATCTTAAATACTTACTTAAAATATTGGTTATGAAAACATTACACTGATTATCACATATAAGATTTTAAGTCCTAACTAATTTTAAAATAAAATTAGTAGATAAGGTATAACTATTTAAATAATCGTTTCTTAAAACAAATATCAATTTTAATATTTAAAATAATTCCTTTTCTAAGTAATTAAATAAATCCATACTTTAAAGATTTGAAACAAGTTCAGAAAATAATTTATCCAAAGTATCCTATCTAATACCATCCTTAAAAATTTTCAGTTTATATTTATAGGCTACTTCGAAATCATACTCAGCTTTCCAGGAAAAATACATTTTCCATTTCACAATGATTTATTCAAATCAATTAATAAATCTTTCTTGATTTATTTTAAATTTACGTTCCAAATCCATAAATTCCTTTCACGCTTTTAAAAATAACCAAATGTTTATTTCTAAAACAAATTTTCATTTCCTTTATAAATTCCCATTGTGAAATTTAAACTTCTAAATATCCATTGATATACGATTTTCAAATCGATTTTCAAATATTCATTTTCAGCACTGAATTACAAAATTGATTTCTAAATTTATTTCAACATCAAATTTATTCTCTTTTGAAACAAATTCCTTCTTTTAAATTTATTCATTTTTTTTAAAATTAATTTACTATAAATTTTCTACTAAATTTCAAAAATCCAATTTTATTTATTTCTGATATCCTACGATACCAAAAACATATTTGGCTAAATTATAGCCTTCAACAATTTCGATCATCAATATAATCATCCACAAATTATCAATCAATCAGGTCACACATATGAAATAATATTCATACAAATTTGAGGAATCCAGTTGGATCCCTCCAACCTGTTTCCCTGCATCCACAGACGTTAACTAAACAATTAAATGCCAATTCCACTTCGAGGTGGAATATCGCGGTATATGGGATTTATAAAATATCATCCGCTATTATGCGGCGCAATAGGGTCTCATCCGCTATATAATGCGGGAAATCAATCACCCAATATATAATATATACTACTATATATATAATATCATCCAGTGAATAATTATTATAAATCAATCATCTAAGCACACAGTCAATCAATTTTAATTCTAACTATTCAAAATTTAAACCAGAATAATATTGATTGAGTGAGAAGATCTCACCTTTTCCTATGCATGCAATACATTTTCATCCCGACTCGTTTCCCTATGATTTAGACCTTGTATGAACAATCATACGATATATTAACACTTTGAAATAACTTGAGCAATTTATTTACATTTTATAAATTTAATTAACCAATGGTTCTATTTTAACTAATAATTGTAGTTTGAACTAATTTTCCTTTAATAGATTATTTTTAGTACCTGATATAATTGAACAAGTTAGTTGACGGCGTAATCACATAAGTCTTTAATTTAAATATAAACTGGTAAGTTTAAATATATATACCTACACTTTGAAATAATCGAACGGTCACTATTTGTACATAGATCTTCCTGTAAATAAATTTTCTGTGTACTAATTTTTTCTGTATAAATATCAACAGTAATTTACCTTGCTGTTATTATATTTTCTAACCTATACATACATTTATAGGCCTCAACTAAAATATGATTAAACCTTATTGTAAATGTCCTGATGAATCAACATTCAAAATAAATGCTAAAATACCTCATAGCTAACATCGCCTCGCCCTCGTCTACCATATCCAATGTCGGCGAGGAACTACCGTCATCGACGAATCCAAATACTGCAACTTCAACCATCGTAGATTCAAACTCCAACAACTCGACTTCGATGAACTCCATAGCCAAGCCCTATTAGCCTCGCGTCGCCTACGCGGCACTCGCTCCTCCCAGATTCACGACTTGACAGAGTCGCGACATATAAGCTCTCTAACAACGAAGTCCTACCGACGATACCCACCTCCACTCGAATCCCATCGCGACACACAGTATCCTCGCTAGCTACAGTCGCGTTCGAAGTCGAATGTCTTCCTCTTCTCGATCGATCAAACAAAGATCTACTCACGATTTCGTCGCACTCGACCTGCTCGCGAGCCTCTCCAAAATCCTAGTTTGAACGAAAATCAATTTCGTTTTTTTTTGCGAACAGAACTAGTGAAATAGAAGGGGAAGCTCGCGATTTTGTTTTGAACGAAGGGATCTCGAATTAATTTCTGGAGAGGAGGAAGGGAGATCGAAATTGGGAGAAAGAATCACGCTCGGCCATTATTTCGATTTGATTTAAGTTTGAAGATAAAGGAAGTTTTAAAAAATTTATTTTTTGTTTGAACAGTTGGATTTCTGTTGTGAAATAAAAGAAGGGACATGATGTAAAAAGGAGGTGGCTTGCAGAAGAAGGTTTATTTAGAAATATTTTTATTTAAAATTTCAAACGTCTCGATAAATGCAACTTAAAATTTTGACTTCTTATCGAGGCATGCCGCCAGGCGTTTATAACGTTATACCCCCAACGCAATGGAAAAGGTTTCAAGTCCTAACTCGATCGTATGGAGAAGATAGCTTTTTGAACCAGTTATTAAATTAAATTTCGATATAATTTTCAGCGCATTTGCCTATCGTACGGCCAAACGACAACTCCGAATGCTGCTAAAATTGAAATTCGATAATAATACAATATTACGGATCCAATAGAACTAGTTTCGTCGAATTCCGAGACAATGCCTCAGAAGGCTATTTTTAAATATCAATTTAAAAGATATCTTTTCTAAACTTAACAAAATATTTGCAAATCCAATTCTGAAGCTTCCATTATCTTTAATATTATCAATATGGATTTTCTAAGCCTTTAAAATATTTTTAACAAGCTTAAAATTGAAGACTCAAAATTTTACCCAACTTCAATAAATTAAATCCAATAATTTAAATTGCAAATTTCATAGTTATATTCGAAATTCAAGTTAAACTAACCTCCAAATATTTAAAATCAATTAAATATTTCATTTCAAATGTTAAAAATTTCCAGTTCGTCACATTAATTATTTAAAGATAATAAAAAATATATTTTGAAGTTTTTTTACATAGTTAAATAGTTTAGCAAAAATGTCAAAATGTGACCGAAAAACGTTTTGTCGAAAATCAATATTTTGTCAATTAAAAGTTGTCGCACCTTTGTTAACATGTTTTAACATATAGATTACACATTTTAATAACTAAGCATGCTTACTTTTACTGTATAAGATTAGAAAACTTCTAGAAGTCATTAGTAAAAGTAAGTAAGAATTAACAAAAGTAAGAAAAAGTAAACATCAAATCAATATCACATCAAAACCAACATAATTATTATTTTACTTATCTTAGTTCTTTAGGGATTAAGACATAAAGTAAGAAGTGAAGGATGATGTTAAGTTTTAAAAAAGTGGAGTTTGCTTTAGCTTGAAGTAAGGGTAGTTTGGTAATTTGGTAAGTGGTTATTTTGGTAAATTTACCACTTCTTCCTTTTTCAATAAATACTCGCCTCCTTCTTCACTTTCATTCACATTTCTTCTTCTTATTTTCTCAAGCTTCTTCATCTTCTTTCTCTTCTCTTTAATGGCTTCCAAGTCATATAAAATAATTAAAAAGAAATAATGTCAAAATATTTACAAAATATTCAAAAAAAATCAATATTCGTTCTCTTCAAATCAAGCTCCTCTTTTCTTCGTATTTTACCTCTTCTTCTCTCGGCCATAAATTCTTCAAAACCAAACCAAAATACAAAATTATTTATTTCAAATCATGTACTTTTATAGAGGATACAAATTTCATGTTGACCACTTTGTGTCATTCTAAAAGTAACCATATTAAAAATCCACTTCTTTCCAGTGTATTTTCTAGCCCAGTTTTTAAGACAGAGAATAAACCATTTTGTTTTGATCATAACTTGATCATAAATGATCCAGAATAAGAAATTATTTTTCTAAAACCATATAAAATTATAGTGGCTACAACTTTTATGTTGATCACTTTTTCTAGTTTTGAGGTTTGCTACACCTGAAACTCAATTCTTTAAAGTGCATTTTCAGGCTTCATTTCTATCACTCCGACAATACCTCTTATTCATTTTATCATATCTTCGTCAAAACTAATCAAAATCAAGTGACTTTTTTTTTTCAAATTCAAGAAAAAAGAATTTTCAACAACTTTTACGCTAACAAGTTTTTAAATATTAAGATTAAGAGTGTCAAAAATAAGAGAGAAGATGACCTATTTTTCGAGTCTAATTTTAAGAATTCAAGTTCAAAGCTCTACAGCTTCTTCTCTATATTTTCGGCCAACCTACATCTCAAGCCTCGAACAAGCTTTTGGAAGGAAGATGGTGTTATTTCTAGTATCTACTGGAGTAGGAATTAACTAGTGAAGTGTTGGTTGATTAGAATGTTGGTAGGAAGTTAATCGCTTTGGTTTATGGTGAGAAACTCTATTTACCATCTCTATTTTTATATATACATGTTTGATGTTGTGTTATGATTGCTACGGATGCTTATATATGCTTTGATCATCAAGTATTGATTTTTTGATATGATTATTAAATTGTTTTACCACGTCACATTAATATACTTGATAAGCACAAAGGAAATTACTTTCCTTTTGAAAATGAAATGGTGTATATGGAAGGCTTAAACCTTCTGAAAATAGTTTTAAAATGAGTTAGAAATGTTTTATAAACATTTAAATATGTTTAAATAAATAAAGAAAGAAAATCAAGATTTCATTAAGCCGATTTTGAAATATGTCCAAAACAATTTTCTAGAAAAATCGCGCTTTTGCAGTAAAGTGACCAAAGTTTAAAACTGATATTTTAAATATTTTAAAATAATTAAATAATTGTAAAAATATTTTAATATGTTTTAAAAGATATATAAGTTGAAAATATGGATTTCTAAATGATTTAAAAGCCGTTTTGAAGAATACAGCTTTTAAAACGTTATTTGCAACATTTTTCGCAACACTTTCGCAGTAGTTTGAAATAACTTTTGAAATGCAGTTTTAAACTTAACAATTCTTTTCTATATATTTTGTGAATGATTTTAAAATAATAATTAAGTCATTTAAAGATGATTTGGAAGTTTTAGTGAGAATTTGAATAAATGGGAAAAAGGAATTGTTTATACCACTTAAACAATAAGTGAAAAATATTGAATATAATAACAAACTGAGTAATATGGAAACGACTAGTACAATTGTCCCGCCTATGAGATTTGGAAAGATAAAATAAGGTGTTTAACTAAGTTTACCAGTGCCCTAAACTTACCTGGCCTATATTTTCTCTTCTTAGGAGAGGGGTGGAATATATCGAATGGAAAGCCCGGATGCTCTAAAAGATCATAATTAAGTTTTTTCTAAGACAAAAGAAAAGAAATAAATTATTTGAATTTATTATAAATGGTCCATATATAAGATTTATAAAATTGATATTTTGAAAATAAAAGTAATGGAATTATAAGTGTTTTATAAATACTAAATGGGATTGTAATCAAATTTACATATGGGTTTGCAATTGAAATTTAGAAAATAATTATAATGGATTTTATAAATAATAAGAATTGAAAGAAATGAATTTGTAAATAAGAGTTTTATAAGAAATTAAATTATAATTGGATTTTGACTTATAAGTGAGATATAAATGGAATTTATTAGTAAATAAATTTTGTATATGGAAGTTTATAAAATATAAATGGAATTTATAAACACCGTTTTGTAAATCTGAAATCAATTTAAATTGATAAGTTAAATGTGAAAGTTTATTAAAAGAATTATATTCGCGATTTTGGATAGTGAATAATCATTTAAATTAAATGGATGTTTTGGAAAGTGATATTGTAAAATGGGAATATTTTCCTTAAGTTAAAACTTAAGAAAGAAATTCTTTGATTAAGATTTAATGAATGACTTGGAAAGGTTTTCCTAAGTAAAAGAGAAAATGATTTGGAATTATTCCAGGATTTAAGAAAGGTTTAAATAAACCAAATGATTTGATAAATGAGGCTTAATGATTCCTTATACTCTTAAAAATAAAATGGAATAAATTGAAAAGAATATATCTAACAAAGATATTTTATAAAAGATGAAGTAATTGATTAATGATTGATGTCCACATATGAACTTAACATCCTTTAAATCGATAATTGGCTTTGAAAGAAACAGGGTTGGATTTGGATAATTCCTATCTGAAAACCACTTTGAAGGAATGTATACGTTCAAATATGAAGACGTGTTGAAGATGATGATTATTGAAGACTGTGGATCTTCATAGTGCGAGGACAGCTTGTTGACATGCTCTGGGTAGCTCCCATTATATAGTTATTTAAAGAAGTGGTTGGAGATTTTTCGGATTGCGAGGGCTACTTGCTACTAGTGATAGTAGGAGAGTGCCTTCAGTTTGTTCTGTTCTTGGACAACTTGTATGGACGTTTGTCTGACATTGCATTTCTAATGATTACGTATGTTGGTTTGTACAAACGTACATCAGTGGTGGCAGAGAAGGCAACTTCCCTAAGCTTTACACCATCCTTGAGATGTACGAGCTCAACGGTTGTATTTTTGTGGAAGGCAATTAGTAGTTAACAGAAATGGCAATGTGGTATTCAAAGATGTGATATGTTCTATGTGAAAAGGTAATCGTTACCTCAAGCCTCATCAACCTGGAAATGACCGAAACAGGTTTAGATGCAGCAAGGCTAAGTGGGTCATTCCCAAGTAGGTTATGGTCATCCCCTTCTAGATTATATTTATTCCCGCTATGACGTTTGGGATGTAAATTAATGTGGTTTGTATGCTATAAGGGCCCTTGGATAAAGGTTGGTAACGACCGGGGGATGACATATTCGGTACTATCTAGTTACAGAGGTAGCCGATCTTGTGTTGGTAGAGGTTCATTTGTGTTGTTCCTCGGGGAATCCATCTAGAGGTGTACCCATTTCGGAAGGTAGATCCTTCACCTGGTCATTTTTATGGAAATCCATTCTCCAATAAGAACCTACGATTTTGTTTATAGAGCCTAGTATGCTGGAATTTAATAATGGGAACAATTTCGGCTAAGACTAATAAGTTTATTTGCAAATGATTTCAAAGGAATGTCATTAAAAATAATATTAAATATTTTGATATAAAAGTGTTTTAGTTATCATAAGGTAAAAACATATCCGTGTTTATGTGTGGACGTGGTCTTATGAGATACTCGTTATTTTCAAAGGATTTTATTCAACAACTGGTATATGACACTGTCATTTATATTTGAGTTTCTAACGCTGGTTTATCAAGCCTGATCTTGGTATTTTCAATACTCGGGTCAGATACGAGTAGTTTTAGGTTTTGTCGAAGATGGTTGGAGTTTCAAGAGGAGAGCTGGAGATATTCATCTACGTATGGACATATTCTATTATCCGCTGTGCTTTGTTAGTTTTAGTTTGATGTTTGTCAGCAATTGTAAGGACGGATGTTTATAACTGTCCAAGCTGAATTTAGGTTAGACTCTGATATATGTATTTAAAAGTTTTCCGCTGTAAAGATATTGTTCAATATTATATGTTATTCTATTCGTGTTAGATTCTGTTATGTCTTTTTTCTTTATTACCCTTCATGTTCCGTCTTTTCATGCAATTTGAGTTGGACATGTGTGGTTTATTTCGATTCAAAGGGTACGGAAAAATGGGTCATGACACCGGGTTTGCATTTGTTAATGCCTCTCCTCGCCTTCCTAAGATGTGCATTCACTTTAAACATTTGTTTAACTTATCGAACTGCCCCGCAGTCCTTGTAAGCTGAATGTTTCTCTTCACCTTCCAAGGTGTGCTTTCGAGTGAGCATCCCTACCCGATGTCAATAGCCCTTCCAACCTTAGTTCTAGCATAGGATCCCTTCTAGTACGGACCTGGCCTCTCCTTGAGTCCTACATACTTATCTTTTATTAGGTTTTGCTTACTACTTTTCCTGTCGCAGTACCACCCTCCACCAACACTGAGTGCTTCCTAATTTTCTTATTAAGTGTTTGCTTCCCAATTTTGGCACAGCGTGACCCTTTCATGCCATCACTCCAATGTCGATTTAGACAAACTCTGACATCTCTGACGTCTTACATGTCTTGTTATCTTACTTGTCCCTATTTTACATTCTGTTATTTGCGGTGTCCTTTTCCTTTCTTTTCAGCAAATGATTTGGATCTGGTTTCCCATTTACCTAACACCTACTAATATATTTTTTCTACATAATTTTATATTTATGTGCCCCCACAATTCCTCCCTGCCCCAGCGAAGTTTATAGCCCATTTTGGTTTTACTTTCCATATAGAGAATTCTAATAAATTCCTTGAAAATTAGCGAACACTTGTTCTAATATACTTGATCTTTATTTGGACTTTTACATGGTATTTTCCTTGTTCGTTTCTAGTTGTGCACCTTCAATAAATCATATCAAATTATATAAGCCTAAGAAATTTCTCAAACTAAAAAACAATCCCTAAAATCATGATTTGAACATCGTATAAAATTTCACTATATTTCGAAATTATTAAAGTAGGAGAAACACATCTAAACATCATATGTATATTTATACTTCTCTAAAACAACCGTTGAGCTTTATGTTTATTAAAAGAAACCCATATGAACCCCATCATACTTAAAACATACAAATCTAAATCAAAACCATATATAGAGGTTGTTTTAGACGGGTTATGTATTATTTAGCTAGAGCTTGAAGATATCTAGCTTTAGTCTTCTTAATCCCTTTTAGCTTGTGTTTTCTTTATCCTCTTCCTATTTTCCTTCTCTAAGCCGCCACTATTAAAGTTATTCCTTGGCTTTTATTTTATTTTAAGTAGGATAAAATGAATGAATAGAAATGAGTGCACAATAATTTAGGCTTGGGCCCTCATATCCCTTTTCCATTTATTTATTTCCCCTTTCTTCTCTTGTTTGGGTCGCCCTGCCATTTTAATTAATTTATTCGATAATTTAAATTTAGGATCGTCGCTATCTTCCCTCCGTAAAGGAATTTTTCCCTCGAAATTCAATTGAGGTTCAACAGAGATTTGTCCTCTGGTTCATGCTTACCTTAAGCATACCCATGATTTCCCAATCCATGCATATCAAACATATTAGTGATATCTACTAATACGGTAAACATCTATGATTTTCGTAGATACATACACACACATATATAGTCTACAGTGGTATAACTCAATGCATAGCTCATGTGCTATTTCGAAACGATTAATTCTGGATAGGTCTTCTAACCTTATCATTTGATTCCCAAATGCAGTCATCTAGATCTGCACTCCACTGGATGCACACTAGCTTCACTACGTTGTTCCGAAGTTGTTTCTCATCCAAATCCACTATTCCAACTGACCTACGCACATATGTCATATCTAGCTTTATGATTAGTTCTTTACTATGCTTTGACTAACTGATATGCTTGGATCTCTAATACATGTCCCTAAATAGGATACGTGAATGCATGGATCCTTGCAAAAACACTCGACAGATCCACCTTATACGCCACCTTTCCAATCCTCTCTACAATCGAAAGTGGTCCTATATATCTGGTTACTAATTTTCTATTTTTCCGAAGCACCTTCACCCCTCATCAAAGAAACCTTCACGAACATTTGCTCGCCCACTGCGAACTCCAGTTCCTTCCTCCTTTGTCGACATAACTCTTCCGCTTATACTGCACGGCCTTATTCTAACTCGGATCAATTCTACCTTCTTAGTAGAATTCGTTACCGCATCTGGTCGCAACACCACCCTATCCCCTGCCTCCAACCAACATGCAGGCAACTTACTTTGCCTTTCATATAATGCCTCAACTTGAGCCATCCCAATATTTGCTCTGATAACTGTTTTTTTATGAGAACTCTACCATATGTAAATAATCCTTCCATAATCCACCGAAGGCTAAAATGCATGCTTTCAGCAAGTCTTCCAAGACTCTATCGATCCCTCTAAGTCTCCTTATTTATCCATGGATGGTATGCGATACTCATGTGTAGTTTTGTACTTAATACCTTCTGTAAACTTCGCCAAAACGCGCTAGTGAACAACAAATCCTGGTCAGTAATTAAAGTGCTAGGCACCCTGTGCGGTCTCACTACTACCTTCACATATATTTGTACCAACTTCGGTGCAGTCCTCATAGCCTTCACTGGAATGAAATGGGCATACTTAGTTATTCAGTCAACTATGACCCATAAGAAGTCCATGGATATCAAATCCCATTTCCACAACAGAATCTCCAAAGGATGCAAGAGCCCACTTGGCTTTTGATATTCTGCCTTCACTTGTTGGCATGTAAGACATCTTCGCACATACACTCCCACATCTTTCTTCATCCCTTCCCAGAGAAACTCTTCATATTTTGGTACATCTTCGTACCTCCACGGTGTATGGTAAACTTCAAATGAATACATTTTTCTAATACTTCCTTCTGTGGTTCTTCAGTACTCAAAACATACAGCCTACCATACCTCTACAATCTGCTTTCTCTATCAACGCCTCCCTTCAGCTCTATGCCTCAATTCTTGAGTCCAAATTCTTTACAATGTCTGTGTAGAACTTGTCTCTCTTCTACAGTTTAGCTATTCTTTCTACCAGTGCAGGCCTGACTTTTAAGCATGTTAGCATTCTGGATACATCGCTTTTCTGTTTCTTGCTTAAGGCATCAACTACTTTATTGCCTACTCCAGGGGTATACTCTATCCCAAAATCATATGACGTTGGAAATTTTAACCACCTCTGCTACCTCTTTTTCAGCTCCTTTTGAGAGAACAAATATCTCAAAGATTTATGGCTAGTATACAACTCAAACCTCTCCCCCAAGAAATAGTGTCTCCAAATCCTCAATGCAAAGACTGTTGTTGCCAACTTCAAATCATGAGTTGGGTACCAAACTTCACGGGGTCGTAACTACCTAATGCATAAGCAACTACCATACCATTCTACATTAATACTGCGCCTAATACCAAACATGACGCATTAATGTATATGGCCATACCATCATTCCCTTCAGGTTTTACCAGCACAGCTGCATTCGTTATTCTACACTTTAGTTCTTGAAATGCCTTCTCACACTCCTACGCCCTAACAAACTACTCACCCTTCTTGGTCAGCCTCGTCATCGGTGTAGCTGTATGAGAGAATTCTTTAATGAATCTTCGGTAATAGCCAGCTAATCCAAAGAAACTTTGCACCTCGATCACGGTCTCAGGACTCTTCCACCCATTTACTACCTCTATCTTAGAAGGATCCATAACTAACCCTTCTTCCAAAATCACAAGACCTAGGAACTTCGCTTCCCTCCTCCAAAAATGACATATAGAAAATTGCCCAAATGGTATAACCTGTCACTCATTTTGAAATGTACCTCATTTTGAATGTAGTCAAAGGAATGCTTTTCTCCGCAACTCTCAATTGATGGAACCCTATAGCTAAGTCCAATTGTGAAAGCACCTTAGCTCCAGTTAACTGATCAAACAGATCAATCCTCGGTAGAGATACCCATTCTTCACCGTCTTTTCATTCAGCTTTCGATAGCCTATACATAGCCTTAATGACCCATCGGACTTCCTCACAAACACTGCTACTGCTCCCTAAGACGAACTACTTGGCCTTATGAAGAACTTTCCTTTTAACTCTGCTAATTTCTTCCTTAACTCCCCCATATCCCTTATAGGCATTCTACTTGGAGTTTGACTGAAAAGGTTCAATCCCGAGTAGTAAATCTATTCGAAACTGGTTCAATCACTTCCCAAAACTCCTTTACTACATGTACTGCTCCAAGATCTTCTTCTTCTAAAGCCAAAGCAAATAAAACACCATTGTGCTCCACTCTACATTCCTCTAAGATAACATTCACTCTATCCATGCCATCTGAATAACTCAGAGTAATTATCCTATCAGGGCAATGCACCTTTGCAATATACTTCTCCAACCAATCCTTCCCTAAAATAGCTATGTAGCCAATGAAGTCAAACACACGTAGGGGACACAAGAAAATTTACACCCACCTAACTTGATATCTAAGTTAGTGCATCTCAAACCGAGAGTGGCGTACCCCCTTATCGGATTTGTTAAATGTATGGAGGTGACTACATAGGTAACTCCTAATCCAAGTCTATCAACCAGCTCATTAACTATAAATGAATGTGTAGCTGCAATGTCAAACAATACTCAAACTAAAATACCAAAAAAAGAAGCCATGCCTTCCAAGACTTTCCCCTTCCCTCTTTCCTTGGTAGACGGCCCTACCCTTGGTCCCTCCAAAGCATAAATCTATGCCTTAAGCTCTGGGCAATCCTTCTTCAAATGTCCTGCTTTGTCACACTTAAAGCACTTCATATTCCCGAATTTCTTAGGTATTGAGAACCTTGAAGCATAATGCCCTTTTTGTTTGCAGGTAAAGCACACAACCTCTATGTTAGTAACTGCATCCACTTTCGTGCTCCTTTCTTGTCTTTTGTATATGGGTAAACTTCTGCTTATACTCTGCCTTGAGTCCTCCACCGTTCTCTACTCTTGGCATATCCCATCGTACCTTCTAGCTATGTCAACTACAAACTCAAAAGCAGAT
Organism: Allium cepa; assembly: GCA_030765085.1. NCBI lineage: Eukaryota > Viridiplantae > Streptophyta > Magnoliopsida > Asparagales > Amaryllidaceae > Allium > Allium cepa. Next base: position 601,512,929 of record CM060929.1, on the reverse strand, counting down.
GCTAGATGAGCCATCACCTTATGATCAAGACTTTGCTTCAAGCCCTTGATAAACTTCTCATTCTTCTTCATTGAAGTGTTGATGATCTCCCTGTCATACTTAGCCAAAGAATTGAATTTCTAGATGTACCCTGCCACTATAAGGCCATCCTGCTTCAGATCAATAAACTCTCTCTGCAGCACAGTCTGTTGAGATTCTGATATAAACTGTACCTCGAACCTCTCTTTAAACTACTCCTAAGTGATCTCCTCCAATGGGGTCTCAAGAACCTCTGTCTCTCACCAGTCTAGTGCGTCTTCCTAGAAATATCTCGATATGAACCTTCTCTTTTGTGCATCATTCAACCTAAGGATCCAAATATGTGCTCACAACTTCTTAACTAATTTAATACTTTTATTGCAAGCTCCTTCCCATAGATGCTTTCCCTTCTAGATTTATATAATCCTCATCCAGCTTTGGGAAATCCTCTCTCACCCTCACAGGTCTTGACGAAACTACATCCGGTTCAGTTTCTCTCATTATCTGAGCCACAAACTGTTTAAATAAGGCATATTCATCCATACCTGCCTCATTTTCAGGCTATGCAATTTTTTTCCCTAATGCCTTCTGAATTCTCTCCTTATTCCCTTTACTAGTCAAGGTATTTTCAGCTTCCCTTCTTACACTTGCACCTCTTATTGTAATTCACCCACTTCTTAAATCCATTTTTCTTTTCTACTAAGAAAGTCTTCGTCAAAAAATGAAAAGACAGGAGTGAAAAACAAACAAATATATATATATATATATATATATATTCCTAAATATCTATTTAGCAACATATAAATATGTTATACATATAGTAGTGCATCCTCTCCCAAGGGTGTTCATCCTAATCTAGGTACTACTACTTTTCTAGATTTATTTTACTTAAGTGTCCTAAACCTATGCTCTGATACCACACTGTAACATCCTCTACTTGGAGACTCAAAGATGAAAATCAAAATTTGCTTTAGCACTCCTTATATAATTCTTTGAAAATAAAACCTAATAATGTGCCCGCACAGGGGTCATTATATAATAGAAAATAAATGTAGTAAAGGGTCAGGTCAACATACGAAGATGCGGCCCGCACTCCTTAATACAGCAGAACAGTATTCTTTATTAACTATAGCCTCCTTCTCAGTCTTCGATCTTCGTACTGCAGCCCTTATTTCTTACATGTATAATCCCATAAACTCAACCTTTTCAAATGAGCACCTATGATTTTATGGGGAAAACAATAATAAAAACATAGGTCAGACGTAAAGTCTGGTGTGAACATACTTACCCAAAACAATCTTATATCAAGACCAAACCGTACTGCACAGATTGTGTTTCCACCTCAGTATTCAAACATCAAGAATGGAACATTCAAAATACTAATGCAATTGGTTCCTATCTATGTCTGCATCTTACGCTTCCTTAAGCCGTCCCCATTTACTTCTACACCCGCAGCGTAGTCCCTACTCAATATCCAATTTAGTTTATTGTTTTATTTCATTACAATACTTCACTATTACACATCCTACATAGTCCCCACTTGGTTTCGACCTTATATTATTTAATCTATTATAATACTAAGCCCAATGCATCTCCTTTTCCTTTAACTATTTAATACTGCGTCCAATATAGGTCTTACTTATTCTGCTTTAGCTTCTTAATACTAGGCGCCATGCATGTCTTATTGTTCTTCTTAGAGTATTTAGTTCTACTCTAAGCGCATCACTTACTTATTATCAGTTTTTCATTGAAGTGCTCGATATTGTTCCCCGCACAGTTTTTACTTATTTAATGATGTGCCCCATACAGTTGAATGCCTTTCTTCACCTTCCCAAGTGTGCATTCATGAATGTCTCTCCTCACTTTCTTATGATGTGCATCTACTTTAAACATTTTTTTAACTTATGGAACTGCCCTCGTAATCCCTGGAAGTTAAATGCCACTCCTCACCTTTCCAAGGGCAGCATTTGAGTGAGCATCCCCACCCAGCATCAATAGCCCTTCCAGCGTTAATTTTAGTGCAGGATCTCTTCCCGTACTGACCTGGCCTCTCCCCAAGTCCCTACTACTTATATTTTATAAGGTATCACTGGCTACTTTTCTTAGTAAAGTACCACCTTTCCCTAATACTGAGAACTTCGCATTAAGTGTTCCCTTCCCAATTATGGAGCAGCATGACACCTTCATGCCATGCATAGTGCTTACTTACAATGTAGGGTCGTCACCCTTTTGCCTTTTTAGACAAACTCTGACATATCTGATAATGTCTTTACACATATTATTATTTTATTCTTTCCTATTTTACTCTCTGTTATTTGCAGTGTCCTTTTCCCTTCTTTTCAGCTAATGTTTTGGATCTAGTTTTCCTTTTACCTGACACTATTAGTTTATACATTTCCTATATAATTTTATATTTATGAGTCCTCGCAACCCTCCCTGCCATAACACAGTTCGTAGCACATTTTGGTTTTATTTTCCCTATAAAGAATTATAATAAATTCTCAAAAAATTAGTGAACACTTGTTCTAAAATATTTAATCTTTAATTGGACTTTTAAGGATATTTTCCTTATTTATTTTCTAGTTATGCATCTTCAATAAATCATATAAGCCTAAGAAATTTCTTGAACTAAAAGCCATCTCTAAAATCATCATTTGAACATCATATAAAATTTTCACTATATTTTGAAATTATTAGAGTAGGGGAAACACATCTAAAGATCTCATGTTTACCTATACTTCCCCAAAACATTCATTAAGCTTTATGTTTATTAATAGAAACCTGTATGAACCCCATCATACTTGCAATATACAAATCCAAACCGAAACTAATAGAGATCCGTGTAGATAGGTTAAGAATTACTCACCTAGATCTTTAAGATATCTAGCTTTAGTCTTCTTAACTCCTAACCTTGCATCTTCTTTATCTTCTTCCTATTTTCCTTCTCTAAGATACTACCATTAAAGTTCTTCCTTAGCTTTTATTTTATTTTAGGTAGGATGAAATGAATGAGTACCGTAGAGTAACGTTTACTGTCCCATAACAATTTGGGATTGGGCCCTTATACCCATTTTCCATTTATCTATTTCCCCTTGCTACTTTTGTTTGGACCAACCTGGCCTATTAATTAAATTATTTGATTAATTTAAATTTAGGGTTATTACACCAATACAAAAGCTTTTCACAAGAATCACCAACTAAGGATATTTAATTCCACCAAATGTATTAGAATGCATGATTTAACAAGAACCATAAGGAATGCAAAGAATAACAAGCATGGTATTAAGATAACCGTTAATATAATAAGATAACAACTATAATCATATTCGAAGAAGATAATCTGCAAAAAGTAGAGAAACTTCTCTCATCCATAGCCATATGCTGACTACATAAAAAAAATCACCGACACATATGGAGGGAATTGAAGCAAGAAGCGAGATAGCCATAAAACCTATTTGAACTAAATTACTGATTGTATCATAAAGATCTTTATGTCCATGTCCTAATCTACCCCCTGAAGGAATATGTGCTTCTAAAAGATATTAGATACCATGTCTAATTCCAAAGTTCATTCTATACATATAAGCAGCAATAAGAAAAATAAATGCAATAATGATCCATAAGCTACAACTAACCTGAAACCCTGTTGTAAATAAATCACCAATGCTTCTAATAAAGGTAACAAAATAAAAAGCTAAGCAAAGCCTCTACCAACAATAGGTTTTCCCAACAAGACCTCGAAAATAGCTTCGAGCATAGCATATAGTAATAGGCGAAAAGGCCACTTCCAGGGTACAAAGGAATACACCCAAAAACCGAAACATCGACCTTTTGAAATGACCTAGAACTAGGTTGATGCTAAAGGTCAATTTTTCACTTAAATACCAAACTTACAGACTCACATGTAATTCTAGAAGTTTAGTATTAATGCTTTTGGGAGAAAGAAAGTAAGGGCCATTGGACCAAATGAAGGGTAAAAGAGGAAAGCCATGAAGGGATTTAAGGAAATTGGCATAACAAAGTTAAAAAAACCTAAAACAGCAGACAAAGATAGGCTTTGGTGAGAGAGATAATGAGAGAGCGAAAGAAAATTGGAAGATAAGGAGGAAGATGGGAAGGAAAAGGAGGCGACTGAAAGGAGATTGGAGAGGGAAACCTGTAACGACCCGCATTTTTGACCATCGAAAGTCGACACCGAACACTACCACTATGTTCCAATGTCTTGCATCCAATCGAAAAAGTGTAGATTGTTAGGGTACATAAAAAGAAAAGAATAGAGGATAGAGAAAAACAGAATCTCACAGTGAAAGCGACAGTATATAATATGACAAGAACAGTAGAAACTGCCACTCCAAAATACAGAGTATATCAGAGTTAAAAACAGCGAAAAATAAAATACTTTGATGATGAATCATCAGCTCCCCTTCGAGACCTCCATAACACCATGGACAACCTAGGAAAATACTTGGTCTGACGCGAGCATTATAAATAAATAACATCCGGATCGGTCTGGAAATACCAGCGTGAGACAACTCAAATTATGGTGAAGATATAAAGTTCTGTGAGACCATGCCGCTAACGCGGAACGAATTTTCACCTCATAAGAATAACATCCATACAGGCAAGAGTAGAAATAAATATCAAGAAACAAATCCAAATATGAATAGCCGAGTAAAATCCAAACTGGACAGAATGGATAGAACATAGAAAATAATCCAACTTGATAGAATGGACTAAATAAGGTAACAATCCAAACTTGATAGAATGGATTAAATAAGGTAACGGTCTAACTTGATAGAATTAACTAAATCAATACTTGAACACCGTGACGAGGAGTTGGCTCTACTTATGGCAATTTAAAGATAAAACAGATTCAGGGTTTTCGGATCAAATAGGAAAGGAAATTTTCCAACAAATGACTAGGAAGGTGCACCTCTTGGAATATACCTCTAGTAATATACTCCGGAGAAGCTTATATAGTCCATGACCCTTCTCATGACCCACCAAGCCGGACCCCGCCATACCTTATCAAGAATCCGAATATTTCCATATGTAAGTGCATAACCGAATCCAAACTAGATGAGATGTAAAAATAATCTTTTGATGGGAGCAACCCCACATAGCATGGCCCCCACTCGCGCTTTTAGTTTAGTCATTTCCAACAAAGGATAACAAGGCTCGATTGAGCAGCAAGTCGTTTTTAAGGTGACGGTACATCATGAAGAAAGCTGAATCCGATAATTAATAAATCAACTATCGGGAATAATTAAAATGCTCGTATATGCAAATTAAATTTCACATATTTTGCACTACCGGTTGATTCTAGACAAGTCCTGTCTCTCAGTTGAAAATGAAGTCAGGCAAGTTGAGGTAGGTTACCTCTAAGCATCAACTTGACGACATTTTTGACTTTCGAGACAGAAACGAGTCCAAGCCTCAACGTTTAGTGTTAGATGCATGACTAGATCCTTCCTATATAAGCGATATCGATTACAGAACTATTGTTCTATAACCAAAATCGAATTTTTTTTTTTAAACTAAACTTGTGCTTAATTTTCATATTGGTAATACACTTTTAGAATTAGTTCCTGATTATTAAAATGCTAAGAGAACAATATTTCCAAGTGCGCGACCCCGAAGGGCTAAACCAACATCAGACCAAACGCCTAGAAGATTATCCAATTTAACATCCCAATAATCGAGTTCCAATTCCTCGTTATAACTTTAAAACAATATTAATTATCCTAAAAATTAATTAATCACATTTAAAATCTCTTTTAAATAAAAAATTCCATTATCTTTAATAAAATAGATAATTATTTCCAAACACTTTTATAACATTAGTAAATTAACTTTAAAATCTTTATTAAATCGATTTATTAACTTTAAATCAGTTGATTAAAGCAATTTTATTATATTAGATAATTTACTTTAATCACTTTTATTAAATCAATTAATTAACTTTAAATATCATTAATTACAAAGTTTAATTAAATTTGAATAATAATTAGTTACAAATGAATAAGTCATCTCAAACACCATTTATTAAAATGATAAGTAATTTTAAATTCCATTAATTAAAACGATTAATTAAGTTCAAATAATCATAAATTAATTGAATTAATTAAATTCAAGCATCATTAGTTAGAACGATTAATTAAAATATCATTTTTAGGATGTTTTTTTAATTATAAAACATCATTAATTAAAATGATTTAACCAAATTTCGAATATTATTATTAAAACAATTAATTAAATTTAAAACAATCATTAATTAAATGATTTATTAGATTCAAATATCATTATTTAAAATGACTAATTACTTTTAAATATTATTAATTAAAATGATTATAATTTCAACTATCATTATTTAAAATAATTAATTAAGCTCAGTAAATTAATTGAACTCTATTATCATAATTAAAAAATTAATTAAACTCAAATAATTTTTAGTTAAAATGATTAATTAAGTATAAAACATCACTAGCAAATAATGATTAATCACACCTAAAGATAAACCAATTTTTATTACGATTGTAATAAAAGTGGACGGTCCACTATAAAACCGGCTGGCCTTGCCAAAATTTTACACATTATTAATTGAATTGGTCAATCAATTTCAAAGTCATTAGTTAAAATGATTAAATAATTTAAATTATAATAAATAAAAAATGATTAGTGAATTGTCAATATTCTTTTTAGCAGAAACTCAAGCTTAAGTTCATATAATAGGGTTTTAGGAATGAAATTGAATAAACGACGGTATATCAAAAATTGCTATAACGACATTTAAACTATTAGATTGAATATCAAGAGTTAATTTCAATTAATCGTTAATAGCAGCATACGGGTGTAAGTAAATAATTTATGGGCGAGAAACCCATTTGGGTCTCATTATAGATTTTCCCTGTAAAATAATGGTTATGGATAATATATAGATAATCATATGGGTTTATAACGATCAAATAATTATGTCATCCATTTTCCAAACGGAAATTCAACCAAACAAACTATAAAACAAATTAATTAACATCCAAGAAATCATTAAACTTTTATAATTTCATAGATACACTATAATAATATTTAATATAAGTTAAACTTAGATTGATTTTCGTTTTCGTCGAAACCCCATTTTGGACTAAAACCAAATAGTCATCTGATTTTAGCCTAAAACTTGCTCCAAATATATCCAAACTAATTCCATCGCATAAATCTCGATGACATGAGTCCAGCGCAAAAACGGCGTTTAAATCTTATCTCATTGGAGCGAGATACAAAATTTATAAGTTACTGATAAATTGAAAATTGTAATATAATAACTTTCCAAATATTACAACTTTAACCCCTTCCTCTCACTACCTTTCTTCCCCAAAATGATGAACGGACATACATAGAGAAACCGCAAACCCAATTCACGCGTACATGCATTTTCAACGACACGGAGCTACGGACCTCCATTTCACGATTCGTTTTCCCAACAAACTGCTCTCGACGAATGCACCCGCTCGAACCAAAAACCACGCCTAAAGGCCACGCTTCACCGCCACACCTGATGGTCATCACATCATAGCACAGCAGGTCACGCGAACCAAACGTACATGAAACTTCGAGAAAGTTTGCATTGAGGTGTAAAACTTCATCCTGAAACCAAAATTGAGCTCCATTCGTCGAATCGATGACCAAAACCCCCAAAAATCCCAACCCTTGCTTGCGCCCCAAAATTAACCTCGGCCAAAACATCATCGTTCTCCGATTCGAGGCTATAGCATCGAAGCCAAGATCAAAACAAACTCGATGAACTTTGTTTCATAATTTTTCATTGAGTAAATACTTATATTTAGAATTTTTGAAGTTTTATTTCAAAAGGGAAAGCTCAACTTTCATTTCTAGCCAAGTTTAAATAGAGGAAAAAGGTGTGGGAGAAGCATGGGATAAGAAATGATGGGATGTGGGCTAATGGCATGGGTTGATATGGTAGATATGTTCCTATATATATATATATATATATATATATATATATATATATATATATATATATAAATATTCAACAAAACATACCCAAAAATATCGAACTCCAAACGAGACGTATCGTCTAGCGTTCTATATGTTATACCCCTATTTCGGATGCAATGGAACTAGCCTCGAGGCTTAATTCAATCATATGCAGAAGAGAGCTTTTTGAACCCAGTTATTGTATTAAATTTTTGGTATTATTTTCAACGCGTTTCGATCTCACATGACCAAACGATACGTTTGAACCCTACAAAATTCAACGACGTAATATAATTCACTATTACGGATCCAATAAAACTGATTTCATCAAAATCCGTGACATTGCCCTGGAATGACAATTTCACAGCTTTAAATATCGTTTTATATTTAATTATCGATATTTATCCGATCTATTTATATTTGTAAATAAATTTACAAATTGAATTCACCAATATTATTTATTAATTAAAATGAGTTAAATAAATTTATTAAATCCACTTAATTAATATTTAATACAGAAATTAAATATTTAATTATTCCCTATATTTGAATTATAAGTTATTAAATTCCAAAATTCAATTATATAAATATTTAAAATAAATTAAACATTCAAAATCAAATAACTAAAATTTTAGGTTGTTACAAAACCCATCCCCATTGACACAAGTTTTGCCTTTTCATTAAGCTTTTTCATTAGATTGAATTGAACATATTTTGTTATTATATATTTAATATATACTATTTATTTACTTATATAAACTCTTTTTCTTATTATCTTATTATTTGGTCTCAACACTTTTAGCATGAAGCTTCAAGTTATAATTAATAAGTGTTTATTATTACAGTTTATGGGTTTCCCAAGAATTTCATAAATAATAATATTAGGGAAAATTACATTTTATATATCCTTACTGTAAGCATTATTTATAAATAGTTATGTATGGTTCTTTCTGTGATACTTTTACATGTAGATTCAAATAATCTACTATCGACTTATAAGGTATGTACAATTCTAACTAGCCAAGTATACCCTATTCTAATTATCACATATAACTATACAATTTTTTATTTAATTATTTAATATGTAAACATCCATATAATCCATATAACGATTAAATAGTAAACAATACAATCAAAACAAATTCAATCATATTTCACAAAAAAATATCAAAATACATAAATTGTTGTCAAATGAGAGTAACTACATATCAATGGGATTATGTACATACACACATACACATAGATACACGCGCGCACACACACACACATATTGTAAAGACCTGATATTTTGGATCATTCAAATCAACAATAATCGATACATGCCAGACTTGAATTGCTTAAAATATCATATTGTTAATTTAAAATTTGGCAAAGCTCAGCATATACAGTAAATAAATCAATCACAGAATCACAGACACAGAGTAATATAATGCAGCGGAATAGACAAATAGTAGTTCAGGAAGCTACTATATAAACATCAGAGTTAGAAATAAAATACAGCAGGATAACTCAATTACACTGAAGTCTTGAATGCAAACAGATGACATGTTTGAACCAATCAACTGGAAAAAACTGAAAGCTGAATCGATGGTTGGATCTCCAAATGAGCTCCAAACTCCAAAGGTGAGTCTCAAATGCTGTATCACTTAGTCTGACCCGAGCGTAAAACAAAACACAAAACACTCGAGTCAGGATTAACAGTCTTATATCAATAAATCCAACTCAAGTGAAATATCAACTGAAATACAATTAACTTAAAGGATGTTCGGGATAACCATCCTCTAAGGATCCGTGGAACTATCTACAGTGCAGAAAATATACACTATAACACCGTGGTCATTTCAATAAATTTATACTTCAAAACCAAATTGTCATTTCCATTAAATATATATATATATATATATATATATATTTCCTCAATTTCACAAATAGATTCCAATCAATTCGAGTTCCAAATTCACATTTAATTCAATTTATATTTATCCATTTTAATTCAATTCAGTTTCTAAATAACAAATTCAAATTTTATTAATTTCAAATACAGATCTGGATCACAAATAAACCATTTATATTCCAGCATTTCAAAGCTTTAGTATTCAACATTTTCAAAGTTCAATTTAACGGTTACATATAGATATCGATTTAACCTTATATTTGAAATATTCACTTAATAAATCCAGTATTATTAAATAACCATATTTTACCCTTAGACTAAATATTCCTTTCGATTTATTTAAACTTGAAATATCCATTTAATCACTTTAAATCAAAAATCAAGTTAAAAAATCAAAACTTAAACTTCAAGTTCAATAGTTCAAATCGATTTAATTAAGTAGAATTCTTAATTAGATACAATTTTACTTAATTCAACCCAATCTTCCTTAACTAATACAAATCCTTGAAAAAATCTGTTCAAAGATATAATACTTAGACATATTATATTAATTAAACCAAACTTTATGAGACTAAAGTTTATTATTAAATCTACTTTATATAAAACATAAAAATATTTCCAATATTAAATAAAACCATATATATATTCCCTTTCAAAACCATAGATATCATTTTTAAAATATTTATATATAGACCAATGGTGTCTGTATATAATTTATTATCCTATGGTCAATTGATACAGATATTTATCATTTAAATCCGTAATTTAAATATATACGGGTAGATATCATTTCGACCCGCAATCCCAAAACAATTCAAGCGAAAATTGATTGGGTCTATCATTTCAACCTATAACGATTTTCTCCTATTCTAAAGTCCGTTCGGGAATGTATCATTTCAACCCATAGTGAATTCTATACTAACAGGAAACTTGCAGAGTGATAACAGATAATATAAATATTACAACAGGTATATATCATCAATAACAATATAATATAAACAACAGAATATGGTGTCATATCCCACATGTGAACGGTTACAGATAATAGCATATATAATAATTTAAATAACTACATCAGCATATTTCAATTGTCGTCTCAATTGAAATCAAATTTAATAAATAAAAGAACGTTAATCATGAGTGATTGCTTACCTTTCGAGGCTTGATAGATTTGACAAAGAAATGAGCTATGAATCCAGGCACGAATTTCAAAGCAAAGCACGATTGAACACAAATCCAATGATCAAAGCTGAAAATGAGGAATCGATGAGAAAATCAATCAGTATAATATATATAGAAAATATATATTATTATTACTTTATAAAAATCAATATCTTAATTTCAAAAAAATATTGAAATAATATGTGTGTGTGTATATATATACACAATTAAATCACTGTCCTTAAAACACATATTTTTAAAATATTATAACCAAAATCTTATATATATATATATATATTCAAACTATATATAATATAGCATATATGCAGACCCATATTTTAATAAATATATGTAATGCGAATATACATATATGCATAGGAAAAGAAGAGAAAGCTTTATATTCAATATACAAATATGCATAGATATTAGAGCTACATACTTTAGTGTATCCTAAACATATACTATATGCATATAACATGGAAAAAATCTAAATACACTATATGTAGCAGCAATTAAAAATAAAACAGAAGAATCAAAATAGCCTAAAATTCACATACTTATGAATATATAAGTTGCTAATATAAATCTCATATACCCTAACAGAGGTGTTATATAACTTAATATAAATACTCTAAGCAAATTTTTATTACACATATAAATAACTCATAGATTTATGCGCATAGGCTTTTACATAAACGAATATAAACTTATATAGTATATGCAAACTATATATAATATATAAATACCAAAATCTGCTATAATACAACCTATCATAAAATGCAAATATTTGAAACACAAATATAATAAAATTATATACTTTGAAACAGCTTTAGATACATATATGCTGTATATATTCTGAAACCACCTACCAAATATATAACACAAAAATCACAAAATCTTCAGATCTGACTTAAATAAAATCAAGTAACTCATTTTACTAAAGCTTATATCCATTAACCGATCCAATACCAACTTATAAAATTTATATACTTTAAAATAAGAATTTAAAGCATAGATTGACAGAGAAATATATATACATAAACCCATTATAATTTTACACATACCTCTATATATATACACATAGAGAAACACGGAAAGGACAAATGTGGAGGATGGCATGGCACAGAAGGAGATGGGTAGGCGGAGAAGGTGGTGGTGGTTGAGGTGTTTAGGCTGAACAAAGCACAAGAGATCAAGTAAAACATTGTAAAATTTCAATAGAAAAATGAATAGAAAAGTAGAAAAAAGAGAAGAAGCCATTACTTAATATTCTTTCGTGGTCGTGAGAAACGAAGATGGGAAGTAAATTTTTTTCACATGAAAAAGTGATATAGGCGGCTAGGGTTAAGGAATGTATGGCAAAATTTATGGAGAAGTTATGGTATGAAATCAAAGGGGTGGAAAGATATAAAGGAAAGAAATCAAACGTAACGTATTGCCTATATTTAAAACAGGTAACGTATCTTAATTTGATGCGTTTTCTATATATTAAAGAAAGATGTATACAAAAAGCTTCACCAAACAAATGAATACAATAACGTTTAATAAATACATTTTTAAAAGATATGCCCTTTAAGGCAATAACGTATATCTATTTGAAATTTCTTTCCAAGATATAAATAAGGAATCTAAACACTTAACCATTTAATTAATAAATGAATGTCTAAATAGAAAAATAAGGTAGAGATAGATATTATGAAAAATAAATGAATAGTTTTAAGAAAAGAGGAAATTAATAAAGAAAATACTCTATTTAATGGAAACTAGAATTAAAAATTGTAAATAAAATTCAACTGACTTTAGAAAATTTCAACAACACTTCTAAACAAATAAAAGTCAAGTAAATAAAATAAATGCCAAACAAAATAAAGTATAAATGAAAATAAAATAAGGTCTTAAGAAAATAGAAAAATAAATAAAGAATTACTTTAATTAATTGAAACTAGAAATTAAAATTTGTAGACAAAATACGACTGACAATATAAAATTTCAATTACACTTTTAAAAATGTTTTCAAACTAAAATATATACATCACATGTCATGTTACACATGTATACATAAATTAGAACATGACATGGCAAAATAAATATTATTTATATAAAAATAAAATAAACAATTTTGTCAAATACAAATTACATCCAATAGTGTAAAAAGTATAACTTTCACAATATTAATCAGATTTCAACGAAATGAAAAGCAGTATCTTTAGAATTTAATTTACTTTCATAAAATAAATGTAACGACCCAGAATTTTTAGAAATTAAAATATGAATATTTAATTAATTTTAAATATTAATAAGTGAATTTATAAGTCAAATAAATTTTTATTTGAATTTTTGGATTTAATTGAATAATTAAATCGATAATTTAATACGTTAAATTATGGAAATAATTGAAAATTGAGTTAAATATGATTGAAAATGATTTGTAAAATTTTATTTTATCATATTGAAGTTAGAACGATATTTTAGAACTTTTAAAATCGAATTAAGAGTTAATTTGTGAAAATTGAATATTTTAATATTTAATAATCGACTGTAAAATAGCCAATTTTTGAACAGTCTCAGAATTGAACGAAACCAGTTCCATTGGATCCGTAATAGTTAGTTATTACCGGATTTCAAATTTCGTGTCAATCGGAGTTATCGTTTGATCGTAGCAGCTCGAAACGCATCGATTTATTTTTAATTTAAATTTGACGAGCTAAAATAGCCATTTTTCAAAAAGTCTCGGATTTCGACGAAACCAGTTTCATCGGATCCGTAATGTGATATTATTGTAAGGTTTCAAATTTCAAGTCAATTGGATTTACCGTTTGTCCGGTACAAATTAAAACGCCTAGAAATCGACTTAAATCGGTTTAATTCAAATTGAGCGTTTACAGCCATAACTCGCACAGATGTCCGAATTAGCTTCCGAAACCTGTTCCATTGTGTCCGGAACGCGGGATAAACCCTAGGAACGTCAGTCACGGCACGTAAATCGGAGTTCGGAATTTCCGGATGAATAGTGTCGAACGAAACTCTATAAATATGCACCACCTCTCTCTAAAAAAAAAAAATATATAAAACCCTAATTTTCAAACGCAGCCGCCACCCACGCACGAACGGCCAGAAACTTCATACTTTCTCTCCTCCAAATCTCTCAATCCATAACTCGATTCAACAATCTTCCAACATGGAAGTCGTAGAGGATGGTGAGATCCTGGATGTCAACGGTGGTGATCGTCTAATTCACGACGAGGAAGGAGATAATGGGGCGCGTTCATCATGCGTTTGTTCTTGAATTGCGTGCAGATGGGGGGACCGAGCTTCATGGCTCTTCGGCCGTGGGTGGTGTTTCTGGAGGCGAATGGAATGGCGTCACCTGATCGAATTTTTATCGACTAAATGGATTTCAAAATTCAAACCCTAAATGTCAAAATGGGTTCGGTGTTGTTACTGCGCGCGTCTCATACTGGAGATGGAAGAAAAGCACGTGTGGCCGAGATCTTCAGGAAGCAAATGAACGGTGGATGATGGTAGCAAGTTTGTAAATGTAAATTAATTGTATATATTAATTCGTTAAACTTTAAACTGTGATATCTTTTTGCTGCGAGGTCGAAAATTCCCGAAACGAAAAGCGTTGGCTTCGTATCTACGAGCACTACGCGATGGAGTTGGTTTGGAGTCGTTTGGAGTTAGTGAGAATTTTGGGTAAAATTAAACGTCCGTTTAATTTTAATCGAAATAAATCGCTGAAACGAAATTAAAATCAAGGTGAGAACTTCTCACTCAATCGAATCAGTTTCGATTTTATTTTAAATAGTTAAATTTAAAATATTTGAATGCATGTTTGAATGATGATTGTTATCTATTGATTGTTAAAATAGACATTATACGCCGTTAGTAAGCGGATGTTATTTAATAAAAACATATACCGCGAATATTTCATAAACAGTGAAATTGGTATTATAAATAATATCAATATATATATATATATTGGCATATGTATATATTGCAGTTGATTGATTTCCCATAATTTTAGCGGATGAGACCCTATTGCGCCGTTATTAAGCGGATAATATTTAATAAGAACATATACCGCGATAATTTCGTACTGGAGCGAAATTGGTATTGTGCTAATGTTTTTGGATGCAGGAAACAGGTTGGAGGGATCCAACTGGATTCCTCAACAGTATTTATTTGATTATGGATATTTTGATATTCGTTGATTATCATATCGATATATGATATCGTTGTTTGTCGTGATTGACTATTTGGTGTGTAGCATCATTGGACCCAGATTTTGGGATTTTAAAATGATTTTTAAAGTGATTTTTGAGAATATACTATATTTTGGAATTAATCCATTATGAATAAATAACGATATAATTTTTAATGTTATAAAAATTATGGTTTTTGTGAAATATAGTTAAAAGCTGATTTTTGAGAAATATGAACCAATGATTTTATAAAATAGTTTAAACTGGATTTTTAAATTTATTATAAAAAAAGTTTAAAAATAGGATTTATAAAATTTGATTATTTTATAAATCAAGAGAATGATGAAATTATAAAGGAGATTAAAGATGTTTTAAAATAATAGTATAAATTGATTTTATAAAGGATTTATAAATTGATATTTATAAGTTAAAACATTTGAATTATAAAACGAGTTTTTATAAGTGTTTGAATGAAGTGAAAATGAATTTCATTAAAGAATGAAATTTATAGAATTATAAATGGTGAAGTTATAAATAAAATTTATAAATAGTAAGATTTATAAATTTGTGAAGTTAATTGAAGAATAGATTTGGTTAAAATAAATGAATCTTATAAGTTATAAGATTTATGATTTGGAAAGTCTTTAAAAGAAACGATTTTGTAAAATAATCGTTTTATAAGTATTTAACTTATAATATGAACTTGTAGTTTATAATTTAGTTATAAACTGGAATAGGTTAATAAAGAAATTTATAAAAAGGAAGTTTTTATAAATAAATAGAAATGGAATTTATAAACGATGTTTTATAAATTCGCAAATGACTTATTTTGATAAGAAAATTGTTGAAACCTATTAATGGAGTTATATTCACATTTTTGAATAGTGAATAATCCTTTGAATAAAAAAATGAATAAAAGGATGAGATTTCTTAATGAAGTTTATTCACATTTTTGAATAGTGAATAACACGTTAAAGAAAATGGTTTGAATGTGAAT
This sequence comes from Allium cepa, assembly GCA_030765085.1. Lineage (NCBI taxonomy): Eukaryota > Viridiplantae > Streptophyta > Magnoliopsida > Asparagales > Amaryllidaceae > Allium > Allium cepa. The sequence goes on along the minus strand of CM060929.1, from coordinate 601,496,662 downwards.
GTTTTAAACAGAATTAAAACGATCTAACGATGTTTTAAAAAGGTGTTGAGATTCGAAACCATAGATTTCAACATTCATTGTTGAAATAGACGTTTTCGAGAAATAGAAGGAGATGATGGACTATAACACTGTTGTTATAGTAAATGATTTCCGAAAGGAAATGTTTTGTATAGTATTGGGATTTATATATCTATTTTAATTTCGAATCCCTATACTAGTGATTTTGGGACGTCGTAACGATGTTTTACGCAACATTCGTTTTGGCCCAAATAAATATGTTTAAGAGAATGATTTCCTTAAAGAATGAAATTTATATACTTAATTTCGATTTAAGTATATTGAATATTTTCTAAGTGTTGAAAATAAATAAAATTTGTGAATTACTTATGAATAAATAAGTATGGAAATGTTTTCCAATATAAAGCGAATATTTTGAGAATTTATCTTTTTGAAGATAAATTGAAAAGGAATATTGAAATGAATAATTGGAATCGAATATTCATAGATATTTTGGATTATAAATTCACTATGGAATTTACGAATGAAAAGGAGAATTTGTTTAAAAATAAATATTGATTTATTTTTGAAATGTGAAATTATATATCTTGTAAAGATATTTTGGAAAATAAATAATTTGGGAAAATTATTTGGAATCTGGTGATGTGTGCATATTCAGTGATAGTTCAATAACCGACTATCAATATTTCCCTTTGAATGGGTAATTGATGTGATTTGTTTGAATGTGAATGCTACACTTATTTTTGAATAAGCGCTCACTATTCGGGTTAACCGGGAAAGGACCATGGGGTCGTATAACCCATTCCGAATATGTGATACGTCGTTATGAATTGCATTTGAAGATCGGTGTTGAAGACCGAGTTTTTGCGAAAGCGATAGGATGACCTATCGATTGTCTCTGCATTGGGTAGCTCCTGGTATAGAGATCTCCTAAGTGATGGGAAATTCGATCGGGATTGTGAATACCCGGATTTGCAAAGGCTTCGTAAGAAGTGCCTTCGGTTTTGTTCGAGCCCGGAACAGACTTGTATGGATTGTATGTCTGACATTACAATTTGAGATATAAAGCCGATTTCTTTCAAATATATTTCTGTTGGTGGCGAAGAATTTATTCTTTTAGCTTAACACCCTTCTCTGAGACGTACGAACTCAGAGGTTATGTAGTTGAATGTTATCAGCGGTATATTCCCAATTTGGTAATGTGACATGCTGAGTGATGCTGAAATGATCATTGTGTTGATTATTTGTGATAGGATCGTTTATTTGATCGTCTATCCTTGTGATCATTGTGTTGATCATTTGTTGACCCAAAGCATGGCTTTTGTATAAAGTATGTTTTTGTGGACGTGACTTCGTCGAGCCTCACACCCCGTGAATGGTCAAAACAGGAAAGAAGCAGCAAGGTTATGAGGGGTAGCACCCTTTAGGATGTGTCCATTTCCTTCTGGAAAAGGGTGGTATCATGGTATGGAGCCCAGATACTTACTCATGTTGAAAACACTTTGTTATGATTGTGTGAATTGATTACGAGTGCTCGGTGATAAAGGTCCCAAAGGACCGGGGGATGGCATATTCGGTCAGTTGTTACTCAGTTAGGGGTAACCCGGCCTTGTGTTGGTAGAGATCCGGTTTGGTTCTCGGGGATGTCCATCCAGAGGCATTCTCATGTGGCAATGGGAAGTTCCTTGGCCTGATCATTCGTTGGAAATCCAAAGAAACAATACGAAACTTGTACGGTTTTAGTTGTATAACCTGCTATGGAATGTGGCGGTAACCTGCTATTGAACATACTTAGCTATAGTAGGCATACAATAATGGTCGTATGTTGGCTAAGATTTATATTCTACTTTCGAAATAAATTTTTCCTACACTATACACTAATAATAATATCAAATGTTATTTTAAATGCGTATCAAGCATCTTTGACTATCATAAGGAGAAATCTCCTCCGATTCTGCGTTTGCATTGTGTGTGTGTGCGGGAGGCCTTATGGTAGTCTCATTTTTAAAAGCATTGCGAATTGAATTTAAAAATATTCCTCTATTTTGACTATAAAGATAAATAAATTGTTTTGAGTTCTCACACCAGTCACATGACTGACTTGGAGTTTATTGTTTTCCTTCCTAAACTCTGGGTGCCCACCAATTTTCCACACGGGCAGTTAAGAGTTAGGTTTATCAGGATATTCTGGATATTCTGGAGTTGCTGGAGGCAAGCTGGATGGCATGGCATATTACTTATATAGTATTTCTTTTTCCGCTGCACTGTTTGTTGTTGTTGTATACTCTGATGATATGATGAAATGAAATGTATAAAATGTAATAACTGATATAGTTCTTTGTTTAAAGATTATTCATTTATTATTATATGTTGTTCCGCTGCGAATTGTGAGATTCTGATGTTGTTCTGTTGTTTCCTGTTCCGTCCTATTTTCTTCTGTTTTTCTTTTTCCTCTATATTCTATTTTCTTCTATTTTAAAATTTTCTGTTCTCTTTTCTATTCTTTCTTCTTCCTTTTTCTTAAATTCTTTTTAAAACCCATAACATTCCGGTTTTTGACCTTCGAATTCTCGGCAGTCGATAAAGTGAGTATCGATGTTGAATTTTCGAAAGTCGAAAATTCTCGGGGCGTTACATCTGGTATCAGAGCATATGGTTAAGCGACAACCATGGTTCTGTTGGGTATTACTCATTAGAGATAGAGTCAGCAGTACTCTAGAATGAGTTTGAGTGTAATAATAGCTATGAGAGCGTATTTGTTAGTGAATATAAAATTGTTTTATATTGTGATGGTTGGTTTGTTGAGTGGTATATGAACCTTCGTCAGCGTGGTCTCGACAACTATGCCGAAGGGGTTTCTAAACACTTGAATTGAACAATTCGACATAATATTGTTTTAAATTGGGTAAATGGAATAATTTTACTTGATTATATTTTATAAATAAAGGAATAATTTTTCAGAATTATTAAAGTGTAAATAAGTTGATTGTTAAGTTGTTTGAATAATCTAAATAAAAGAATAATTGTATAAGTAAAAGAATTATAAGAATTGAATTATAATTAATGTGAATTACAATTATGAAATAAAACTTATATATATAAGAAGTGAAACTTTATGAATATATTTATGAATATGAGTTGTAAATAAGAAAATGAATTCAAAGTTAAATGAAGTTGATATTAGTAATAAAGATAAATGAAATTCAACTTTTTAAATTGAATTGAATGAAGGGATTGAATATTAATCAATTAAATGTAAATTTAAGTTGATATGAAATAATGAATATAAGTGATAATTCATTAAATTCTAATGTTGTTGGAAGTTGAATAATTGAAAGTGATGGTGTTAAACCAGATGAATGAATAAGTAAAGGAATTTGGTTGTAATTAATAAACGTTGGTTGTTATTTGATTGATTAGTTGATTGTATATAATTCATTAAGAGTTAATGAAATTGGAAGCTATGAAATTGAAATTCAAATTAGAAGTAAATAAATTTGAATAGAATTGAACGTGAATTGGATTTAATTAGTGAATGCAAACTAATTAAAATTGAATAAGAATGAATGTTGATAAAATTCAATGTAAATAAATCAAATGTGATTAAATTGAAAACCATTTCATTAAATATTAATGAGAATATGGTTGAATATATATTGCTATTGAATGCATTTCTATGTTAGCATATATAGTTATTATGTTGCTATATGTTGTATATTGAGATTATTTCCTATATGCATGTTCTCATGTTGTTTGTTGAGTGATTAGTAGGTGCGGATCGCGTTTGCTTCGCATTTGGAGCTCGCTTTAGCGCTATATTAGCCGTATATGCTTGCTAATAAAATAAAAGGTACATATCTCGGATTAAATATCGTACTTTTACACTTTTTTTCCCTGCGGGATGCCTCATTACTTGATGAGATGTATATTTGTGATATATATACTGTCATTTTTTTTTCGGATCGAGCCGCGCAAAGGAGACTATGGTGAATTTTTCCGAAAATTTAAGGCGTTAGAAAATTTTTGAGAAAATTGGAAAATTTTGAAAACTATAACTTTGATTTTGGAATTGAAAGTTAAACAATAGTAATTGTTTTTGAAAAGATAACTAAGTATGATTTGAAAACTTAGTAAAGATTTGTAAGAAGTTTAACTATGAATTTTGGAAAATTAATAGATTCTGTAACTTTTTCTTACTTATTAATTTCGAGGACGAAATTCTTTTAAGTGGGGAAGATTGTAACGACCCAGAATTTTTAGAAATTAAAATATGAATATTTAATTAATTTTAAATATTAATAAGTGAATTTATAAGTCAAATAAATTTTTATTTGAATTTTTGGATTTAATTGAATAATTAAATCGATAATTTAATACGTTAAATTATGGAAATAATTGAAAATTGAGTTAAATATGATTGAAAATGATTTGTAAAATTTTATTTTATCATATTGAAGTTAGAACGATATTTTAGAACTTTTAAAATCGAATTAAGAGTTAATTTGTGAAAATTGAATATTTTAATATTTAATAATCGACTGTAAAATAGCCAATTTTTGAACAGTCTCAGAATTGAACGAAACCAGTTCCATTGGATCCGTAATAGTTAGTTATTATCGGATTTCAAATTTCGTGTCAATCGGAGTTATCGTTTGATCGTAGCAGCTCGAAACGCATCGATTTATTTTTAATTTAAACTTGACGAGCTAAAATAGCCATTTTTCAAAAAGTCTCGGATTTCGACGAAACCAGTTTCATCGGATCCGTGATGTGATATTATTGTAAGGTTTCAAATTTCAAGTCAATTGGATTTACCGTTTGTCCGGTACAAATTAAAACGCCTAGAAATCGACTTAAATCGGTTTAATTCAAATTGAGCGTTTTAGCCATAACTCGCACAGATGTCCGAATTAGCTTCCGAAACCTGTTCCATTGTGTCCGGAACGCGGGATAAACCCTAGGAACATCGGTCACGGCGCGTAAATCGGAGTTCGGAATTTCCGGATGAATAGTGTCGAACGAAACTCTATAAATATGCACCACCTCTCTCTAAAAAAAAAAAAAAAATATAAAACCCTAATTTTCAAACGCAGCCGCCACCCACGCACGAACGGCCAGAAACTTCATACTTTCTCTCCTCCAAATCTCTCAATCCATAACTCGATTCAACAATCTTCCAACATGGAAGTCGTAGAGGATGGTGAGATCTTGGATGTCAACGGTGGTGATCGTCTAATTCACGACGAGGAAGGAGATAATGGGGCGCGTTCATCATGCGTTTGTTCTTGAATTGCGTGCAGATGGGGGGACCGAGCTTCATGGCTCTTCGGCCGTGGGTGGTGTTTCTGGAGGCGAATGGAATGGCGTCACCTGATCGAATTTTTATCGACTAAATGGATTTCAAAATTCAAACCCTAAATGTCAAAATGGGTTCGGTGTTGTTACTGCGCGCGTCTCATACTGGAGATGGAAGAAAAGCACGTGTGGCCGAGATCTTCAGGAAGCAAATGAACGGTGGATGATGGTAGCAAGTTTGTAAATGTAAATTAATTGTATATATTAATTCGTTAAACTTTAAACTGTGATATCTTTTTGCTGCGAGGTCGAAAATTCCCGAAACGAAAAGCGTTGGCTTCATATCTACGAGCACTACGCGATGGAGTTGGTTTGGAGTCGTTTGGAGTTAGTGAGAATTTTGGGTAAAATTAAACGTCCGTTTAATTTTATTCGAAATAAATCGCTGAAACGAAATTAAAATCAAGGTGAGAACTTCTCACTCAATCGAATCAGTTTCGATTTTATTTTAAATAGTTAAATTTAAAATATTTGAATGCATGTTTGAATGATGATTGTTATCTATTGATTGTTAAAATAGACATTATACGCCGTTAGTAAGCGGATGTTATTTAATAAAAACATATACCGCGAATATTTCATAAACAGTGAAATTGGTATTATAAATAATATCAATATATATATATATATATTGGCATATGTATATATTGCAGTTGATTGATTTCCCGTAATTTTAGCGGATGAGACCCTATTGCGCCGTTATTAAGCGGATAATATTTAATAAGAACATATACCGCGATAATTTCGTACTGGAGCGAAATTGGTATTGTGCTAATGTTTTTGGATGCAGGAAACAGGTTGGAGGGATCCAACTGGATTCCTCAACAGTATTTATTTGATTATGGATATTTTGATATTCGTTGATTATCATATCGATATATGATATCGTTGTTTGTCGTGATTGACTATTTGGTGTGTAGCATCATTGGACCCAGATTTTGGGATTTTAAAATGATTTTTAAAGTGATTTTTGAGAATATACTATATTTTGGAATTAATCCATTATGAATAAATAACGATATAATTTTTAATGTTATAAAAATTATGGTTTTTGTGAAATATAGTTAAAAGCTGATTTTTGAGAAATATGAACCAATGATTTTATAAAATAGTTTAAACTGGATTTTTAAATTTATTATAAAAAAAGTTTAAAAATAGGATTTATAAAATTTGATTATTTTATAAATCAAGAGAATGATGAAATTATAAAGGAGATTAAAGATGTTTTAAAATAATAGTATAAATCGATTTTATAAAGGATTTATAAATTGATATTTATAAGTTAAAACATTTGAATTATAAAACGAGTTTTTATAAGTGTTTGAATGAAGTGAAAATGAATTTCATTAAAGAATGAAATTTATAGAATTATAAATGGTGAAGTTATAAATAAAATTTATAAATAGTAAGATTTATAAATTTGTGAAGTTAATTGAAGAATAGATTTGGTTAAAATAAATGAATCTTATAAGTTATAAGATTTATGATTTGGAAAGTCTTTAAAAGAAACGATTTTGTAAAATAATCGTTTTATAAGTATTTAACTTATAATATGAACTTGTAGTTTATAATTTAGTTATAAACTGGAATAGGTTAATAAAGAAATTTATAAAAAGGAAGTTTTTATAAATAAATAGAAATGGAATTTATAAACGATGTTTTATAAATTCGCAAATGACTTATTTTGATAAGAAAATTGTTGAAACCTATTAATGGAGTTATATTCACATTTTTGAATAGTGAATAATCCTTTGAATAAAAAAATGAATAAAAGGATGAGATTTCTTAATGAAGTTTATTCACATTTTTGAATAGTGAATAACACGTTAAAGAAAATGGTTTGAATGTGAATGTTTTAAACAGAATTAAAACGATCTAACGCTGTTTTAAAAAGGTGTTGAGATTCGAAACCATAGATTTCAACATTCATTGTTGAAATAGACGTTTTCGAGAAATAGAAGGAGATGATGGACTATAACACTGTTGTTATAGTAAATGATTTCCGAAAGGAAATGTTTTGTATAGTATTGGGATTTATATATCTATTTTAATTTCGAATCCCTATACTAGTGATTTTGGGACGTCGTAACGATGTTTTACGCAACATTCGTTTTGGCCCAAATAAATATGTTTAAGAGAATGATTTCCTTAAAGAATGAAATTTATATACTTAATTTCGATTTAAGTATATTGAATATTTTCTAAGTGTTGAAAATAAATAAAATTTGTGAATTACTTATGAATAAATAAGTATGGAAATGTTTTCCAATATAAAGCGAATATTTTGAGAATTTATCTTTTTGAAGATAAATTGAAAAGGAATATTGAAATGAATAATTGGAATCGAATATTCATAGATATTTTGGATTATAAATTCACTATGGAATTTAAGAATGAAAAGGAGAATTTGTTTAAAAATAAATATTGATTTATTTTTGAAATGTGAAATTATATATCTTGTAAAGATATTTTGGAAAATAAATAATTTGGGAAAATTATTTGGAATCTGGTGATGTGTGCATATTCAGTGATAGTTCAATAACCGACTATCAATATTTCCCTTTGAATGGGTAATTGATGTGATTTGTTTGAATGTGAATGCTACACTTATTTTTGAATAAGCGCTCACTATTCGGGTTAACCGGGAAAGGACCATGGGGTCGTATAACCCATTCCGAATATGTGATACGTCGTTATGAATTGCATTTGAAGATCGGTGTTGAAGCCGAGTTTTTGCGAAAGCGATAGGATGACATATCGATTGTCTCTGCACTGGGTAGCTCCTGGTATAGAGATCTCCTAAGTGATGGGAAATTCGATCGGGATTGTGAATACCCGGATTTGCAAGGGCTTCGTAAGAAGTGCCTTCGGTTTTGTTCGAGCCCGGAACAGACTTGTATGGATTGTATGTCTGACATTACAATTTGAGATATAAAGCCGATTTCTTTCAAATATATTTCTGTTGGTGGCGAAGAATTTATTCTTTTAGCTTAACACCCTTCTCTGAGACGTACGAACTCAGAGGTTATGTAGTTGAATGTTATCAGCGATATATTCCCAATTTGGTAATGTGACATGCTGAGTGATGCTGAAATGATCATTGTGTTGATTATTTGTGATAGGATCGTTTATTTGATCGTCTATCCTTGTGATCATTGTGTTGATCATTTGTTGACCCAAAGCATGGCTTTTGTATAAAGTATGTTTTTGTGGACGTGACTTCGTCGAGCCTCACACCCCGTGAATGGTCAAAACAGGAAAGAAGCAGCAAGGTTATGAGGGGTAGCACCCTTTAGGATGTGTCCATTTCCTTCTGGAAAAGGGTGGTATCATGGTATGGAGCCCAGATACTTACTCATGTTGAAAACACTTTGTTATGATTGTGTGAATTGATTACGAGCGCTCGGTGATAAAGGTCCCAAAGGACCGGGGGATGGCATATTCGGTCAGTTGTTACTCAGTTAGGGGTAACCCGGCCTTGTGTTGGTAGAGATCCGGTTTGGTTCTCGGGGATGTCCATCCAGAGGCATTCTCATGTGGCAATGGGAAGTTCCTTGGCCTGATCATTCGTTGGAAATCCAAAGAAACAATACGAAACTTGTACGGTTTTAGTTGTATAACCTGCTATGGAATGTGGCGGTAACCTGCTATTGAACATACTTAGCTATAGTAGGCATACGATAATGGTCGTATGTTGGCTAAGATTTATATTCTACTTTCGAAATAAATTTTTCCTACACTATACACTAATAATAATATCAAATGTTATTTTAAATGCGTATCAAGCATCTTTGACTATCATAAGGAGAAATCTCCTCCGATTCTGCGTTTGCATTGTGTGTGTGTGCGGGAGGCCTTATGGTAGTCTCATTTTTAAAAGCATTGCGAATTGAATTTAAAAATATTCCTCTATTTTGACTTTAAAGATAAATAAATTGTTTTGAGTTCTCACACCAGTCACATGACTGGCTTGGAGTTTATTGTTTTCCTTCCTAAACTCTGGGTGCCCACCAATTTTCCACACGGGCAGTTAAGAGTTAGGTTTATCAGGATATTCTGGATATTCTGGAGTTGCTGGAGGCAAGCTGGATGGCATGGCATATTACTTATATAGTATTTCTTTTTCCGCTGCACTGTTTGTTGTTGTTGTATACTCTGATGATATGATGAAATGAAATGTATAAAATGTAATAACTGATATAGTTCTTTGTTTAAAGATTATTCATTTATTATTATATGTTGTTCCGCTGCGAATTGTGAGATTCTGATGTTGTTCTGTTGTTTCCTGTTCCGTCCTATTTTCTTCTGTTTTTCTTTTTCCTCTATATTCTATTTTCTTCTATTTTAAAATTTTCTGTTCTCTTTTCTATTCTTTCTTCTTCCTTTTTCTTAAATTCTTTTTAAAACCCATAACATTCCGGTTTTTGACCTTCGAATTCTCGGCAGTCGATAAAGTGAGTATCGATGTTGAATTTTCGAAAGTCGAAAATTCTCGGGGCGTTACAATAAAGATAAATTTCAAAAAAAATTAAAAAAATTAAAGTTAAAGTTTGACCATATTGACCAAAATTCACCTTTTTGGAAAATATTCTACTTATTCATGTTTGAAATTCTAATTCACATCAAAATCAAATTTATATTTGAAATAACAAAATTATCTATTTTAATAAATAAAATAAAGTTTTTAAATCAGGAAATTCAGTTTAAAATAATTAAAATATACAATTAAAACAATCACAAAAATACCGGATTGTTACATATATACGCACATATGTATGCATATATATACGTATACACACACATACACACATATATGTCAATAATTGGTATTTATTTAATATCTAAAAATGTAGATACTTATGACCTTTGAAATCCACTAAGATGCTATCACCAGCAGTCTCAAAACTATGCAAACCACTTACCAAATTATCTGGAATATCACCACAAACCCAACATAATAAACCGTGCATGAAACGGAGGTCGTAACAAAAGGTGTAGCGATTAGTAGATCTAGGGTTTAATGTGTAATTTAATAAAGCATGGGGCTATTGGTAAAAATATCTTTCCTCTTAAAATTATGCACATCTACTAGCTACCACCTTCAATGCCTCACCGCTGCCACCACACAATGTTATACACAAATCCAACCCCAATGACGCTGCATGTACCTCACGCCAAACAATTTCTGACCAACCACGATCCCCCACGACTGCCGCCTTCACTTACACAGACCTCACATGTACTTTAACCTATTTTTTCAATCAACCTAGATGACTTAGGCCAGATCGAACCATAATGATTGATTCACCTTGCCTTCCTCTACAACTTGGCACTCCCCGATCGCTTTCTCTTCTTTCTTCGTTGTTGATTGCGAAAAAACTAAATTTAGAAATTGGGAATGTTTCTTTGATTTTTGATCAACTAAAGCGCTGAATGGAAAAACCAATCACACATGTACTTTCGCCTCGTCTAGAGGTTCGATTTGATATGATAAGTTAGGATTTGGAAATTTTGTATTTAAACAACTTGTAATGAGAGAAAATTATCTACCTTTAGAAAGGGATTAAGAGAAATATCAGGATTAGGTAAGAAATTCTAAAATGACAGCTACTCCTAGGATTTTGTAACTTCGTTTATATGGACGGTTATGTTAGTTTTGGTCATTTACAACCATTTGGTCAAAAAGCAATTACATACCCTATATTAACACAGTAACGCCATTATTTCACAAATCATAACTCCAAATATCTATTTTATACTCTAAACTGATCAGCTCAAAACGATTTATGCAACAATTAAAAATATAAAACTTGAACCATTTTTCCATAAAATAAATTTTAATTAATTTATATTTATTATGTCAAATTTTTGGGCTGTTACATGGAGGGATTTTTATACAAATTCAAATTTTACCCCTAGGTTCATCGGCATCCACTCAACACCACTTCATACCTTTTACTAGAGAAGCCATGAATTTTCCTTTACTAGACACAGAAGTCGAGATACTTACTTGATCCTGATGGCATGGAGCTTAAGGTGAATAAACCTTCTCTTACGCTATTATTTGACCAGGATGTTATGTTCGAGAAAACTACAACCCAAGAGCAGGATAACCCACTAAGGAAGAGCAATGTTGATCTTTTGGACATTATGGAGCCACTAGTGACGATCGGGATTTTTGACCCTTGAAAATCGACACAAATACGGCCATTGTATTGCATGCCAAGAAATCAAGTGCCGAAAAAACCAATTGTTAAGGGTAAAAGAAAATAAAGAAAGAATATAATCTCACACGAATGGAATAATATATTCCATATATATTATTTTAATAATCTTTGCAGCTAGAAAATCTTTTTAAATACGTATATAAAAGTTTAGCCTAAACTCGGCCGGGATAGTTATAGATACATGTCCTTAAAAATGCTAAAAACAACAAACAGAAGGGAAAAGTAAACTACATCCATACATTGATGAAGATCTCCAGCTTTCCCTTGGAAACTCCAAGTCTCTTCAGCTAATCCTAAAACTACTCAGATCTGACCCGAGTATTAAAAATACCTGGATCATTCTAGCAAACAAGTGTGAGAAATGCAAATCATATATATATGACAATGTAATAGATCAACTTCGATGTCAAACAAATTTTTTGAAAAGAAGAGTATCTCATAAGACCACCCAAAACATAAACATGGATGAGATTTTACCTTATGAGAACAAAGACATTTTTATCAAATCATTTGATATTATATCTAATGACATTCTTTGAAAACCCTTTCAAATAACATATTAATCATTGCCGATTGTTACATTAATTTAATTCCAGCATACTGGGTTCTACAATCAAAACTGTAAAGGAATGTATTGGAGAATGGATTTCCAACAATGACAAGGTATGAGACTACCTTCCGACAGCACATATTTGGAGGAATGTACCGAGGCATAGCCCCGCTGCCCTTAACCTAATAGAACCAGCCTACCTCTTCCATAGATAGTACCGAATATGTCATCATCCTGATCGTTCCCGACCTATCTACGGCCATAGCATACAGAACAAACCCGAAATACATAAGGTAATCTAGAAAGGTGATGAACATCTTCTGATAGGAGCGACTCACTTAGTCCTGTCGCATCTACCATGTTTTTTTCATTACCGACATATGGGGCTTTAGGTAACATTTTACCTTTCACATGACATATCCCACTTTGAATGCCATATTTCTATTTTCGATGACACACTATTTGGTTTCCACAAAAGTACAACCCCCAAGTTTAATAGCCTCAGGGAAGGGTGTTAAGTATAAGAGGAGTTACCTCCTACACCATCAAACAGATGTACGTTTGTAAAAACCAATGTACGTGGTCTTAGAAATGCAATTTCAGACATTCGTCCATACAATTTTTCCAGGAACAGGATAAATCAAAGGTAATCCACTACATCATGTTTGGGAATCAGCCCTATGATTAGTAGCGAGCGGCCCTTGCATTGAAGATTTCAAAATGAAGGTACTACTGCCACCATAAGTATATAATATGGGAATCGCGAGGTTGGCGGAAAGCAGCCCTACATTATGAAGATATCCATGTTTAAAATCATTGTCTTCAACATGTCTTCTCTTTCGAATGCGTATGTTAGTCTGAAGTGGTTTTCAGACAGAAATCACCCAAATTTGATCCTGATCTCTCCAAACCAATTATCGATAATGTATATGCATGTACAAAAATGTTAAGCCTCTTCCATTAAATCCTATTTTCTTCTTTCACTAAAAATATTATTTAACACTGAAGATATCTTTTTATCCAATAAAATATCTTTTAGAGATATATACCTTAAACCACTTCTATTTCGGGATATAAGGAATTATTAGACCTCTTTTTAATCTTTGGAAATACCAAATCATTTCCTTTTAGTTACTTAGGAAAATATTTCCATATTCTATTATTAGCATAATTAATAAAGATTTCATTTTTCCGTTACATGTTTTGAATGGGTCAAAAACAATGTTATTTAAGGCATCGTTTACTGTAAACCCAAATCACTTAGTATTGAGACAAAAGAATTAATAAATTTTAGATTAATTATACTCAATACTCATTTTTTCACTCGACCTATACTATTTGTCGAATAATGGTGAAATCGCCTTTTAAATTCACGCGGATGGTAGAAGTGTCCTCCTTGGAATTTATTATAGAGTTTAACTAGAAGGTTCCCTTTACTATCAAAATATTATTTATATCTTGTTTAACCTTTTTGAAAAACTCCATATCTCTTTTCTTTTATCTTAAGAAAATACGACCCAAGTAAATCAAATTAATTATCCCCTTCGTGGGCCAGTTCGAATAGCTAAGGAGAGCAAACAACTTGTTTCCCAAACTCCAGCCTTGAAACTATCTATCTATCACCCATAAGGCAGTCAGGTTATTTGATCGACTCTAAAACTTTAAAAGTATTTGATTTATTATTTGAAAAAACATTTCAAATAGATTTAGGAAGAACACCTAAGTCCAAATTTTAAAAGTATTTGATTTATTATTTGAAAAACATTTCAAATCGATTTAGGAAGAACACCCAAGCCCAAATCATTTATTCAATGATTACCATATTCCATTGCAAAATTGTCGGTGAATAGTGATTTTAAAGCTTTACAGAGTAAAACATAAATTTCATTACATTATGCCCATTTCTATAAATCAAATTCCTTTAAAAATAATTTAGCATATTTATGGAATTTATTTCATATTTTAAATATTTGAAAACATACATTTTAAAAAGTTTAAAACAATATTTTACGAACTGCCAAAATGCGACGATTTTAAAAACTTGATTTGGAAATATTTCAAACTTTACTAAATGGAATCTTGATTTTTCTTTTCATTTGATAACTATGATCATAAGGATTTGCAAAATTTTATTTCAAACAATTTCGAATCATATTTTGGCATACACATTTTTTAACTTTTCAAGTCACGAAATCACCATAAATAAATTTTCACCTTTTAATCAAAATATTTCAAAACTAGTCTGAAATCCTTTTAATTTGTTTTGATACTGTATTAAACCAATTTTTCTTTATTAAAATCACATTTTCATTATTGCATTTCTTTAATATTATATTATTATAATATTCACTTTCCATCTTTTTCAATTCAAAATTCTTTTATATTAAACCATATGATATTTCTATAGTATTTTCCACATAAATATAACCAGAGATTTAATATCCAAAAATTTCAAAACTCCACGTGTCCTATTTATTTCTTTTTAAAACAAATTCCAAATCTTTCCAAAAACATTTTCTTTTGATTTAAGATTTAAAGAGAGGCTTAACCTATCTTATACATATATTATTTATCATATAATATAAATACATTTTCATGGAACATTCATGGAAAATCAAATAGCCATCGCTATCTTGATAGATATGATTCTTACAACATAAATTATAATAAGCTTACTTTTCTCAATATAAATCAATATGTAATTAACATAAGCAACCCATATTCAACCAATCATCATCCAAACATATTAAAAACCATATAAGCAATCATATCATCAATAATATATATACATATATAAATATATATTAGAGTTAAAATAAACTAAGTTAAAAGTGTATTCTCACAATTAAGGTATCCTCTCTGAAACTTCTCAAAATAAATCCGACAGCGTTTCTATTCGCTCTGGGACCTCCTGGACATGCTCCTCAACCTCATTTGTGCTCGGCCATGCTTCTTGGGAGGGCTAAGCTTGGCCATGGTGGATATAAGGTGGTTGGTCATGGGTTATATGAAAGAAGAGGAGTATTTTGGCACTCCTTTGCTCTTGAAATGATACTGTGTGTGAATATCTATATTTTATTTTATTTTTGTTGTTTCTTCGCATAACTTTAGAAGATATTTTTCTTAAGAGGAGGATTCCGTTAAAGAACATTAAAGAAGAAGATAAGAGAAGTGAATTTGTGAAGAAAGGAAGAGGATACGCATGTGTATTTATAGGGTACAAATCCTTGCACATGAAATTACCAAAATACCCCTCTCTACCCTTAACTTTCGGTCGAACCCACTCCCCTCCATGTTCCTTCCATCACTTCATATTGTCATAGGTGTAGGTATGTAAGGTGAGGTATAGTTGATTATAAGTTTGCTTTTTGACTCTTAAGGATGAAGCTTCATTTGTATACATATAAGGAAGCTTATGTATATACATAGTTAGATATCTACAAACCCTTGATATGACTAATTATGTATACATATATGTGTGTATATGTATATGCATGCATGTGTTTATCTGTATCAAATAATAATGCAACGATTTGAAACAACTTCCATTCGACAAAAGGTCGAAAATACGAAAGCTGAATCTCGATCACATTTTTAGTTTTTAATCAGACTATTTATTTATGTAAACAAAAATTAAAAATAAATCTCTTATCATCTTTAAATAATTAAAGTAATATTATTTAAGCTATAAAATTATATTAAATAGTATCAAAATCCTTCCATAAAAATATGACGTCGATCAACCAGAATGTGACGAAGTTTATATATCTTTATAAAATATTATGTATTTATAAAACCATTATAAATCACTTATTATAATTATACAATAATTAAATTAAATTATTCATCATTTAGAAAAAATGTCTGAATATTTAAAATTAATTAAATATTTCGATTCAAAGTGATAAAATTACGGGTTGTTACATTCTCCCACTTAAAAGAATTTCGTCCCAAAATTTAACCACTACCCCAAACCCAAAATTATTTACCTAAAATATTATCTTTAAACTCAATTCTATATGATATACCCAAATCATCCTTTTGCAATATCAGATTCGATCTTCTACTTAAATACACAACTTTGTTTCCAAACTAGTGTTGATCCTTTGATTCTCTAGTGTAGACTCTGATCTGGCTTTCTGTTCAGAAACCCTCACTTTCCTTATACGGCTCTCAACTATGATAGAAAATGAAAGTATTCAATCACAAATCCTCATTAACCTTCATCATCAAAAATTGAGTAATAAATCCTTTCTCGGACCGGTGTAAACAAAACTTCCGTACTCAAATCTTAGATAAGAATCATGCCATGAAATGGTCTATGTATCCCATGCGTACATAGTTATATCAAATTCATTTTTCAAATTTATTTATGAAAACATTTCATAAAACTTTTATCTTTTATTAAAACATTTTTATAAAGATGTATTTTATATATAATCACTTTAAAATATTTATTAATCCAAAATTTTCTATCTTCTTTCCAAAGAAACCATTTCAATTTAAAAGATAAGTTATCTTTTGTAATAAACTCCTTATATTATAATATACTCCCTTTAGCTGATATTAAATACAAAAACCTTGATAAAAATTAACAATCACTAATTAATATGTCGATTAATGATTCACATTATCCTTTTGACTTTAGAAAATTATATCGATCGAGTAACTGAAAAATTATACCAAGAGACTGGGTACTGTAAATAGTATCGTATATTCCCTTAACAAGAAGGGAAATACCTAAGAGAAGTGTTTACCATCCGAACACATCTCCTGCCCATTTTTAGTTACTCTTGAGCCACTTAAACTAGTTAATCATAAGATTGTTAAAAATATCAAGATTTAAATTCACAAAATTCCTTTTATAAAACATGTTTTATAAATCCAATTAATAAAATCACTTAATTTTATAAAAGATAAAATCATTTATCTTAAAAAAAAATCTTTAACCCTCATTTATAAGATATCTGTAAAAGCTATTCTTCTTATTTAAATCCACTTTTTAAAATTTTCACAAAAATGGATCTTTTAATAAAAACAGGCTTTACTTAAATCTTCTACCGAGTTTAACTTATCAAAATATTATTTATCAAAACACTTATTTCTTTAAACACTCTTTTTCAAACTAGCTTTTAGTTTGAATTAATTTTCTTTAGAATTCAAATACCAATTTTATTATTTCAAATATCACTATATATCTTTTATTCAAATATTTTTATAAATATATAACTTTACTTCACAAAGAAAATTATCTAAGAAGTAAAAAACTTTTCCTAAGTCATTTAAACATGAGATAAGAAAAACCATAATAAGGATCATGCATGGATATATATCATAATTCGAACTATTACATTTGCCAGTCAACCATACTTAAAGCATAATTAGTTGTTTTACATACCCATGATAATTATGTTAACGTATTTCTAATATACTTAGGATATCCAAAATACTATTACTCCTTATCAACTTCCAACCCTACCAAAACACATATCAAATCAATTAGACTCGGAGATCAATGGACAATCTGAATCTAAGAACACTACCACTTCAAACTCTTCTTCCTCCTACTCATGACCTGCTTTATTTCTTCCATCTTCTTCATTCTCAAGATTCCATCCTATAGAATGCCAAGGTTTTCCTTGGGGACCCCAAGGTTAAGCAATTGGGTTTCACGAAAGGATGTCTGAAACCTCTTCTTCTTCCACATTCTCTTTCATTCCTTCCCGATAAATACCTAAAACGTGCGACTCCCCCTCGGATATGGGAAGCCCATCTCCTAAATAATGTGATCATCGTGGATATCTTCTGATTTATTGAGGATATCATCCATTCATGCATAAATGTTGCTGAATCTAGGCTATTCCTTTCAACCATCATATTGGGGTTCTCTTTTGGAACTCCTTCAGGTTCTAATTCTTCTGGATCTTTTACCCACATCATTTTGTCTTGCGATCCCTGACTTGCTTCTACATCATGTGTTATTTGGATCACTTCTTTGTTATTGTAATACTTGTTTCAGAGTCTTGGGTTCTACTATCATCTTAACCACGAGATACCCGTCCTTATCATAACGAGGATGTTCATCAAACTCTTCCTTTACCTGTGACATATGGTTTTCAGGTGATCATTTTTCTATTCCCTTATTGTAATTAGAAAGGATTATTAAGTCATCCTTTTCTCCCTAATTTGCTCTTAAGAATTCTCCTGTGGAATAATTACTACCGTAATTGGAAGGCTTCAACAATAGAAAACGAAATACTTAAAAAGGTATACCAAGCTTTTGAACTTTTCTAACTTGAATCTGATATCATATTTTAACAAGTTTCTCACTAAATTAATTTCTTAAACTATCCCATTTATGAAACATCTTTAGTCAAACTGTGAAATTCTAATCACAAGATGTTCATATACCAATTTACGTCTTTTAACCAACTCATGGCAATAACTGAATATCATCATCCCACAATTAACTATATCTTTTGAAAAGATGACCCTTTTATATTCAAAATATAATTCTAGGTAAAATTATTTCATTTACCACCTTTTCCAAAATAATAATCATTCTTATATAACATTAACAAATACACACTCATATATAATACTCTCAAACTCATCCTAGGGTATTGCTAACCCTATCTCTGATGAGACAGTACCCCTATTAGGCTTAGGTGTTTACTCAACCTAACTCTGATACTAAATGTGACGACCGGGATTTTCGACCCTCGAAAATAAACACTAATACATTCACTGTGTTATGTACTGAGCATTCAAGTGCTAGGAAAACTAATTGTTAAGGCTAAAGGAAAATAAATACAGAACATAATCTCACACGAATGGAATAACATATATTATTTCAATAATCTCTACAGTGAATAAACTTTTAAATACATATATTAGAGTCTATCCTAAGCTCATCCGAGACAGTTATAAATACATATCTTTACGAATGCTGAAAAACAACAAAGACAGTGAAAAAGTAAACTATGTCCATACATTGATGAAGATCTCTATGTCTCCTTCGAAAACTCCAAGCATCTTCAGCTAATCCTGAAACTACTCGAATCTGACCAAGTATTAAAAATACCTGGATCAGTCTGGCAAAACAACATAAGAAACACAAGTCATAAATATATATGACATTGTCATAGACCAAGTTTGATGTCAAACAAAACTTTGAAAAGAAGAGTATCTCGTAAATCCATGCTAAACATAAACACAGATGAGTTTTTATCTTATGATAACTAAAACATTTTTATCAAATCATTTAACATTATTTCTAATGACATTCTTTGAAAATACTTTCAAATAACATATTAATCATAGTAAAAATTGTTGCATTAATTAAATTCTATCATATTAGGTTCTACAATCAAAACTATAGATGCACTATTGGAGACTGGATTTCCAATAATGACAAGGTAAGGGACTACCTTCCGACAGCGCATCTCTAGAGGAATGTACCGAGACATAGCCCAGCTCCCCTCTACCAATAAAGAACCGGTCTACCTCTATCATAGATAATACCGAATATGTCATCACCCCAATCATTCCTGACCTATCCATAGCCATAGCATACACAATAAATCCAAAATATAGAGGGTGATCTAGAAAGGTGATGAACATCGTCTAATGAGAGAAACCCACTTAGATATGTTGCATCTACTTTGTTTCTGCGATTATCAATGTGTGAGGCCTGAGGTAACGTTTTATCTTTCAGATGACAAATCCCATTTTGAATGCCACATTGCCATTTTTGATGACACACTAACTGGTTTCCACAAAGATACAACCCAAGAGTTCATGCACCTCAGGGAAGGGAGTTAAATATAAAATGGGTTACCTCCTACACTACCAAACCGACGTACGTCGTAAAAATCAATGTACGTGGTCTTAGAAATGCAATGTCAGACATTCGTCCATACAAATTGTCCAAGAATAGGACAAACCGAATGTATTCCTACTACATCTTGCTAGGGAATCACTCCTAGGATTAGTAGCGAGCAGTCCTTGCATTGAAGATTTCAAAATGAAGGTACTACTGCCTCTATATGCATATGATACGGAATCATGAAGTTAGTCGCATGCAGCCCTATATTATAAAGATCTCCATCTTCAAAATCATCGTCTTCAACATGTCTTCACTTTCGAATGCGTATACAGGTTCACAGTGATTTTTGGATAGGAATCATGCAAATCCAATCTCGGACTCTCCGAACCAATTATCGATAAAAAGATGTGTATATGTGTACATAGAAATGTTAAGTCGCTTTGGTTAAATCCTCCTTTCTTCTTTTACTCAAAATATTATCTAACTTCGAAGATATCTTTTTATCCAATAAAATATCTTATAGAAATATATATATCTTAAACCATTTTTGTTTCAGGATATGTAGAATTATTAAACTACTTTTAATCTTTGGAAATACCAAATCATTTCCTTTTAATTACTTAGGAAAATATTTCCGTGTTCTATTATTGGCATAATTAATAAAGATTTCATTTTTTTCGAAACATATTTTAAATGGGTCAAAACCAATTTTATTTAAGACATCGTTTAATGTAAACCCAAATCACTTAGTATTGAGCAAAAAGGATTCGTAGATTTTAGATTAATTATACTTAATACTAATTTTCATGTTCAACCTGTACTATTCGTCGAATAACGGTGAAATCTCCTTTTACATTCACGCGGATAATACAAGTTCCCTCCTCGCAATTTAATACAGAGTTTAACTAGAATGTTCTCTTTACCATCAAAATCTTATTTTAAATCTTGTTTAACCTTTTCAGAAAACTCTAAATCTCTTTTCTTTAATGTTAAGAAAATGTGATTCGAGTAAATTAAATTAACTATCCCTTCCATCGGGCTAGTCCGGATAGGTAGGAGCAGCAGGCATTTAGTTTTCGAAACTCTAGCCCAGAGATTATCTCTCTGTCACCAATAAGGCAGTCAAGTTATTTGATCGACACTAAACTTTTAAAAGTATTTGATTTATCATTTGGAAAACATTTCAAAAGGATATAGGAAGGAACTCTAAGTTCAAAAATCATTTATTCTGTGGTTACCAAATTTCATTGCTAAATTGTCGGTGAATAGTGATGTTAAAGATATACAGATTAAAATACCAATTTCATTACATATATGCCCATTTTTATAATTCAAATTCCTTTTAAAACATTTTAACATATTTATGGAATTTATTTTATGTTTTTAAAGATTTAAAAATATGCATTTTAAAGGGTTGAAAATAATATTTTATGAACTGCCAAAACGTGACGATTTTAAAAACTTGATTTGGAAATACTTCAAACTTTACTAAATGGAATCTTGATTTTTCTTTCTAATTTGAAAACTATGACCATGAGGGTCATGAAAATTCTCTTTTCAAAGAATTCCAACTCATATTTCATTATACGCATCCGATTATCTTTTCAAGTCGCAAAATCATGAACTGCCAAAACACGATGGCTTATTTTTCATCTTTTAGTTAAACTTTCAAAGCTTGTCTGAAACACTTTTAAATCACTTTAATACTATATTAAACCAATTTCTCACCATTAAAATCTCATTTTCACTTTGTTCCATATCTTTAATATTAAATTATTGTAATATTCAATTTTTATCTTTTTTAATTCAGAATTCTTTTATATTAAACTATATGATATTTTTATATTATTTTCCACCTTTAAAACTATTATTTTTCATAAATGGAACCGGAGATTTATTTTCCAAAAAGTTCAAAAGTCCACTTTTTCATTTTTTTCTTCAAAAGAAATTCCAAATCTTTCCAAAAACATTTGTTTTTGGTTTAAGATTTAAAGAGAGGCTTAACCTATCTTATACAAATATTGTTTTGGATACAACCTAAATACCATTTCATGGAATATTCATGGAAAATCAAATATCCATCACTATCTTGATAAATATGATTCTTGCAACAAAATTATAATAAGCTTACGTTTCTCAACCAAATCAACATGTGATTAGCATAAGAAACTCATATTCAACCAATCATCATCCAAATAATTAAACAGTCATGTAAGCAATCATATCATCAATCATATATATATTAGAATTAAAATAAACCAAGTTAAAAGTGTGTTCTCAAAATTAAGCTATCCGCTCCGAAACTTCTCGAAATAAATCTGATAGCATTTCTCTTCACTCCGGGACCTTCAAGACTTGCTCCTCAGCCTCATTGATGCTCTGCCATGCTCCTTGGTAGGGTTGAGCTTGGCCATGGTGGATGTAGGGTGTTTGGCCATGGGTTTCATAAAGGAAGAGGAGTATTTTGGCACTCATTTGTTCTTGAAATGATATTATGCGTGCGTGTGTAGTTTATTTCTTTTTGTTGTTTCTTTGCATAACTTTGGAAGATATTTTTATTAATAGGAGGAGGTCATTAAAGAACATGGAAGAAGAAGAGAAGTAAAGTGAATTTTTGAAGAAAGGAAGGGGATATGCATATGTATTTATAGGTTAGAAATCCTTGTATGTGAAATTACCAAAATACCCCCCTCCCCCCGAAACTTTCGGCCGAACCCACCCACGTCCATGTGCCATCACTTCATGTTGTCATAGGTGTAGGTGTGTAAGGTGACATGTAGTTGATTGTAGGCTTGTTTTTTGACTCTTAAGGATGAAGCTTTCATTTGTACACATATAAGGAAGCTTATGTATATACATATTTAGATATTTACAAACCCTTGATGTGGCTAATTGTGTATACATACATGTGTGTATATGTATGTACATGCATGTTTGTATGTGTATCAAATAACGTTGCAATGATTTGAAACAACTTCCGTTCGATGAAAGGTTGAAAATCTGAATGCTGAATCCGCTCATATTTTCGGTTTTTAATCAATATGTAAACAAAACTTGAAAATAAATTTCTTATCATTTTTAAATAATTAAAATAATATTATTTAATCTATAAAACCATATTAAATAATATTAAAATCCCTTTATAAAAATAGGACATCAAACTACCAAAATGCGACAAAGTTTATATATCTTTATAAAATAAGTTTATATATTAATAAAACCATTATAAATCACTTATTATCATTATAATAAATAAAGTGAAATATTCATCATTTAAAACAATTAATTTAATATTTAAGATTAATTAAATATTTTAATTTAAAGTGATAAAATTACGGGTCGTTACACCACCTTTAGACAAGTCAGTCCTTCTAACTATGTTTCCCCTATGGAAATCCTAAACCCCAAACTAGGACCTATTGTTCCTAAGTGCAATTAGATGGATTTCCTACCTCCATTGGCCTCGTATGCCGGTCCTCTTGCCTCTAGTGGATGGAGCACTTTATATTGAGTACAAAAAGGATTTGTCTGACCAAATGTCCCTCACATCTTTGGACGTACAACTCTAATGCAAACCTCACCTACTCCAGAACCTCATACCAATCAAACTATTCTAATGCAACCTCTATAATATTTATGAATGACCGCCTACTTTTCGACGCAAACCCTTATCTAAATGAAGGTAGTGTACTAGTACCACGATTTCTCAATAAATGGAATACATTGAGTCTAATTTGCTCGACATCTTTATTTAGGGTCACCTAAACTGTAATAATGTTGCAAATCATAACAACATAGAACTACGGAGGGATAATATTACTAAATGATGTTTATAATTTAGATCGCCAGGGGTTTTGAAAACCTTAATAAATGTCGAAAAATGAAAATCTTTTTGACATCCTTAATGATTGAAGTTTTATATATCTAGGATTTTAAAACTACTTCATACAACATCAACCTTTTTAGATCACTAGTAGGCAATTTTTTACTACGCAGGAGTTTTTACCAGCTGATACAATAAAGTAGGGATTTTAACAGTTAATATAACACCAAATGGTCTTTTGTTCAAGTTGTTAAGAATACACATGTTGTACATGTCATCCTTTATCATGTCCCTTCTAATAACTTTTATTTTGTATTGATATATATGAAATATATAATAATAGTGATAGAAAAGAGTTATGGAATCGCTATAAAAGCTTTACCAGCCTTATTGTAACACCATAAATTTTAGTGGGTGTTTAATAAGTATAATTTAAGAAAACATAGGTTTTGGACAAGGTAAATCATTGAGGGAAATTTATTTACTTGTGCCATTAGTTTTAAAATAAGATATGGCTTATTTATAATAAGTGTCTAGGTGTACATTAACTTATTATTATATAAGTTTAACATGGCTAGGGAATGAATTAAAATAAGAAATAGGGCCATAAGGTCGACGACCCAACTTATCGTGGGGAGAAGGATGTGATAAAATAAAGTAACCCCCATCTTATTCGTGCATTCTCATTTTATTAATCAAAATAAAAGCTAGGTGCGTGTTAATGGTTTCAAGGAAGGAAAAGAAGAGGAAAGGCTAAGAAACACAAGGAAATTAAAGTTCAAGTAAATCCAAGGACTTAAGTAAGTAATACAAGACCTTTTTGTCATTTTCATAGTTGCTTGAATTTGCATTTGACAAGATATAACAGAGTACATGTGCGTAAGTTTTTTATATGAGATAAACGATGGTTTTATTGGATGTTTTAGGGATAGAATAGCTATATTAGAGATGTTTGGTTATATTTTCTGCATCTAATGATTTCAAAATATTATCGAAATTTAATAGATGTTCTAAGCATGATTTTAGAAATGGATTTGAAGATGGAAGATTTTTCCATATTAAAATTTTTAATTATGAATTTTGAATGAATTTGTGAAGTAAACAAATAAAAGAAAAATGTTTTAAAAATAGAAATATGTGAAAAATATGCTAAAAAATTATTTACAATTTTCTGAATTTCATAAGTATTTTTCTGACCATAATTTACCATTTCCAAAAGCCAAAAATAATGGCTAAAACCATACAATATGGTAACCGGGACCTAGTTATGCATGCAAATTTTATGACCAAGTAATAAGGGGGCTATGAATATGTCATCAAAATAATATAAAGGAAACTATCACTAACTAAAAGTTAAAACTGAATAGATTTTGGATAGGATATGTGTAAAGGTGTGTGCCAGATGAGTTCAAATGTAAGGCTTTACTGCTTTTAACAGAGCAGAAGTGACAAACAAGAGTACGGTTGCAATGAATTGGAACCGAATGCCAAAATGAATTGATAAATGACTAAGTAGATGTCTAAGTAATATAAACTAGATAAAGGAAAGGAAGAGACCCGAAGGTGAGTACAGAAGGAGGAGGCAATAATTGGAGGCTAATGAGAGGGCAACCCAACTGTAACGACCCGATATTTTCAACCATCGCATCCGCACATGTCGGACTTGAATTGCTCAAAATACCGCGTTGTAAATAAAATTTGGCAAATCTCAGAATATACAGTAAATACATAATCACAGATCACAGACACGGAGTATTTAATAATGCAGCGGAATTTAAAAGAAATAGTAGTTCATGAAGCTACTATATAAAAATAAGATACATCAGAGTTAAACAAGATACAACAAAAGTAACAAGATACATCAGGTACAAATCAGAATACATCACTGAAATCACTGGATACAGAAAGCAAAATAGATGGCTGGATCTTCAAGGAAAGCTCCAACTCCGAAGGTGAATCTTGAATGCTAACTCACTCAATCTGACTCGAGCGTAAAGCAAAATACAAAACACTCGAGTCAGGAAATTAATACTTATGAACTGTAAATAAACTCAAGTGAACAGTAACAAAAATGCATCAGTAACTTAAAGGATGCTTGGGATCGCCCATCCTTTAAGGATCCGTTAAACTATTTACTATGTAGTAATATTGCGCTACTATAATAATGTCTACAGTAAAATAAACATACTTTTAAATAGCGTTCCGGGCTACCCATATCACCCTTCACACATAATAGTCCCAGTAGTCCATCCAATATCATGCCATCTCCACTCTGGGTGACTGTCAGAGGATACCACACGGGCTACGGGAGAAAAACAAACTCGTAGTAAAGGCTCGGTATGGTAGGTGACACGGCACACAAGGCAATGCCAGGGTAGATATACCAATTACGCACACGGGCTGGTGGTAACGCAGCAGCCACATACGCCCACCTCGGAACACACTCCCAATCAAAATCGGAGGATGGCCATCTAATCAATCACCGGTAAGAGTATAGTATCGAAGGAATGTGTCCGACCAGAGGTGCTACCTCCTTTGGCCCGAGATCGCTCCTGTTTTAGCCACCTTATGCCAACTCACGGGAGTTGGGTCCACGTAATATACCTCAAGAACGTCGCCACCATCCTACTTCATTCTGGAATCTCCACCGCGTACACGGTTGTTAAAGTGGTTTTCGGAGTTGGCAGAGAGTATGACAACTTTCGATCCCGGTCTCTTTAACAACCAAACGTTATTATAACGCCGTGGTCATTTCAAAATAGTTTATATTTCAAAAGGATCAAATCATTTCATTTCAAAACTATATTCCTTTCAAAATAGTTTACGCCTCGAAACCAAAACCATTTTTATATTCAAAACTATTTATTCAATCAAAATAGTTTATACTTCGAAACCAAAATCATTTTTATTTCAAAACTATATTCAAATCAAAATAGTTTATACTTTATCATTTCCATCTCAAACCTATATCCACTTCCAAAAATCATAATACTTTCAAAGTTATAACTCTTTCAAAACCAAAATACTTGAAATCATTACACTTTGAAAATCATAACATTCTGAAATCATACATTTGAAATCATGAAACACTCATTTAATTCTTTACATTTTACAAATTTATTTCCAATTTAATTCAAAATTTCAAATTTCCAATTTAATTCAAATCAAACCATTAATTTCAATTCAATTTAGTTTTCTAACAAAACATTTCAAATCTTATAAATTTCAACATAGATTTGATCTACAAAATAAGCTATCCAATTTTAATATGTTTCCAAAATTTAATATCCCACATTTCAAAACTAAACTTTATAATTCCATATATTCATATCTCAAATCTAATTTTATTATTATGTAGTTTTGAAATATTCATTTCATAAATCCAATATTATTAAAATAAACTTAAATTACAATTAAACCAAATATCTTTTCATACAAATATAAACTTCAATATTCCTTTATCAAATAAATCAAAATCAAATATCATTCCACATTCACATTCTTTGCTAAAATAAAGATCAAATCATTTCCAATCATTTCAAAATCATTAAAATAATACATCCTTTCAAAACTTCATAATCAAATCATTATTTGAATTCAAATCCAAATATTCAAATTTAAATATCATTTAAAAATCAAATATTTCATTCATTTATTATTTCAAACATCATTACAAAATACATTTCAAAATTCCATTCAAAAATTCATTTATCTCATTACATCTCATTCCGTTTAACACATAACCAAGTAAACTTTATTTACAATTCAAATTCAAACTTAAATTCCTTAAAAATTCAAATTTAAATATTAAAATACATTCAAAACTTCTTAAATTTCACAATTAATCAATTTTCAAAAGTTAAACATTTAACACTTTAAAATATAACTCAAACAGTGTTAAAATCTATAACATTTCAAACATTGTCGAATTATAGCAACGACAGCATTTATAAAGTGCTATCGTAGCTTATAGCTTCCAAAAATGGTTTAGATCAAGAATAACGGCATTTATAAAATGTCGTAATAGATATTTAGTTATTTCAAACATTGTTATATTCAAAACAATAGCATTTAAAAATGCTGTCAAAAGACTACAACATTTTGAAAATGCTATAAAATTCCAGATTTCATTTTAGCTTTTCAAAAATAATAATAAAACTCCAAATTTTTATTATTACAACTTAAAAATCATATTTCTAGACTTCAAAATTTCACATTTAAAATCATTTTAACATATGATTTAACACAATAAAATTTTAAGATCAAATATTCAATTTAAAAACTCCATTCATTTATTAAGTCAAAATTCACTGTTTATTAACATACAAATTAAATAAAACTTAAAATTTTACTTCAAATACAATTTTAAAACTTTAAATTTAATTTCCATTATTTATTTACATTTTAAAATAAAATTTAAAGTCTAAAATCACATTTACTCCAAATTTACAAACTTGAATTCACTTAAATTCACAATTTCAAGATTTAATATTTAACTTTCTTAAAACCATAATATATATATTTTTAAATCAAAATTTCATACTTTTTAAAATACATATTTTAATAAAAATCATTTAAAAATATACCACGGGGTCTGTATATAATTTTCTAACCTAGGTCAAGTGATACGGATATATATCATTTCAATCCGCAGTTTACGAAGAAAACCCGGGTTCTATCATTTCAAACCCGCAATCCCAAGTCAAATAAAATACAATAAAAATCGCTCAGGCCTATCATTTCAGCCCATAACGATTTTTCCTATTCTAAAGTCCGTTCGGGTATGTATAATTTCAACCCATAATGATTCTATTCTAACAGGGAACTTGTAGTGTGAATATATGCATAAACAATATAAACAATGTCAATGTCACAATATAATGTCACATATCAGATGTCAGGTGATAATTAACAGTTTTAACATGGTAATAACATGGCATAGCATATCATATGATCATCATTAACTTGCATAACATTTTATATTACTAAACACTTGTCATCAATTCACTATTTCATAAGTATAAATGTCAGAGTAAGAAAGACTCACCTTTATCAAAGCTAGAGACAAACAACACACACAAGAGCGACTTCAAAGGCACGACAAGCACGATTTGATTTGAATAGATGGAGACCCTTGTAAACAACACAAAATATAACATACATAAGCAAAAATATAGATATCGACATACAAATATAATCAACAACTTTAGTTTGCAGAACAGTTGCAAAACAAGATAGATGACCAAACCTTAGAAGCAAAAGACTTGCACACGACAACATAAGCTTGTCACATGATCAAATGATCTTGATCTCACCACACTAGGCTCTGGTTTGGGTCAGGTATGGCAACCATAAAGGTTAGGTTACAAGTGGATGAAGGTAGTGGAAGAGTTACAACATGAAGCATACATGGGTTCAAGGCAAATATGTGAAGTTTTTGGTGCATTTTGACTCGGCTATGACCACATATAGGCTCGGCCATGGGGTCTTCATGTCAGGTCAGATCTGGACAGTAGTGAAAAGGGCAGCCAGAGGTGAAGTAGATGATGGTGGTGGCGGCTAAGGGGTGGCCAAAGGCAACTATGAAGGCAATAGTGGAGTATAGGCTTGGCTAGCATTGTTTTGGTGAAGTGCTTTGCAAATTTGAGGTGGTGGCTTCATCTAATGGTCATGGCTAGAGGTGGTGGTCAGAGGAGAGGGGGTTGGTGCTGCTGTAGATGGTGGAGAGGATGGTGGTCAGCAAGGAGAGAGGTGAGGCCAAGCAAACATGAAGAAGAGGAAGGCTAAATCAGTGAAGAAGAGGGGAAAATGTGAAAGAAAAGCCATTATTATTTTTTTGTTTTTTTTTTCATACATGGCCGTGGTTTTTAGGGGGAAGATGAGGAAGAGTTTTCACGTGAAAAGGAAAATGGAATGTCAGCTGAAGAGTGGAGTTAAGGCAGCCAATTGAAGAGATGTTGGTTGAGAAATGAAAAGACAGAATACAAAAAGGCTTGAGCAAATAAAGAGTCACAAACCTTTCAAATTTCCACCATTTCTTTTTAAATTTTAAATACATGTAAAATATATATGAATACAGATAAAAACACGAAAATATTGTAAATAAACAAAAATAAATAAATAAATATTAATTAAATATAATTAAATTAAGAAAATAGCAAAGAAAATGTAAACTAGGCTTGAAAATTTGAAAATAATGAAATGAACTTTTGAAAAATTGTATGTACATGAAACATATTTATAAATAAAGATAAAAACATAAAAATAAAATGCATACATAAAAATGAATAAATAAATTTTAATTAAATATAATTTAAATAAAGAAAATAACAGAAAAATGGAAACTAACCTTTAAAAATAGAAAATAAATTCACTGAGCTTTGGAAAAATTCAAACATCACTTTAAAAATATTTAAAAGGTAAAAATATATGTAACATAACATATAATAGAATCTAGAATAAGATATGACAAGTAAAAAAAAATATTTAATTTAAAATAAACAATATTGTTAAATAAAACAATTTACACCCAATTTTGTAAAAAGCATAACTTCCACAATATTATTCGGATTTCAACGAAACGAAAAGCATTGTTCTTGAAATTTTATTTACTTTCATAACAAAAGGTAAAATTAAAATTTTAAAACTTTTAAAATTTAAATTTAAAAGTCAAAGTTTGACCAGATTGACCAAAATTCACTTTTCTGGAAATATTCAATATATGTATGATTGAAATTCTAATCCACATCAAAATCAACATTTATATTTCAATTAACAAAATATATTCATTTTAATAAATAAAATAAAGTTTTTAAATTAGGAATTTAAATTAAAATAATTAAAATATACAATTACAATAATCAGAAAATACAGGTTGTTAACTCTCCCCCACTCAAAACTTTTCGTCCCCGAAAAGGAATGAGGTACGAGAAAGCACAGAAAAAGATAGAATGAAATAGTATTAAGACAAGATGACAAGAAGATTAAAATTACACCTGATAACTGTTGCTATAGGTAAGTTTAACAATGTGGAGATGATCTTTCCAAGATCTTCCAGAATTCAAGAACGCAAGCATGAAAAAAAATCTTTTAGAATCTGATTCACCCTTCCCGTTTGACCGACGATCTGTGGATGGAAAGCAGTGCGTAGATTCAAAGATGAGTACCAAAGATTATTAAAGATTATAGAAAGATTTCTAAACAGACTGGTATATGCAATAGCCTCCCATTCTGTAGCAAGATAAGGGAAATTAGGACAACCAAAAGATAGTTTGAAAAACAAAATAAAATAATAAATTTGAAACCATAAAATTTCAATTTAAACTGAAAATTAATTTTACATAAGTCAAATAAATCTTAAGCATCTCTAATTTCATTATCTTATCATCCAATTATCTTAAATTAACAAATCCCTAAAATCATGTATTTGAAAAATCTTTTATTATACTCAAAATGTGCCAAATAAAATTTAATTCTTCTTCATTTCTAATTAAAATTAAGTTTATTTCTCTCAATATATCTTATCACCCATGTTAAATATATTTATACTAATTATAACTGCTTTAATTTATTCTCAGTTTCTTTAACATCATTTTATATTGTAAATTATTCCATTACCCTTTTCTTTATTTACCTTTGTTAATCCCTTTTATAACTAAAATTTAAGTATGTAACATTTACAATAACCACTCAAATTTTATTTATAAAACTTTTTTTTTATTGTACATTATCCAATTACATATTAAACTTCTGAAAATTAAGGTAAGTTATATTGGAATGAAATTGTGTATTATACAAATAAAACTTTCTAATTCAATTATTTCAAGCTTGAATATTTATCCAAATCTTGAAATTATACTTAGAAATTATCCTTGAAGATAAAATTTAGGAATTAAATTTCCGATAAATTCCAAACTATTTAGAGATAAATAAATGCTCATATACTCTATATATATATATATATCCATTTAAATTTAAATCATATATCAGCATATGTTATAAATCCATTCTTATTTTAGAAATTAAAATCAGTTAAATTTTCCAAAACAAAACTGTAGCAAGACTACAGAATGGTCTCTTCACTTCGAAACTCGAAAATGAATGTCGATGATGCTGCAGTCATCACCAAAATTATTTTCCAGCGACAAGGAGAAGAGCACTAAATTTAAATTTAAAATTCTTTGGAAACAAATTTCTATTCGAAAATACTTTAAATAATATATCCTTTAAAACTTTAAACACCAAGTTTGAAATCCATCGGAAATTAAATTCTCAAATTCTTGTTTTACATTCATTTTAAATTTTTAAATAAATTTATAACCATGTTTTATAGTTCAATTAGATATATGAAACAATAGAAAATGATATATAAAATCAAATATTATTTCTTAACAACCAATTCAAATAAAATCCAAATAAAGATATATAATAAAGGTACAAAATTTATTTCACAAAAATTTATTTCATTACTAAATTTTAAAAACATATTGTGTCAGTTTGCTCTGTTCAAGTGTTTTGGAAATCTCATCGATAGCGTTGATCAGACGAATCGATCAGAAACCCAAATCAACATCAACAACTCAAACAACACAATATATAAAACATTTTATATTACTACAAATATACTTCAAAAATGATTTGAAGATAAGTTGGAAATAAAGATGAGATGAACAGATAAGGAAGATGGATAAGCTTATATAAATCGCAGGCAACCTTAACCTGGTCAACCGTGACTTAAAGAATTAGATCGATGTGGATTTCTTGGGTAAATCAACATTCGATCTCAAGAGATAGAATTTTAGGATAATAAGAGATACTAGCATCTAAACCAAAGGCATTAAATGTTTGGTGAATCGATGCTATTATAAAGGAGTTTCACCCCTTTACAAATAAATTTGAGATTGGCAGGACCGCATACTCATTATAAAGATCATTCGAAGTGGAGTTATGTGATACTCCAGAATCAAATGAAGATGAATAGTGAGGGACACGAAATGGATTTTGAAACCACAGGAAACGTTCCAAAATCAAAGGAATCGAGTCAAAGGAAGAGATTCAAACTCGAATGAAAGTGATTCTGTAAATTCATTTACTCTATATGCTGAGTTTTGCCTAGAGCTACCAAAGCTCTGATACCAACTGTAACGACCCGATATTTTCAACCATTCGCATCCGCACATGTCGGACTTGAATTGCTCAAAATACCGCGTTGTAAATAAAATTTGGCAAATCTCAGAATATACGGTAAATACATAATCACAGATCACAGACACAGAGTATTTAATAATGCAGCGGAATTTAAAAGAAATAGTAGTTCATGAAGCTACTATATAAAAATAAGATACATCAGAGTTAAACAAGATACAAAAAAAGTAACAAGATACATCAGGTACAAATCAGAATACATCACTGAAATCACTAGATACAGAAAGCAAAATAGATGGCTGGATCTTCAAGGAAAGCTCCAACTCCGAAGGTGAATCTTGAATGCTAACTCACTCAATCTGACTCGAGCGTAAAGCAAAATACAAAACACTCGAGTCAAGACATAAATACTTATGAACTGTAAATAAACTCAAGTGAACAGTAACAAAAATGCATCAGTAACTTAAAGGATGCTTGGGATCGCCCATCCTTTAAGGATCCGTTAAACTATTTACTATGTAGTAATATTGCGCTACTATAATAATGTCTACAGTAAAATAAACATACTTTTAAATAGCGTTCCGGGCTACCCATATCACCCTTCACACATAATAGTCCCAGTAGTCCATCCAATATCCTGCCATCTCCACTCTGGGTGACTGTCAGAGGATACCACACGGGCTACGGGAGAAAAACAAACTCGTAGTAAAGGCTCGGTATGGTAGGTGACACGGCACACAAGGCAATGCCAGGGTAGATATACCAATTACGCACACGGGCTGGTGGTAACGCAGCAGCCACATACGCCCACCTCGAAACACACTCCCAATCAAAATCGGAGGATGGCCATCTAATCAATCACCAGTAAGAGTATAGTATCGAAGGAATGTGTCCGACCAGATGTGCTACCTCCTTTGGCCCGAGATCGCTCCTGTTTTAGCCACCTTATGCCAACTCACGGGAGTTGGGTCTACGTAATATACCTCAAGAACGTCGCCACCATCCTACTTCATTCTGGAATCTCCACCGCGTACACGGTTGTTAAAGTGGTTTTTGGAGTTGGCAGAGAGTATGACAACTTCCGATCCCGGTCTCTTTAACAACCAAACGTTATTATAACGCGTGGTCATTTCAAAATAGTTTATATTTCAAAAGGATCAAATCATTTCATTTCAAAACTATATTCCTTTCAAAATAGTTTACGCCTCGAAACCAAAACCATTTTTATATTCAAAACTATTTATTCAATCAAAATAGTTTATACTTCGAAACCAAAATCATTTTTATTTCAAAACTATATTCAAATCAAAATAGTTTATACTTTACCATTTCCATCTCAAACCTATATCCACTTCCAAAAATCATAATACTTTCAAAGTTATAACTCTTTCGAAACCAAAATACTTGAAATCGTTACACTTTGAAAATCATAACATTCTGAAATCATACATTTCATGAAACATTCATCTAATTCTTTACATTTTACAAATTTATTTCCAATTTAATTCAAAATTTCAAATTTCCAATTTAATTCAAATCAAACCATTAATTTCAATTCAATTCAGTTTTCTAACAAAATATTTCAAATCTTATAAATTTCAAATATAGATTTGATCTACAAAATAAGCTATCCAATTTTAATATGTTTCCAAAATTTAATATCCCACATTTCAAAACTAAACTTTATAATTCCATACATTCATATCTCAAATCTAATTTCATTATTATGTAGTTTTGAAATATTCATTTCATAAATCCAATATTATTAAAATAAACGTAAATTACAATTAAACCAAATATCTTTTCATACAAATATAAACTTCAATATTCCTTTATCAAATAAATCAAAATCAAATATCATTCCACATTCACATTCTTTGCTAAAATAAAGATCAAATCATTTCCAATCATTTCAAAATCATTAAAATAATACATCCTTTCAAAACTTCATAATCAAATCATTATTTGAATTCAAATCCAAATATTCAAATTTAAATATCATTTAAAAATCAAATATTTCATTCATTTATTATTTCAAACATCATTACAAAATACATTTCAAAATTCCATTCAAAAATTCATTTATCTCATTACATCTCATTTCGTTTAACACATAACCAAGTAAACTTTATTTAAAATTCAAATTCAAACTTAAATTCCTTAAAAATTCAAATTTAAATATTAAAATACATTCAAAACTTCTTAAATTTCACAATTAATCAATTTCCAAAAGTTAAACATTTAACACTTTAAAATATAACTCAAACAGTGTTAAAATCTATAACATTTCAAACATTGTCAAATTATAGCAACGACAGCATTTATAAAGTGCTATCGTAGCTTATAGCTTTCAAAAATGGTTTAGATCAACAATAACGGCATTTATAAAATGTCGTAATAGATATTTAGTTATTTCAAACATTGTTATATTCAAAACAATAGCATTTAAAAATGCTGTCAAAAGACTACAACATTTTGAAAATGCTATAAAATTCCAGATTTCATTTTAGCTTTTCAAAAATAATAATAAAACTCCAAATTTTTATTATTACAACTTAAAAATCATATTTCTAGACTTCAAAATTTTACATTTAAAATCATTTTAACATATGATTTAACACAATAAAATTTTAAGATCAAATATTCAATTTAAAAACTCCATTCATTTATTAAGTCAAAATTCACTGTTTATTAACATATAAATTGAATAAAACTTAAAATATTACTTCAAATACAATTTCAAAACTTTAAATTTAATTTCCATTATTTATTTACATTTTAAAATAAAATTTAAAGTCTAAATCACATTTACTCCAAATTTACATACTTGAGTTCACTTAAATTTACAATTTCAAGATTTAATATTTAACTTTCTTAAAACCATAATATATATATTTTTAAATCAAAATTTCATACTTTTTAAAATACATATTTTAATAAAAATCATTTAAAAATATACCACGGGGTCTGTATATAATTTTCTAACCTAGGTCAAGTGATACGGATATATATCATTTCAATCCGCAGTTTACAAAGAAAACCCAGGTTCTATCATTTCAAACACGCAATCCCAAGTCAAATAAAATACAATAAAAATCGCTTAGGCCTATCATTTCAGCCCATAACGATTTTTCCTATTCTAAAGTCCGTTAGGGTATGTATAATTTCAACCCATAATGATTCTATTCTAACAGGGAACTTGCAGTGTGAATATATGCATAAACAATATAAACAATGTCAATGTCACAATATAATGTCACATATCAGATGTCAGGTGATAATTAACAGT
Source organism: Allium cepa (assembly GCA_030765085.1). Classification (NCBI taxonomy): domain Eukaryota; kingdom Viridiplantae; phylum Streptophyta; class Magnoliopsida; order Asparagales; family Amaryllidaceae; genus Allium; species Allium cepa. The sequence goes on along the minus strand of CM060929.1, from coordinate 601,460,428 downwards.
TTTAACATGGTAATAACATGGCATAGCATATCATATGATCATCATTAACTTGCATAACATTTTATATTACTAAACACTTGTCATCAATTCACTATTTCATAAGTATAAATGTCAGAGTGAGAAAGACTCACCTTTATCAAAGCTAGAGACAAACAACACACACAAGAGCGATTCCAAAGGCACGACAAGCACGATTTGATTTGAATAGATGGAGACCCTTGTAAACAACACAAAATATAACATACATAAGAACAAATATAGATATCGACATACAAATATAATCAACAACTTTAGTTTGCAGAACAGTTGCAAAACAAGATAGATGACCAAACCTTAGAAGCAAAAGACTTGCACACGACAACATAAGCTTGTCACATGATCAAATGATCTTGATCTCACCACACTAGGCTCTGGTTTAGGTCAGGTATGGCAACCATAAATGTTAGGTTACAAGTGGATGAAGGTAGTGGAAGAGTTATAACATGAAGCATACATGGGTTCAAGGCAAATATGTGAAGTTTTTGGTGCATTTTGACTCGGCTATGACCACATATAGGCTCAGCCATGGGGTCTTCATGTCAGGTCAGATCTGGACAGTAGTGAAAAGGGCAGCCAGAGGTGAAGTAGATGATGGTGATGGCGGCTAAGGGGTGGCCAAAGGCAACTATGAAGGCAATAGTGGAGTATAGGCTTGGCTAGCATTGTTTTGGTGAAGTGCTTTGCAAATTTGAGGTGGTGGCTTCATCTAATGGTCATGGCTAGAGGTGGTGGTCAGAGGAGAGGGGGTTGGTGCTGCTGTAGATGGTGGAGAGGATGGTGGTCAGCAAGGAGAGAGGTGAGGCCAAGCAAACATGAAGAAGAGGAAGGCTAAATCAGTGAAGAAGAGGGGAAAATGTGAAAGAAAAGCCATTGTTTTTTTTTTGTTTTTTTTTTCATACATGGCCGTGATTTTAGCGGGAAGATGAGGAAGAGTTTTCATGTGAAAAGGAAAATGGAATGTCAGCTGAAGAGTGGAGTTAAGGCAGCCAATTGAAGAGATGTTGGTTGAGAAATGAAAAGACAGAATACAAAAAGGCTTGAGCAAATAAAGAGTCACAAACCTTTCAAATTTCCACCATTTCTTTTTAAATTTTAAATACATGTAAAATATATATAAATACATATAAAAACACGAAAATATTGTAAATAAACAAAAATAAATAAATAAATATTAATTAAATATAATTAAATTAAGAAAATAGCAAAGAAAATGTAAACTAGGCTTGAAAATTTGAAAATAATGAAATGAACTTTTGAAAAATTGTATGTACATTAAACATATTTATAAATAAAGATAAAAACATAAAAATAAAATGCATACATAAAAATAAATAAATAAATTTTAATTAAATATAATTTAAATAAAGAAAATAACAGAAAAATGGAAACTAACCTTTAAAAATAGAAAATAAATTCAATGAGCTTTGGAAAAATTCAAACATCACTTTAAAAATATATGTAACATAACATATAATAGAATTTAGAATAAGATATGACAAGTAAAAAAAAATATTTATTTGATTTAAAATAAACAATATTGTTAAATAAAACAATTTACACCCAATTTTGTAAAAAGCATAACTTCCACAATATTATTCGGATTTCAACGAAATGAAAAGCATTGTTCTTGAAATTTTATTTACTTTCATAACAAAAGGTAAAATTAAAATTTTAAAACTTTTAAAATTTAAATTTAAAAGTCAAAGTTTGACCAGATTGACCAAAATTCACTTTTCTGGAAATATTCAATATATGCATGATTGAAATTCTAATCCATCAAAATCAACATTTATATTTCAATTAACAAAATATATTCATTTTAATAAATAAAATAAAGTTTTTAAATTAGGAATTTAAATTAAAATAATTAAAATATACAATTACAATAATCAGAAAATACAGGGTTGTTACAACACATGTATGGAGTTGTCAAAGACAACAGGGGTATGTCGAAACCTAGCGTGATGTCAAGACGAGGTGTCGAAATAAACCCTTGAACAGGCAAAACTTCCCCAGACGAAACCAAGAGTAGTATAGTCGAGACTTATTGACTCTCAAAGGAGAGTCAATAGTGAGATGAAGATTTGATGTAAACCGTGTAATGTTGTAGATGAAAACCAAAAGCCTATTTAAGACATTAAACGAATGAGACGGAATAACATCTATATAGCATTCAAAAGCCTATTCATTGCATTAAATAAAAGCGAGGTGTAAGGCCTTTGTGGTAGCCTAATGTCCAAAAATGACATTACATTAGTAACGAGCTTCAAAGCCAGTACGGCAACCCATTATCTGAAAGAGACATTGATTTGGGTAACAAGGTGTAAGGCCTGTGTGGTAACCCATCCGGTGACCAAAATGGCATTGCATTCAGTAAAGAGGTGTCAAGCATGTGTGGTAACCTAAGGTCTACATAAGACATTGATTTGGTAATAAGACATAATGCCTATGTGGCAGACTTATGTCCAAAATGACATTGCATTCGATAACGAGGCGTAAGGCCTTAATGGTAGCCCAATGTCTAAAAATTGCATTACATTCGGTAACATGGTGTAAGGACAGTGTGGCAACAAAGTATTTGAAGATGACCACATTCTGAGTTGTTAGTGTAAGGCTTGTGTGGCAACCAAAGGACCTAAGGTGGCATACATTTGATAGAGGGTAAAATGCCTTTGTAAAATCCCAACATCTAAATTGAAAAAACTATTAATGAAAGAAGAAGGTATAAGGCCTTAGTGGTATCTAAAGAGTAAAGTAATATAACTTTGAGATGCAAGTAACGCATAAGGCACTATTAATGGTCGAAAGTAGAGAAATAATACCTTAAGTAACGATAAAGTCCTAAAGCCTTCATGTTAGCCGAAAGTATAAATACTTTAGTATTCCTAAGAAATAGGATAAGGTCGGAGTGGCAAGACGAAAGAGCAATTTTGAACCCTAGTCTTATGTAGTAGTAAATGTAGGGAACAGTTATATATAATATGGCTTATATTATTATTAATGTTGATGGATCGTGGTTGTTGAATAATGAAGGGAAAACCCACCATGTACTCTGGCGACATGGTCCCACTATATTTGTGCTTAGGGTAATATATTACCCATAACAAGTTTAATGTCCGACCCATGTTTTTATATTGATTTCCCTATAAACTCATAGGCAATAGATCGAGTAGATTGAGTATATGGACTTAGATAGAAAACTTGGGATGGATAAATAAAGCATACCGATAATGAAACAAAAGGCTTGGTTACAAAAAATAGTTGTTCAATTCCATGATTTAACTGTCTATTCTGGCATCTTCATATGTCATGCATGACACTCTATTTATGTTCTATTATATTTGACCCCTACATAGGCATGGTTACGGGATGTGTGGAAAATGTAAAGACTTTATGAAAATTATGTGTAATAGATTTATTTAGTTGTTATGTTTACTTAGACTGTTATATGTATACATACATACACGCTGAACTCGTTTTGTCGTCGAAAGATAATTCAAAGGTAACTACAATAGTTTAGGGTTCCATCTTTGGGTTTCAGAAAGGTGGATGTTACAGTTTGGTATTAGAACCAGGTTAGGGAACAATAAGTGAAATAGAGCTGGAAATAGTAAGAACTTAGTAGAAAATAAACATCTTGGGAATGGTATATGTAATGACCCATATTCTACATATCGGAGGATCGTAGAATATTAATATTATTTCAATTTAGCATTGTACGATTCGATAACTTTGGAAAATGACTACTAAAGACATTCTCCATTCTTAGAATTTTTATCGAACGATTTTGACCACGAAAATCTTGTATGACCTATAACTTTTGTTAGGAGCCGAATTATGATCTAAAACTACTTCCATTAGATCGGGATGATGGTTTCTCTTTCCGTAGAATGAACATTATAGAAAAACAGACTATCATTAGAGAGTTATGCTTGTTTGAAGTTTAACTTGATTTTGAACAGCTTAGTAGGTAATTAATGAGTTAATGGCTGGCCTAAAGCCCATTTTGGGATTTGCATCATGATGGGGCTGATGCTACTTCTCTCTATCATTACACACTTCCAAAAAATAGAGCGAAAACCAAAATTAATACTTCTAAGTCAAAAAATTACCTTAAACCCTCCTTTAATTAGCCAAATATTGTCATTAGAAAGTGACTAGCGTAATTAGCAGTTTGATTTAGAGATTTGTTATTGAAGATATCTTGGAGCTATTGTTATTCTCGGGATTCGTGCATCTTTGGATTTCTTGATTTAGGTAAGTGGTTAGGACTTCTTACTTACTAATTAGTCCTTATACACCTTAAATGATGTTTTAAAATAATTTTTGGATCCTATATCGTGTTTTAAACTTTAACTAATTACATATGTTAATTTCAAACGAATTAGAAAATATTCGTGAAATTCATGTTCTTATGGATCTTTATGTTCATATAGTTTATACTGTTAGATTTAGGCTTCAATTTGATATGTACTTGTTAGGATATATTGTATATAACGATTGCTTGAATGTATAGAGGAGTGAGTACTTCGAGTATAGAGTTACTTTGAGTCACTAAGGCGCTTACTTCGAGTCATGGGGATAATTGCTTCGGCCTTAATGTTTTCGCTTACTTTGCTACATCTTCATATTTTCGAGCTAAGGCTCGGGTCGGTACTGAACCATGGTGTTCGATGACGATTTTTGACAACAATGACGTGCGATTTTCGGCAACATTGACGTGTGATTCGACCATGTTTGATTGTATTTCTCTACTCTAATGATTATGAAATGTTATGGAAATTTAATTTAATGTTATAAGTATAATTCTAAGTCGGAAAATTTTGCTGCATTAAAATATTAAATTATGAATTTTTGAAGGAATTTGTGAAGTGAACATATAAAAGGAAAATGGTCTAAAAATAAAAATACGATGAAATATGTGCTCAAGAAATTATTTACAATTTTTTAGAATTTCTTAAGTGTTTTGCTGACTGTAATTAACCATTTTGGAAAGCCAATTACAAGGGTCAAAATCGTATAATAGGGTAATTGAGACCTATTTATACGTGAAAATTATATGACTAAGTAATAAGTGGAGAAACTGTCATAAAAGTGTAGTAAAAATAATATAAAGGACAGTGTCACTAACTAAAAGTGGTGGTTGAATGACCTAAAGGTAACGTCTGTTAAGGCGTGTGCTTAATGCATTAAGGTATTATGCTTTATAGCCTGTAGTAAAGCTAATGTGGAAAATGAGAGTACGGTTACAAAAGGATTAGACCGGACTCGAAAGCCAATATGAACTGATAATGACCAAGTAAATGTCTAGGCAAAGGAAAGGAAGAGGGTCAACGGTGAGTGTCGAAGGAGGTGGCTATAGCTGGAGGCCAACGAGAGAGCAACATACGAGACCTGAAGTTGCCAAAAGATGAAAGCAGTATGTTGATACTTAGCATGGTGTCAAGATGAGGTGTTGGAATGTACCCATGAACAAACCAGACTTCCTTATACGAGACTAAAGGAGTGCAGCCAAGAATTATTGACTCTAGGAGGAGAGTCAATATCGAGACGAAGGTTTTGGTGTAAGGCCAGAGATGGCAAATAAAAGAATATTTAATACATTAAACGAATGAGCTGGTATAAGGCCCATGTGGCATTCGAAGTCCTATTCACAACATTAAATGAAAGTGAGGCGTAAGGCCTTAGTGGCAGCCTAATGTCCAAAAATGACATTGCATTCGGTAACGTGGTGTAACACCTATATAGCAACCCAATGTCTGAAAGAGACATTGATTTCGATAACAAAGTGAAAAGACTATGTGGCAACCTAATGTCTAAAATGACATTTAATTTGGTAAAGAGGTGTAAGGCATATATGGTAACCTAAGGTCTAAATAAGATATTGACTCTGTAATGAGGCGTAAGACCTATGTAGCAGCCCAATGCCTGAAATGTCATTGCATTCAATAATGAGGCATAAGGCCTTAGTGACAACCCGATGTCCAAAAATGACATTGCATTCGGTAGCATTGTGTAAGGCCTATATGGAAACTGAGTGTCTAAAGGTGACCACATTATGAGGTGTTGGTGTAATGTCTTTGTGGCAACAAAAGGCCAAAGGTGGCATACATCCGATAATGGGTATAAGGTCTTTATGGCATCACAATGTCTAAATTCACAAAAAAAAATCCATAAATAAAAAGGGAACGCATATGGTCTTAGTGGCAATCGAAAAGTAAGGTAATTATTACTTTGAGATGCAAGTGAGGCATAAGGCTCTAGTAATGGTCGAAAGTAGGGAAATATTATCATAAATAAAGAAAAAAAGCATAAATAATTCTTGGTAGTCGAAAGTATAAATACTTTGATATTTCTAAGAAATAAGATAAGGCTTGAGTAGCAAGATGAAAGACTAATTTTGAGCCCTAGTCTTAATGTAGTAATAAGTTTATAAAATATTTACATATGATACTGCTATTATTATTATTATTCATGTTGATGAATTACGATTATTGAATATTGACGGGAAAACCTGTTTCATACTTTGGCGACGGGATCTTAGTATATATTGTGTTTAGGGTTACTCATACTAGGCTTTATCGCTTACCTATTTTTATTATTGTTTTCACCATTCACTAACTGGTACTCGATTGAGTTTATAGACTTAGATAGGAAACTCAGGACGGATAAATGAAGCATATTGAAGATGAAGCAAAAGGCTTGTTTGCAAATAATAGTCATTTTATTCCACCTTTTAAGCGTCGATACTGGCATCTTCATATGTCGAGCATGACACTCTATATATATTTTATTGTATTTGACTCATACATGGGCACGTTTTTGGGATGTATGTACAATGTAAAGACCCTAAGATAGTTATTTATTAAGTTGCTCCGTTTACTTAGACTATTATATACGTGTGTGTGCCAAACTCATTTTGTTGTTGAAAGATAATTCCAAGATGACTACAGCACTTCGGGTTTCCATCTTTGGGTTAGGGAATGGGGAACATTACACTTATCCAAGGGCCGTGGTTGATTGGTATATATTTTACTATTAGTAGATCGCTAGATGAAAGAATTTCTACAATGGTCCATGATATCATGGCTTTTGATAATTTTTAGGACTGTAGGCTCATTGATATTCCCATAAACAACCAAATATTCACTTATTCGAATAAAAGAAACTCCATCTCACTTGCAAAAGTTGAAGGATTCCTATTTAATTCGAACTGAAAAGACCTCCACCCTCTATTTACTCAGCATGACTTCCCTGTAATTCTCTCTGACCACTGCCCAAACCTTGTGGATACTGGTTGCTCCCCTGTTGAAAGCACTATTCGAGTTTGAAAGAATATGGACTCTGGAAGAGGGTTTCAATGAGCTAATGGAGGTTTTATAGGGCTCTTCCAACCTCCAGGAAATGGCCACCAAACTTTTGGTTGGCAGGTTAAGAAAGTTGAGATATGCACTTAAACATCGAGTAAGAAATCTGGGGATCTCTCAAATTTGGAAAGTAAGAGATCCAAAATTATATCCTAAACCTCAACGCTATTGAATAGCTTAGACCTCTACTAATTATGCTCTGTCAACTCAAGGTTGAGTTATCTAGATTGTTCCTTTAAGAAGAAATTTCCTCGAAGTAAAGATCCCAGGCTCAGCAGGTAAAGGAGGGAGATTTGAACACCAAGTACTTCCATATATTAGCTAATGGCAGGAGGAGAGATAATAGAATCCAATCATCTCCCTCAACAAGTAAACCTTTACCAATTAGGGAGAATTTAATGGTATTTTCAATGGTTATTATTGCAATCTTTTCGGTTCTACTCCTAGGTACCATCTTATTATCTACTGGTCTAAACTGTACCCCAACACCTTAGTCTTGAGTATGATTTCTCTCTAAATGAAATTTGGGCAGCCTTGAATAAAATATCCAATGATCAAGCTCAAAGACGAAATTGATTCTCTTTTTTTCTGAAGAGATACTTACATTTGTTCAATTAGAATATCTTGGATAAATTTAATGAATTTCACTTTGTTAAAGAAATAAGAGAATTATATCTTTATTGCTTTGAGAATGAAAAACAGTACATTATAATGTTTTGGCTCTCTGCATTTATAATAGCAGATACTATGTATATGGGCTCGGCCCATTTATACTCTGCATATTACATTGCGGTCCATTATACAATACCATATTACATTGCGGTCCATTATTTGTTATACTGGTTTGCATTCCTTGTTTATTGTCATTATCTCGATACCCCCCCTCAAACCAGATCTAGGGTTCTTCGAGAATTAGAAATGGCCGCCACAAAAGGAAATTTCACGAAATCTCTTCTCATGCTTTCTTCAGATCTGGTAAGATTTTGCCTCAGTGAAGTCTTATTAGATCGAAGAATCTCAGATCTGATAAAAGATGAAAGCTTTGAGGGTGAAACAACATAGTTTGCTTGATCATGAAGGTTGATGCTTCGATTTGAGAAGTAATCAATGGATCTGAGAGGTTGAGGCTTCATTTGAGGAAGCAGACCTCAGATCCAGTATAGCAACAAGTCTGAAATGGTTGAGGCTTTGATGAGTGTCCTTCGAGTTTCTCTGTTGCTGGTAGATAATTTGGAGCTCTGAAGTTTGACTTCGGGCTTTCTTCATCTATGTTCAGTTCCTTTTTGAATCTGGTAAAATTAACTCTCGACAGTGCTTTTGTAAAAACATCTGCTTTCTGGTAAGATGACGGTATGTGATTTACTTTCAATTTTCCTTTTATCACTTGCTCACGAACGAAATACAGATCCAATTCCATGTGTTTGGTTCTAGAATGTAATACTGGATTTGCAGTGAGTGATATAGTGCTGAGATTATCACACCAAATGGTTGGTATAGTGTTAGATTTGATATTTAATTCCTTTAACAATGATTCTACCCACATAATCTCTGCTGTTGCACTAGCCACACTTCTGAATTCTGCTTCTGTACTGGATCTTGACACGGTTGGTTGTTTTTTAGCACACCACGAGATTGGGTTTTTTCCTAAAAAGATACAATATCCAGTTGTTGATTTTTTATCATCACTATCAGTTGCCCAGTCTGCATCTGCATAGCCATTTATATTGAGTGTGTTGCTTGCATGTAGGATAAGCCCCTGATTTATTGTACCTTTAATGTATCTCAGTATTCTTTTAACTGCCTTCCAGTGATTATCCAATGGCTTTTGCATAAATTGACTAACTTTGTTGACACTGTATGATATATCAGGTCTTGTTATTGTTGCATATTGAAGAGCTCCAACAATACTTCTGTATAGTTTCTCATTTTCAACTGGCTCCCCTTTATTTTTTGATAAGTGCAAATTGCTAGTCATTGGTGTTGGGAGAGCATTTGCCTTTATTAAAATTTCTGTGATATACTTTCTTTGACACAAGTGTAGTTTGTTGTCAAATGTTCTTTTCACCTCTATGCCCAGAAAATAGTTTAAATCTCCTAAATCTTTGATTGAAAACTCCCTGTTTAGTTGTTTTATGACCTTGTTGATTTCTGATTCATTGTTACCTGTAATTATGAAATCATCAACATAAATAAGTATATATATAACAGTTGCATCAGAAAATTTAATAAAGAGAGAGTTGTCAGATTTTGTTGAGATGTAGTTGAGGCTGGCTAGAGTTTGTTTCAGTTTGTCAAACCACACTCTTGGTGCCTGCTTGAGTCCATATATTGCTTTGTTTAGTTTGCAGACCATGTTTTCATGTCACTGTTGTTTAAATCCTGGTGGTTGCTCCATGTACACCTCCTCCTGCAATACACCATTTAAAAAGGCATTATTTACATCTAATTGTTTGATGGTCCAATTCTTATACAAGGCTATAGTTAGAACAATTCTGATGGTAGATGGTTTCACAACTGGTGAAAAAGTTTCAGCAAAATCAAATCCACTTTGTTGTGAATATCCTTTTGCTACCAATCTAGCCTTGTACTTTAGAATTGTGCCATCAGGGTTTTTCTTTAGTCTATAAGTCCATTTACACCCTATGACATCTTTATGTTCAGGTAACTGAACAAGAGTCCAGGTTTTATTTCTTGTAAGTGCATCATATTCCTCCTTCATGGTTGTCTTCCACTTTTCATCTTGTATCGCTTGATAATAAGAGCTAGGTTCCTCATTGAATGATTCTGCACTGTATATTTTTGGTTTAAATATACCACTCTTTGATCTTGTTATCATATGATGACCACTATCTGTATTTGCAGGATTGATCTGTTGAGCATCATCTCTCACTGTGCTCTTCTGCTGAGTATTGGATGATTGAGAATCATTCAGTACAGAGTGGTGATCTGCATGACACATACTGTCTTGTAGTGGGGACTGATGAGATTCTTCAGGCTCTTCATGATGATCAGGACTAGGGGCATTTCTGGTCAATTGTTGTTGTTGACCAATAATGTTCTTATCTTGAGACATTTGTCTCTCTACGGGTATAACCATCTCTGGTATAGGAGGTATGGAGATTTTTGGATTGTACAATTTCTTTGTAGCTTTGTTTTCAGTTTTACTGAAAGGAAACTCATACTCATTGAAGGTTACATGTCTTGATATATAAATCCTACCTTTGTTGTCAAGACACTTGTAACCTTTCTGATTGCTTGCATATCCTAAAAATGTACAAGGAGTAGATCTGAATTCTAATTTGTGTGTATTGTAGGGTCTTAAGCAGGGGAAGCACAGGCATCCAAAAAATTTTAGACTCTGATAGTCAGGTCTGATGCTTGTCAGTGTTTCAATTGGACTTTTAAGTTGTAGGACTTTGGTTGGTAATCTGTTGATAAGATGCACTGCTGTTGAGAAAGCATCAGGCCAGAACTTCAGAGGTACAGATGCTTGTGCAAGAAGAGTTAAACCAGTTTCTACAATGTGCCTGTGCTTCCTCTCAATCAGACCATTCTGCTCAGAGGTATGTGGACAAGTTGTTCTGTGATTTATTCCTTTTTTTTGAAAAAATTCTTTGAGTGGTAGAAACTCCTTCCCACCATCAGTTTGAATAATTTTTACTTGGCAGTTTGTTTGTTTTTCAGCACTTGCTATAAACTGCATCACTGCATTACTAGTGTCAGATTTCGCTTTTAAAAAATAAATCCACACATATCTGGAAAAAGGCATCAATAAATGAAATATAATACTTGTAACCATAGTCAGTAGAAATTGGAGCTAGTCCCCACAAATCTGTGGCAACAAGTTCTAGTGGTTTAACATATTCAGTACTTGAGTTTGGAAATGCAAGTTTATGACTTTTGCCCATTGGGCAGTAGGTGCAGGAATAGAATGTGGGAATATTTTCAACATGAACTTTATTATTGCTACTCAAAACATGTTTTACAATTTTCATACTGGGGTGACCCAGTCTAGCATGCCAGATATCAAAGCTGTTGCAATTTTTAACAGACTTTATTTTATTTGTTTCAGACATATTACACCAGTTTTTCATAGTGTCATGTTTTCTTGACCTTGCAATATCAAATTTGTATAGACCCCTACATTCTCTACCCTGCAAAAGAATTTCATTTGTCAGTACATCTTTTACTAAGCAAAACTTTGAATGAAATTCAAAATAAACATTGTTATCTTTTGAGAACTGTGAGACACTCATCAGATTCTTTCTGATAACTGGTACTCTCAAAAGATTATTAAGATATAACTGTCTAGCACCTATAATACTTGCATTTCCAGTGTGTGTTATATGAGTTGCTTTGCCATTACCCATATATAATGAAAGATTACCTTTGTATTCTTTGTTTCCAAGATTCAGATTGTTGAGATTATTTGTGACATGGTTGGTTGCTCCTGAATCTGGGTACCAACTATCATCCTGAATGTCCTCTGCTTTGGCTAGATGGTTGGATGTGTTTTCTGATTGTTCTTTACATCCTTGTTGAACATTTACCATGTTGGCAGTAGACTCGTGTTGTCTTGAGTTTCCAGCATTTTGTTGAGATGGTGTATAGTTAGCATCAAATCTGAAGTAACATCTGTTTGCTATGTGACCAAATTTTTCACAAATTTGGCACCTTATTCTATTGTTGTTGTTTGTGTATCTTCCACTTCTTCCTCTTGATCTATAACTCTGACCACCTCTTTGATTGCTGTTGGGTTGATTTCTATAATTGTGATTCCTTTCTTGATTTCTTCCTCTGTTGTTGGTAATATAGTTTGCTGAGTATTCAGGATTTGTTGATTTTTTTTGCTCTAATCTCCCTTCATGTGCTAGTAATATAGAGTGTACATACTGTAATGCTGGTAAACTTTCTGTTGATGATATCACAGCTACAACAGATTCATATTCCTTATCTAGTCCACTTAACAGATACAGAATTTGTTCTGTGTCACTTACATTATGTCCAGCTGAGGCTAACTGATCACAAAGAGTTTTAGTTTTTGATAAGTATTCTCTCATGGTCTGACTGCCTTTCTTTAAGTTGTGGAGTTGTCTTTTGTATTGCATAATTCTTGCAGCAGATTGAGAACTAAAAGTTTGCTCTATTGTATGCCAAATATCGTAGGCAGTTTTACAACCTATTAGTTGTGGTAAAAGACTTGCACTAACTGAGGATAATAACCAAGAACTGACCAAACTATCTTGTCTTTCATGTATAATATATTCTTGATTATCAACTAACTTGCCTTGTGCATCTGCAGTGAATCTTGGTGGCTTAATGATGGTTCCAAGAACATGTTCCTGAAGACCATAAGCTTTAATTGCAGTCTCCACTTGAAATTTCCAGAGTAGATAATTGGTTTCATCGAGTGGAGTATTTATAATCTGGCTATGTGGTTTGATGATGGTTTTAAGAAGTTCTTGGGTAGTATTGGATTGGTTTTGGGTGGATTTGAAAACGGATGTGGGTGAAACGGTACTGTTATCACCTCCTTCAGCCATTGATGAAAAAATTACAGTAAGAAGTAAAGAAAAGAAACAAGATTACCAGAGAATGAGGATGCAGCCAGAAACTGACTGAATGATGATATGTAACCAGCAGTTTCTTGGCACGGCACTTCTGGTTAGTCAACAAAGTCTTTGAAATTCTGATAGTATTGATGCAGCCGAAGTGATATATGATGAAAATTTTCTGATATCAATCCTTCTTGGCACGACACAATGCTAGATGATGAATCTTCTTTAACGTATCATATACAGTTGTTAAACTATATATGATTTGATCTCAGATGATGAAAACTTTCTGATGAGATATGATTTTCAATCAAAAACTGATGGTGATCAGATGCTGTTAAGCATATATTGCTCTGATACCATGTTAAAGAAATAAGAGAATTGTATCTTTATTGCTTTGAGAATGAAAAACAGTACATTATAATGTTTTGGCTCTCTGCATTTATAATAGCAGATACTATGTATATGGGCTCGGCCCATTTATACTCTGCATATTACATTGCGGTCCATTATACAATACCATATTACATTGCGGTCCATTATTTGTTATACTGGTTTGCATTCCTTGTTTATTGTCATTATCTCGATACACTTTAACACAAGCCAATGTAGTAGACTTAACTATGTCAATACCATTATCCTCCCAAAGTATGATGGAATTGGGAAAGTCTCTAAATTTAGAACCATTAACCTGTTAAACAAAATCTTCAAACTAGCTACCAAGGTGTTGACTAGGTGGGTACAACCTCATAAGACCACCCTTAACACTTCAAAACATCTGCATTCACCAAGAACAAATCTATTCCTGACCGTATTGCCTTAGCCCATGAAATCATTACTCACTGTCATTGTACTAACACTCCATATGACTTGCTAAAACTTGACTTCTCTAAAGCTTTCGACTCCATCGGCTGGGATTTTATCTTAAATACATTGAGGTATAGAGGCTTCGGTGCTAACTGGATCTCTTGGATTAAGACCATCTATCACGCCTCCATGTCCTCAATGGTTGTCAACGGCTTTTAAGGCAAACTCATCAAATCAGATGAATACAACATCAAGGTGCACGATTATCCCCCCTCCTCTTTAACATGGTTTATGATGTGTTAACCTCAATGATCAATCTAACTAGCTCCAACAATCTGGTTGAAGGCACTGGGACCTCTGTGGTTAAATGAGGAATCTCCTCTCCAAAATATGTTGATGATATTATAGCTTTTAGCTCCCTCTTCCTAAATATATCACTACCCTTAAATTTCTCCTTTAATGATTCAAATTCGCTTCGAGCCTGATCATCAATTTTAAAAATATTGGTGGGATATGACCCTGTCTTTGGAACAAAAATTTCTTCTACTTATATTAAAACCTGTACTTCTTCCCAATTACTTATCTGGCAATCACCATAATACTGACCCCTATGCTCCATGACAATTGGCATAAGTTGATCAATAGGTTCTACTCCAAGCTAGCATCTTAGAAAGAGGACTCTCTCTCCAAGGTTGGCGGATTGGTTCTCATTAACTCTATCCTTTCCTTTATCCCCTTTTATTAATTGTTCATTTCAAACTTCCTGAGTAATTCATGGCTAATATTTATAGCATCAGAAAGAACTTCCTTTAGGAAGGATGCATTAATGTTGGACCTACTAGTTTTCTCATTGCTTGGGATAATGTTTGCAAATCAAAGGAGAAGAATGACCTAATGGTTATTAACATCAAAATTTTCAATTAGTCCTAACTCTCCAAATGGGCTTAGGGAATGTTCATAGAGAAACGTGCTGCTTGGAGACTATGGACAAACAAGAAATAAAACAATGGGACTTTCAACACTTATGATCTAGGATTTTTCACCATGGAAAAGTTTCTAGCTTCGAAAAGGGGTGGCGACATTTCCACCAATCTTTGGTGTGGCATCTCCATCACTATTGGTTCAGAGTCCAGAACAGCTTTTTGGCTTGATGGCTGAATGACTCCTATACTATGACCTCTAACTTCCCATAACTCTTTGTCGTCACCACAAATAAATATATCTTGGTTGTTGATGCTTTCTTTAATGGAGCTTGCTTCTTCACTTTAAACCAAATAATCATTGGACGCCTTCTTAACCAGCTCGGTCAACTCTTCCATATCATAAATGTGTTTTCCTTTTTCTCAACCACTAAAAACATCACTTGGAAGCTTGATCCAACATACCTTTCCACCACATGATCTTGGTGCAACTTTTGCAATTTCTTTGGTGCAAACTTCCTCTTTAGCGTAGTTCGGATGATTAAAGCACAACCTAAGTTGAATTCTTCATGTGGCTACTGATCAGATAAAGCCTGAGAAGAATGAACATCACCCACAACTCACTCTACTTCATATGAAGCAACCAAAAGAAGGATATTCAACACTTCTTCTTCGGTTGGGACTTCACCACCATGATTTGGACTCTTTGATCTTCTAACATGTCACCATAACCTTTTACTTCAATGACTCATTCTTCAATTACTGATTATGGCATGCATTATTTTTCCAACACTCAGGGTAACTCTTACACTTCCATCCTGCTTGTCCTGACTTTCGGCTCAGTTATTTGGATTAAAAAATAATAATAGATATTTTAATTATTTTTTTACATAAAACTTATGCAAATATTTGCAGCTCGACCATTCACCTAGTTGATGTTTAGTAAGCATCGGATTTCGGCAGGCTAAAGTTCTTACTTGAAGATAATAAGGATGAGGAGTCGATCGAAAGAAACAAATGATCGTGGAATGGGGTTAAGTGCCGTATGTCCAGTCACCTTTTATTGTAGTTTGGCTATTGTGTTCTATGGCTTTTTTTACGAACTAGAATGTGTTTGTTGTGCTTATCTGAAGTTGCCACGTTGTTTGTAGCTCTTCAAAGCTGGCATTTTGTTTTGCTACCGATCAGGCATGCCGGTCGCTTTAGAGGCTCTCTACTTCCTTTAGACCTTATTAATATAAATTTGCAAATCGTACAAGTGCTTCACCTGCATATCCTGAATAGCCGGCCTAGGGGGAAGCCCACCAAGCCCATGGGCTGGGGCAACCCCCCAAGGCTAGGGCAACAAAAAAAATGAAAAAAAAATTGTAATTTTGCATTTTCATTTTCTTTCTGCATCAAAGCCTGTGCGCACAAGCAAAGCCAACCTCCGGTTACAATTTCAAAACAAAGCCCTCTCATCGTTCTTCAATTTCTCAATCGCGCTTTTCTCAATTCGCGAAATAGAAGTATATGGTTAGTGTCTCAATCGTTATTTTCTGTTGCTGCGTCTACCGTCTTACCGTTTGGACTCCTGCTATATCTGCCGTATTGCGGTTGCGGACTAACAGTGACTCATGCAAGGTGATTTTGGAAAAATGTTTAATTTGTTTTATTACTTAATAGCTGATTAAATTTGACAAGAGAGTTGTGAATCCAGTAAGTTGATTTGTTATAGTTCAAGGTGACTTTCAGCATCGCTGATTGATTAACTTGATCGTTGGTTGATTAGTTCATTCGTTCATTTATAAGTTGATTTGTTAAGCAGTTATTAGGTAGTTAAAAATTTAAAATTTGTTAAGCTATTTTAAATGGTTTAGAATAGGTCTATTTTAAATGGTTTTGTGGTAACATAATTTACTTAAAATATGTTACTACATAGTAGATAAAATGAAAAAAGAGAAAATGATAAGAAACGGGTGAGAAATAAAAAGCAAAAACTTCGGATATAAACTTAGTACGAGTTATTAAATAAAGTGAAACAAATAAGCAAAGCGCTTCAAAATGAGGATATGAATTTAAGAATGCAATAACAAGATTAAAACAACTTAATGAATTTTTTCAAACCTTTAGAGAACATGGTTTTGAAGAAATAGTGAAAGTAGCAAATAAACTTGGTATTGAACCAAATTTTGAGGTGAAAAGAGTTATTGGTAGAAAAAATACTTTGATGAGGATATTGAAAGTAGTAATGAAGAAAGTCAATCATTGAAAGAGATTTTAGAGTTACATATTTCATTCATATCATAAACCAAGCTCTTACAGTATTCAAAGATCGATTTGAACAAATTGAACTTTATGACAATATCTTTGGATTTTTATTGGAAGCAAAGTTTATGAATCTTAGTAAAGAAGAGTTAATGGAACATTGCATTCGTTTAGCAAGTTACTTGAAATACTATGAACAATGTGATATATATGGAAAAGATTTTTTCCCATATCTAAAAGCTTTGCGAACTATGTTACCTAAGTAAATAATGAAATCGATTGATATTCTTGACTTCATAAGATCTTATGTAGAAGATTGTGGTTTCCAATGTGCATGGTTGTTTATCGGATTTTATTAACTATTCCGACTACGGTTGCTTTCGCGGAAAGAAGTTTTTCTAAATTGAAATTAACTAAAAACTATCTTCGAACTACCATGTCGCAAGAACGATTGAACGGACTAGTAATGCTCTCAATTAAAAGTGGGTTTTCATAGAAACTTAACTATAACAATTTGATTGAAGAATCTGCTACAAAAAATACAAGAATAATTTTTTTCCTTTGAACTATGTGAAGAATGTTTATCTATTTTGGGTATGAAAAGTTGATGTTTAGTTTATGCTCTTTTAGTATTGAATATTGTAGTCTACTTCATGTAGTGCCTTTTGAATGCAAAGCGAATATTTTGCATGTTATAGTCTTTTATGCAATCTTATATCTAGTATTAAAAATAATAATGAAAGTATAAAACAAACATTGAAATTTTTGGAGCAAAGGGCAACGAATTTCAAATGTGGCTTGGGCAACATATTCTTTGGGCCGGCGCTGATTCTATTCTATCAACAAAACGTAATATCGTGAAATCTTGAAATTTTCATTTAAGGTTTCAATACTTATATTATTTGATAAAAATAAATCCATATAAGAAGGAATTAGCATGACTTTTTAATCAGTATTTAAAGAAGAATTGTGTGGGACGGTGAATTTAATTTGTGCTTGAATAATTCTTTTTGTGATTTTATTTATTTATTCCTACTTCTTCTCTTCTATTGATTATACGTGAATTTATATTCCACATTTTGAATGTGATTAACTTTTTTTGATTATGTTACAAAATTTATATATTAATAGTTATGCGGGCCATAATAGAAGTAGTTCATTTATTAATTTGGCAGGTCATAGTTTTTGTATTTTGTTTCTAATTCTTATAAGATGCCATTTCGTTAGTTTCGTTGGAGCTGATTTTAGCTTAAGTAAAGAAAAACAAAAGGAAACTTTTTCCTTTTCTTTTCCTTTTTCTTTCTTCTTTTATACAAATAAGGTTTGATATATCTTGTGTGACCACGAGGCACTTGATATTTATTGGGTATGTTTTTCTTCTAATTGGTTTATCTGACTTTGTCTCAACGGCGAATATTTTCTAAAGGAAAAGAAAAGAAATTCCAATTATTATTACTTTAAAAAAGTGAAGAGAATTTTTTTTAAAATTGTACTTTATATACAACATGTCACTGAGATAACATAATACATGTCAATAAACGTTCGAATCACGCTAGGCAAGTTTCGAACTTATGATCTTTCGCACCAAAAGCGAATCACTTAACCACTGAAATAATGGTGCTTGTCGAAATGAACAGAATTTTTGAAAACATTTAGTTTGAATAAACAATCCTCCCATCATAGCATATAAAAACGCCCCATGTAGTCTTATGAACATAGTATACCCACCCTTTCTTTCATAACCTTACCCTTGATATGGTCTAGGGTCTGCTCGATGGACAATTATGTAATTTAATTAACATAACTTTTACCAGGAATCTTTTTTGAAATACAATAAACATTTAGTTTTATTTTAGAGGGAATTAGAAAAAAGGATAAACTTTTTTAAACAATCAAGCTGAAAGACACCAAATTTCATTTGTGGGCGGAAGGACAAATGTAATTTATAATTAGCATTATATTCAACTTTTACATTATATAAAATGCTAGTTATATCTAGCATTATGTTCAATTTTACACTATACAAAATGCTAGCTATAACTAGAATTGTCCTTCGGTCTAAAAAACAAACTTGTTGTTCTTCAACCTGTTTTTTTTGTTTTTAAATTTGTTCTTGTGCCTATTTTTCTGATTATTTTATATATTATATATTGGGTTTTTGAAGCTCAAGAAAAAAGTTAAAAAAAATTAGTTTCAAAGACAATAAGTTTGGTTTTTAGGCTGAATGAAGGACACATTTTAGCGTAAATTACAGAATGATAGTTGTAACTATTGTTTTCAATTTACATTAAAAAGGGTTATTCAGACTGAAAAGTAAACTTGTCATCGTGAGAATAAATTTGTAGGTAACTCTTCCTTGTGCGTATTTTCGTATTAGGATATAATCAATGCTATTACGCAAATCATCTTATATAGGGTTAAGACTGCATTACAGGAAGAAAAAAAAAACTAGCTGAAATCTTGTAAATGTCGACCGCTTCCTATCAGTTTTCGACTATGAAAATTGTTCCTATCTCAGATTTTATCTTCTTCATCCATTCTTCTACAAGATCTTCAACCGATCACGTGCTTGCAAATTCACCATTTACTTGTCTCTACCCTAATCGTTCATACGCGGATGTCGTTCAAAATTCAAGAACAGCAAAACCGATTTTCGATGAACAGATTGGATCGATCAAAGAAAAGGGACCGTTTTCTGTTTTAGATGCGGTGGTTCTGATCATTTGGACAAGTATTGTAGAGACCCGATTTGCTGTTTTAAATGTGGAGTTTTTGGTCATAAAAGATATCGTTGTGCTTTCAATGATTCTTATTTAGCCAAGCCTCCGCTGCCTAAACCTATGAGTAAAAAAGAACATTGGTTTTTTTTGTATGCTAGAATTCTTGAATCTGAGGGGTATATTTTTAAATTGTTTATTTGGACATATGAATAAGAGGAAGGAAGGAAGGAATCTATTTGTTTAATAAATTACTGTGTCATTTTGAACATTATACGGCAGATATGTTTTTCCTCAGATTCGCTGAAAAATGAAAGTAATGTGATTGCTGAACTTGGAAGAATAGGGCAGAGAGATAATGCTATCGATCCTATTGATAAAGCTGTTAAGAATCTCAACAAAGTTTCTTCATCTGAAAATGTGATATTCGATCAAATTAATGGTCTGGGTAATGGCATAATATAGAGAAGAGGTGTGTTCAAGATGCTTGTTTTAATGATACAATAGCTCTGATAGTCAACACAAGTTCTATTACAACTTGTAATTTACAAGTGATGTAATAGACAAAAACTCTGTTTTTGATTTGGGAAATGTGGATATTCCTCGTGTTACTGGATTATCTTGCAAAGCTGATTTGCATTGCCAAAATAATTTTGGTATTCGGAGATACTGAAAAGGATAAAGAAGATCATAGGGTTTTGTCGAAAAAGGTCTATTCTGGTGCAGTGAACAGTAACATTCATGTAGTGATTTAATGATTGAATGCAGTGATATAGTGTTAGCAAATTCTGATCTTCAGTTGCTTGATATGTATTTGGGTTTGTTTACGTCAATGAAGGAGGAGTGTTCAATCAAAAATAATGTAGATGTTATGCTTTATGATCTTGAGGTTTTAAATAATAGTTATGGGGGGATGGCAGTACATTATGAGAATGAAGAGAAGATTGTCAAACATGGAATAATCGACACAGCAGTTATTAGGCATGGCAAAATGCATGATTCTCTTGATTCTTCTGGTTTGATGCCAATGCATGATAATGTGTTACATGAAGATGCTTCTTCACATGTGTTAGATATGAGGTGTGAGATGGTACCGGTAAATGAGAAGTTTATGTTATCTTCAGATTTATGCACCAAGAATCGGTATGCACTACTATTGTGAGCATATCCAATAAATATGCAATCTATAGTTTTGGGTCCAATTTTGACCTTTTTAGGCTTAGGTATTTCTACCTTTGCCAGCACCCTCACACTTTCAAGTATTTGTAAAATGGAGGTCTGTTTTTCCACAGTTCATGTGGTGACTTAAAGATCATTTTGCGAGGTACTTTGTTCAGTATATGATTAGCTGAAAGTATTGCTTCACCCCAGAAATTGTCTGGTAATCCAGAACTAATAAGCAGAGCATTCATCATTTCCTTTAGGGTACGATTCTTACGTTCTGCTATTCCATTGGATTGAGGAGAATACGGTGCTGTTGTTTGATGTATTATACCATTTTGAGCGCAAAATTCCTCAAAAGGAAATTCGTATTCTCCACCTCTATCACTTCGCAAGGCTTTTATCTTTTTGTTTAGTTGATTTTCAACTTCTGCCTTATATTGTTTAAATATTTCAAAGGCCTCATCCTTGCTTCTTAGTAGGTACACATAACAGTACCTAGTGCAATCATCGATAAAAGTAATAAAATATCTTTTACCTCCTCGAGTTTGACACATCTTTAGATCACATACATCAGTATGTATTAAGTCTAAAGGCTCGGTGTTCCTTTCAACATGATGAAAGGAAGTTCTAGTCAACTTTGCTTCAACACATGTCTCACATTTGTATTTGTGATCTATAGTAAACTTAGGTATAAAATCTAAGTTAACCATTTTTCGTAAAGTATCAAAATTCACATGGCCTAGTCTAGCATGCCATATATTAAATGATTCAGCGATATAAACAGAAGAATCCACTTTATTCATATCTTTTGGTACAACAGTCATTACATTCATTTTAAACAGACCATCACTCACATAGCCCTTTCCCACATACACACCATTTTTAGACAATACAAAGTTATCAGCAACGAAGACTAATTTGAACCCATTCTTGCTCAACAGCGATCCTGAAACCAAGTTCTTCCGAATATCTGGAACGTGCAATACATCATTCAATGTGAGTTCCTTTCCAGAAGTCAATTTCAACACAATCTTCCCTTTGCCTTTAACTTGTGATGTAGTTGAGTTGCCCATAAACAACTGCTCCTCCTTGGTAGCGACTTCATAAGTCGTGAACATCCATTCGTTTGCGCATATATGGCAAGTTGCTCCGGTGTCCACGAACCATTCCTTGTTGTTGCCAACAAGGTTACATTCTGACACTACTGCACACAAGTCCATGTCGGAGACGCCATCAGAACCTTCAGCCATATTTGCTTCAGATTTCTTTTTCTTTCCACGACATTCCGCAGCCTTATGACCCTTCTTTCCACAGTTATGGCAGTTTCCTTTGAACTTCTTAGCCTTCTTTGCATTTGGGTTGTCGCGTTTTCTCTTGTTTGTCTTTTCAGCCTCAACCACATTCGCCTTTGCCACCATAGCATTAGATGCCTTCTTTTCTGACTTTCTGTTGTCTTCTTCAATTCTGAGTCGAACAACTAAGTCTTCCATTGACATCTCTTTCCGCTTGTGCTTCAGATAATTCTTGAAGTCTTTCCACATTGGAGGAAGCTTTTCTATGGTGGCTGCAACTTGAAATGACTCGCTGAGTGTCATTCCTTCATCATGTATTTCATGGATAATAACTTGCAACTCTTGGATTTGGCTGATTACTGTCTTGGAATCCACCATCTTAAAGTCCAGAAATTTGCCGACTATGAATTTCTTCATTCCAGCGTCTTCTGTCTTGTACTTTTTATCCAACGACGTCCAGAGTTCTTTTGCTGTTTTCATAGTACAATACACATTGTATAGACTGTTGTCCAGTCCATTCAAAATGTAATTCTTGCATATGAAATCCGAACTGTTCCATGTAGTGAGAGACTCAACTTGAATTCGCCTCACAAGGTTAAACGGACCGTTCTCTGCACCGCTGCGCTAGGTCTGCAGAGAATCTGGCGGCCCATCTAATCATGAGACCCCAAGAGCTTATCTTTGACTTTTAATATTAATAATAGGGCCTACATGCCTTCATAGCCTCATTCATTCAACCCACAATGTTCTTTGTGCCTCTTCATTTGATTTATGTGTGTAGGGTATGATATTTATGTAGAAATTGGAAAAAACATTCCATAATGTGGGACTTTGTTCCCATTGTTTTTCCCCCCCTCTTCAACAACACCCAAACTCTTCTTCCCCCAATCCTCTCATTCATTTCCAACAGTTTAAACTATGCACTGCTGATCTTCACATGCTTGCAAATTTATCACTTATTACTATGCTTGATAATAATGATGATGTGCACAACACAATACATGATGCTTGCAAATTAACTGCTAATCATGAGATGAAGAACACGGTGCATTGTGCTGAACAAGGGAAAGAAAATTAATTTGTGCCTGTAGGGATCAATTATGTTGAACATGCTGAATTTACATGTATACATGAAGAGATACCTGTTGCTGAAATCGGTTTGGTGGACCCATCCATATATGATGAGAATATTGTTAATGTAGTTGAATATGTGCATGATAAAGGGGCACAAGGTAATACACAGCTGTCGGTTATGGAGATAGGGCATGCTACTGTACTTGTTACTATGCTTGATAGTAATGATGATGTACATAAAGTGGTTGAATTATATAATCAAGTGGAGACTGTCCCTGGTACAGTAATAGGGAGGGGAATGTCATGATGTTTGTATGAAGGTAACGAGTATGAGAGGTGAGCTAGGTAGTTTCTGTGAATGGTGATGGTTTGGAAATATGCGTTGCTGAGCATGGTAAGGATGTAAATGGACATATGCACGAGTCATGTGATACTTCTGATATGTGCATGAGTCACGTGCCTATACAGGATAAAGTGATAGTGAACAAACAGATGGTGATAAAGGACAAAAAAGATAAAGGACAAAGTTATTCGGCTGTCACTCACGTTGACTCATCACTCATCAGCGCATATATCAATATTAATATATGGTAGCAAGGAAACACAACACAAAGATAAAGATAAGAAATCAGCTGTCGTCAATGTTCCTGATTTGGTGCAAATACATGGTGAGGATCGAGCCCTTTTACATCTGAAGGAGTATTCGCCTTCATTGAGACTACTAGAGCTTCCGAGTAGGTCAAATATGAATTTTTCATTAGGTAATACTTACAATCGATATGCTTTGAGCAATTTCATGTACCACCTGGTTAGGAAATCAGATTTTGTTTTTGACGGTGTTCAATCAGATGTTGAATATATTAGGAATAAACAAGTAAAGCGATTTAGAACGCTTGGATCATGAGATACGTTAAGGGAATGTTAGGAGACTACACAATTTACAAAAGTGTAGTAAAATCGGGTCAAATTTTGAAGATAATAATACGTACGTTGCACTATTACGAGAAACAAAAATAGAGCATCTGAATTATCAATTTTATAGGAGCTTAATGGCATATATTTTAGCGAGTGGGTTCATCTCCCAGCTAGATAGTTATGGAGGATTAATGGTGGGTTGGAAAGAAAACTATATTAAAATTTTACAATCTATTTTAAATCTCATTTAATGCATTTCATTTTTTTCGATCGTAGTTATAGCTCATTCTTTAATGTTACAAATGTCTTTGAAGGATCAATGGGAATTTCAGTGCCACTGGATTTCTAGGGCAACGAACTTTTAACGAAGGAGATTTTTCTGCTATGAAAGAATTTGATTAGTTCAATATTAATAGTAACTTAATCGAACCATAGTTAGACATAGATGTTCACTTGGTCGAATAATAGGGATGACTCATCAATGGCTCTGTTAGATAGTTTTTTCTATCAGTGCTGAAGTAGTAGATAAATATCACGTCTATAAGGTGGTTAGACTCCCTAGTATTTACTCGGGTCATTGTCCAATTATTTTAATCTTGTAATATCCAAAACAATAGTAATAAAATAGTTAGATTTAAAAAATGTGGGTGTTAAAAAATAATTTTACAGAATTAGTTATAAATATATGGTTTTTTGGGTAAGTATAATTGCAAATTTTAGGGAAATGTAGCAAAAATATTTGTAAGTAAAATTAGAGATTTACGAAGTTTTTTTAAGAAATGGAATAAAGATGTTTTTGGTAATATTAGAATTAAAAAGCATAAAATAATAAATGAGATTCTAAAGTTGGATAAGATAGAAGAATTTAGGATTTTAAATATTTCAGAGAAAAACGTGCTTTCAAATTTAGAAGAATTAAATAAAATTTTAACACGACAAGAAGAGGTGTGGAAACAAAGATCTAAGGCTTAATGAGTGGAAGATTGAGATATGAATATCAGTTTTTTCATAAGTAGCAAATGGTAGAAAACGTAGCAACAACATTAACTTTACTTTTATTAATAATGTTGAGATCTTTGAGCAAAAATAATTAAACGAAGTATTTACTAATTGTCATAAATAAAATTTTAGAACTAAAATGAGCATATATAGAATTAGAGCTAAGTGGGATGAATTATATCCTAGTGGCGCTAAGATTGATTCAGATGGACTGGATATTCCATTTACAAAAGAGGAGATTTTGAGGGTCATAAAGGATATCTCCGGTGATAAATCACCCGGCCCTGAAGCGTTTACTGTTTTATTTTATAATTTTTTTTTGGTGTATTCTAAAATATGATATAATTAATATGTTTAATGAACTTTATTATAGTTCATTACAAGTAGGAAGGTTTAATTTTGCCAATGTAATCTTATTACATAAGAAATGTGAGAAAATTAGTTAAAAGATTTCAAGCATATTTCATTATTAATTTGTTCTTTCAAAATCATTTCTAAGTTCTTAGTTAATATGTAAAATACTAAAATGAATCAACTAATTGATATTACTCAAGCAGCATTTATCAAAGGTATAAATATTACGAATGGGGTAGCAGTAGTGTACCAACCTGTACCTCCATGGGCCTAAATATCGACAAAAATCGAAACTCAAGTCCATCAAAGCATAGATAATTGAATTTGGTACATACAAATAAGCACGAGCATTATCATAGATTGATACAAATCTAAACTCACAGCAGAAACAATAATATGATAAGAATACTGATTATGACTAGTACCTTGGAATTAATGGTATTCCTTGAATAATCTATTGTCACATCAACATTGAGCATGAGAGGAAAAAAGACTTCTCCAACAATAAAACACGTCCACCTCCAGTGCTTGTTCATCTAAATCTATCATGTGGGTTGTAATAAGGAGAGGTGTCAGAACAACATTCCAGTGATTGGAAAATCTATAAACTGTTTATAACATAAATTTATAGCGATAGATTTCCATTTACTTGTTATATCCATTAAGGTTAGCAATTCTAATCCAATCTTGCATTGCACACACGATTATTTACTTACCCCTTCCCAAGGTACAAAATACCGATGAAGCCTTATCAACCATCCTATACTTCTAAACCCATTTGCCACCTAATACTTCAAAATATGAAGCGGGCTTCTATAATCATCGCAAAATACTTTTAAAAGAGAAATAAACAAATTTTGCCATCTAAGACCTCAATAAAGGTAGACCCCGTCATTTAAGACATATTCTTAAGGTGGTTTTTTAACAATGTTGTCAATGGTCGGCGGGTCCTAACTACAAAGGCCTTCAACCACTATTTAAGGCTTTCGACATTTAATGTTCAATTATTACCGCATCTATCGTCGATAAAATCATAGTCATGTAATAGATAGTACCCGAACGACTTAATACCTTTAAAAGGACCGGGCGAATTTCTAACCATTTAATACTTATATTCAAAGCTAGTCCCCATCACTTAATACCTATCCCTAGGCGGACTCCTCACTGGTGCTATCATTATTACGACCTTAGCAATGCGAGAGACTGTACCCAAGAAACTTAATACCTCATTAATAAGGGCTAGGCAGACCATTCGATTTAACACCTATTTATTGATAGGCCTTTTTCATTTAATACCTAACCCCAAGGCAGAATCCTCGCTGGTACTATGTAGCTGACATCGCTTGAAATTTCACTAGGTTACTTAATGCTTCTTCTTAGGAGAGAGGCAAACCCTTAGATCAGTCACTTAATACCGCAAACACGAAGTGAATCCTTCCCGATATCGACTGCCACTCTTAATAATAAATTGAAATCTCATTAGGTTACTTTTTTCGATATGAAGGCGGGCCTTATAGCCACTTAATACCTCAATACTGAAGTAAACTCTTTTAAATACATCATTATTTATTTGAAATTTCACCAGGTTACTTAATACTTCCTTTTAAGAGAGAGGCGGACCCTACAGTCACTTAATACCTCAAACCAGAAGCGAACCCCTATGAAGATATCCCTCACACTCCTAATTCCAAACTCGGACCATTTAATACTTTCCAATTAAGAAAGTAGGCTCAATCTCTCATGTAACCATGGTCCTTGGATTAGTAATATCTCACATCAGTAGTAGGTGCACCTGACTGCTGGTAGCCTCAAAGTGAAGGGCAGTCTTCCGTTGAGTGACTCTGTTAACCTCACATCACTAAACTACTAAGTTCTATCAACAATCCTAAATCTTTACTTATATTATCTTAGGTAGACATTGAACTTTGCTTACTAATTCCCTTTTCATTTAAGGCAATAAGATTTACCCTAAATGTGTATCTACTCATAAATCCATTTTTAGAGCTCATACATGTCAATTTATCCATAAAATGCTAATGAACAATTCTTAAGACATTTATGTATGATCGTTAATTTCAAATAAGTAACATTTTTAACTATTCCATAATTATTAATTCAACTTCTTTATTTATCAGTCACGTTAATCCATTACCCTATCAAATTATTGCATCACCCATATTTATTGCTATTTATTCCCCATTTATTGGAGTTATAGCCTTTTAAATTCCTTTTCCATTAATTAATTATCCTAAACGCGAATATTATATGCAAGCGTCGTTATTAGCTATGTTTCATTATTATAAGCGAAGTAAATTACGTACAAAGATCTACTTTTATCAAATATATTCTAGTTATATATCTTCATTAGAATATTCATTTCTATGTTCACTTGTTCGAATCATATCTAAAAAGATTGCCGACTACAATTTC
Source organism: Allium cepa (assembly GCA_030765085.1). Taxonomy (NCBI): domain Eukaryota; kingdom Viridiplantae; phylum Streptophyta; class Magnoliopsida; order Asparagales; family Amaryllidaceae; genus Allium; species Allium cepa. Next base: position 601,432,548 of record CM060929.1, on the reverse strand, counting down.
CATAAATTAGCCCGAGATAAAAGATTTAACTTTAAAATACTACATTGTTTGAAATTACAAAGAATAATCAATTCTTTTTATTACTGAAATAGATGATGTAAACTACAATGAATCATACTTTACACATCTCTTTTTATTTGCATATATTCCTTATTAGATCAAATGCTGTATTTTTCTAAAAGGGAAAGAAATCAAACTAATTTACAAATATTAAATGGATCTAAATTCCAACATTACGAAACATAGAAAAGTTTATATTCCAACAAGATTATGGTAATAATCCAAATTCATAACATTAATATACAACCTATTTCACATCTGGAATAAATTTCATTTAAATCAATATTCTAAATTCATACTTTTGAGACTGATATCCAGATCAGATTGTAAATAATTCTAAATCAATTCATAAAGAGGAATATATAGGCGATATTTATTATATTCGTATTGTATTCAATTCGTTGCCTACAACTTATATACAATTATCCAGTTAGGCATAAAAATCAAATAGACACCAATGGGATAATTTTCATATTATAACAATTTGTAAAAAATTTCACTCACCTTTTAAAAGCGATCCAAATCTTCAGATCTGAAGTAGAATCTTTGATCCAGTTCCAAATCCTGTATAATCTAAAAAATATGTATAAAAAGGTATATACGTATATTAGAATTACATATCTAAAAAGAGATTTTGAATTGGGAGAGAAAATAATACAATTATATAAATTACCTCAAACACGCGTATTGTTGATTCTCCTCTCTCCTTCTTTTTATTGGGTTTCTATTCTTCTCTGATTCGTATGAATATAGATATAAATATCTTATTTTTAAAATTCAGAAACAAAATGGAGAATAAAAAATGATAGAGCTTCGCTACTGCCTTAAGAAAAATATGAGAAGAAAAGGGAGGCTTAGGCCTGAATTTATAGACGCTAGAATCGAAATATATTAAATCTGGACCGCTGGGCCTAGGCTGACCCTAGTCCCCTAAAGACGACCGGTCGACCTCCCATGGAGCATCGGTCGACCGCTAGGAATCGACCGGTCCCAATGACAAGTTGGCCTATGGACCCAGATGATTAATTCATAAGCGTTAATTTTTCTTATATATATATATATATTCATTCCAAATTCGTTTTTCATCTGTAATTTCTTCGTTTGGACTCCGATCACAAAACTTCAAATATAGAAGTTGCTTAAAATTTCTTAAAGATTTCGTAACGAACGCAATGGTGCAGGTTTCATGATCAAATTCCATCATTTGCACAAATCATATTTTTGGAGCCTAAATAATTAACCTAATTAACTAACTAATTAAATAACTAATGTCAAATTACGTGATGTTACATTCTTCTATATCAGATCTTCCTATATGCATTTCTTTTGAGAATTTTTTTGGAAGATGATGCAAACAACATACACACGCACACACACGCACACACACACACACACACACGCACACACACACACACACACATATATATATATAACTAGCAGTTCGATATGTATTCATCTTTTTGAAAAATCTTTTCAGCCAAAACCCCTATACTCCTACGAGTAAATGTATGAAGCAACCAAATTTTGCATCCATTTCCTACCATTCAATAATCTAACATATCGAAAAATCGCTTCGTAAACTTTACCACTATGCCCTAAAAGATTTTAGATGGAGAGTTTATCATTCTTACCGACCTAAAAATTTCTCATTTCCGTAGTACAGTGGAAATTGCCACACTGCCCCGGATTTACTCCAAATTTTCCATGCACAAAACGCATAAGAAAGCTTATTTTCAAGCTCTAAAACAAAACTAAGTCTAGAAATAGACTCACGCACATTGTCGACAAGGTATGAAAATAGAAATTTCAAGACTAAAATAGCTTTTCTTTTATTACCACTTGCATTTATCGCATCGTCGATCCTAATGCACCGATAAATCCACAAATTCTAACTCTATTTTAATTTCCTGCGTCTAACATGTAGCATTCAAAATCAAAGATTTCACAAAAATCCTTTTCGCTTTTCAAATTTGTACGTCATTTGAAAAATAAAATTCCAAAATATTTAGACACGTATTTTTCCTTAAATCAAATTTTTGGACAAAAACTCTAATAACAATTTAAGAGTAAAAAATATCTAAAACCTAAAAAACTTTTTTTGAAAGAGATCTTTTCAAATCAAGGGGAAACTTTTCAAAATATTTTAATTCTAAAAATTTTTGATAAATCAAGCCACAATTTCAGCATAGTCGTAAGTCGATTATGCGCTAGACGCATAAACCAAATTCCAAAATCTACAGATAACCTTTACCCAAAAACTTGACATCTTATTTAAAAATGTTATCAATCTATCATTCAAAAAAAATAGCTTTTAAGGAACATGAGCAACGACCCATCGTATCAAAACAATTTTATCATGTCATTTGCTAAAAATTTCAACTATTCTAAAATTCCAGTCTTGTATTGCATTTATTGTTAGCCAAGTATCTTTATGAGATTCTCATATTATAATAATTCCTTACTATGAATATATAAGAGCGGTTCACATATCCAGCAACTATAATACAGTTAATAAATAGAAACCCATAATATTGTGCGTACCTTTTACAAGAGACAACTAACAGTTTTACCAGCCAAACAACCTAAAAGAAAAGAACAAATGCTGAAAATAAAAATGCAACAATCCTAATAAAATATCGCATATGAACTGTGAGAAGGTCTCGCTCTGCAACTGGAGCTCAAACCATTGTCGTGACCACGGAATGGTCGTAGCATGGCGGCTATGCACCCAATCTCACGGCCCTAGCACCGCTGCTCCTCCCTAACCTCTCAGAGCTCTTTCTTAACCTGACGGATAGCAACAAGCTCAGGACTCAAGTATCCCGTGGCTCCCTACGCTATCCCGTGTTGTTGGTATTACTGCTCTTGTGTTGGTACAGGTGGCGCGGCAAGCGGTAAGGAATATTCATCCTATTAATAGTAGTCTGCTCGATGGAGGAAGAGACCTTCCTCACTACTGACTCTCTGCTCAAATTTTCTTCGTAATGCATAAACACTCGAGTGAGCAAGTGCGAAACAGAAAGTGTGTCCTCGAGGTACCAACTTCCTGATCGACCATATGAAGCATCAAAACACGAGCCTAATTAACGACTATGCTTCCAATTATAGTATAAGCGGCTCTCCACACTGCGCTATAGATCTGGCCGAGACTTCTCATCTTCAGAATGATATTGTGCTGAATGTTGCACACTACGAGATGGGCAACCGGTTGTAAATTTTCGATCCTCCAATCATCGGCATTTACAGAAAAGATTCGCCGTAGAATCTCAGTACTCATCATCTCCATGTCATCCGAATCTGCGTTTACTACAGACATCTCCAAAATCCAAACGAGATCATCATCAGTCATCTTGATCCGAGCACCTTCACCTCGGGATCAATATAGCTATTTCCATCATCAAAATTCTGGGCCATTTGTGCATCGAAAATACGGACGTCGAACGGGTAATAATTCCGCTCATAAGTATCGAAGCGGATGATCGGTGTAACTCCTGCTGCGACAAAAAGCTCTTCAAGCCCAAGAGTGGAAAAATATCTAAATTTCATTGGTCGCCTGTGGAGAAAATCAAAATCCACTATTCCGAGATAATTGGCAATCTTCTGCTCACTCCGGTTAAGCCAAGCGGCTTCTTACGAAGTGAGGCCGAGATGGCAAGAGGAAGATCCACTGGCGTGTGGCGGTGCCATAAGTTGAGGGGCAGTTGAAAAACGGGAGAAAAGGGTTTAGATCTGAAGTGGTGGTGGGGCAAGATCTAACGCGCAAGAATTTTGACGTCGCTTAGTGGAGGAATGAAGGAGAGAGACTTTGATTAGGTGGAGGAAGGGGAAGTGAAAATGAGGTTCAGTTAAAAATGGAGAGGAGGAAGAGAATGAAGGGGGTGCGGCGGCTAATGGTTGACACAACTTATAACTGTGTTCTAAGTTCACTTTCGGTCTGAATCCGCCTAGCGGCCGACTGGTATTAGGTCAATCGGTCAACCGCTTGCAGTCGACCGCTAGCCCAGATTTGGGCACGGTCTGGACATGGACCCAATAGGGTCATTTTAAATTAATTAATAATATAATGACCACTTCACATACCATCTTCAGCTTAAGTCATCCAGAAAACTTCTATCTTTCACATGACGGTATCCACCTTACCATGTAGACCCTCCACTGCAAGATTGCAATAGCCTCAACATAACTGTTGTGACCAACAATATTTCTAAAAACCAAAAGTACTACAGCTGCTATAACCTTCCTACTTCACATAGAAATATTTCTTCCAATAGCTAGTCGGTACAACAACACATCAAACTACATACCCTAATAAAATTGAATGTCACTCCCATTTTTTCCGTACCTTAGAGAGTATAAAAACCTCGATTTTTTTATAACTAAAAAATCATTGAGCTAAATACATGGTCCTTTGTACTTATTTCTAAATAATAGAAACTCTTTCATACCGAAAATTCCCTTAAACATCAAACTTATATTTTTCAAAATCGAAATCAAGCCTTTACTGATATATATTAATATTTAAGGATGTCAAAAATTAATCTTTTATAAACTAAGATGACCAACTTAGTGGTATATATGTTTCTTTGAAAATTAAAATTTAAAAACTTTTTCAAAACAAAATTTTCCAAAATAAATCATTGGGAAAAGAAATTATTTGAAAACCCCTTTTCTAAAATCTTACGCATTTCCAAAATATACTTTATAAAAATTCTCTCATATGTTTTAGACTAAGGAATTGAAATTAATTCTCCAAATAAAAATCCGGTTAGCCATCAAAGAGGTGATCAATGAATGCACCATAGCAAAAAATTGCTTCTGGATAATTGAGATATATAGACTCTGATTTTCCGCCTATCTGGAATAAATGTGTTTCTTTACTGGAACTCATCTTCAAAGTCCAAAATCACAAGGTAGCTAGAATCTTAACCATCAAGTCAAACAGCTCCAATCTTTGGGATTCTGCCATACGTCGTGCTCATGCTCTACATTAACAATGCTTTACGCATCGCTAGCTCTCCATAGGGTACTTCAGAGTCGGTGTGAAAATCTTAACATTAAGATATTTCCAACCCATAGTTACATTGTCCATTCCCTTGGTGTAGAACTACAACTACTTCTATAGTTGGAACTCTTAAAATCTACCATAAAAATATAATATTACAAGATATGAAAGTACGAATACGTTCTCTCAATTTATCCTAATTCCTCTGATCTACTAACGTAGACTATGATACCAAACGTAACAACCCATACCTCCATGGGAGAAAATTTCAACAAAAATCGAAACTCAACTCCATCAAAGCATTGATCATTGGATTTGGTACCATCAAATAAGCATGAGCATTATCAAAGATTGATACAAATCTAAACTCACTACGGAAATAATAATAGGATAGGAATACCGACTATGACTATTATCATGGAATTAATGGTATTCCCATGATATGTTCCTTTAAATCTATCATATGGGTTGTAATGAGAAGAGGCGTCAGAACAATGTTCCGGTGATAGAAAAATCTATAAACTGTCCATGACATAAGTTTATAGCGATAGATTTCCATTTAATTGTTATACCCATTAAGATTAGCAATTATAATCCAATCTTACGTTGCATGCACGATTACTTACCCCTTCCCAAGGTACAAAATACTGATGAAGTCTTATCAACCATCCAATATTTCTAAACTCATTTGCCACTTAATACTTCTAAATATGAAGCGGGCTTCTATAATCATCGCAAAATACTTTTAAAAGAAGAATAGGCAGACTTTGCCATTTAAGACCTTAATCAAGGTAGACCACATCATTTAAGACATATTCCCAAGGTGGTTTATATCAATATTGTCAATGGTCAACGAGTTCTAGCAACAAAACCTCTAACCACTATTTAAGGCTTCCAGCATATAAGTTTCAACTATACCGCATCTACCACTGATTAAACTGTAGCCATGTAATAGACTGTATCCAAGCCACTTAATATCTTTAAAAGAACTAGGCGGACTTTTAAGCATTTAATACCTATATTCTAGGAAGGTCCCCATCACTTAATACCTATCCTCAGATGGACTCCTTACTGGTACTATTGTAACTACAGTCTTAGCAATGTGAGAGATTGTACCCAAACCATTTAAACCTCATTAATAAGGAATAGGCAGACCCCGGACCATTTATAGGTAGACCTTTTTCATTTAATACCTAACCCCTAGGCGGACTCCTCACAGGTACTATCTAGCTGACATTGCTTGAAATCTCACTAAGTTGCTTTATATTTCTTTTTAGGAGAGGGGAACCCTTTGATCGCTCACTTAATACCTCAAATCCGAAGTGAACCCTTCCCGAGATATCCATTATCACTCTTAATTATAAATATGGAATCTCATTAGGTTTCTTTTTTCGGTAGGGAGGCGGGCCCTACAGCCACTTAATACCTCAACGTTGAAGTAAATCCTTTTAGAGCTCTCCTTATTTATTTGGAATCTCACAAGGTTACTTATACTTCCTTTTAGAAGAGAGGAGGACCCTACAGCCATTTAATACTTCAAACCAAAAGCAAACTCCTATGGAGATATCCCTCACCGCTCCTAATTACAAACTTTAGTTATATAATACTTTCCAATTAAGAAAGCAGGTCCAATCTCTCACGTCGTCATGGGTCATAGGATTAGTGATATCTCACATGAGTAGTAAATGCATCCGTTTGTTGGTAACCTCAAAGTGAGCCTTCCGTCGATTGACTCAACTAACCTCGCATCACTAACCTACTAAGTCCATTTAATCATCCTAAGTCTTCACTTATATTATCTTAGGTAGACATTGAACTTAGCTTATTAATTCCCTTTTCATTTAAGGTAATAAGATTTACACTAAATGCTTATCTACCCATAGAGCTCATTTTATTGCTCACAAATTGCAATTTGTATATAAAGTCCTAACAGACTATTACTAAGATATTTATGTATGATTACTAATTTCAAATTAGCAACCTTTTTGACTATTTCATAATTATTAATTCAACTTCTTTGTTTATTGGTCTCATTAATCCATTTACCTTATCTAATTATTGTAGCTCCCATATTTATTGTCGTTTATTCCCTATTTATTGGAGTCACAACCTATTAAATTCCTTTCTTATTAATTAATTATGCTACATGTGAATATTACGTGCAAGCGTCGCTATTAGCTAAATTTTATTATCATAAGAATAGTAAATTACGTACAAATATCTACTTTTATTAAATATATTCTAGTTATATATCTTCATTAGAATATCTATTCTATGTTCAATTGTTGGAATCATATCTAAAACGATTGTCCGCTATAATTTCCATAAATTAGCCCAAAACAAAACAATCAATATAAAAGATTACATTGTTTGAAATTATAAGGAATAATCATTTCTTTCTATTATTAGACAATGTAGACTACAATGGATTCATATTTTACACATCTCTTTCTTTTTCGATTTGCATCTATTCCTTATTAGATCAAACATTGTATTGTTCTAAAAGGAAAAGTTTACAAATATTAAATGGATCTAAATTTCAACAATTTGAAACGTAGAAAAGTTTACATTCCAACAAGATTATGTAATAATCCAAATTCTTAACATTATCATACAACCTATTTCGTTTGAAATAAATTTCATTCAAATCAATATCATAAATTCATACGAGACTGATTTCCAGATCAAGTTGTAAACAATTCTAAATTAATTCGTAAATAATAATATGCAGGAAATATTTATCAGACTCAGATTATATTCAATTTTTTACCTACTACTCATACAGAATTATATAGTTAGCATGAAAATCAAATAAACACTAGTGGGATAGTTTTCATATTATAACAATCTATAATTTCTCGCTCACCTTTTAAAATCGATCCAAATCTCCAAATTTGAAGTAGAACCTTTGATTCATCTCTAAATCCTTTATAATCCAAGAAATATGTATAAAATGGTGCCTACATACATTAGAATTACAGAGCTTAGAAGAGATTTGGGATTGGAAGAGAAAATATATACAGTTATATAAATTACCTCAGCTACGTGTGTAGTTGATTCTCTTCTCTTCTCTTTTTTATTGGATTTCTATTCTTCTCCTATTTGTCTGAACATAAATAAAGATATCTTTTTCTTTCTAATTTAAAAAGAAAGTAGAGAATAAGAAATGTAAAGCTTCGCTGCTGCCTTTAGAAAAATATGAAAAGGCAAGGAAGAGTTAGGCCTTAATTTATATGCGCTAGAATCCGCCAGAACCGTAAGATCGAAATACATAAAGCCGGGTCGTTGGGCCTAGGCTAGCCCTAGCTGCCTGAAGGCGACCGGTCGAAAGCCCATGAGCACCGGCTGACCGTTAGGGGTTGACCGATCCCAATGACAAGTCGGCCTATGGGCCCACGCGGTTAATTAATAAACGTTGATATCTCTTAATTATTTATTTTTGTTCACAAATTCGTTTTTTCGTTTGTAACTTCTTCGTTTGGACTCTGATCGTAAAACTCCAAATCTGAAAGTTGCTTAGAATTTCATCACGGACGCAATGACGTATGTTTCATGATCAAATTCTATTATTTGCACAAATTGCATTTCGGGAGCCTAATTAATTAATTAACTAACTAACTAAATAACTAATGCTAAATTACTTGGTGTTACAAGTAGTCACAGAATTTATTAATTACTATTGTAAAAATAATATCACTTGTGCACTTTTAAAACATGACTTTGCAAAAGCTATTGATTCAAGTAATTGATATTTTCTTAAGGATTTATTATTGGCTTGGGGTTTTAATGTTAGAAGGGTGGGTTGGATTTTGTTTTTGGTTAAAATTGGAAATTCAAGTATTATAATTAAAGGTATATTAGAAAATAAAATTCAATCGCGTGGACTTAGGCAAGGTAATCCATTGTCACCTCTTTTGTTTTATTTTGTTGTGGACGTATTTGCTATGATTATCAAACTAGCCACTAGCAATGAGATTTTAAATAATGCCGAAAATGAAACTACGAGTTATGGTATTTCCATTCTTTAGTTTGCGGATGATACCATGTTCTTTACAACTCACTTACCACGACATATTATAGCGCTTAAGTTTATATTGTATAGTTTTGAGTTATTCTCTAGAATAAAGATTAATTTTGATAAGATTTCCACGATAGTATTGATGATATAAATAAGATAGAGAATCAAGTCACTTATATCTATACTATACTATTATTAGTGAGTTCAGTTTCAAGCTCACACATGCCTCCTTGAAATTTGGCAACCGAAAGGTCTAAAATTCAATTTCGTAGGATATTACTCTGAAAGGTCGCGTGTTCTTTTTATTCTGTTATTCTCCCATTTCCGTTCATACTCTTTTCCTCCACGATTTTCCTTTTCCCCAACCTAAATCAATTTTTCTCTAACCTATATCACATTCTTCGATTTTACAACCCCAATCACCCAATCTTGATGACGAAGATTTTGTTGCCTGAGGTGAAGCTTGGATCTGACTTCATGCCATAAACCCTTTGTTCGATATCTAGGGTTTCATATTTCCCTTCCTCGGCAAAATGGCCACGATGTCGAAGATTCTAACTCTCCTCCCAACGCCAGCGTTTCCTAACCTCCTCTACCGACGCTCCTCCTCCCACTTCGTCCACCTACCCCGCCGGCCGCCACAGTGCTCTCTCATCTACTATTTTGATGTTTGGATTTCACCGAATAAGCAAAGGTTTTGCTACCCTGTATCAATTTAACTATCAGTTTTAATTAATCTCCAATGTCAATTTATAACTTTTATCTTTATTTGAAATCTCTTTTGTTATAACGATTTTTACTCACTTACCTTCTACTTATGTTGCGCCTGATTCCAGTTTCGACTCACATCCGACGTTGCTTTGATTTTGGCTTCCATTGCGTTTTAGTTATGTTTTTGAGTTTTTTTGGGTTTGTTAAGTTCCTCTGCACTATATGTTCTATGTTCTGTTCTTAATTTTGAGGGAAAAAATAAATCTTCATTTTCTTAGTAAAGAAGGATAACTTATCTACCTAGGTTCTTATAAATGTATTCATTAGAGTTGTAGAGTTTCAAAACTAGCTACTTACTGTTAAAAGATTGGATTTCTATTTAGAATGTAAGAAAATTTGCCATTTGATCATATCTGGAATCTAATTCTAGGAATCAAATTGGAATTTTTTTGGCAGTTAGTTGTTGTATATGATGAAGATAGGGAGAATGAGGGAGATCTAATAATGGCATCAAAAGTTACACCAGAAGCCATAACATTCATTGTAAAACATGGAACGAAAATTGTGTGTGAGCATTATATGTTTTATGTTCTGTTCTTAATTTTCAGTGCCTCCCGTTCCGTTTGCCTTAGATTGTATTTAGTTCACGTGTTGATTTGTAAATGAAACTTTTTCTATTATTTATCTACTTAGGTTTATTTTTTTTAAATATGTGACTTATTTTTAACATCAACCTTTGCAATTAGAAAAATGCTATGTTAGGTTACTTTGATGCATGGCTGGCTAATTTCTGCGAAGTAGTGATTTCTAAGGTAAAATCCAGATAGTTTTCAAATTTTGAAATCCATATAAAATAACAGTGTGTTCAAACGCCTAACCCTAATTTGAATTCATCCGACAGCCGATGTTGACCCCAAAGAATTGCCGGACGTTTGGCTATCTACCGCCGCCTTCTGGATTTGCTGTCATTTGACCTCACTTTGTCGACAGCAACTGTTGCGATTTTCCATCTATTGTCGTACGCTTTGGGGGATTGCTTCAAACCTTCCACTTCTTCCATCAGGTAATCTCCTATGCCAACTTTCCCTCTTCTCCATTCTATTTAATTTGTTGGCAGAAAATTATGGACCCTTGATTATTAACGTGATTTTTTTATTCTGAAAAGTGTCGTGGCTATCTTGCTATTAACAATGGTAGTAAAGGTTTTTATTGGGGTTTCAAATAATACAAAATTGATGAGCATCAACCATTGTTAGTTTGACAAGCATCTGCACATACTGCATTGATGCTTCAAAGTATTTTTTACAGGAACACTCTACTGGGAAAAAGACTAACATAACTTGATTAATATGTCATATGCCCAAAAGCATTGATGGTAGCAAATGAAGCGTGTACAGTAACTAGAAAACTTAATCAGAAATTATTTGATGGTAATTGGTAGCAAATTATTTGAATAATGAAAAGGTAGGATAGCAAACTGTCATGCGTTGACATTGAAAAGTTTAACTCATATTTGCAATTATAATATCAATTGGCTTCCAATAAACAATATTGGTTGCTTAACATAGATTGGAGAATTGTTGTATGCATGCTGCTGCCTAACATCATAGTGATATATTATGGTATAATAATTTCCACAGTAGCTCACCTGAAATCCTTCATTTATTCTTCTTTATGGAAATAATTAAGTACATTTTTATTTATTTATGAGTATTTCCCATGAATAACAAACCTCATATTTATATACACTTCTCTGCAGTCACATATTCTCCCAGAGGAAAGATTTTGATCATTCTAACTGATTAATAGGATAGGTATAGCTTTTCTTTTATTAGCTTCTATTTATGTTATATGCTATATTGGTTTTTTTTTTCTTTTATACTTATAGTCATGCTTCACTAAATATTTACCGTGTTAAGCTTTTAACTTCCTTTACTGTATATGTATAATTGTAAGTACATGTTTCATATAAACACCCCGATGCATGTCCACATAACAATCGTTGATGCTTCTGTTTAGTGTTTAATTAATTTGCTAACATCAAGCATACGTTACTATTAGTTGCATTCTCTTTAATTTACTAAAAGATCAAGAAGTTTCATTTTTTTCCAACGTAAGAAAACTCATTCTTCATCTCGGGGAGTCTTGGAAAGGCAAGAATACATTAGCATTTACTGATCAGACTAGGTCAGTTTGTAAATGTTAAAAATGCCAATTTTACCAGGGAATTTATTAAACATAACCGTTCGATTTTTGCTCCTACAAACTACTTGCATCCTGGTAATTTGCAATATTATGGTCAAACATTTATTGAGTTTGTATGTAGCAGATTCCACTGCAATAGAGATGTTTATTGATTTTGAAGCATTTATGAAATGATACATTTTCATGCTAATTAATACTAAAAGAACAACTCTTTTTTAAAGCTACACAGGTTAATTTAAACATCTATGAAGTAATAAAAAGAAAATGCTTTCTACTATAGAGCCTTTTTGATATGTTCCAAATTAATTGTTCATGTTAGTGTTAAAATGTTAATAGAGCATCCTTTATAAATGATTTGGAAATTTTTTATTACTTTATAAGTGAATTCAAAGTTGATAACTCTTACACTAAAGTATTAATAAAGGCTTTATATTGTTTTTCTCTTTTCCATTCGTATATATAAAAAAGTTTCATCTGTACTCAGCCCATGATTTTCAATTTTTGGTACTTCACAACTTATTATGTTGATATTATGCCTAAATTGGCAAGAATGATTTTGCTTAAGCAATTAGGCCCATGCAATATGGCAGTGAATTGTTCAACTAATTTTTTTTTCTTTCAAATTGCATTCTTTGCATCTTATTGGTTTTTTTTTAAAATAAAGAACTGTCTTTGTAATGGAAGAATTGAGCTGCACCGATTTTCCCATCACCTAAAATGAAAAAACATTTCATTGACTGCCATATACGTAAATAAGGGTTAGTACGGATTTCTGATGAAATGCATGCTTGGTTGCAAGCTGCAAAAAACATTTACCTCCATGCCCTTATGCAAAATGATGGTTCTATGTGAACAAACCATTTAATCCCTATATAAGAACTTAAAACTTAAAGGTATAATGAATAACGTGTTCACCAAAAAGTCGAGGAGTAGTTGTACATCGTCAGATACAGGGTGGCCATTTATTCTACGTCATTTGCAATTTCCAATCATGATTTGCTTTGTAATAACAATTAACAAAAGCCCAAGGCAGACTTTGGATTTCGTCGATGTGTATTTCCCATGACCCTTTTTTTTCTTGGCCAGCTTTACGTCGCTATTTCAAGAATAACATTGCACCACTATATTAAAATGCTTATTAAGCAACAAGGTTTAGAGGAAGTAGGTCCTGCCAAAAATATTGTATTTTGGGAGATATTTGCAAAATTTATAGCATGTTGTCTTTTACTGAGGTTGTACAATTTTATTTTCCTATTCTTATGTTTTGGGTAGGACGAAAATAAGAAATGGTATTAAAAAACATGCGCACATATCCACCCAAAATTAAAAAACTCACAATACTGCGTAAACCCTATAAATTATTGACAGTTTGGAGTAGAACTCAAAATATCGTCTTTCCTTTTTATTTTCTATTTTCATTTTTATACTGCTTCACTTAGGTAAATATTCAATTTTTTATCCTACCGTCATCCACTTCCACTGGCAAAGAAATTATTCCTTCATATAAATGAAGATAATACTGAGAGGTAATTGCGAGTAGTGGACAGACCTCTAAATTGTACGAAATTGTTAACAGTTTAACAAAAAAATTATGTAATATTTTGCCAATTTTTTATGAAATAATGTGGCCGCCGTCTATACTATGTTCATAAAGGACATTTTACAGCTATAGGATATAAATTCAACTTGACAACACTTATGCAACCATTGGTTCATGGGAAAGTCACATCTTCCACAACTTTCATATTTTTGGTTTTTATGTATATCTTATTATATGATTTTCATCATTTATGAAAAAAATATTATGTAATATTCTATGTTTTACTCCTATTCACAATTTCAACCAACAATGCTCTTTTTGTGTATACAAGGTTTATGTGGTTGTATTTAGAAGAGGTAAACAAAGTGAATATTGATGACGTGGATGCTTTTCTTTTATATACTTAGTGTTGTATGAATTTGTACTGAACTGACAAAAGAAATAAAGTTACAACCAAAATTGTATTTACAATGATAATGGCTTTGCTAAATCAATGATTTATCATTGTGGGAGCCTGGAGGTTATATCACATAAAGAGCACCAATTGTAGAGTTAATTATAGACTTATCATTCCATACACATCTTCAATGCAGTAAATACTATTTTCTTGAGGTTCATTATATACATTTCATGGAGGTTAGTTATTAAGTTCTATAAAGGTCAAAAGGCTGTATTATTGTATGGAGGTGGTTTCATGGACGACACATTCTTTCATCTTCCTTCACTTTGAACTGTTATTTGAGCATATCACCTGATTTTTACTCAAAAGTTCTTACTCCATTCCTAAAATCATGTTGTGATGTAGGATTTCTTTATATGTTAATATAAACAAAATATTTTGTCCTTTAACTCTTCCCTCTTTTAATCATCCTAAGTAATTCTACTAATGATTATTTTTTTATACAATTTGTTTTCAAATATACGTTTCATAAGGTAACAATTTTGGATCAAAAATGTTGAAATCGTTATTTTTTTTTGTATTTCCAGGATTCAAAACTTTATGTGCTTCCATTGTATTTTGTGTACAAAAGCAAGCATCTCTGGCCATGACTGAACAAAATAGCTTTAGGAGGATGAGGCATATACAGGTGCTGAAGTTTGATATTAACATGTTTCATTTTCAAATATAATTTGTGGTTCTTACAATTTGTAGAGTAATGCAGGAGATTTAGTTTTAAATGATTCTTACTAATGTTGCATCAAGTCAATGAATAGTGGATTTCTGTTCGTTTTTTATCAAATCAATAGGAACAAAGTTTGACATTGTAGTTTGAAAAATCAGCATGTTTTTATTAATTATACCTTAAGGGATAATATGTACTGCTTACTGATTACTAATGTTGCATCCATCTGATGAAGTGATCAATTGTGCAGTTTTATCCTTTTGGATAAGTAAGTTTTTTACCATTTCATATTTTTTAAAGGAGTGGGTCAAGGAGAGGTATTTCTCGACAACTATAATTATTCATCAACTTTTTTTACACATGCATGTATATATTTCACCAACCATTGATTTTCTTAGTCTGTAATCATGGGATCAAGGCATAAGATGGTGGACTGCGAGCCACCGTGGCCTTAATTGAACGAAGTAATTCATTGTTGCTTGCTTCCTCTGGATTTTTATGATCCATATATTGTTTCGTTGCAATAGCCAACAAGGACAAGAGCTGTGCAACACAAAAATAAGAAGAGTCATTTTGGACTGGTATCTTAGTATTATTCCTTTTTATGATTTTTGCATTATTCTTTGTTACAAGTAAGGTTTTAGCACTTATCTTGCTTACTAGCTAAATGTATGACACAATGATTATATTTCTTGGTTAATATTATGATTCAAACACATACAAAGAATCTGTTGGCATCTTCTGTAACAAATTATCACAAAGTATGACCAGTACATACAAGATTGGGTTGGTCAACACAAATATATACTGTATTTTGAAAATCTGTAGATAAGCTAATTATATTCCCTGTAGCAAATTGATAAAGAGACTTAAATTTTGTATGGGGGTGGGGGTTATTTTTCCAATATTTTTAAAATTGTTATAGGAAGGACTTAACTCGGCCTTTGATAAGGGAAACTTCTACTTGATAAAATGTGCAATAAATATTCCTATTATTTCATTTTCAATATTTTTGTTCAAAACTTTTATTTTTATAATGCCAAAAGTTATGCATAATTACCTATTTCTTTTCAACTTCGACTCTTTTCTTTGTACTGTGCTTATTCTTTCTGTGCATCACAGTTGATCGTAAACATGTAAATTACTTATTATTAAAAAATAAAAATACAATTTATGTACTAATGGAAACTTTTCTTGCATTTACATTGAAAATAAGGATTCAATGCCTTTAATATAAATTTAACTATATTGTAATGAACCTAAATTTCTAATAATATTATGCATATTAAACTGAAGAAAATCATTCTAATTAGTTGAAATCTTTAGCCTCCGTGTATTTTTCTCTCACCGCCGCCAATCTATGGTTTTTGGAACTAATATGAGCATATTGACCCTTAAGTATTCAGCGATAGTATATATTTGCATCTTATATACAATAAATTATATTCCAGGTGCAGGAATACATTTATGCTTCTAATCTTCAGATAAAGTTAGATGGATATTAAACAACAACAAAAATCAGAGGATGTTAATAGCTTTTCAAATAGCGATTATATTAGAATTGACTATAAATAAAAATATTGGAATGCAGTGCCAGTATATTGAACTATAGTTTTTGTGTTATTATGTATGCAGGTGCAATGAAAAAAAAGGTGATATGTGAAAGTTTCCCAAATTTTCCCATTATTGCAGAGATGAGATGAATACACAATGGCCTAAATTGTTCTTTATGTGGTTATTGTCTTCCCATGTCATCAGTTCTTGCATTGCATTGCAATGCATGGAGTTTATTAAATTGTACTAACTGCTTCTGTGTTTTTCCAGATAGCAGCTCGGTATTCAGCTCAATAATATGATCTGTTTTTAGTCTATGCAGTTGTTCAAGTTGCGTCCTTTTTCTTTCATCGAGTACTTAGCTTATTAGGCAACTTTTTTATAAGAATAGAAGTGTGTTTGATCAATGATTGGCCCAAAAAGTTCAAAATCCAAATATTTAAACTGGATCGTCAACGCTTTCCATGCATATTCATAATTATACTAATAATCAAGTACATTTAAATATGATCTAATGTAAACAATGAATGAGTGGTTCTACCACGATGTTTATGCATCTGGGATTTATACACCATCCGTGTGCGTAGCACGGGTTCGCACTAGTATAGTTACTAAATTGTAAAGTTATGAAATTTCCTGTAAAATATTTCTGATTTTTAATAAGGCCAACCAAACACAAACATGACGACTGATTAATAATAATAGATAAAAATAGTGTGCTGGTATTTGCATCCATTTTTTTATTTCGAGCGCCATTAAAATTTTATTAGACATCAATATATATATATATATATATATATATATATATATATAGTTCATGTAATTCCGACCATCATATTTTATTCTTTCATTCAGCTCTACACATTATCAGCTCTCCTCCCTTTTTTCTCTATAATTCTTACGTCCTTCTCAAATAATTTCAAACTTAAACCTAAAAAACAAGATATCCTTTTTTACCTAATAGATGATGGAAGATGAAGATGATGGAATGTGCAATTTCTAACCGAGCTCATAAGGACGGTTGTTGACCATAGTGAAAAAGATATAGCTACAACAAACTATGTTAGACAACAAAATCGAAAGAAAAAAAAGCCAGGGTCGGATGATGAAAATCACGTAAAAAACCAGGATAGACGAGATTATTTAGGATTTTCGAAATATCAATACGCTAAAAACACTTATCCGACTGAAGTGACAGGGTAGACTTCTGACTTACTGGCTGGGATGATCGACTAGTCCTCTCCATTTGATGGCGGTAGCAGTAGTTTGTCTACGAGATAGAATGACGAGGGTGTGAAGAGGGAGAATATATGCATTTTTTAAATTTTGGGTGCCCAGTGAATGGAATAAAATAATAAATGGTGTTAGAAGTGGGGAAGTAAACGTTTCAAGGTGGCATTTAGTTCAGGTGACCAAAAGAAAAAACTGGATGTTAATAGTAGCACACTAAAATCAACATAAAATTCAATAAATAGAATGGTAGATTTAGGGTGGGATGATAGTTCTTATTAATTCTATTTTATTAGCATTATCCATATGCTGGATTTCTTTTATCGCTTTGTAGAATGGGTAACTGACAAAATAGATAAAATTAGAAAAGATTTTTTATGGAGTGGTGATAGTCATAATAATAGTTCAAAATGTTTAGTTAATTGAGAAGTAGTATGTGAATCTAAAGAGGATGAAGGGTTAGGTAATATGAATTTACATAATTTAAACACATCTTTATTAGGAAAATGTTTATTGAAAATTTGTTGATAACAGTGAGAATTTAATTTGGAAAAAAAATAACATCGAAACAATGGTATGATGGTACATATAAACTACATCACATTTCTATCAATAATACAAATAATATTTCTAATTTTCGAAAGTCAATAATAGAAATTTATGATAGTTATGAACTAAGAGTTAATAGTGTGGTACATTCGGGGAGCAACAACTCATTCTAGCATTGTTGTTGCATATCGGTAATTCCCTTTAATTTAATAAACTTTATGAAATTGTAACTTTCAAAATGTGTTCAATTTAGAAAAATATAGATCAAATTTAAATTTTTTGTAGTAATTTAGTTTTAGTAGTACATTAGCTGGGAATACACCATCTAAGTTTGCTTTACTTTATGCTAAATTAGAATTATATAACACTGGTAATGAAAATGACATTAAATATGGTGTCGGGATAATAATTTTTTTTATACAACGCACCTCTTTATAAATTTCTTAATTTTTTGACTATAAAATCAAATATATTTAGATATACTTGGAGAGGTAATATTCCACCCAAAGCTAAAGTAGATATGTGATTAATTGTACATGGAAAATTAAATACTATAGAGCTTTAAAATATGAAAAATATACTTATTGATAACAAAATTTTCTTCTTATAATATGGGAAGGTAAAATAGTTAGCATTTATATTTTGAGTGTCATTTCACTAGTTATATTCTTATAAATTGTCTTAGTATTTTTTACTTTAATATAAATAGTAACGATATTAGTTATGAATTATTTTGGAATAAGCCTTAGGTTTTTCATATTATGTTTCGTAGATTAGTAATTGATACTATTTTTATCATAGTATGTTGGTATATACGATTTGAAAGGAATCAGAGAGTCGACAATGCGTAGCCTCTTCGATCACGACTACTGACATGTACCCATATATGGTAACTGACTTCTGGCCTACGTGACACAAGGGGCAATCAACTACCTATCTCGTGATGTGCATCGAATATAATACAATAACAGTGCCGCGGATCGAGGGTGCGACCCCACGGTCAGGCTACCAGGGTGGATATTGGCTGGTCTAGCCCATTCCTGAAATATAAAGGGAGTAGGTTTGAGTAGACAAACATATAACGTACATAATCTATGTAGCTAACTAGTAGCCTCCATATGTGTTCAACGCAGTGAGTCACCCACTCACATCACATACCCCGTATGAGTGTCATCCACGAGTAATGAATAACTGAATAAATAACAAAATGGTGTCTCATCCATGTTTTACTAATCCATTTATTCGGTGCTCATACATCACACTCACCCATCTATATTCTGTACAACGAGTTCAAAGAATAACTGAAAAAATGTTACGGAAAGTCTCATACCAGACGGTATCACTAAACTGTTTATTCAAATTTCTCATTACACATAATAAATATTAATAAATCAAACATTAAGGAAGTCATCACCGTATCATATAAAAATTATCCACCAAATCGATATCAACGTTGAATCACTCATATCGCATTATTCCATTGACACGAAAACATAATCAAAAAACTAACATAAGAAGAATGGATTATTAAAATAAACAAATCATTATATAATAATATTTTATTCGCAACATATAGTTTTATTAAATTCACTTTATTAATTAAATAAACTTTAAATTATAATTTCAAAAGGTTTAAACCCAAGAATATTCATGTTAACAATATTCAACAAGAACGAACAGGTTATAATATAAGAACAAATTTGAAATAGCAAAATAGTTAATATATCATATCAATGCCAAATGCATGGACATTACACAGCAACCAAGGTCAAGTATCCAAACAAGATTTGCATAGAAATATTACACAAATAAAAACATGAGGATAATAACACACGCATCCCGAAATAACAAACTCGTCCATGTAAACACAGAGCAGACACATTCACTTACCTGCAAACCAACACACAACTGTTGCACACACTCCTATATATATATATATATATATATATATATATATATATATATATATATATATATATATATATATAGATATACACACACACACACTTATACACACGCAACACACACTCTATATTTACAGCCAAACTCACACTTAACTGAACACAACAACTTCCTTACACATCACACATATAGATGCATATATGTATACACTCACTGTTGCAAGCACTTACTTTCCCAAGCTGACAAACGCATATACACACAAGCATACAATCACTCCCACACACATACACTTCTTCACCATGCACGAACACCAACACACATTGGAACCCGCTTGCTCGCTAGCCTCATATACCTAAAACAATCCCACGCACACACCCGAGAGACCAGCTCCAGTGAAATGTAAAATGCAAACGTATATATGTACATATATTTAATTATATATTACTAATACTTGTAAGCATATAGGATGTACACACAACCCAAGAATGAAAACTAAAGTAAAAATCAACTTCATCCATACATGATACATATAAACTGATATCCAAAAGATTTTATGCTCAAAGAATTTTATTATTATCAATATATATATATATATATATATATATATATATAGTTAACCTAATATAATGTAAAAACAGTTTTTCGGTAACAAATTTGTTGGCTAACAATGACAGAATCCGAGAAAATACAAGCGTATCAAACGTTTTGCTTCCAATTACCAAACAAAATCATGTGCATGCACGTATATATAAAATCATAATATTAGATATAGATTGTGTGAGTGAACACTCACAATACTGCACACATGCACAACAAAATATACAATGACACGCCTACATAAACCAATACACACGCAAGTAAGCAATCACACAACTAATACATATATATATATATATATATATATATATATATATATATATATATATATGTGTGTGTGTGTGTGTGTGTGTGTGTGTGTGTGTGTCTATATATATGTATATGTATATGTATATGTATATGTATATGTATATATTCGTATACATAGATGCAGACACACATATACCAATTAACAATCTAATGCATACACATACCAAAAAATAATACACATGCACACCAACAACACCTTCACTGCCTAATTAAACATAGCAATGTAAACCCACAAAACGCTTAAAAATTTAACAACCCAATTTTTCAAAATATTTAACAAAAGTAAAAATTTACTTTTTAAATTTTCAAAATTATTTTATTTAAACAATCCACTTTTTAAAGTTAAATAATAATAAATTATTTTCTAATTTTTATTTTATTTGATTCAAACATAATTTGAATTAAAATTTCTCTTTTAATAGTCCTTAAATTATTGAGACAAAATTTCAAAATTCTGTCACAAAATTTCAAAATTTTATCACAAAATTACCGCTAAAACTCATTTTTCTAGTTAATAAAATGTTTTTCAATGTATTTCTTAATTTCAAAGCATTCTATTATAATCAAAATTATTTTTATATACTATTTTATAAACTCCTTTTATAAACTCCATATATATGTAATATTTTTCCATAAACTATCTATATCTTTCCAAGATATTATGCCTAAATGTCTCGTACTAGCGTTTTGGAATCCATATCGATAACGTTGATCGGATGTATCGATCAGAATTCTTAAAACCACTATATGGACAAATTAACACAATTTCACTTCTACAATATTTATAAAACATTTCTTGATTTCCTATTTAAAATATTCAACTCTATTTCAAAAATACTTTAATCTTCAATAATTTATTTATATCTTTCTAAATCATCGTGTCTAATTATCTCGCTCGACCGTTTAAGAATTTCTGTCAAATCGTGTGCACTCGCATCGTTCAAAATTCTTAACCACTCAATGGACAAGTTAACACAATTTTACTTCCAAAATGTTTACAAGTATTGCTTCTACAAATTATCCAAAAATATATGTTTCAAAATAATTTCCAAATCTTCATTTAATACTTTACTTTTAGTGTGTGTGCATACACAAACTTTCCAAATAATTTCTAATTAAAACAATCACTTTACCACTAAAGTCATTTAATAATAGTAACCAATATTTATAGACAATAAACCTTTGCTTTCACCAATTACCCATTATTTTGAAAACATTTTCAAACAGTCTTTAAAACTCGCATATCTGTATGTATATTACTTAACAAACCATTTCAAAAAGCAACTCAAAATAATAAACAACATTACATATATTTATTTATAATAAGAATACCCCAATAACTAAATTTATTTCATAGCTTTGATAATTATACAGAAATCCCAAAATCAAATTCAATTCCACTATTTCTGTGATGACCCGCAAATCCGTACTCCTTGAATATACACCAATCTCCATAGATTAACTCAAGATGAACAGAAATACGAATTATCAATGTTTAAGAAAAAGAAAGAGGTAGAAGGAGAGAGTAAAAGATAGGAAATAGAGAGAAAAGAAAATAGAACGGAACAGAAAAAAAACATAACAATAACAGAATCTCACAATCGCAGCGGAACAACATATAATAATAAATGAATAATCTTTAAACAAAGAACTATATCAATTATTACATTACATCATATTTCATTACATCATATCATCAGAGTGTACAACAACAACAAACAGCGGAAAAGAAATACTATACTAATAATACGTCATGCCATCCATCTTGCCTCCAGCAACTCCTGAATTCCAGAATATCCTGATAAACCTAACTCTTGACTGCCCGTGTGGAAATTGGTGGGCACCCAGAGTTTAGGAAGGAAAACAATAAACTCCGAGTCAGTCATGTGACTGGTGTGAGAACTCAAAACAGTTTATTTATCTTTAAAATCAAAATAGAGGAATATTTTTAAAGTTAATTCGCAATGCTTTTAAAAATGAGACTACCATAAGGCCTCCCGCACACACACACACATGCAAACGCAGAATCGGATGAGATTTCTCCTTATGATAGTCAAAGATGCTTGATACGCATTTAAAAGAACATTTGATATTATTACTAGTGCATAGTGTAGGACAAATCATTTCGAAAGTAGAATATAAATCTTAGCCAACATACGACCATTATCGTATGCCTACTATAGCTATCATCCAAACAGCGGGGCGCCACCATAAGTGAATGATAGGTTCTACAACTAATACCGTACAAGATCGTATTGTTTCTTTGGATTTCCAACAAATGGTCAGGCCAAGGAACTTCCCATTGCCACATGAGAACGCCTCTGGAAGGACGTCCCCGAGAACCAAACCGGATCTCTGTCAACACAAGGCCGGGTTACCCCTAACTGGGTAACTACTGACACGAGTATGCCATCCCCCGGTCCTTTAGGACCTTTAACCGAGCACTCGTAACCATCATCACACAATCATAAATAAAGTGTTTCAACATGAGTAAGTATCTGGGCTCCATACCATGATACCACCCTTTTCCAGAAGAAAATGCACATACCCTAAAGGGAGCTACCCCTTATAACATTGCCACATCTTTCCTGTTTTGACCATTTCGAGGTGTGAGGCTCGACGAAGTCTCGTCCACAAAAACACACTTTATACAAAAGCCATGCTTTGGGTCAACAAATGATCATAGAAATGATCACAAAGATAAACGATCAAACAAATGATCATATCACAAATGATCAACACAATGATCATTTCACAGCAACACTCAGCATGTCACATTACCAAATTGGGAATATATCGCTGATAACCATCAACTACATAACCTCTGAGCTCGTACGTCTCAGAGAAGGGTGTTAAGCTAAGAGAATAAATTCTCCGCCACCAACAAAAATGTATTTGAAGGAAATCAGCTTTATTACTCAATTTGTAACGTCAGACATACTATCCATACAAGTCTGTTCCGGGATCGAACAGAACCGAAGGCACTTACAAAGAAGTCCTTGCAATCCGGATATTCACTAATCACGACCGGACTCCCCATCACATATGGAGTCTCTATACCGGGGACCAGTCGATGCAAAGACATTCGACGATTTGTCCTTTCTCTTTCAAAAATATCCGGTCTTCAACACCGGTCATCAATGCTATCCATTACGTCGTATCACTATTCGGAATGGGTAATCCGAATAACGAGCGCAATAATTTAAAAATAAGTGTGGCATTCAAATTCAGCAAATCACAACAAACACCTATTCAAAGGTAAATATTGATAGTCGGTTATTGAACTATCAATGGATATGCACAACATCACCAGATTCCAAATAATTTTCCAAATAATTTATTTTCCAAAAATATCTTTACAAGATATATAATTTTCACACTTAAAAAATAAATCAATATTTATTTTTAAACAAATTTCCCTTTCATTTATAAATTCCATAATGAATTTATATTCCAAAATATTTATGAATATACAATTTCAATTATTCATTTTCAATTAATCTTCAAAAAGATAAATTCTCAAAACGTTTCATTTCACATTGGAAAACATTTCCATACTTATTTATTTATAAGTAATTCACAAGTCTTTTTATTTTCTACACTTGGAAAATATTCAATATACTTAAATCGAAATTAAGTATATATTTCATTCTTTAAGGAAATCATTCTCTTAACCATATTTATTTGGGTCAAAACGAATGTTGCATAAAACATCGTCACGACAACCCAAAATCACTAGTATAGGGATTCGAAATTAAAAATAGATATATAAATCCCAATACTATACAAAACATTTCCTTTCGGAAATCATTTACTATAACAACAGTGTTATAGTCCACCATTTCCTTCTATTTCTCGAAAACGTCTATTTCAACAATGAATGTTGAAATCTATGGTTTCGAATCATAACACATTTAAAAACATCATTAGATCTTTATAATTCTATTTAAAACATCATATCTAAAACATTTTCTTTAACATATTATTCACTATTCAAAAACGTGAATATACTTCGTTAGCCAATTTCATCATTTCTATACCTTTTATTTTAAAGGATTATTCACTGTCTAAAATGTGAATATAACTCCATTTATAAGTTATAACAATTAACTTATTAAAATAAGTCGTTTGTGGATTTATAAAACAACGTTTATAAATTCCATTTCTACTTATTTTGTAACAACTTCCTTTTATAAATCTTCTTTATTCACCTATTCCAATTTATATCTCAATGATATACTAAAAATCCATATTATAAGTTAAATGCTTATAATTTATTTATTTGAAAAATCATTCTTTTTAAACTTCATAATTATAAATCTTATAACTTATAAGATTCGTTTATTTATCCAAATCTATTCTTTCAATAACTTTATAAATTTTATAAACCTACTGTTTATAAAATTCCATTTATAACTTCACCGTTTATAATTCTATAAATTTTATTCATTAATGAAATTCATTCACAATTCGTTCTAACACTTATAAAAACTCGTTTTATAATTCAAATATTTTTAATTTATAAATATCAATTTATAAATCTTTTATATAAATCAATTTATATTATTCTTTTAAAACGTCTTTAATCTCCTTTATAATTTCACCATTTTGATTTATAAAATAATCAAATCTTATAAATCCTATATTTAAACTTTTTATAATAAATTCAGAAATCCAAATTTAACTATTTTATAAAATCATTAACCCCGTATTTTCAAAAATCAACTTTTAATTGTATTTCTCAAAAATATCATTTCTATAACTTTAAAATTATAACGTTTACAATTCCAAAAATATTTTATAAACGTATACTTTCAAAAATCACTTTAAAAATCATTTTAAAATTCCAAATTTGGCCCAATGATGCTACACACCAAATAGTCAATCACGATAAACAACGATATCATATATCGATATGATAATCCATCAAATATCAAAATATCTGAAATCAAATAAAAACTGTTGAGGAATCCAGTTGGATCCCTCCAACCTGTTTTCCTGCATCCACAAACATTAGCACAATACCAATTTCGCTCCAGTACGAAATTATCGCGGTATATGGGATTTAAAATATTATCCGCTTAATAGACGGCGCAATAGGGTCTCATCCGCTATATAATGCGGGAAATCAACAACTGCAATATATACATATGCCAATATATATATATATTGCTATTATATATAATACCAATTTCACTGTTTATGAAATATTCGTGGTATATGTTTTTAATAAATAACATCCGCTTACTAACGGCACATAATGTCTATTTTAACAATCAATAGATAACAATCATCATTCAAACATACATTCAAGAATTTTAAATCTAACTATTTAAAATTAAAATCGAAACCGATTCGATTGAGTGAGAAGTTCTCACCTTGATTTCAATTTCGTTTTAGCGATTTATTTCGAATAAAATTAAACGCGCGTTTAATTTTATCCGAAATTCTCACTAACTCCAAACGACTCCAATCCAGCTCCATAGCGTAATGCTCGTCAATACGATTCCAATGCAAAAAGTCTCGTGCGTTTTCGACCTCGTATGAAAAAGTTATGAATTTTATAAGTTTACACGAATTTTCTATATAAAATTTACAACATTTCCTTTTATAATTTTCAACCCAACTTAAATCTAAGCCGTTGGATCCACTCACCCTACATCAGATCCGTGTGCTCTCTCTCCCCCTTCTCCTTCCTCTTTCACGTACGCATTTCTACTGGCCGTGCAAACAACCCACTAGCTCAATATTAGGGTTCCATCTTGCAATCACCACGCTTGCTTAAAATTCGATCAGACACCTCCATTTTGAAGAGCATCACACGAGCAACCTTCAGCCCAAACCCTATGCAACTCGACCTCCCTAGCACGCACCCCGAGGACGAACGTGCGACACTTATACGAGATTTGCCGTCAATCTACTTTATATTTTACGATCATAGCCGTTAGATATCAAGATCTCAACGTGCTCTACCACTTTCTAGTTGGAAGTTTGTTGTAATTGTTGATAGATTTGAAGATAATTGAGGGAGAAGAACATTGTTTTCTGGCCATTGAAATTTACACAGCCGGCGGCTACAAATTAGGGTTTTATTGAAAATGTTGAGATAGGGGGTCCTTTTATAGAAAATTCGCGCGACGCTATTCATCCCGGAATTTCCGAACTCCAAACGAAGCGTGGCGGTTGGCGTTTCTAAGGTTTACCCCGCATTCCGAACACAATGGAACGTGTTTCAGGAGCTAATTCGGTCATCTGTGCGAGTTATGGCAATAAACGTTCGATTTAAAATTAAACCGATTAAACGATTTTCTAGGCGTTTTAGCTTGCACCGGACAAACGATAAATCCAATTGACATGAAATTTGAAACCATACAATAATATCACATTACGGATCCGATGAAACTAGTTTCTTCGAAATCCGAGACTTTTTGAAAAATGACTATTTTAACTTGCCAAATTAATATTAAAACAATTTCGACGCGTTTCGAGCTGCCGCGATCAAACGATAACTCCGATTGCTACGAAAATTGAAATCCAGTAATAACAAACTATTACCGATCCAATGGAACTAGTTTCGTCCAATTCTGAGACTGTTCAAAAATTGGCTATTTTCACTAGTCGATTAAATATTAAAATATTCAATTTTCACAAATTAACTCTTAATTCAATTTTAAAAGTTCTATAACATCATTCTAACTTCAATATGATTAAATAAAATTTTACAAATCAATTTCAATCATATTTAACCCAATTTTCAATTATTTCTGTAATTTCACATATTAAATTATCGATTAATTCTTCAATTAAATCCAATTATTCGAAATAAAATTTATTCGACTCATAAAATTTACTTATTTATATTTAAAATCAATTAAATATCTAAATTTTAATTAATAAAATTTCTGGGTCGTTACAATTTCAAATTATCAAATAAACCCAAAAGACTAAATAAGGTACGAGTGGAAATTGATAATCCTGCCGTGCACTCTGGTAAAACAAACCAAAACTCAATCTTATAATATCTTAACCCATTCAAAATTATAAATGAAAATATTATTGGTTGGCTAATTCCTTTCGTCCTTATTACTCTAACCATTCCGTACTACATACTATAAATAAAATTAATTATATTTTTTTACTAGTTTTCCAAATATTTTGCTATGACTAAATTTGGGTAATTAGGGATTTTTCGATTCTGGAGACTCACCCAGTGTATTTACTCTGTTTCTTTAGGAGGAATTAGAATGCCACTGGATGCTCCATGTTGTTTTATTGTACGGTTATACCATGCTTCGGTTAGGAGAGCCTTTTGTTTGTCATAACTAATTTTTGATTTTGATTTGTTCATCTTAAAAGGAATTTGAAAAATATATTTTGAATAAAAAACCTGGGCATTTAGTTTAAAATTTTGGAAGTACTTTGAAAAATATTGGATGCATAGCATTTATTATAGAATATTCTCTTTATTTTGTTGCATATATTTGTTACATTACTTTTGGTTGCATCATGTTATCTGATTGCATATGGTTGTTATAGTGTTTATATTACATATGTTTATGATAGGAAAAATATAGTTAATCAAGTTTACTGAAAACCAAGCAAGTAA
Source organism: Allium cepa (assembly GCA_030765085.1). Taxonomy (NCBI): domain Eukaryota; kingdom Viridiplantae; phylum Streptophyta; class Magnoliopsida; order Asparagales; family Amaryllidaceae; genus Allium; species Allium cepa. Next base: position 601,404,141 of record CM060929.1, on the reverse strand, counting down.
TCGATTTTCTTAGGTCGGTTAGTACTTCTTCCACCCCATAATAATTTCGAAGACGAAATTATTTTAGGGGGGAGAGTGTAACGACCCTAAAATTAATCGCTTTGAATTTGAAATTTAAATCATTTTAAATATTCACTACTAGAAAATACTTTAATTTCCTATGCAAAATTTCCTACGCCAAAAGGCGGGGCGTAGGAAAGGCGTAGAAAATAGGTAGAAAGAGGTAAACGTGTAAGAAAAACGTAAGAAAATTTCCTATTCTTTTCCTACGCCAACTTCAATACGTAGAAAAATAATCGAGGCGTAGGAAAGATGTAGAAAATCCCCTGCACCAAAATTATAACATAGAAAAGACGTAGATAATCTCCTACGCCATTTCCGCATCTCTGTTAATTTTCTACAAATCCTAATTGGCGTAAGAAAGGTGTAGGAATTCCCCTTCGTCTAAATTATGTCGTAGAAAAGACATAAATAATCTCCTACGCAATTTACACGCATCTGTTAATTTTCTACAAACTCAAACCGATAGAAAATGCTTTGAAAATTTCCCTACACTTTTACAGTACAACAAAAATATATTTTTTATAACTTTCATCAATCTATATTTCCAACGTTCCCCTGTACGTATTCTCCTGACCCCCAATTATTCAACTGAAAAAAAATGCTAATCTAAAATTGTCGATCTCTTCTTCATACACGCGACAGGCGACAGCCAACGAGAAAAAAACATCACCGCTGCAGCACCGCTTGCATGCTCCGCCAAGCCACCAACCGCCTCACTACCCTTCTTCTTCCTTCCGCCTGCCTGTGGCCCTAGCCTCTGCTGTGCCGAGCTTGTCGATCCAATTTTCCAGCCAAACCCTAGGACCTAATTGCCTAAATAAGATTTGACGATGTGAGTATATATATAATAGTTTAATTATTATTTTTTACAATTTTATTCACAACAACCTCAATTGCTGGAAACAGAAATGCTAAAATGTACTATATTTTGCAGTTTCTGGAAAATTATGGGAATTCTTTTCGTTTTCATCAAAAATTAAAGAGAGTTAGCAGAAGAACTGAAAAGGTAAAGGTAGTGTAATATCATAAAATAAAAAGAAATGACAGTGCAAGAAACAACCACAGCCATCTATGTTTTTTTATCAAATTATCTTGTTACATTGGAGATTTGAGTAGTATTCATTGTATTCTTGTATTACTATACCAAATACTAGTTATGCGGTAGGCATGAACAACCTACTACAACAAGCAGTTTGGAACAATAATGAAATATATTAGATTTAAGATGGTGTACTGCAGAATAATGTAGTAAATCAGTAATAATACATCCATATTATCTGTTTATATTCAAATTAATTTTCATTCTCGAAACTGCTGAAACTAACCGAATTAATGGGAAATGTAGAGAAAATAAATGAACGGTATCAAAACCAAGATCCCAAACTTTGATAATATAGCATGGATGGGTCATTAATGTATACTTTAAAACTTGCATTTGTATTGCATTGGTGAAGCTTCGAATATCATAATAATGCCGAAACGGATCCCTGGGTAAGGCCATGATATGAGATCTATATATTAGTTGAGTTATCAGACCATGGCACATGATGGTTTAGATCACAATGTGCACTTTGCTGATTTGCTTTTCTTCTTATTCATCATTATCTTCTTCTTTTTTATTACTTAGCCAAGATGGATCGCAATGGATCATTGATTATGTTTGACCGTTCCATAACTCGTTTGGCATCTTACTGCTTCATCCATATAAGATATTTTTTCCAATGATATCTACTATTTTTATTTTCACACGACTATGTTGTTTCAATAAAAGTACTTTGGAACATGTGCATAAAAATACATTTGAAACGTTTGTGTGTGTGTATGATTTTTCAAATATAAATATCTGAATTCGGAATCAAGATTCAAACATGTGATCTCGTTTGTATCCTAAAAGCTTGTTTGTATACGAAAAAGAATATTTTGAGGAGTTTTGTGGTTGGATCCAAATATATATATATAATAAATATTGTGCTACAATTTTTATTAGAAAATGGAAACCCCGTTTATATTATTGAGCGGTGCCAATTCAATTTCTCTATTACATTCTTCTTTCACTTTATATCCATTTTGCTCGTTAGGCTGTTTATGAAATAATACAAGTCCGGGGCTAGAAATTATGAAAAGCGTTTTAGTCACGTTCGTCCGTCGCATGCGTGGGTGACAAAAACCCGCCGTTATGGGTGTAGGTTCTAACAACACCCTTGTCCATAATGAGTATGGGTATTAGCAATAACCCAATCCGGAGTGAGTGTGCGTGCGAACAACACACTCGTCCTCCTCCAATCACCGGTTCACTGTATACATTGATGTTCTCATTATATGTCATGAAGTGATTTGAGCATCAACGTTTATGGTTGGTTTAATAATATATATGTAATGGTTAATTTTGCTCAAATTTTGCTACTTTGTACCTATTAAATGTATTGCTAATATTTATTTAATCACTATTTGCGGACTGCGTATTGTTTCGAGCAGCAAGTTGAGGGACTGCGTATAGTTTGAAGCAGCAAGTTGACATATTAAATTATTTACCAAAGACCCCACTACACATTAATCACGTGAAAGCTTATGAATATTTTATTTCAAATTATTTCTATGTGCAAAATTAAAAGATCAACTAACTATGTGTTTGAAAAATTCCATACTTCCATTTTACCTTTACATTTAACAAAAGTAACATTAGAATCATTGATGGCGCTATAATAGGTTTTCTGCCACTTAATTTATTACATTTTAATGGATATTCTTTTGTCTTTCCTATTTTGAAATTCCAAAAAACGCTCAAATATTTTGACGACATGGTTTAAAAATAGTACATTTTCAAATGATAAAAAAATTAATCTTAATCTAAATTTATGTAGAAGTTGTATCCCTGCCATACACTTAGTTGTAAATATATACATTAAGGCGAAAAGTATTCCCTCATCATAGTTTCTGTATCTTTAATCATTCTAACTTCATAGCTAATATGCCACATTTTAACTCCTTTTCGGCAATGATCAGTACGATGTTTTAATATTTGTTCCTTCAAGTTTGATAGCAACGAAGTAAAGTTGAATAGCCATTATGCATCTTTCTACGAATTTTCAATTTCACTTTCTTTTGGAACCCAGTCTCTGTCCAGTTAAGTGTTGAATTGGCTGTGATTTCTTTCTTCAAAATTGGGTACTATTGCCTTTCTTTAAATACAATTTTAGTTTCTAATTATTGCAATAAAATTGAATATGATTTATTTATTTCTAATTATACAGTAAAAGATGGATTATATGAAAATTCGAAATTGGATGTATGAGCCTGGATGGAAAAGAGGATCAATGTCATTGCATTTTAGAAATGGCGTGGAAGCATTTCTAAAAGTGGTGTCTTGTAATAAAACAAATATGAAAGAAATTCGATGTCTGTGTAAGAAATGTCATTGCATGAAACTTCAAGACTATGAAACTATAACTTTTCATTTGCATAATTATGGTTTTATGCCAAATTATTATGTGTGGAGATATCACGGTGAATCGGGGACAAAGCATGATTCGACAGTTGTAGTTGAAGATGCAGCCAAAACCATCGATGCTAATTTTGATGACTATAGTATGGGAGATAGAATGTCAGAAATGGTCCATGATGCTGCTGGTCCAAGTATGTGGACTGGTGAACCTGATGCAGAAGAACTTGACTCGGAAGCTAAAAAGTTTTTTGATTTGTTAGAAGCATCGAAACGACTGCTTTATAAAGGTTGTACAATGACATACTTCTTAGCTACATCTAGATTAATCACTATAAAATCTAAATACAATGCATCGGAAAACATGGTGAATGCGATTTTAAGTCTGTGTAAAGAAATGCTTCCACCTGACAATGTGTTGGCATGTAATTGGTATTCATTAAAAAAGGAAGTATCTGCATTTGGTTTGCCATATGAAAAAATTGACACATGCCCAGGTGGATGCATGATATATTGGAAGGAAGATAAAAACCTTACGAATTGTAAATTATGCAATAAAAAAAGATATAAGTCTACAAAAACCAATGAAAAAGGCGTACCTTTCACTCGTATGCATTATTTTCCGCTTACACCCAAATTACAAAGGTTATATGCATCTTGTGCTACCGCAAAACACATGCGATGGCACAATGAACGACAACGAGAGGAAGGGATTTTATGTCATCCTTCGGATGGTGAGTCATGGAAACATTTTGATAAAGTTTATCCCGATTTTGCTAAACAATCACAAAATGTTCGACTTGATTTGTGTACGGATGGTTTCGCGCCTTTTACGTCGTTCGGAAAACCATATTCGACATGGCCAGTTATTGTAACACCTTATAATTTACCTCCGTGGATGTGTGTGAAGAATTCATACATGTTTTTAACTATGATTATTCCTGGACCAAAGAATCCCAAAAACAGAATAGATGTATATTTGCAACCTTTAGTTAATGAGCTGAAAAAACTGTGGATGGATGGTGTTGTTACTTATGGTGTGTCAAGGAAAAAAAAGATAGAATGTTTGCTTCTTTATCATGGACAATAAGTGATTTTCCAGCATATGGGATGCTTTCTGGCTGGAGTACTAGCGACAAGTTCGCTTGTCCTATCTGTGTGGATTTGACAGAATCCTTTCGATTAAAATATGGCGGCAAACAGTGTTGGTGGGATCATCATCGTCATTTTTTGCATCAAAACGATCGTTTTAGATTTGATAAGAAAAACTTCAGGGCAAATACAACTATTACTATAGAGCCACCTGACATTCTGAGTAGTGAACAAGTGTACGAGATCGTGCAAGGTTATCCTAAAATGCATGAGATAGGAAGAGAGCCAAAAATCCCTGGTAAAGGACAAATTCATAATTGGTGCAAACAGTATATTTTGGGAGTCGCCGTATTGGAAGAATCTAAAACTTGGCACAATCTGGACGTAATGCATAATGAGAAAAAATGTGTTTGAGAACTACTTTAACACAATTATGAATGTTAAGGGAAAAACAAAAGATGATTTGAAGTCAAGGAAGGATATTGCATTCCACTGTAATCGTCCTGAACTAAAAATTGATAGTGAACGTCCAAATTTCAAACGTTTAGCTTGTTATGAGTTGGAAAATATTCGTCGTAAAAAAGTATTAGAGTGGGTAGAAAATTCGAAGTTGCCAGATGGAATTGCTTCTATTATGAAACGATGTGTTGACATGAAGGACCTTCAACTATCGGGAATGAAGAGTCACGATTGTCATGTATTTCTTGAGACTCTATTTTCAATAGTTTTCAAGGAGCTATTACCACAAAAGGTTTGGATTCCCATAACAGAGCTTAGCTTAATGTACAAAGATTTATGGTCGGCTACTCTTATAAAAGCTCATTTGGAGAAACTAGAGAAGGATGTACCGAAGTTATTATGTAAATTGGAAAAAATATTTCCTCCTGGAGTTTTTAATAGCATGGAACATCTACATGTACATCTACCAACTGAAGCTTTAATGCAAGGAGTGGTACAATATGGATGGATGTACCCTTTTGAAAGGTATATATATAACTAAGGTGGACTTTTTTTTTTCATGTTTTCATCATATCATTATGAGAATGTTATATTTAATATTTCATGTATTCATATTAAGGTATCTAGTCACTTTAAAAAAAGGTGAAACAAAAAGCACACGTTGAAGGTTCAATTTGCCAAGCATACATTACTGAAGAAGCGTCCACATTTTTCAATTACTATTTTGAAGACCATATCAAGATTTCTAACAGTGGCCACCGTAATGAGGATGAAATGGATGATTCATCTGATATATCTCTATCCATCTTTTAGAAACGGGGACGTTCATATGGTAAATGGAAAGATGGAGGTTTTCAGACAACTAAAGATTTTACTTTGGCTAAATCAACCGTGCTTCTCAATTGTGAAGAGCTATCAAATCTTATTTGGTATGTAACACAACTTCAATCAATTAAAATGATTTATGTCTTATATTATAAATTTTCCTTGGTAATTTTAATCATCCAACAATCAATTTGAAGAAGCAAATCCTGATGTTGAGCCAAGTAAAGGATTTGAGAAATGGTTTAAGAAATATGTAAGCATGATTTATTATATATTAATCGCGTTTTATATCGTAAATCTATATAATATTATAATGTATGTGAATTTATTTTTATAGGTTGATGATATTGGAATCGCTGATGTTTGTTATGCAAAACTTGCATTTGGTCCTATGATGAAGTACAGAAAATGTCCAATTATATACGTTAACAGCTATATATTTCACACAACTGAATTTGGATAAAATAAAACAACTTACAACAGTGGGGTGTGTGTTAAAGGAGGCAACGTGGATGATGATCTAGAAGATTATTATGGCATGTTATAGGAAATAATTGAACTTACTTACTCGATGGCACCAGAGCTTAAAAACTTTTTGTTCAAATGTGAATGGTTCGACAATAGAAAAGATGTAGGAATACGTCGTGCACATAAATATTATCCACTTATTGAAATAAATCAAAAAAGACAATACTGAGGTTATGATCCATTCGTGTTAGCGATGCAAGCGACTCAAATTTATTATGTACCCTATCTTGCTATGAACAACAATAAAGTTGATTGGTGGGCTGTCTTTAAAACAAAACTAAGATGGCCATTTAATTCGAACATGATCGTAAGCGTAGATCAACCATATCAGAACGATTTGGACCATAATGGACTACTGCAAATCACTGAAGACGTTGACGACGTCGGACCACTTCATAATGAAGTATTTGATGGAGTAGAGGTCGACGATGATGTCGAAGTTGATTATGATATCGAAGATGATGAAAATGATATTGAAGATGAAAATGTCAAAGTTGATGAATGTGAAGATGAATATGATAGTGTAAATAATGGAAGTTATGATGATAATGTTGATTGGTAGCATGCTTTCATTAATATACTTGTTTGATTTTTCTACTAGAATGAATTTTTACTTCAAATCACTCTTGTATGCTTAGTTATCTTTGGGTATTTAGTCTTCAATTCATGTTGTTTTAATTGGTTTGTTGTATGTTTAATTCTTCAAATCATATGTATTTCTCTATGTTATAGTAATTACATTTAACAAACATGTCCACTCGAGCTGTTCGTCATCGTCGTTCCATGAAACGACCTGCTCTACATCTTTCTGGCAACAACACATCTGCCACAATACAACCTAGTGCATCTCCTAGTGGTCAAGATGAATCGGGATCACAGTCAGCAGAGCAACGTATCATGTCTCCCGTTGTTCATCGTACTTCCCTTAAAGTTGATGCTACCAATCTATCGACTAATGCATCCGTGTCGGACTCCTCCTCCGTAATAAAGGTCAGAGTTTTCTGGCAAGCCAATGTTGGGTAAAAATTCTTGCAAAATAAGTAATTGATGTTGACTTTTGTGAGCTATATGAAAAAGATTAGAGGTAGACACAATGAAATTTATACTAGATTTACATTTTGACATTACCAAATATCTGTCAAAAGAACCAGGTATTGCTGCTTCTTACCAAGCTCTTCTCAAAGCGAACCTTATGAAATGATTGATATTTTCTAAAAGTGCTCTTCATCCAAACTCTAATTTATTTTAACATGTACCTTCTCTGCCAAATCTATTACTCAAACAAATAAAAGTGCCTTTATTTTTTATTTAAGTATTTCTATTGCAGGCATCTTTAGGTAAGTACCTCATTGACAGTAATAAGTAATTAGACAGTTATGAAGTCTGTGAATGTATGCCTTTAATTTCTCCCGCCTTTAATTTCTCCTCAATAGATGGAATATTAGCGCTTAATTTTCAAGTTATTTAGAATCTCGGGGAGCAATACTTTTTGAATGTAAAAGGAATCTTGGTCAACCGTGAGAGAATCTATGCTAGATCGTCTTGAGAATCTAGTCACTGAGGTTTGTTATCCTGTTTTTCTAGGAATTTTATCAGGAGATTGTGGAAGGCAGGGGTTGTGGGTGGTTAATGTCTTTCAGGGGGCAGTGGTAAGTTGAATGTGTAGGTTGTAGATGAGGAAGTGAGATGGTCGGAGATGTAGGGTTGTTGACTGTGCGAGAGTGCACAGTGGTCAGTAAGGCACTGGTGATGATGAAGTTCAAGCTGGTGTTGAAGTTCGGGATGGGTATTATGTAAATGTAGGGGATGATATAAGCAATGCACTGGATATATGTGCACCGATGTGCTCTGATGGGCAGAGGAAGGGCAGTTTGATTGGAAGTGTTATGAAGCAGAGATAAGAACTGGTTATGTGCAGATGTTTGATTGTTTGAAGGCAGAGGATATGAGTGATGGCTTTAGGTGGAGTGTGGCAGTGTGTAGTTTATGTTTTGAAGTATATGTGCAAGATGAAAGAAGGACAGAGGGGTGGCAGAAATGTGGGGGATTGTATGGTCAGTAGGGAAAAGAAATGTTGTAGGCAGAAATGTAGATGTGGGGGTATTTGATTAGGTGCACAGGGTTGTATTTGATGTGCAGTGATACGGTTGGAGTTGTTTTGCAGGGTAGAGTTGTGCATATATGTGCAGTCTTTTGTGGTGAAGGGAAGAGGTGATGATCAATGGAAACAAACCTTTAATTGTTTTTCTCCTGATAAAATTGAAATTTGTTTTTCTTTGACTGATATGTGAAAGAAAAAATTCGTCAACTACACATGCCAATTTTCTTACTCATTCTTCCCTACCCTTATCAACTTATAACCACTCTTTAATGGAAATTTGTATTTTTCTTATTTAATGCAAGCTAACACTATTTATTTGTCAATGGGGTATGCCAATTTTCTTAACAAAATACCTTCCTGTGTATTTTGTTAGGGAAGAAAAAATAGAAATACAACTTTGTAGAACAATATACAAACCTTCTGCCATATTATAATTCTCTAATTTCATCCAATTTACAGGTTCATTTTTCTCATTATTACATCAACTATATGGATCTTTTGTTTAGGCCTTAAATATTGTGTTTCTCTAATGCTAAAAGAAAATTTTCAATTTCATAGTCATTGATTTTATCTTACTAGACTAAAATCTGTTTTGCATGTATTTCTTCATTCAAACAAAATCTAAAAGTACCAGATAATAAAAAATTTTACTGGCCATAGACTCTCATAAATAGTAATATAAGCTGAAACAATGATTTCAACAAAGAAAATATTTAGGATCTTTTTATAGTCAGACCAAAAAACAATAAGGGTGAATCTACGACAAACATAATTGTATAAAAGATTTTGAACATTTTAAGCCAGAGTGATATATATCTGCTCCCAAATGTTATGGATACTCTTGCTGATATGAAAGAAATAATTAAACGTCTACCTCAACTAATTTTTCAACTTTGGGTTTTATGCTAAGTAGTCTGCACTTGACCAGCTGTACAACCTCCATGCACCTGTTTATAATAATAACGATGATAAAGAAAATGATAATAACATTTTAGGGTAATTAATTAAATGATGTCATTATAAGTAAACTATTTGTACAGTTTAGCATTCAATAAAGTATTCTTTTGCTCTAACATGACTATAACTCTATTTAATTTACTTTTGACTAATTTGAAATAAGTAGGTGAGAACATAAATTGTTTTCCTAGACACTATCGAATTGTATCCATTGTCAAAAACCACTATCATGCTTGAATGATATATCTCATGCAAACAGTTTGAGTAATGTATATTCATGCTTTACATTTATATGTTTCAGATATGAGTTCACTTCCAAGGCTACATCTTATGCTATTTGTTTCTTGGGGAATTGTCCGGGCAACTTAGTACTCGACCTCCCCTATCGATCGGTCAAGTTGGAGCGTTCGACAGCACAACACGTCCGCCATCCAAGAAGCACTCGGCGTCCAAGCTCAGGAGGTGCACATGGAACGTTCGGCATCAATAAGCATTCGGCATGTTAAGACCGTTCGACAAGAGCGCATCGCTCGGCATCATAAGATCATTCGGCATTGAATAGTGCTCAGCACCTAGGAGCGTCCGGCATTGAGAAACGTTCGGTGTTGAATACCGTTTGGCCAAAGAAGAGCACTCGACATTGAATAGCGCTCGGCGTCAAGCGCCTCGTTCAGTATCCAGACCGTTCGGCATCATACCGTTCGGCAAATCAGGGAACGTTCGGTACCCATGAAGGTTCGGCATCCGATAGACGTTCAACATGAGTCTCGTCCGGCCTCCCGAGACGTCCGATGATCAAAGATGGTCCGACATTCTCCTCAGCACGGTTGGCTTCAATTGTTGCTCGGCCTACTCTTCCCACACAACGAACGTGTCGTTCAGCGTAAAGAGGATGGTTCGACATTCGACCGTTCGACCTGTTCGGTTCGGCACACAGGGCTTGTCCCTTTTGAACCAAGATATTTAGCTACCAGGCCCACCAGGGAAGTCCAACCCACCTTCGTCTATAAATAGAGGGGCAGGGGCACAGAAAGAAGGGAGAGATTTTAGAGAACACTGGGGAAACTCTACCATTTTCAAGACTCATTCCAGACCTTATTTCTTTGTATCTTGCAATTATATTCAAGTACTTACAAGCGGATTGTATCTGTAATCAAGCATCAATGAAAAGAATAAAGATCAACTTCAAAGTGGACGTAGGCTACTATGCCGAACCACTATAAATTTGGTGTTCTTACTTTCTGCATTTGAATTTACATTCCGTTCTCCGTTTTAATTTACTTTCTTCATTAATCTCTCTACACAATCTTTCTAAGGGTGTTAGTGACCAATTTTGGTGCTAACATTTTGGTGCTTTCATTGAGAGTTTGAATTCTCAGGCTATTAGGATCTACTTTGCAGCTACTGGATTGCATAAATCCCCCGAAGGAGATCCATAATCATTTATAAGGCATCTGTTGATTCTATTCAAAGTTACAACCAACAACTCTACCATGGGAAGACCACAAACTAGATCAGCCTCTCAAAATGCAGATGCCCACGAAACTGCTAGTGTGCAACAACTGGGAACTAGCAATCAGCAAGCGATTCGAGGCGCAGGGCCCTTCAACCAAAACCAAGCGGAAGTTGTTTCCCGAGCAGAGTTTAATGACTTGATAAGAGAGCTTAAGGAAAGTAGAAGGCAACTTGCTGAGCAAATGCAAGCCAACGCTAACCTCATAACTCAGCTTACTCAGCAGCAACATCAGAATGCTGGAGATAGCCCCATCCCTTACTCTAAAGATGATAGTTCGACTTCAGCTGATGAACCTCCTAGGCTTTGACGCTGTAAGGATAAAGATGCACAAGCGGGTGCCACTGATCTATCTACTAGAAATCAAGCCCATGAAGAGACCGGACGCCCGAATCTCCAAGACCCAAATCAGGCAGGACATCAACCCGCACGGTCCCGTGGAATGGAACCCAACCTTCCATCCTCCATACAAACTCCGGACTTAACATCTATGGTCAGTCAGTTGATGAGAGAAAACCAAGGCTTGACCAATGAAGATTGGAGAGTGACCAGAAGCCATACCCCCTTTACGGATGATATCCTGCAGGCTGAGTACCCCTAAGAAGTTCAATATGCCGACTATCCCAGCCTATGAGGGGAAGACTGATCACAGGCAACATGTGATGAGGTATGGATGGATGATGGATTCTGCAAGAGCCAATGATGCGACCAAGTGTAGGTGCTTTCCAATCACTTTATCTGGTATTGCCACCATGTGGTTTACTCGACTCCCACCTCGATCTATATCCAGCTTTGACGAATTAGCAACAAAATTCATAGAACAATTTAGGATACACACCACTCGCCCGAAGGACGTGATGCCCTTATCAAGCGTAATCCAAGCTCCGGGAGAGTCATTAAAAGCATACTTGCAAAGGTTTCATGTTGCTGCTATCGAGGTGAGCAATCCTAACGACCACGCGATTCTGATGGCGGTAATGCGTGGAGTGGATTCAGATTCTGAGTTTGGAGATGGGTTGGTGGGGAAGCCCCTAGCTACGCTGGAACGTTTTTATTCAAAAGCTCATCAGATTATAAGAAGGTAGGAAGCTCGATGGACAAGGCGAGAAAAGGCATCAGGGCCCGTTCAAGAGTCTGTGAAAAGTAACGTTGCCGTGAAACAAACCATAGATAATTCTAGAAAAACTCAAGTTAACATCTAGAGGAAGCCCGGGCAGTCTAAAGGATCCGGAGATGGAATCCCAGAAAGAGAAAAGAAACAGGGAAGTGGAAATCAAGGATCCCAACATGCGATGAATACACCCCGTTGAACGCATCCCTTGAAAACATCTATCTATCAACTTGCAACACTTTCCAATATAGAAAGCCACATCCAAAGGAATCGACGAAAGAACAGAAGTAGACCGGGAAGTATTGCCGCTTTCACCAATCTTATGGGCACAACACAGAGGAGTGCAGACACCTCCATGATGCTATAGGAAAGCTGATAAGACAGAAAATGCTGCAGGAATTTGTCAAAGACCCACAGGATGGGAGGCAAGAAACATCGGACCCCGGACGTGGGCCGGCCCTACACCAACCAAAACAACCTACTCGAACTGTGGGCAGATTGGTTATTAATACGATTGCTGGCGGGCCTCATCCTGTAGATAAGAATTAGCAGGAGATGGAGCGATATGCTAACTCTTTAAGACATGCGGAGTATAAGTGTTGTTCGAATGTGGAGGATGGGACTCCTGCAAAGCAGCAGCGCACGATGAATGATGATATCGTATTCAGGAGCCGAGATGCGGACAAGGTAGAAGCCCCTACCATCGACTCGATGGTCATATCTGCGACAATCGGGCCGACGTATGTGAAGAGAATTCTAATTGATTGTGGAAATTCCATTAACATCATCTTCAAGAAGGCATATGACCAAATGAAACTAGAAGCTAAGGATTTGAAACCATCCAATGCCAGAATCCATGGCTTTAACGGCGCAACTACGGACGCAGTGGGATATGTGGAGTTACCAGTTGAACTGGGGCAGGGCGAGCGTAGGAGGGTGCGAATCCTACCATTTATAGTGTTGGACGTTGACTCTCCATATAACGTATTTCTTGGACGCCCCGCCTTCGCAGAATTTAGGGCAGCATTGGCCCCTTGGTGTCTGACATTAAAATTTCCCACAGACAGCGGTGTTGGAGTGGTGCACGACGATCAGGCGACCGGACGTGCCTGTTATGTGGCTGAGCTGAGAGAGGCTCAGCGTAGAGAGAAAGGAAAGGTTGCGGACCGCTCCGTCCGCAGCCGAAATTCTGATGATTGACAAGTAGCGCCCGATCCCTGGCTCGGGCAACATTCTCGGATCTATAGAGACATGGATCCGAGAGATGATGATGGGGAACCCAGGGAAACCAATGCAGCACTGGCTGAACTTACAATTGACATCCCAGTTAGCCGGAGAAACCCATCACGAGTCCTTAAAATTGGGTCGCAACTCGACCCTTTGGCCACTGAGAACCTTACTGATTTCCTCCGAGCGGATCTTGTGTTTTCTCCTGGACACATTCTGATATGTGTGGGATTTCTCCTGCGATCGCAAGTCATATGTTGAACATAGACCCGAAACACGTACCTGTGAAACAAAAAAGGAGAGGCACAAACCCGGAGAGGTCGGCGGCTTTCCAAAAAGGAGGTGGACAAGCTCAAAGCCAACGGGTTCGTCCGCGACGCCCTCTACCCTGAATGGGTATCTAACCCGGTGCTAGTGAAGAAAGCGAATGGAAAATGGAGGACCTGTGTTGATTATTCTGATTTAAACAAAGCATGCCCTAAGGATAGTTTCCCGTTGCCTAGGATTGACCAGCTGGTCGACTCAACTGCCGAACATGAGCTATTATCATTTATGGATGCGTATTCAGGATATAATCAAATCCCAATGCACCTCCCAGACCAAGAACACACCAGTTTTGTCAATAACATGGGATTGTATTGCTATATAGTAATGCCATTTGGATTGAAGAATGCAGGAGCGACTTATCAACACCTGGTGAACCGAATGTTCAAAGATCAGATTGGTAAAACAATGGACGTCTATGTGGATGACATGCTCGTGAAGTCACGACAGTCAAACGACCACATCCGAGACCTAGCGGAGATGTTTGACATACTCAGGCATTATGGAATGAAGATTAATCCGTTAAAGTGTTCATTCGGCGTAGCATCAGGAAAGTTTCTGGGATTCATTGTGAATGCCCGGGGAATCGAGGCTAACCCAGAGAAGATTCAGGCTATCCGAGATATACAAGTACCTAGAACCATAAAGCAGGTGCAAAGCCTGAATGGAAAAGTGGTTGTGCTAAGTCGATTCATATCCAGAGCTACTGACAAGTGTATTCCCTTCTTCGACATTATAAAGAAAGGAAAGAGAAACTTCGAATGGGCATCCGACTGTGAGGAAGCATTCTGGGCTCTGGTAAGGCACTTGGAAAGTCCCGCTGTACTGTCCAAGCCGATAGACCACGAAATGTTGTATGTATACTTGGCGGTATCCCAGCACGCTATCAGTACAGCCTTGGTCCGCGAGGAAGATCGGATTCAAAAGCCAGTTTACTATGTCAGTAAACGCTTGACAGGGGCGGAAAGAAATTATCCAAAGATTGAGAAACTAGCCTATTGCTTAGTGATCGCATCACGCAAGCTTCGCTCCTACTTTCAGGCACACTCAATCGGTGTCTACACTGACCAACCCTTGCGACAGGTATTCCAACGACCGGAAACTTCCGGAAGGATGATGAAATGGAATATTGAGTTAAGTCAGTTCGATATTACCTATTTGCCGCGAAGGGCCATACAAGGACAAGCACTAGCTGACTTCATTGCTGAATTCACCGTGCCAGATGAACCGAGCAGTCACAGTGTCATACCTCCTGTTCAATGGAAGATGTACACTGATAATGCATCTAACGACTGTCGTACGGGGTCTGGTGTAGTCCTTGTGACTCCGAAAGACCGATCAATTTGTTATGCTTTGAATCTTGAGTTTGCAGCGACAAATAACGAAGCCGAGTATGAAGCATTGATTGCTGGCCTGAGACTTGTTAACGAACTGGGAGTGAAGTCAATCGAAATCTTCTGTGACTCGCAACTGGTAGTATATCAGGTGCGGGGAGACTATCAAGTAAAGGGACAGAGACTGGCTCCCTACCTTGCCCGTGTTCAAGAGCTGCTGGAAAATCTTGAATATTACGACATCTCGCATGTCCTATGCGAACAAAATAGAGAAGCCGATTCGTTGGCAAAATTCGCAAGCACTGGCGATGCATAGCAAATGAGATTATTCCTTGTTGAGACCCTCCATGCCCCGAGTATAGAGATGATAGAGATAGATCTCGTTTTAGAAATCGAACCTGAGAAGTAATCATGGTTGACCCCGATCAGACAGTACTTGCTACAAGGGGATTTACCTGAAAAAAGGAACGAAAGACGCCAAGTCCTTCATAAGGCTTCGCATTATGTAATACATGATGGTATATTGTATCGGAGGGGATTCTCGACCCCCTTACTCCGGGGCGTGGCCCATGATGAGATAAAACGAGTATTAAAGGAAGTCCACGAGGGAGAGTGCGGTGACCACACTGGAGGGCAAACGTTAGCAAAGAAAATCCTCCGTTACAGATACTATTGGCCGACTGTCAATCGGAATGCTGTAGACTATGTGAGAAAAGGTGACAAATGCCAGATATATGCAAAAATCCCGAGAGCTCCGCCAACCGAACTCACACAACTGGTTAGTCCCTGGCCATTTGCGATGTGGGGGATCGACCTAGTAGGCTCCTTACCCTTAGCCAAAGGTGCAGCGAAATATACAATAGTTGCAGTTGACTACTTTACCAAATGGGCAGAAGCAGAGCCTCTGGCTACGATAACCACCAAGAAGGTTATTAATTTCGTCGTATGAAATATCATATGCCGTTTTGGCCTTCCACGGACCATCGTCATGGACAATGGAACTCAATTCGAGAGCAAGGAGTTCAAAGAATTTTGCCAGAAATATGGCATTGAGAAGAAACTTGCAGCAGTTGCTCATCCAAAGGTGAATGGACAGGGAGTAGTCGTAAACAAAATAATCAAGTCCATATTGAAAAAACATCCGGAAAAGGCTAGAGGCAGGTGGGTGGATGAACTTCCAACAGCACTTTGGGCCTACAGGACCACCCAACAAAAGGCGACTGGCCACACTCCGTTCGCATTGGCACATGGCACGAAAGCTGTCATACCCGTGGAACTTGAGGTCCCATCACATCGGGTAACTTATTACGACCCCGAGTCGAACCAGAATCTCTTATTGGAATCGTTGGACCTCATTGATGAAAGACATGAAGAAGCCAATTTGAGAGCGGCTGCATACAAACATAGAGTCGCTAAATATTATAATGAGAAGGTCCGACCAAGAACTTTTAATGTGGGAGACCTCGTTTTGAAACGAGTTTTCCCGATCCCGTCTCATATGAATCCCGCATGGGAAGGTCCATATGTCATCGAATGGAAGCTTGGAGAAGGGACTTTCAAGCTAGCGACCGTCGATGGTGCGACGCTCCCCCGAGCATGGAACAGCAAGCACTTGCGGCGTTATTATACTTAGTCTATTTCTTCCATGTATTAGTCGCACCCATTTCTAGTATGCTTTTATTTCTAATTCTTGGCATGTAATAAGGCAATTTAGCTTGCTTTCATTAGTAAAGGCTTGAAGCCATCTTTTCCATGAACTACCAATGTCTCTACAAATGATGATGCTGTGATCAGCAAATAAAATTATGTTATTCCAGCTAACGTGTGAACGTGCACGGACGACTTAAAATCTCCAAGTCCCCGGAGTGCGGACAGGAGTACTCTAAGTCCCCAGAGCGTGGACTCTAGTATAAACGATTTAAAATCTCCAAGTCCCTGGAGTGGGAACTGGAGTACTCTAAGTCCCCGGAGCGTGGACTCGAGTATAAACGACTTAAAATCTCCAAGTCGCCGGAATGCGGACTGGAGTACTCTAAGTCCCCGGAGCGTGGACTCGAGTATAAACGACTTAAAATCTGCAAGTCCCCGGAGTGCGGACTGGAGTACTCTAAGTCCTCGAAGCGCGGACTCGAGTATAAACGACTTAAAATCCCCAAGTCCCCGGAGCGCGGACTCGAGCATAAACGATATAAAATCTCTAAGGCCCCGGAGTGCGGACTGGAGTACTCTAAGCCCTCGAAGCGCGGACTCGAGTATAAACGACTTAAAATCTCCAAGTCCCCGGAGTGCGAACTGGAGTACTCTAAGTCCCTGGAGCGCGGACCTGAGTATAAACGATTTAAAATCTCCAAGTCCCCGGAGTGCGGACTGGAGTACTCTAAGTCCTCGGAGCGCGGACTCGAGTATAAACGACTTAAAATCTCCAAGTCCTCGGAGTGCGAACTGGAGTACTCTAAGTCCCCGGAGCGCGGACCCGAGTATAAACGATTTAAAATCTCAATGTCCCCGGAGTGCGGACTGGAATACTCAAAGTCCCCGGAGCGCGGACTCGAATATAAACGATTTAAATGAAGAGGTCTGCTGAAGACGGACTAGATACAAGTTAGTTGAAGACATCGAGCCTTCAGCGTGCGTACTGGAAAATGTTCTAAGTGCTTGAAGCGCGAAAGGGGGAAATGAACAACTCTCAAGGAGTCTCCGAGCCATATGAAGGCGAATTAAGAAATCCATGTTATTCACAACAGCTCAGATTCAAATCACAATCACACAGAAAACTGAATAATAAGAATCTTTTGAAAAAACAGAAGAAGAAACTAATCTTTATTCAAGAAAAGTTTTCTGCTACAAACACTCCAAATTTCGGAGTCGACAGTCTATCTACAAAAATTATAAAAAATTATTACATGACTTAGACTAACTCTCATTGGACGGGGATAGTAATCACTTCTTGTGCTTTTTCTTCTTCTTCCCAGACGGCTCCTCCCTAGAGCGTTTACCCTTGGAATCCTTCCTCGATGGAGGGGTAACAACTGAAGAAGTAGGGGGGACATCCACGGGCTTGGACCTGCCCGGGAGAATGATCTTCAACGGTTTGGTCAAGGAATCGTCCGGATCCACAGTTTGAGGCTCGACCTTGATCTTAGTCGTCTCTTCCTTCTCTTTCTCAAGTCTTTCCTTCATGCTCATCTCAGATGTGTGCTCGAAGACGCTGGTAATTTCAACTTCATAACTCTCGTCGATGGGAAAAGAAGCCTTAGATTTATCTTCATCAAGCGCTCCGATCACTTGGGCGTCTAGAATGGGAGCCTCTCCAGCATGAGGGGCCTCACTAGTTTCTTTCTACGCCTCCTTGGCGACATCGCTCCTTAGAGTGGATTCAGGATCAGAACGACCTGTACAAAATCACGAAAAGCAAGTATTAGAATGCGACAGCTTTCGGGAAAACACTTTGGATGTTAAAGCAAAATAATTTCCTACCAGATTTCGGCTAGTTTCCAGCTGTCACGGGGGTCTCACCCTCTGGAATGGGAGACAAAATATGGACACCAAGGCCAGGGTCCTCCGGATTGTAACCAATATGCTGCTCGAATGGATCAAGTATCGATCGATCGGCCGACCGAATAGGAGCATGAGCTGGAGGCACGGCCCCGGATGGACCAGTAATAACTTCTTTCCCTTTCCTTAAAGGGGAACCTTTGCCATATATAGCCTTGGCTGCAGACAAGTCCGAAGGCTCGTTTCCCTTGAGATATTCTTTTATCAATTCCCCTTCATCGATATCTTCAGCGTCGTTCTCGGCCTTCCTGATTTCTGTCAACGCCTCCCATGCCTCGGCTAGAGGTTCAAGATAGCCCTCGCCCAAGAAAGTCAAGTCACGATGCATGAGAACGCGGGCGTTGAATTCAGCAATTAGTGGGTCAAACATGCTCTTGACCTCCTCCCTGCCTTCTTCTCTAGCCGCCTCGAGATGCGAGCCAGTATAGATGGACGCAATCCTTTCACCCTCTTCACGGACCTCCCTCTTTAACGCCTAACCCTGGAAAGCTCGCCCTCAAGTTTTTCTTTTAAAGGCCGAGTGGCAACGATCTTGTCACAGTATCATTATGACTCCTCTTGGGCGGCCATTTTCTCTTCGCTCTCCCTGCGAAGCTGCTCCTCAAGTTCCTTGACTCGGAGGCTGAGCGTATCCCTCTCCTTTTGAACGGAGTCCTTCTCTAGAGCCAAAGCCCCACACCGTTGAACCGCCTCATCAAGTTCTCTCTTATGAGATGACTCCAGTCGAGTAACGGCCTCAGCAGTGTCCTTAGCTCTCTGATGGGCAACCTCTAGCTCAGACCTGTAAGTGGCCATTTCCTCGTCCTGAGCTCTAATGATATCCTTGTCGTGGATAGCCTCAAGCTTCAGGCGGTCGATTTCATGCTGGCGCTCCATGGAAACTTCAGAAAGTTTTTCGGCTAGGTGAACGAACGCGTCATGTTGAACGTAGACGTCGTTCGTATAGGCAAGGGCGCTCTGTTTAGCATGTCCAGGAATAGGATGAATAGCTGGAAGGAATTTCAGGCCATCGAAGCAGATCTTCGGGAATTTATCTTTAAGCTCGGCCAGCCTCTCCGGCACTGACGGGTCCGTTGCAGGAGCGGGAGGAGACGGCTTTGAAAGTTCGCCCCTCCTGTAGGAATCTCGGGACTGACGAGTGGAAGAAGAATCAGAGTGTTGGTCCCGGGGAGCATCAAGTTGCGACCTCTTATGGCCGCGCTTGTCTCTACTTTGCTCTGCGTGAGAAGATGTGTCCTGGTGGTATTTTGGTTGGTAATGAGTTTTCCTCCGAGATGAAGAATCCCGGGAATGAAAATCTTTGTCGCCGTCACCATCCCTATCTCGGCGTCTTCCGGAACCCGAGTCCCGTCCGTAATGATGAAGAACTGACGAACCGTGAAGGCGATCGAATCCATGTTAACGACCCATACCACCTGTACAGAATTCAAATAACAGCGAATTAGCAAAGAGTAGTGTAATGATAAAAATCTAAGCGAAAATTGAAGTGTAAGTGTTCGTGTGTGTCCTAGTGTTTCCCCCCAACAGACCAGTTGCTTTGCTAATAGGAGTCTTCTCCCCCTGACTCTGGGTCGGAGCACCCATGTCGCCTCTGATGGGCGAATGAAGTTTGAATACCTCCAGATCGTCAAAGTCATAATTGAGCAGATCATTCGGAATGGAGAGGTTCGATAAGTCCTTTAAAGAACTCTCTACGTGCTGTGAAGAAGCCTCTTTCTCCGTCGGGATAAGCGTAACCTTCGAAGTTCCGCCAACTTTCTCCTTTCTGATTTTGTACGTCAAAGTCTTTTTCCCCTTCGAAGGGGAAGATGACATTTTAATATCATGCACTTCGACCGGCGGATACTGAGTAACACCCACATTCTCACCTTGTGTTTCAGGAGCTTCGCTCTCTTTAATCTCCCCCTCTTCCTGTTCATCGGGGGTGTGGCGTGATGACGATTCGGCTAATTTTTTCCCTTTACCGGATGCGGGCTTGGGAATGGAGATGCCCTCAGGAAGGCTTACCCGACGACCTTCCGCTAACAGTCCGAACCTTGACAGTGACTCATTTGAAATGAGAATTCGGATGTCTCGTTCTTCGGCGGGAAGGGCTCTAATAGCTTCAACAGCCTCAGAATAACCACGGCCGTCGGGGCATGGATTGATACCTGAAAAGTGGAAATAAGAATTACAAAAAGCGTAGCTTCGGTCAAAACATGAGCATCGTTCCAAGAAAAAGACTTACTTACTTCAACCCATCTCCTCGCGAAACCAGGAGGGCAACGCACATAGAACCATTCCTGTTTGTATAAGGCAAATTTGCTCCACGCCCCGGTTAAAATTTGGCATTTGTGGTGCGGCTTGAGGAACACAAAGGAGGGGCTGTCTCTCCACTTCTTGATTATATAAATATATCTGATGTCGCCAGGGGTTGGAGGCCAAGAAAAGACGATCATGAAGAGGAGGTATGTCCCATAAATAAATGTGTGGTCATTCGGGTGCAGCTGCGAGGGGGCGATGTCCATGTACTGCAACATGTCCCGAAGAAATAGATTGAATAGAGGCACGCTGCCCACCCAGCACATAAACTTATTACAGAAAGTGTATCCAACTAAGGGCAGGTGTGGGCGATCTTTCCCCGACGGAACCAACACGTTGGCGAAAGGAATTCCGTGGATAGAGCATGTTCGCCGGAGCGCGACTTCGTTAATCTTCGAAGCCTGTGAATCGATCAGATTATCCAAAAGAATCGATGCGTCCAGGGCATCAGGGGCTAAGTCATGAGCGAGAGAAGTCAACGGGTTTGAAACATCTGTATCCCGTTGTTTGGAAGACGGCCCGGGCCTATCTGAGATAGTGGCGGAGCTAGATTTTTTATACATCTTCAATAAATAGCGGATCTGGCAAAACACCTGTGTGAACTATACTTGAAAAATGATCGACGTTAGAATTAACAACACGAATATTCCCTCACGTAGTGTGTGAACTAGTGCAATCAATCGTGTATAAGCGTTGAAAATTTGCGAGGTTACTGATATAAAATTAAGCCTCAAATCATCGCCTTCGAAGGCCGTCATCGCCGACCGTCTCCAAAAGCCTGCCTTATAGCGATTACAGTTCTAGATTCAGAAAACGTTAAAAGAAGCTGTCTGGATATGTCGATTTAAGTCCAGGTTTATGTCTACTGAAGCTAGGAAGTTATCGGTCCGGTTCAGTTCGATATGCTGATATGCAAGAGTGCTTGTCCTTGTTTTGTTATATGATTAGGAAAGGTAGTTTAAGTGTTGGCCTAAGCCAGAAGATGGTTCGGCATTCAACATGGTTCGGCCTAAAGGCCGTTCGGCCAAATTATCGCCCGGCCAAAATATCGTTCGGCTTAACTGCCGTTCGGCCAAGCTATCATTCAACGAAGCTACTGTTCGGCCTAATACTTGTTCGGCAAAATTCTCGTTCGGCCTAACTATCGCTTGAACTAGTTAGCACCCGACAAAGTGACGTTCGGCCAAAATTCCATTCGGCCGAGACAACACTCAGCATCCTCCCCACTAACTCATGCTCCTCCCAAACCTTCCATCCCACCGTTCGGCACGTGGTGAGTCACACCGAACCAGAATTATTCCGAGCCTTAACGTTTGGCACTGCACTATTGACTACAGTTCCATTCCTCTCTTCCTCCATCCACGCCGAACGATAAGAACAGGTAACTCGGCGAGTCATCCCAGATCATGCCGTTCGGCATCCTAACCACCTCCGACACTTCCTCTATTCTTTCCCTTCTCCCAGTTTTTGTTCGGCACGAAAGAGCTAGGCCGAACTACAACACATCACCCAGCAACTCCAACGTAAAATCAGCCCTGGTCATTATTCATCACCTCGCATCACTCAGCCCCAACGTTATCTTAACCAAGGTTCGCTTCCTCCATCCGCGTGACCCTCTCGGCTACGGTTCTAGTGTGCAAACCTAAGCCTCTTATTGAAATTGTTTAATCATGGAAAGGATTTAGATAGAAGGGATAATACCTAGCCGGTAGATCGAAGCTGGGGTAGGATTGATTAGGTTTTTTAGTGTCCGATTAACGGGCAAGGATTGCAAGTTCTTGAGGAATAACAGAAATAAAAGTGGAAAAGAGGGGAAAAGGAGGATGCCAGATTTTATAGGGAAGAAGAGGAAGGTGAAGAGGCTATAACCGGTAGAGCCGGCCAAGAAGGTACCGTTCGGCATGCACAGAACGTTCGGCTTCGACCGCATCGTTCGATTTCAGCTCACAAAGCAACTCGGCACACGAGAAGTGTTCGGTCTCGGCTGCATCATTCTACATACACATTACGTTCGGCATGCGCCATAATCCCGTCATGAGAAGTGAACCAAGGATCAAAGAGGAGCTCAGAGGACACGTTATTTAAATCGCATCATGTCCGATCACACGATACACTTTGTGGGGCAAGTGTTTCCTAGGGAATTGTCCGGGCAACTTAGTACTCGACCTCCCCTATCGATCGGTCAAGCTGGATCATTCGACAGCACAACACGTCCGACATCCAAGAAGCACTCGGTGTCCAAGCTCAGGAGGTGCATATGGAACGTTTGGCATCAATGAGCGTTCGGAACGTTAAGACCATTCGGCAAGAGCGCATCGCTCGGCATCATGAGATCGTTCGGCATTGAATAACACTCGGCACCTAGGAGGTCTGGCATTGAGAAATGTTCGGTGTTGAATACCGTTCGGCCAAAGAAGAGCGCTCGGTGTCAAGCGCCTCATTCGGCATCCAGACCGTTCGGCATCATACCGTTCGGCATATTAGGGAACGTTCGGTACCCATGAAGTTTCGGCATCCGATAGACGTTCAACATGAGTCTCGTCCGGCCTCCCGAGACGTCTGGCGATCAAAGATGTTTCGACATTCTCCTCAGCATGGTCGGCTTCAATTGTTGTTTGGCCTACTCTTCCCACACAACGAACGTGTCGTTTGGCGTAAAGAGGATGGTTCGACATTCGACCGTTCGGCCTGTTCGGTTTGGCACACAGGGCTTGTCCCCTTTGAACCAAGATATTCAGCTACCAGGCCCACCAGGGAAGTCCAACCCACCTTCGTCTATAAATAGAGGGGCAGAGGCACAGAAGGAAGGGAGAGATTTTAGAGAACACTGGGGAAACTCTGCCATTTTCAAGACTCATTCCAGACCTTATTTCTTTGTATCTTGCAACTATATTCAAGTACTTACAAGCAGATTGTGTCTGTAATCAAGTATCAATGAAAAGAATAAAGATCAACTTCAAAGTGGACGTAGGCTACTATGCCGAACCACTATAAATTTGGTGTTCTTACTTTCTGCATTTGAATTTACATTCTGTTCTCCGTTTTAATTTACTTTCTTCGTTAATCTCTCTACACAATCTTTCTAAGGGTGTTAGTGACCAATTTTGGTGCTAAAACTATTCGAGTCGGTTTGTTAGCACGGGTTAACGATTTTTGGCCCAATTTTAGAAGTATACTTGATGATGTTAAGAAAGTGATGTTCCAGGAGTTTCTGGTAAAATAATATTAGTGTACTTGTGTTACATCTATTTTTTTGGTCATTATATTTTCCACAACATGTACATGAGTCATTTCAATTGACAGATGATGCTTCACCAGCAATTGTGAAGCAGATATGGAATAGAAAAGCAAGTTTGAAGTATCGGGACTGGATTCACAGAATGAAAGAGTCAGGGAAGAAGCATCCGAACCTACCCCGGGAGATATATGAGCAGTTTTCAGCATATTGGGAGCTTCCTGAAATAAAAGCTCAGGCAGAAAAAGCTGCAAACTCTAGGGTCCAAAACCAAAAGCGAAATTGTGGTGGTTCGAGATCCTTTGCGGATTATCGAAACGATTTGGTTTGATCTTTAAAATCTTGTTTTAACGTTAATCTACATCGGCTTATCACATTTTTACTCTATTTTTATCTTTATTTTCTAGACCGATGAACTTAATAGGGAGCCAACTACTTGGGAAATGTATTGTAGGACTCACAAGGTCACTTCGGACAGCGGATCTACCACTAGTGGATGGATTGATGAAGCATCGATGGAATTTACAGTAAGTGATTCTTATAGCTTGGTTTTAATAACTGGTCAATAGTTTAATATGTGCGTATAACATACACCTAAAGTAAATGTACTTAGTTAACTAGTTTGAAGTATGTAGATTGCATAGCCTAGAAGAACTTGGGTTGTTTGATCATTTACAACAAACAGTTGCCACCCAACGTGCCACTGCCAATTATGTTCATACAACAAACAGTTGCCACCCAACAAACAGTTTGAAGTATATTTCATACATCTTCATACACATACATTTCTTGCCACAAAACTTCATCATTGTTGCTTCTTACTTCATTATTGTGCTTCACTGTTACTTCATTTTGAACATCACTGTTACTTCATCACCGTGCTTGTACTTATGCACTAGCCTCCTCTTCTTATACATATATCTTTACTCCACAAAATTTCATCACTATTACTCCTTAAACTCCTGCCACACAGCCTCTTCACTTCCTTTGTTCGTTAATAACCACCACTGTTTCACTGTTTACTGCCACCATACCCCCCAACCTACTAGCCTCCTGTCAACTGCACATCCACCCATTCCCATTATCATCATAGTGAACTGTTCTACACCATATAATATAATGATAATACACACGACTCTCCAAATGCAATATTAAAAATAATAAGTAATAGCTATCCAAATGCAATATTAAAAATAATAAGTAATAGCTATGTAAGCGATGGAAAATGAAACTTGATTAAGTCAATATATTTTGAGGAAGAAGTTAATAAAACTTTTTATCACGATGAAACTATTAGTTAAGACAACTTTCATCACTAACTATTCTAATTTCAATGTGTATAACCATTTCTAAAATTAAAGTTGTTTTCTCAGAAAAAATTGAAAAATCTGAAAAGATAATATAAATAAGTTGTAATGTTAGTGCCAAAAAAAGTTCATTTTATTATATTTTGACTTGATTTAGAGCAAAAATTAGTAACAAGTTATCAAATTTGAGGCATTATAGATTATAGTTTATATGACGGAGTTATAGTTAAATTTCTTTTTTACATATTGTAATAAATGACTTGCAGAACTACCATTGTCAACTTCAATACAGTATAATTGTTATTAAATCCTAAAAAGGCAAAAAGCAACCTGAGTCCTACAATACGTTAAAATTGCAAACCATCGCGCCCTTAGAATAAATCAAATTGCATATTCCATTTGGAAGGAAAAACGACTTTCAGAAAAGATATAGATTAGTTAAATTTTGTTAAAAAGTGCTTCTAAAAAGTCAAATTTGTTCGAAAATTCATTTTTCCATAAGTTATAAAAAAAGTAAATGTTCAGAAAGATTTTACAAATTAAATAAAATTTAAGATTGATTACTGAAGTTCAAAAATATTTAAATATAGACAAACTTTTTATTTTTATAGAAAATTACAACAACATAAAAAACTAAGATGGTGTTTGGTTTGAAACGGAGTTTTGTATTTTTCGTTTTAAAGCATATGAGAATGAAATGCTTTGGAAGAGGAGAAATGAAGTGGAAAATGATCGATTTGAAATGATTTTTTCTTGTTTTACCTCTCTTAGAAAATATCAAAAATTAATTATGAATAAGTTGTTGTATGAAGAAGTTTGAATAGAGGATGCATAGAGAGGTTGTGTAGTGGAAGGAAGTATGGTTTGCTGCAAGTTATGGAGAATGGTGAAGGCATTAAGGTTGTATGAGCAGATTTAGGTGGTGTAGGAAATGGTGGTGGATGGAAGTTGTAATGCTGTGATGTGTGCAGCAGTTATAATGTAATGGAGCAAGGAGGTTTGGTGTTATGCACAGTGATGTTTTGAATGATGCAGTAGTAGCAGTAGCAAGTGGAGAGTGAGCAGATGGATTTGCTCTGTTGGAACAAGATGGAATGTGCACTGTGCACGGTTATGTGGTTTTGTATATGAATGATAGAGATGGATGTTGAAGTTTTTATTTGTATGTGAATGTGGTTTTGGCAAGGGCAGAGCAGTGGTAAATGATAGTGTTAGATGTTTGACAGAGTTAGTGGAGTTGTGGGTTGTTGTGTATATGCAGTGGGGTTGGAAGTGGATAGTGAAGTTTGAAGTAAGGCAGATGCAGTTTGCAATTGTATGTTGAGACAAGGCAGTTATGTGGAGATGTATGGAGTTGTGTGATACATGGTGGTCTATTGCAAGAAGTTGTGATGTTGTATATATGGTGTGTGCGGCAGTTCAGAGGTGATTGTTTATCTTGAGAGAAGTAGTTTGGATGGCTGGCAAATTTTTATATGCAAATGTATGGTGCAAGGCTTGTAGATGGCACAGTAATGGATAAAGGTGTATGCGGTATGTAGGGATATGGAGATGATGTTGTTGATGGTGTGCATGACTATGGTTGAACAGTGGTTTTTGAGATGATAGAGGTGTGTTGAAGTATAGAGATGGTAGAGTTGTTTAATGAACAGAGGACGGTTTTGTATCAGTCGATGAAGTATGTTTGTATGTGGGCTAGAAGCAGGGTTGGAAGTGATGAGAATGTTGATGAAGTAATGCATGGGATGGTTGATAAAGGGGAAGAAGAAGTATAGCTAGGGTGTATGGATGATCAGTGTGGTTCGGTAGTCGGGTGTAAGTCATTTTATCAGCAACATATAATTATCAAAAAAAATTAATTCAAAATAAAGTCAAATTTTTCACAAATCTTCGAAAACTATATTCTTTTTGTAACGACCCGGAATTTTCGATCCCGAAAATTCCAGATAGTTATGAAAATAAGAAAGAGATAGAAGAAGAAGAAGATCAGAAACATCAACATCTCACATTCGCAGCGGATAAAATATAATAACAAATAATAAAAGTTTACAAAGAATTCTGTTCTGTCGATTACATTTATAGTACATCAGAGTTACACATATATACAGACACTGGATATACACAATCATCATGTCTCAGATATACAATAATATAATAAAGCGGAAATACTCTATGCGTTCTTGCCATCCAGCTCGCCTCCTGAGCTCCAGAACGTCCTTATCTGAAAATTTGTAATACTCGGTCTGACCCGAGCATTACATCATGGTAACACCAAGGTCAGGCTGGAAACCAGCGTGAGTAAACCCATCCAACATGGAATATAATGCATACAACTAATTTAAAACCCGGGGTAACTCGTATCAATTTACAAAGTCACAATTTATTATAGACATCACTTATTCCACACATCCATTTTCTAAGTACCAAGATTTAGATTTAAATAGTCCAATTCATTTAAATCACTTCATTCCAGCCTATAGATTTCACATATCAATCTATAAAAATTCGAAGTGGTTTCGGGTATTTCCTAATACCCGACCTCGATCTCTTCGTGTATCATTCAAGGCATCCAATACCTTTCAATCATTCATAAGCAAAGCTTAATCACATACAAATTTAATTTAATTAATCCTGATTGAATTACTAACCTCAATCACTTAGATTTCTTCATTTAACATTAATTAATTTCAAATCAATTAATCAATCATCCCTTCATTATTCATCTTAATTAATCATCCTGGATTAATTATCCTTCAATTACATTCAAGTAATTAGCTTTAATTAATTTCACAATATTAATTATTCTTAACCAAAATCAATAAGTAATCTTAATTACATTAAATAATTAATCATTAATTAAACCACCAACATTAATCACTCTTGATTTATCTCATTTTATCATAATCTACCTTTTTATTTATTTTATTTAATAAATTAATTACTCATTTTATAAGAAGTTTAAAGTAATTTAAAACTAAATTCAACTTTTTTAAAATTCAATCAATTTAAAAATGCTCTTTAATATTCAAGTTGTAAAAATAATTTAAATTTTAAAACTTATTTGTTTTAAAAACCCAGATTCACTCTTGAATTCCAGATTTAACTCTGATTCAAAACTTGTTTTAAATCTCTACTTTATAATTTAACTTTAGTTTTTAAATATCACTTTCATTTCTTTCCAATTCATTCTTAATTTTATTCTATAATTATTTCACTTTCAAAATTCGCTCTTATATTTCTTTCAAAAATCCAATTTTATATATTTCGATAACTCAGGGTACCGAAATATTCAAGCAAACTACAGCATTCAATATTCCAATACCAATAATATTCATCACAGCATATCAATTACTTCAATATATACTATATATTACTATATAATATAGCACATCAATTCAATTCAACCATTCAACCAATCATTTAAATTTAACCATTTAAATTTAAATAAAAATCCAGAAGCGTGAGGTTTACTCACCTTTGATTTTGGTTTTGCGATCCATTCCCATCATGATTAATTTCTCCATAATTGGACCTTGTAAAAGCATTAGATGATTTTATTAATATTCTAATTCGTCGAACAATCAATTTTTATTTATTTTAATCCAAAACAAGAATTTTAGTTTTAAATTAATTTTCCTTTTGATAAAATATTTTTATCAACTAAATAGCTAAATAAGCTTATTAAATAAATCAATAACCCTAAATACATATTTTTAAAGTACCCGGTCGGTTAAAAGATGTGAATTTGTATTTTTATTTTCCTTTCAAATTATTTATATGCATACATATACTTATGAAAATATTCTTTATAGATTTTCAAAAATCTAATTATACAAATGCCCTTTTTGAAACCTTATATGTGTATATATATTTCCTTCAACCTTTATATATTTATTTATTAAATTAAATTAACTAATCTGCAATTGCCTTGCTGTTACTGTACTGGTAAGTGAAATAAAAATAAGCAATCTCTTTATAAGTTTAAACCTAAGTAATGCTTAAATTTAAACATTTGAAATCAAAGTCACATACTCAAACATGAAAACAGTTTATAAGTTAATTATTATTATCAATATTTTCCTGCACATGATTATTCAATTTAGTGAAAAAAAACAGCAGGGTGATATACTTGTAATTTAACCCTCGAATTCATCTAGCCAAAACCCTCCTTCCACGCGACGAACCACACTACCGACGCCTCCACCATCGCGTGAAACCGAACCCTAGCCTCGATCTGCCTACTCGCGCATGCGATTCGAAAGCACGAGTCCCCACGACATCGGGATGTCGAAGACCCTTCACCCTAATCGAACGACTCCTTCTACTCGTATCGAATAAAGTCGCGACCTGCTTCAAAAATCGAGCTCGAACTTGATCCAGTTTTCCACATCGCCCTTTTTTTTGAATTCGATTCGGTTTCGAAAGAAAACGAATGAAATGATGATTTTTTCTGCGGCTCGAATTGATTTTGAAGAACTGAAAGGAAGAGAGGTAAAACGAAGTACCGGCCATAAAGCTTTTTGGGGAAGACAACAATTTAAAGTTGAAGAAGGCGGCTCATATTAGAGTATAGGGTGGCTGAGTGAAGGGTTAGGTTGGCTGATGGGATGTAATAGGGTTTGACTAAGGAAATTTATAATATTATTTAATTCTAAAATATCACGTTAAGCATAATGCAAAATCTCGAACTCTGAATCAGACACGCCGACAGGCGTTTAGAAGGTTTTACCCGTATTCCGAACACACTGGAACGTGTTTCGGAGCCTAATTCGGAGCGAGTTACGGAAATAAACGATCGATTTTAAATTAAATCGATTAAAATAATTTCTATGCGTTTTGAGCTGCCAGGTCAAACGAAAACTCCGATTGCTACAAAAATTGAAATCCAATAATAACTAACTATTACGGATCCAATGGAACTGGTTTCATCGAACTTCGAGACTGTGCCTCGGAAGGCTATTTTTAATTTCAATTTAAACATAAATTTTTAAAACCAAAAGAATCACTTCCAATTTCAATTTAAAATCTTTTATTATCATCGGAACTATCAATATAAATTGTGCAGGTCTTCAAATTAGTTTTAAAAGCTTAAAACTAAAGATTCAATAATTTACCCAATTTCGGTTTATTAAATCTAATAACTTAATTGCTATTAATAATAATATTTGAATCTAAGTTTAAAATTAAATTTTTAAATATTGACAATCAATTAAATATTACAATTTAAATTGTTGAGAATTCTTGGTCGTTACATTCCTCCCCTTTAAAAGAATTTCGTCCCCGAAATAGCTAGTTGAGAAGAATGATCCAACACCATTACTATTTTCCCAGAATTAAACAGATTTTATCAAATTGCCATAACCTATCTTTTATTAAAGACCCACTATCACCTCAACCAACTTCCCAAAACCTTCTATAGTTTCCAATA
This sequence comes from Allium cepa, assembly GCA_030765085.1. Taxonomy (NCBI): domain Eukaryota; kingdom Viridiplantae; phylum Streptophyta; class Magnoliopsida; order Asparagales; family Amaryllidaceae; genus Allium; species Allium cepa. Next base: position 601,373,342 of record CM060929.1, on the reverse strand, counting down.
ACATTATTTACTCCACTTATTCAAATTTAAATTTAAATTATCACAACTTTCTCCAAAAAATCTAACTCTCAAAATTTTTGAAATTTTTTGCCAGCATCTCATTTGCGCGGCTAGCTCGGTACAACTACAAAATGCCTCTACGGGCTCTCAAATTCCAAAAGAAAACAAAAGCCAAGTGGCTAGATCAAAAACCCAATCAATTTTCATACAGAAATTTAAACACATACCTTTTTGTCGAGCAATTCAAATTTATCTTCTAAAATCAAAACCAATTTTCCTTTCCTTTTATAATACCTGCATATCTTACTTAGCAATAATATCCCATCGTAACTTTTCAAATCATTTTATACATTTTCTTACATAGGTTTCATATCTACTTCTATTCAAATTAGTTTTTCCATTCCCATATGAATTCAGTTTGTCTTCAATTCTGAATATTGAATTTTATCTTCCATTTATAACTGATTCATATCATTATTTTAAATTAGTTTCATCTACTAATTTATTTCAATTTCCAATTTGAAATCGTTTTGTCGCTAACCAAAAATTTTCTCAAAAATTTTCAAAAAAATTTGACAGATTCTCCTTTGTACAGAGGAGCTTTTGTAGTTTGACAAGAGGTATAAATATATATACATTGACCCACACTGTCGGAAAAACAAAAACAGTTCATATTTTCTATTTTTATTGCGTAGGTGTACCTTTATTTAACATTTTTTAAGCAAGCGGGTTATAATTCTAGCATTTATCGCGTCCAAATCTAGCCAAACAACCTTCAGGTATGTGTACTTACTCAATTAAAATATGTAAGTTCCATATATAGGAAATTTATTTACATTTCACTCATTTTCAATAACTAACGCATGGATTTCATAAGCCATACCTACCAAATAGCACTTAAAAGTAATTAATAAGGTTTCATTCACCAATTTATTTGCTTTCACTCGCTTTTCTTACCCTTGCATTCAATTTAAGTGATGTACAACACACTTACTTACCATCAATTCATTTCCAATTCCAAAAAACTCATATTCATATCAATTTATTCAAAAATCAATTATATTTGCATCACTAATTCATAGAATTTAATTAAATCTCGTTTATGTCAAACGACAATCATTTTTATGTACATTCGGCGATATTTGCTTAATAGAGTATCCATTTTAGTTTATAACTACTTCAAATTAATTTCAACTCATTCTGTATTTAATTCTATTTCATTTCTAGTTTATTCACCAACCATACATTTGCATTTCATTTCATCTCCGCATTGGTTTCATTTTAAAACTATTTCATTGAGCTTGACAACATTCGATGCTTATATTAATATCCATTTTCCAAATAAATTTTAACCCAAACTTTTATTTAATTGTCTTCCATTCTTACTCGAAACCAAGCTTTTATTGACTTAAGTAATTTTACTTCAAATTAATACGCCTCATAACTTAAGTTCATCTCGATAACCCAATCCCAATTAAAACATTGATTTAATTTTTATTCAATCATACTTCATTCCTTTATTATTTAATTCAATTAACCTATTTATTCACCCTATTTTAAATTTTTAATTCATCTACTTAATTCATTTTCGAATTTATTTTATTAATACAAAGCCATTCTCAATTTATTTCTACTCACTTGGGTTTTGTTTGCAACTCAAACCGTTTCTATTATAATTCACTTTCATTTTATTTTTACAACCTCTCCACTTATTTTAATTCCTCACAAATCCAAGTCAAATTCTATTTATAATTCGAGTTCATTTCCAAACTCCATTATTAACTACAATCCATTTATTTACCCGAGTTAAGTTTTACTAATATACTCTATCAAATAATTATTTAGCTAATTAGCTTACTTTTAACTTTTAAATCAATATTCGATTTTATTTAAAAAAATCACTTTATTAAATTTTTCTGAATTCAATTTTTTTTTTATAATTCCAGTTTGGATTTTCTTTCATTTTCCAAAATTCCAACACCATTATTTTAAAATTTTAGAAATGCTTTTAAATCCACATCATACTATTAAAATAGCTCTTTATAAAAATACTTCTTATAACTCGATGTCTCAACCAGTCCATCCTTGTTCTCACAGAAATTCAGTCATACGCTGACCAGGCGTAGGACTGAAAATCTATAAGTACTTGGTAAACCCGTTTCAACACCTAGTGAAAATACTTCGAAAAATAATTTTATTGAAAATATAGAAAACAGTTTTTGAAAATAGAGGAAATATCTTTGGTGAGAATGCTCTGGAAATCATCACCCCCATCTATGGTCGCAGTTACATCCTGGGTTACGTTGCCATCGCAGCAAAAGTCCATGTAACTTAGGCACTCCGCGCCCCTCAATTACGCCATGGAACCCACAACAGATCGCGGTTACATTCCAGGGTTACGTTGCCATCGCAGCAAAAGTGTAACGACCCAAAATTTATATTAATTAAAATTCGTATATTTAATTAATTTTAAATATTAATAAGTAAATTTGTTGGTCGAATAATTTATTTTTCGAATATCTGCATTTAATTGGATAATTAATCGATAATTTAATGGTTGAAATTACAGAAATAATTGAAAATCGAGTTTAATATGATTGAAAATGATTTATAAAATTTTATTATACCATATTGGAGTTAGAATGATGTTATAGAACTTTTAAAATCGAATTAAAAGTTAATTTGTGAAAATTGAATATTTTAATATTTAATTGACGAGTTAAAATAGTCATTTTTCAAACAGTCTCGCATTTCGATGAAACCAGTTTCATCGGATCCGTAATGTGATATTATTGCAAGATTTCAAATTTCGTGTCATTCAGATTTACCGTTTGTCCGGGACAAGCCAAAACGCATAGAAATTCGTTTAATCGGTTTGATTTAAAATCGATCGTTTATTGCCGTAACTCGCACAGATGATCGAATTAGCCTCCGAAACATGTTCCATTGTGTTCGGAACGCGGGGTAAACCTTAGGAACGCCAACCGGCACACTTCGTCTGGAGCTCGGAAAATTTCGGATGAATAGTGTTTCGTAGAATTTTCTATATAAGGCCACAACAATTCTCATTTGCAAAATAAAATTAGGGTTTCACTCAGAAACCTAGCCGCCGCCTGTATTGTGCTCAACGGCCAGGAATGTCGATTCTTTCTTCCTCGATTTCTCCTAATTTATCAACAATTATGAAAACTTTCTAAACGAAAATTGTAGAGCGTCTCAAGCTCTATAGATCCAACGGCCATGATTGAATTTCGAGCCTTGGATCGATGGGAATTTTGCCATGAAGGCCGCAATTTCGAGCACGCGGTTCGAGGGCATGGGAGAGCCGAGTTTCACAAGGCTTCGGCCGAGTGTAGTGCTCGTAGGGGCGAACGTTCTGGAAGTGGCTGTTCGCAGTGAATGTCGTCGGAGAGGAAGTATAATTCAACCCTAATTTCAGCTTGTATGGGTTCTTGCGTGCAAATGTTCTCGGGAAGCATTGTGCGTGTGATGGAAGAAGGCAGGCAACGGCTCAGATTTGGGATGGCAGGAGTGAACGGCCCTGATTAATTCCAAGGTTTATTAAGAAAAAAATAAAGTATTAAATTATATTATAATTCGTATAATCTTTAAACCACGATAACTTTTTCGTACGAGGTCGGATTTCGACGAAACGACTTGCGTCGGATTCGTTTTGATGAGCACTACGCTATGGAGCTGGACTGGAGTTGTTTGGAGCTAGAGAAAATTTTGGAGAATTTAATTTTATTCGAAATAAAACGCTGAAACCGGAATTGAAAGCGAGGTGAGGACTTCTCACTCAATCGAATTGTTTCGATCTAAATTTTAAATAGTTAGATTTAAAATTATTGATTGTATGTTGAATGATGATTGTAATCTATTGATTGTTAAGATAGACATTATGCGCCGTTAGTAAGCGGAGGTTATTTATTAAAAACATATACCGCGAATATTTCACCGCATAGTGAAATTGGTATTATTTATGTACTTGGAGTCCCGCATTATATAGCGGATGAGACCCTATTTCGTCGTCTATTAAGCGGATAATATTTTATAAATCCCATATACCGCGATAATTCCGTACTGGAACGGAATTGGTATTGTGCTAACATTTTTGGATGCAGGGAAACAGGTTGGAGGGATCCAACTGGATTCCTCAACAATATTGATTTATTTACAGATATTGTGATGTTTGTTGATTATCATATCGATATATGATATTTGGATGTCGTGATTGACTATTTGGTGTTGTTGCATCATCGGATCCATTTTTGAAGTTTTAAAATAATGAATTTTGATTTTAAAAAGAATCTTTAAAGTGATTTTTGAAAGTATACGTTTTATTAAATTTTGAATTGTTAAAATAAATAAACATTGTAATTTTATTGTTATAAAAGTTATATTTTTGGAGAATAGTACTTAAGTATGATTTTGGAGTTATATAAGTATTAATAACGTTTTGTAAATTATTTAAAAGGATTGGTTTATTTAAATTGAGATTTTTGAATTATTATAAACGGTTTATAATAAAGATTTCTAAGATTAATATTTATAAATTAAAAATATAGGAATTGTGAAACGAGTTTTATTAAGTGTTAAAATGAAGCGTAAATGGATTTCACAAGTGAATAAAATTTATAGATTTATAAATTGTGAAGTTATGAAATGAATAGATTTTGTAAAATAAAAGATTTATAAATAATTAACTTATAAATCGGATTTTAGTATTTAAATGAGGTATAAATAAAATTTGTTAATAAATTGATATTGTTATAAAATATAAATGGGATTTGTAAACGTTGTTTTTATAAATCTGAAATTGACTTATTTTAATAAGTAAATTATTATAGCTTACTAAAGGGAGTATATTCACGATTTTAGACAGTGGATAATCCCTTATATAAAATGTGTAGAAACGTTAAATTTGGTTAACGTAGTATATTCACGATTTTGGAAAGTGAATATATTATTAAATAAAATGGATATGTTTTGGGAAAGTGATTTTAAATAGAATTAAAACGATTTAAAGATGTTTTAAAATGTATAAAGTATCGAAACCATAGATTTCAACGTTCATTGTTGGAATAGACGTTTTCGAGGAATGGAAGCAAACGTTGGACTATAACACTGTTGTTATAGTAAATGATTTCCGAAAGGAAATGTTTTATGTAGTATTGGGATTTATATATCTATTTTAAGTTCGAATCCCTATACTAGTGATTTTCGGTTGTAGTAACGATGTTTTACGCAACATTCGTTTTGGCCCAAATAAATGTGTTTAAGTGAATGTTTTCCTTAAAGAGTAAAGTATATACTTAATTTAGATTTAAGTATATTGAATATTTTCAAAATGTTGAAAATAAATAGATTTGGTGAATTACTTATAATTAATTAAGTATGGAAATATTTTTCCAATATGAAGTGAATGTTTGAGATTTTATCTTTTAAAGATAAATTGAAAATGAATATTAGAAATCGATTTAAAAATCGTATATTCATAGATATTTTGGAATTGTAAATTCACTATGGAATTTATAAAAGAAAGGGAAATTAGTTAAAAATAAACGTTAATTTATTTTGAAGTGTGGAGATTAATTTATGGATTTGAAACGTAAATTTAATAAATCGGTAAGGATTTATTTAATTGGTTTAAATGAACCATTTTGAAATAAAAGTTGTAAGGGTGTAAATTATCGGTAAGGATTTATTTAATTGGTTTAAATGAACCATTTTGAAATGGAAGTTGTAAGGGTGTAAATTTATTTGATATTGGTTTTCAAATGGTTGAAGTGTGGGGTATATATCTTATAAAGATATTTTTGAAAATAAATAATTTGGGAAATTATTTGAAATCGGGTGATGTTTTGAATATTGTTTGATAGTTAAATAACCGACTATCAAATATTGACCTTTGAATAGGTATTTGTTGTGAATTGGTTGAAATTGAATGCTACACTTATTTTTAAATTATTGCGCTCGTTATTCGGATTACCCATTTCGAATAGTGATACGACTTAATGGATAGCATTGAAGACCGGTGGTGAAGACCGGGTATTTGTGAGAACGATAGGATGACCTATCGATTGTCTCTGCACCGTTAGCTACGGTATGGAGATTTCCTTTGTGATGGGAAATTCGATCGGGATTGTGAATACCCGGATTGCAAGGGCTTCTTTTGAAGTGCCTTCGGTTCTGTTCGAACCTGGAACAGACTTGTATGGTTACGTGTCTGACATTACATTTTGAGATGTAAAGCAGATTTCTTTCAAATACATTTCTGTTGGTGGCGGAGAATTTATTCTCTTAGCTTAACACCCTTCTCTGAGACGTACGCGCTTAGAGGTTATGTAGTTGAAGGTTATCAACGATATATTCCCAATTTGGTAATGTGGCATGCTTAGTATTGCTGTGTGATGATTATTTATTGATCATTTGTTGATCAAAGTATGGCTTTGTGCCTAGCTTTATGGACGAGACTTCATCAGACCTCACTCCCCGAAAATGGTCAAAACAGGAATATGCGGCAAGGTTATGAGGGTCGTGCCGTTTAGGGTATGTCATTTCCTTTTGGAAATGGTGGTATCATGGTATGGAGCCCAGACGCTTACTCATGTTGACACACTATATTTATTACTGTGTGATGTTGGTGATCGAGCGGTCGGATAAAGGTCCAAAGGGACCGAGGGATGGCATATTCGTGTAGTAGTTACCTAGTGACAAAGGTAACCCGGCCTTGTGTTGGCAAAGAGCTGGTTAAGTTCTCGGGACGTCCCGCCAGAGGCGATCCCATGTGGCAGTAGACCATTTGTTGGAAATCCAAATAAAACAATACGCACCTTGTACGGTTTTTGTTGTAGAACCTATCATTCACTTATGGTGGCGCCCCACTGTTTGGATGGTAGCTATAGTAGGCATAAGTGCGGAATGCCTATGCTGGCTAAGATTTATATCTTTACTTTCGAAATGATTTTCCCTACACTGTGCACTAGTAATAATATCAAATGTTTCTTTTTAATGCGTATCAATCATCTTTGACTATCATAAGAAGAAATCTCCTCTAATTCTGCGTTTGCATTGTGTGTGTGGCGGGAGGTCTTATGGTAGTATCATTTTCCAAAAGCATTGCGAATTGACTTTAAAATTATCCTATTCTATTTTTTTTTAAAGTTAAATAACTGTTTTAGTTCTCACACCAGTCCCATGACTGACTCGGAGTTTATTGTTTTCCTTCCTAAACTCTGGGTGCCCACCAATTTCCACACGGGCAGTCAAGAGTCTGGTTTATCTGGATATTCTGGAATTCAGGAGTTGCTGGAGGCAAGCTGGATGGCATAGCATATTATCCATTGTATATAGTATTTCTTTTCCGCTGTTTATTGTTGTTTGTTGATGTACACTCTGATGATGTAATGAAACTTGGTGTGATGTAATGTAATAACTGATATAGTTCTATGTTAAAGATTATTCATTTATCTATTATATGTTGTTCCGCTGCGACTGTGAGATTCTGATATTGTTTCTGTTCTGTTTTCTTATTTCTTCTACCTTTTTCCTCTACCTCTTCTTCTTTAACCCTAACAATTCGGTTTTCTGACATTCGATTATGCGGCATTTGATACAGTGGACGTAAGAATGCCGACCTTCGGATCCCGATAAAATCGTATCGTTACAGCTGGTATCAGAGCATTTGGTTAAGCGACAACCATGGCTATGTTGGATGCTACTCATTAGAGATAGAGTCAGTAGTACTCTAGAATGAGTTTGAGTGTAATAATAGCTATGAGCGCGTATTTGTTAGTGAATATAAAATTATTTTATATTGTGACGATTGGTTTGTTGAGTGGTATATGGATTCTGGTCGGTATAGTCCGTACAACTCTATCGATAGGGATCTCTAAACACTTGTACAGAACAAATTCGACACGATATTTTTTTAAATTGGATAAATGAAATAATTTTACCTTGATTATATTTTATATATAAATGAATAATTTTTCAGAATTATTAAAGTGTATATAATTGATTGCTTGGTTGTTGAAAATATAAATATATATAAGTCAATAAATGTTGTTTGAATAAGTTAAATAAAACAACAGTTGTAAAAGAATAATTGTATAAGCAAATGAACTATAAAGTATGGAATTATAATTAAAATGATTTACAATTGTAAAATAATCTTATATATCAATAGTGAAATTATATGAGGAAAAAATTTATAAATGTGATTTATAAACAATGAAAAGAAAAAATTTTGAAAGAATTTAAAGCACTGAATTTACTATTGTCACTGGGAAATAACAAAGGTGATGACTGCAGCATCATCAGTATCATTTTCAAGTTTCTATGTGATGGATTTGCTACCATAGTAAATTGAAATTGAAGTTTTGTTGTGATAAACAAATTTGAAAATTGAAAATCCAAGTTGAAATTGATGAATATAAGTGAAATGAATTTTGAACTTATAGTATGAGATAATAAATTTAGCTTTGGATAGGTAAATGAATTCGGAAGTTTAAATATATAAGTTGTATAACTTAGAAAATGAGAAAATGTAAGTGACACCAATAGTTAAAATGGTTAAACAATTTTGTTAAGTAAAATGAAATATGAATTTGATAGTGATATGAAAATTTGACTTTGGTAAAAGTTAATTAAAACTGAAATCTGAATTGAACTTATAAGTGGAAATTTAAGTGAAGTTAAACAAATGATGTTTAAAGGAAATATAACTTAAGTAAAATTGAATAAAGTTGATTTTGGTATCAAAGTAAAATAATAAAGTTAATTGAATGAATGTAAATTTGAGTTATATAACTGAAATTCAACCTTATATTGTTAAAGGAATTGGCAATTAAATTAATAAATGGATTGAATGTTAATCATTCGAATGTAAATAAGTTAATATGAAATAATGAATCAAGTGTTAGGTCATTGAAAGCCAATGTAATTAGAAGTTGAATAATTGAATGAAAATCAATTAAATGTTAAACCAATTGAAATTATAAGTGTTGAACCAAATTGAATGTTGAAAGTAAATTGAATGAATTTGGTTATGTTGAATACACATTGGTTGTTATTTGATTGTTAGTTGATTCATTAAGTGTTAATGAAATTAAATTAGTGAAATTGAAAGCTATGTAATTGAATCCAAATTGAAAGTAAATAAATTTAATAGAATTGAATTTGATTTGGAAGGGAACTAAAATGAATATAAATTAGTGAATGTATACTAATTGTAAATGAATAAATGAATATTTGTAAAGTCCAAGGTTAACAAATCAAATGCGATTAAAATGAAAAAAACCAATTCATTGAATGTTAATGAGAAATGAAAGAATATTGATTTGATTATTGATTTGTTGGATGTTAGTTGTATGATAGTTGTTTGATGGTTGCGTTTGTTGTTTTTGTTGCATTTACCATATTGGCATATGTAGTTGTTATGTTGCTATATGTTGTATATTGATATTACTTTCATATATGCATGTTTCTTATGGTTTGTTGAGTGTTTAGTAGGTGCGGATTGTGCTTGCTTCGCATTTGGAGCTCGCTTTCACGCTATATTAGCCGTATATGCTCGCTAGTAAAAATATAAGGTACATATCTCGGATTACATACAGTGCTTTTACTTATTTTCCCTATGGGATGCCTCATCACTTGTTGAGATGTATATTTATGATATATTTACTATCATTTTTTTCGGATCGAGCCGCGCAAAGGAGGCTATGGCGAATATTTCCGAAAATTTAATGCGTTAGAAATTTTTTGAGAAAATTGGAAAATTTTGAAAACTATAACTAAGTATGATTTGAAAACTTAGTAAAGTTATTGTATGAAGTTTAACTATGAATTTTGCGAAAGTTAAACACTCAAGAGATTTGTAAATCAAATTGAATGGTTTGTTTTGAAAAGTTAATGGATTTCAAAACTTTTTCTTACTTGGTAATTTCGAGGACGAAATTCTTTTAAGGGGGGAAGTTTGTAACGACCTAGAATTTATATTAATTAAAATTTGTATATTTAATTAATTTTAAATATTAATAAGTAAATTTGCAAGTCGAATAATTTATTCTTCGAATATCTGGATTTAATTGGATAATTAATCGATAATTTAATAGTTGAAATTACAGAAATAATTGAAAATCGAGTTTAATATGATTGAGAATGATTTTTAAAATTTTATTATATCATATTGGAGTTAGAATGATGTTATAGAACTTTTAAAATCCAATTAAAAGTTAATTTGTGAAAATTGAATATTTTAATATTTAATTGATGAGTTAAAATAGTCATTTTTCAAACAGTCTCGGAGTTCGATGAAACCAGTTTCATCGGATCCGTAATGTGATTTTATTGCAATTTTTCGAATTTCGTGTCAATCGGATTTACCGTTTGTCCGAGGCAAGCCAAAATGCATAGAAATTCGTTTAATCGGGTTAATTTAAAATCGATCGTTTATTGCCGTAACTCGTACAGATGATCGAATTAGCCTCCGAAACATGTTCCATTGTGTTCGGAACGCGGGGTAAACCTTAGGAATGCCAACCGGCACGCTTCGTTTGGAGTTCGGAAAATTTCGGATGAATAGTGTTTCGTAGAATTTTCTATATAAGGCCACAACAATTCTCATTTGCAAAATAAAATTAGGGTTTCACCCAGAAACCTAGCCGCCGCCTGTATTGTTCTCAACGGCCCGAAATATTGATTCTTTCTTCCTCGATTTCTCCTAATCTATCAACAGTTATGAAAAACTTTCTAAACGAAAGTTGTAGAGCGTCTCAAGCTCTATAAATCCAACGGCCATGATTGAATTTCGAGCCTTGGATCGATGGGAATTTCGCCATGAAGGCCGCGACTTCGAGCACGCGGTTCGAGGGCATGGGAGAGCCGAGTTTCACAAGGCTTCGTCCGAGTGTAGTGCTCATAGGGGTGAACGTTCTGGAAATGGCTAATCGTAGCGAATGTCGTCGGAGAGGAAGTATAATTCAACCCTAATTTCGGCTTGTATGGGTTCTTGCGCGCAAATGTTCTGGGGAAGCATTGCGCGTGTGATGGAAGAAGGTAGGCAATGGCTCAGATTTGGGATGGCAGGAGTGAACGGCCCTGATTAATTCCAAGGTTTATTAAGAAAAAAATAAACTGTTAAATTATATTATAATTCGTATAATCTTTAAACCACGATAACTTTTTCATACGAGGTCGGATTTCGACGAAACGATTTGCATCGGATTCGTTTTGACGAGCACTACGCTATGAAGCTAGAATGGAGTCGTTCGGAGCTAGCAAAAATTTCAGGTAAAATTAAACGTCCGTTTAATTTTATTCGAAATTAAACGCTGAAACCGGAATTGAAAGCGAGGTGAGAACTTCTCACTCAATCGAATTGTTTCGATTTAAATTTTAAATAGTTAGATTTAAAATTATTGATTGTTTGTTGAATAATGATTGTTATCTATTGATTGTTAAAATAGACATTATGTGTCGTTAGTAAGCGGAGGTTATTTATTAAAAACATATACCGTGAATATTTCACCGTATAGTGAAATTGGTATTATATATGTACTTGGAGTTGATTTCCCGCATTATATAGCGGATGAGACCCTATTGCGCCGTCTATTAAGCGGATAATATTTTATGAATCCCATATACCGCGATAATTCCGTACTGGAACGGAATTGGTATTGTGCTAACATTTTTGGATGCAGGGAAACAGGTTGGAGGGATCCAACTGGATTCCTCAACAATATTGATTTATTTACAGATATTGTGATGTTTGTTGATTATCATATCGATATATGATATTTGGATGTCGTGATTGACTATTTGGTGTTGTTGCATCATCGGATCCATTTTTGAAGTTTTAAAATAATGAATTTTGATTTTAAAAAGAATCTTTAAAGTGATTTTTGAAAGTATACGTTTTATTAAATTTTGAATTGTTAAAATAAATAAACATTGTAATTTTATTGTTATAAAAGTTATATTTTTGGAGAATAGTACTTAAGTATGATTTTGGAGTTATATAAGTATTAAATAACGTTTTGTAAATTATTTAAAAGGATTGGTTTATTTAAATTGAGATTTTTGAATTATTATAAACGGTTTATAATAAAGATTTCTAAGATTAATATTTATAAATTAAAAATATAGGAATTGTGAAACGAGTTTTATTAAGTGTTAAAATGAAGCGTAAATGGATTTCACAAGTGAATAAAATTTATAGATTTATAAATTGTGAAGTTATGAAATGAATAGATTTTGTAAAATAAAAGATTTATAAATAATTAACTTATAAATCGGATTTTAGTACTTAAATGAGGTATAAATAGAATTTGTTAATAAATTGATTTTATAAGTTGAAGTTATAAAATATAAATGGGATTTGTAAACGTTGTTTTTATAAATCTGAAATTGACTTATTTTAATAAGTAAATTATTATAGCTTACTAAAGGGAGTATATTCACGATTTTAGACAGTGGATAATCCCTTATATAAAATGTGTAGAAACGTTAAATTTGGTTAACGTAGTATATTCAAAATTTTGGACAGTGAATATATTATTAAATAAAATGGATATGTTTTGGGAAAGTGATTTTAAATAGAATTAAAACGATTTAAAGATGTTTTAAAATGTATAAAGTATCGAAACCATAGATTTCAACATTCATTGTTGAAATAGACGTTTTCGAGGAATAGAAGGAAATGTTGGACTATAACACTGTTGTTATAGTAAATGATTTCCAAAAGGAAATGTTTTATGTAATATTGGGATTTATATATCTATTTTAAGTTCGAATCCCTATACTAGTGATTTTGGGTTGTCGTAACGATGTTTTACGCAACATTCGTTTTGGCCCAAATAAATGTGTTTAAGTGAATGTTTTCCTTAAAGAATAAAGTATATACTTAATTTAGAATTAAGTATATTGAATATTTTCAAAATGTTGAAAATAAATAGATTTGGTGAATTACTTATTATTAAATAAGTATGGAAATATTTTTCCAATATGAAGTGAATGTTTGAGATTTTATCTTTTAAAGATAAATTGAAAATGAATATTAGAAATCGATTTAAAAATCGTATATTCATAGATATTTTGGAATTGTAAATTCACTATGGAATTTATAAAAGAAAGGGAAATCAGTTAAAAATAAACGTTGATTTATTTTGAAGTGTGGAGATTAATTTACGGATTTGGAATGTAAATTTAATAAATCGGTAAGGATTTATTTAATTGGTTTAATTGAACCATTTTGAAATGAAAGTTATAAGGGTGTAAATTATCGGTAAGGATTTATTTAATGTGTTTAAATGAACCATTTTGAAATGAAAGTTGTAAGGGTGTAAATTTATTCGATATTGGTTTTCAAATGGTTGAAGTGTGGGATATATATCTTATAAAGATATTTTTTAAAATAAATAATTTGGGAAATTATTTGAAATCGGGTGATGTTTTGAATATTGTTTGATAGTTAAATAACCGACTATCAAATATTGACCTTTGAATAGGTATTTGTTGTGAATTGGTTGAAACTGAATGCTACACTTATTTTTAAATTATTGCGCCCGTTATTCGGATTACCCATTCCAAATAGTGATACGACGTAATGGATAGCATTGAAGACCGGTGGTGAAGACCGGGCATTTGTGAGAACGACAGGATGACCTATCGATTGTCTCTGCACCGTTAGCTACGGTATGGAGATTTCCTTTGTGATGGGAAATTCGATCGGAATTGTGAATACCCGTATTGCAAGGGCTTCTTTTGAAGTGCCTTCGGTTCTGTTCGAACCCGGAACAGACTTGTATGGTTACGTGTCTGACATTACATTTTGAGATATAAAGCAGATTTCTTTCAAATACATTTCTGTTGGTGGCGGAGAATTTATTCTCTTAGCTTGACACCCTTCTCTGAGACGTACGCGCTTAGAGGTTATGTAGTTGAAGGTTATCAGCGATATATTCCCAATTTGGTAATGTGGCATGCTTAGTATTGCTGTGTGATGATTATTTATTGATCATTCGTTGATCAAAGCATGGCTTTGTGCCTAGCTTTGTGGACGAGACTTCGTCAGACCTCACTCCCCGGAAATGGTCAAAACAGGAATATGCGGCAAGGTTATGAGGGTCGCGCCCTTTAGGGTTTGTCATTTCCTTCTGGAAAAGGTGGTATCATGGTATGGAGCTCAGATGCTTACTCATGTTGACACACTATATTTATTACTGTGTGATGTTGGTGATCGAGCGCTCGGATAAAGGTCCAAAAGGGACCGGGGGATGGCATATTCGTGTAGTAGTTACCTAGTGACAAAGGTAACCCGGCCTTGTGTTGGTAGAGAGCTGGTTAAGTTCTCGGGACGTCCCACCAGAGGCGATCCCATGTGGCAGTAGGAAGTTCCTTAGCCTGACTATTTGTTGGAAATCCAAATAAAACAATACGCACCTTGTACGGTTTTAGTTGTAGAACCTATCATTCACTTATGGTGGCGCCCCACTGTTTGGATGGTAGCTATAGTAGGCATAAGTGCGGAATGCCTATGCTGGCTAAGATTTATATCTTTACTTTCGAAATGATTTTTCCTACACTATGCAGTAGTAATAATATCAAATGTTTCTTTTTAATGCGTATCAAGTATCTTTGACTATCATAAGAAGAAATCTCCTCCAATTCTGCGTTTGCATTGTGTGTGTGGCGGGAGGTCTTATGGTAGTCTCATTTTCCAAAAGCATCGAATTGACTTTAAAATTATCCTGTTCTTTGTTTTTTTAAAGTTAAATAACTGTTTTAGTTCTCACACCAGTCCCATGACTGACTCGGAGTTTATTGTTTTCCTTCCTAAACACTGGGTGCCCACCAATTTCCACACGGACAGTCAAGAGTCAGGTTTATCAGGATATTCTAGAATTCAGGAGTTGCTGGAGGCAAGCTGGATGGCATAGCATATTATCTATTGTATATAGTATTTCTTTTCCGCTGTTTATTGTTGTTTGTTGATGTACACTCTGATGATGTAATGAAACTTGGTGTGATGTAATGTAATAACTGATATAGTTCTTTGTTAAAGATTATTCATTTATCTATTATATGTTGTTCCGCTGCGACTGTGAGATTCTGATATTATTTCTGTTCTGTTTTCTTATTTCTTCTATCCTTTTCTTCTACCTCTTCTTCTTTAACCCTAACAATTCGGTTTTCTGGCATTCGATTATGCGGCATTTGATACAGTGGACGTAAGAATGCCGACCTTCGGATCCCGATAAAATCGTATCGTTACAAATAGTCCATGTAACTGTAGGCATCAGCGCCCTCGATTTTCACTGTCAAAATGAAACTTCTCCACTCCTACATAGGTCGCAGTCTACCGATGTAAAATCAAACGTAGACTGTTGTCTCTCAGTGGCACACACGACTTCTGCTATATTACCATAGGTAGCAGTCTACCGAAATAAAATCAAAAGCAGACTGTTGGCTCTCAGCAGCACACACGACTTTCGCTATGGTCTGCAGTAGATCGCAGTGACATCGAGTTACACTGTCCTCACAGCATAACCCAAATGCCTCTGTAAGCATCAGCGCCCCTCGACTTTCGCTACACATTACTCATAATCCTCAGGAACTAGTTTTGTCCGGACTCCTCACAGGATCAACTTTAGAACCCCCTCCCCCTTAGGGTTCAAGGCAGCACCACTCGGTGGCATTCCTTAGAAGTTCATTTCAAGGGAGCGCCTTTTCCCCCAAAGCCATTATCCAAAACACTTTATACTATACACATATAGTATCTTTAAAATCATACACCTAGTATGAATCTCATATAAATCTCCTTTTCTCAAAATCGATTATTCCAAAATCGATAATTCTCAAACTAGGCTTTCCAAATTCCAATATTGATTTTATCCAAAAATCAAAAGCCTTTCCAAATCCAAAGGTTCCAAAAACTTTTTTCCAAAATCCTCATAAGATCCTTTATATATATATATATATATATATATATATATATATATATATATATATATATATATATATATAATCCTTGATAAAAATCTTTGGATCATTTCAAACTTGTACAAAACCCTTTTTATACTTAAATACTTTCAAAATCCATTTTCTTCTAGCAATAGATTCAACAAGGGGAGATTTATCTTATATAACAAACATATATAACTTTGTTTATTCAAAATCAAATATTCAAATTTGATCACTCTATAAAGTCACTTTTATCATAGAAATTTCCAAAATCGGTTTCATTCAAACCCGTACGTTGTACATATATCATCCATACGTTATACCAATCTGATCGCTCACTCGATCACACAATTTCACTTCCGAACTAGTATTGTCCACCCGACTTCCTAGTACGGACTCAGATCTGGTTTCTTGATTAGAAACCGTCGTTCTTCTTGCATAGCCATACTACGATAGAGAATATCCAGAATCAATCAACAATCCATATCCAGGTTCGCCGTCGAAAATCGAGTGAAAAATTCCAACTCGGATCGATATAACCATCGTGAAATTCTACGCTCGAATCTGGATCAAATCACTATGCGAATAGAATAATATACGTACATCCTATGTTTTTTTTTCATTGATTATTAACTAAATCAATTTCCTTTCTATTCATCTTCACTTTGATTTTATTCACTTCAATTCTTATCTCGGTTGGGTATTTAATCAATAACAGTTTGACTCCGACCAGTTTATATATAGAAAATAGCTTGAAAATTTTAAAAATAGATAAGTAGTTGAAAAATATTTATTAGTTTGCAAAATAGCTGTAAAATAGTTAACTAATTGTAAAATAGTTGGAAAATAGTTAAATGGTTTCAGAAATTTTAGATAATTGCAAAATAGTTGTAAAATAGTAATTAATTTGTAACATAGTTGAAATATAGTAATTAGTTTATAAAACAGTTGAAAAATTGTTAAATAGTTCCAAAAATAATTGTAAAACAAATATAAAATAATTTGGCTTTAAAAAGGAAGGTTGTATTTATTAAATAGCTTGAAAAAACAAAGTTTATACTAAAACAATTTATATTGAAAATAGTCTAGAGTCAAAACTGTTCACTTCCCTATCAATTCAATTTAAATTTCCACTTTCATTTAAATTGACCCAATTCCAATTTGAATAACTTCAATTTCCATTGAAATTGATTTAACGTCAATTCAAGTTGAATCAATCCTGATTTCTTTCCCAATTTAAATCCAATTCCATTTGATTTTAAACCTATTCAACCATAATCACAATATAAATTAATTCAAATTTCAAATTTAAACCGTCTGGAATTATATAATTCGAGTTAAAATTTTAAATGTTGACTTAATCCTTTAAATCAAATCAACTTATCTCTTTATACCATTTAATTCTGAATCCATTTCAAACTTATCTTCATTTAATTTTAATTTGGTTGTATTATATTACTTCTTAATTTAATTCCAATAATTTAACAACCATTCACCTTAATATTTATTAGAAGAAAATATTGCTTTATATACCAAAATATATTTTAATATAAAATCATTTAAAACCTTTATATAAGAAAATACAAGTACGCGCTCATACACACACACACACACACACACACTCAACTCAACTCATTCTAGAGTGCTACAGACTCTATTAAATGAGTAACCCCACCGGAGCCAAGGTTCTCGCTTAACCTTTCAGCTCTGATACCAACTGTAACGACCTGGAATTTTCGATCCCGAAAATTCCAGATAGTTATAAAAAGAAGAAAGAGATGGAAGAAGAAGAAGATCAGAAACATCAGCATCTCACATTCGCAGCGCATAAAATATAATAATAAATAATAACAGTTTACAAAGAATTCTATTCTGTCGATTACATTTATAGTACATCAGAGTTACACATATATACAGATACTGGATATACACAATCATCATGTCTCAGATATACAATAATATAATACAGCGGAAATACTCTATGCGTTCTTGCCATCTAGCTCGCCTCCTGAGCTCCAGAACGTCCTTACCTGAAAATCTGTAATACTCGGTCTGACCCGAGCATTACATCATGGTAATACCTGGGTCAGGCTAGAAACCAGCGTGAGTAAACCCATCCAACATGGAATACAAAGCATACAACTTATTTAAAACCCGGGGTAACTCGTATCAATTTACAAAGTCACAATTTATTATAGACATCACTTATTCTACACATCCATTTTCTAAGTACCAAGATTTAGATTTAAATAGTCTAATTCATTTAAATCACTTCATTCCAGCTTATAGATTCCACATATCAATCTACAAAAATTCGAAGTGGTTTCGGGTATTTCCTAATACCCGACCCCGATCTCTTCGAGTCTCATTCAAGGCATCCGATACCTTTCAATCATTCATAAGCAAAGCTTAATCACATACAAATTTAATTTAATTTAATTAATCCTGATTGAATTACTAACCTTAATCACTTAGATTTCTTCATTTAACATTAATTAATTTCAAATCAATTAATCAATCATCCCTTCATTATTCATCTCAGTTAATCACCCAGGATTAATTATCCTTCAATTATATTCAAGTAATTAGCTTTAATTAATTTCACAATATTAATTATTCTTAACCAAAATCAATAAGTAATCTTAATTACATTAAATAACTAACCATTAAATAACTAATCATTAATTAAACCACCAATATTAATCACTCTTGATTTATCTCATCCTATCATATTCTACCTTTTTATTTATTTATTTAATAAATTAATTACTCATTTTATAAAGAAGTTTAAAGTAATTTAAAACTAAATTCATTTTTTTTAATTTAATCAATTTAAAAATGCACTTTAACATTCAAGTTGTAAAAATAATTTAAATTTTAAAACTTATTTGTTTTAAAAACCTAGATTCACTCTTGAATTCCAGATTTAACTCTGATTCAAAACTTGTTTTAAATCTCTACTATTCAATTTAACTTTAATTTTTAAATATCACTTTCATTTCTTTCCAATTCATTCTTATTTTTATTCTATAATTATTTAACTATCAAAATTCACCCTTATATTTCTTTCAAAGATCCAATTTTATATATTTTGATAACTCAGGGTACCGAAATATTCAAGCAGACCACAGCATTCAATATTCCAATTACCAATAATATCCATCACAGCATATCAATCACTCCAATATATACTATATATTACTATATAATATGGCACATCAATTCAATTCAACCATTC
Source organism: Allium cepa (assembly GCA_030765085.1). Classification (NCBI taxonomy): domain Eukaryota; kingdom Viridiplantae; phylum Streptophyta; class Magnoliopsida; order Asparagales; family Amaryllidaceae; genus Allium; species Allium cepa. The sequence continues at coordinate 601,354,138 of CM060929.1, read as the reverse complement.
ACCCAATCGTTTAAATTTAACCATTTAAATTTAAATAAAAATCCAGAAGCGTGAGGTTTACTCACCTTTGATTTTGGTTTTGCAATCCATTCCCATCACAATTAATTTCTCCACAATTGGACCTTGTAAAAGCATTAGTTGATTTTATTAATATTCTAATTGGTCGAACAATCAATTATTATTTATTTTAATCCAAACCAAAAATTTAGTTTTAAATTAATTTTCCTTTAGATAAAATGTTGTTATCAACTAAATAGCTAAATAAGCTTATTAAATAAATCAATAACCCTAAATACATATTTTTAAAATACCTGGTCGGTTAAAAGATGTGAATTTGTATTTTTATTTTCCTTTGCAATTATTTATATATATATATATATATATATATACACACACATATACTTATGAAAATATTCTTTATAGATTTTCAAAAATCTAATTATACAAATGACCTTTTTGAAACCTTGTGTGTGTGTGTGTGTGTATTTTCTTCAACCTTTTTATATTTATTTATTAAATTAAATTAACTAATCTGCAATTGCATTGCTGTTACTGTACTGATAAGTGAAATAAAAATCAGCAATCTCTTTATAAGTTTAAACTTAAGTAATGCTTAAATTTAAACATTTGAAATAAAGTTACATACTCGACCAGGAAAATGGTTTTTAAACAGTTTATAAGCTAATTATTATTATCAATATTTTCCTGCACGTGATTATTCAATTTAGTGAAAAAAACAACAGGGTGACATACCTGTAATTTAACCCTCGAATTCATCTAGCCGAAACCCTCCTTCCACGCGACGAACCACATTGCCGACGCCTCCACCATCGCGCGAAACCAAACTCTAACCTCGACCTGCCTACTCACGCACGCGATTCAAAAGCACGAGTCCCCATGACGTCGAGATGCCGAAGACCCTTCACCCTAATCGTACGACTCCTTCTCCTTATATCGAATAAAGTCGCGACCTGCTTCAAAAATCGAGCTCAAACTTGATCCAATTTTCCGCGTCGCCCTTTTTTTTGAGTTTGATTCTGTTTCGAAAGAAAATAAATGAAATGGTGATTTTTACTGCGGCTCGAATTGATTTTAAAGAACTGAAAGGAAGAGAGGTAAAAAGAAGTACCGGCCATAAAGCTTTTTGGGGAAGACAGCGATTTAAAGTTGAAGAAGGCGGCTCATATCAGATTATAAAGTAGCTGAGGTGAAGGGTTAGGTTGGCTGATGGGATGCAATAGGGTTTGACTTAGGAATTTTATAATATTATTTAATTCCAAAATATCACGTTAAGCATAATGCGAAATCTCGAACTCCGAATCAGACATGCCGACAGGCGTTTATAAGGTTTTACCTGTATTCCGAACACATTGGAACGTGTTTCGGAGCCTAATTCGATCATATAAGCGAGTTACGGAAATAAACGATCAATTTTAAATTAAATCGATTAAAATAGTTTCTATGCGTTTTGAGCTGCCAGGGTCAAACGACAACTCCGATTGCTACGAAAATTGAAATCCAATAATAACTAACTATTACGGATCCAATGGAACTGGTTTCATCGAATTCCAAGACTATGCCTTGGAAGGCTATTTTTAATTTCAATTCAAACAATAAATTTATAAAACCGAACGAATCACTTCCAGTTTCAATTTAAAAGTTTTTATTATCTTCAGAACTATCGATATAAATTTTGCAGGTCTTTAAATTATTTTTAACAAGCTTAAAACTGAAGATTCAATAATTTACCCAATTTCGGTTTATTAAATCTAATAACTTAATTGCTATTAATAATAATATTTGAATTCAAGTTAAAAATTAACTTTTTAAATATTTACAATCAATTAAATATTCCAATTTAAATTGTTAGGAATTCTAGGTCGTCACATTTACTTTTTAATACAACAAAGTGTTGGGGTAATTTCCACCGAGCCATCACAAGGAGGTTACCATCGAATCAAACACACTACCCAAGCTACTACCGGTCCAACCCAAACCGAAGCATCACCGATCCAATACCACACCAACTCACAACCGGACCATCCCTCACCGGACCAACACCCACCGGACCAACACACGCCGAACCAAGCCCACACCAAACCAACACCATTACCAAACCAACCATCGTCGGACCAAGTTACAACTCCAACCATCTCCGAACCAAGAGGATGCCGAACCAACATCGCCAGGCCAGATTGCTTTGGCCCAAGCCCACCAGCAGCTATATACATCCAAGACCCCTACCCCCAGCCTCACTCTATAAATAGAGGGGCAGGGGTACAACAATGGCAGACAAGTTTGAGAGCTCAAGCACGGAAGGAACTTTCAAACAACTTTCATATACTTGTATACAAAGCTTTGTACTTGTAATCTGAAAGAAAAAGGAGAATAACATATAAAGTGGACGTAGGCACGTTCTGGCCGAACCATTATAAATCTGTGTGTCTTTTACAGTTTAGTCCATCTATTTCATATATTTGCATAAATCACCCAAACCATCCAGATCAACATATAATCAACTAAATCATACGACTAGGAGGTGTTTGCCCAATTTTTGTGCAAACATTTTTGGTGCTTTCACTGAGAACCAGGAGCTCAAAGCTTCAGCTTCTCCCACTCAACCCTTTTTCTAGCAGCATCGTTCATTGCTTGGAAAACATGCCTCCCGGACGGAAGAAAGATACTAACAAAGGAAAGGACATCGCAACTAGAAGTATCCCAGATCCAATGACCGGAGACCAAGACAATCGTCCGGTTCCAACAGCAACTTTAAATCAGGCAAATCCGAAAGCCCCCGCTACGGAACAACCAATTACAAGGGCGGATCTGGACAAGGTTGTGGCTGAAGTAACTAACCGCTTCGCATCTCAACAAGAAGCCTTGGTGGACCAACTCATGTCACGCTTAAGAGACGCTGAAGAATCCAACCGCAACACTGAATCATGGGGTGAGTCCCGGTCTGGAGGATCTGGGGGGCGACAAAGGTCTTTCTTCTTCGAAGAGGCTAACAACAGAAACAGCCATGGTAGGAGCCGAGCCTGGATTCAGCCCGGATTCGGCCCGAGGAAACACTTGGAACCGAACCCAACGGAGGAGGTACCAGGCAAGGGTCGGATGCCGCCGAGCCCACCATGCTACCTAACCATGGAAACACCAAGGAACGGGGCCGAGATGGAGTCCAGCCCGAAGTTGGACCCGAGGAAGTGCTGAGAAGAGAACCCAGCAGGGAAAGATCAAGGCAAGGGCCAATTGTGGCTGACCCCAGCATGCCCCCGGATGACCAAAGGCAGCCATTGGAGAATGTCAGGAGTGATAAACGATACCATCCTTACAGTTCATCTGGACGAAATCACTCTCGCAGGGAAGAACCAAACTCATTTTTACCCGCTCCAAGTTCTGATGAAAGGATGGCGCGATTGTTCAGAGAGTGCGTCCAACGGGAGCAAAGGGATCGGGGGATAGGTGCTAGGGTAAGCAGCCCCTTCACCCGCAATATCGAAACCGCCATCACCCCCCGGGAATGGAAAATGCCAACGATGGAACCTTACAAGGGAACCTCTGACCCCATCGTACACTTACAAAGATACACCCAGCATATGCTCATGAGTGGAGCAACGGAGGGAGTATTGTGTAAATGCTTCCCACTTTTCTTGACAGATCTAGCTACCTCCTGGTTCTGCCACCTACCCCAAGGGTCCATCAGCTCATGGGAAATGTTGAAAGAAAAGTTCATCAGCCAGTTCCGCATTCATGTGGAACAACCCAAGGACGCTTGTTCCTTATCTAATATCAAGCAGAAACCCGGAAAGACAGTGCAACAATATCTAACCCGATTCAACGCCGCAGCGGCCACAATCCAAGATGCCGATGAGAAACTTATCCTAATGGCCCTCTGCAGTGGTGTACATCCGGATACTAAATTTGCTAGAAGACTAACCAAGGAAAAGCCAGCTACTTTACCTGATTTCTTTCATGAAGATGGAAAGTATATGAGACTTGAAGACGCTGCCACTGAGAGGCAGTCAAGGCAACAGGCTAAGACAGCTCCAGACAAGGTTCCCGCTGCAGCAAAGGATGTTCGGAGAAGTGACTCTAGAGACAGTGCTGGGGGCAAGAAGGGAGAAAAGCGCTCATACCGACCAGGACCAAGATTTGACTCCTACACTCCTTTGAATGAAACAATCAAAAACATCTTCCTAGCCACTCAAGACGAAGTTAGATACAAGCGCCCCCCGCACAAGAAGGAGTCAGATAACGCACTCAAGTCTGGAAAGTTCTGTCGCTTCCACGAATCCCACGGACATGACACCAATGAATGCCACCATCTCCGGGACTTGATTGAAGAACACATTAGAAGGAGGAGACTGGAACGCTATGTAAAAAGCCAGAACAGGACTCCAGCTCCCGCCAATGAAAACCCAGGGTTGCCCCTCCGAGAAGGAGGCGGAGGAAATCGCAACACTGGCGGCTCTGGTCAAGAGAAAATAGTGGTCCATACCATATCAGGAGGACCACACATCGCCGACAGAAGCTGGGCAGAGATGGAAAGATACGGTAATTCTGTTATGGAAGAACGCCACCAGAAATGGAAAGAGAATGACGACATCACATTCAGTAGGCGTGATCTAGAGGGAAGACAGTACCCACACATGGATCCTATGGTCATCTCTGCCTGGTTCGGTCCAGCCAAAGTTTTCCGAATTTTAGTAGACACTGGAAGCTCAGTGAATATCCTATTCAAGCATGCATTCGACAAAATGAAGCTGTCAATGAAGGATGTGTCTCCCTGCAACAAACCACTACATGGTTTCACTGGAGATGCGAAGATGCCCCTCGGGAAACTGGACCTTTTTGTTGAAATAGGAAGTCATCCCCGCTCCGCTGTGCGAAAACAAACATTTGTACTAATAGAGAACCATTCGGCCTACAACGCCTTTTTGGGAAGACCAGCCTTGTCTGACTTCTAAATTGTCCTAGCCCCATGGTGCCTGAAGATGAAATTCCCAACAGATAACGGAGTAGGAGAAATAGAGGGAGATCAAGACGCCGCTCGAGATTGCTATGTAACTGAGCTTCGCAATAACCGCAGGAAGGATAAAGGGAAGGATGCAGAGACTTCTCTCTGCAAGAAAAACCTGGAAGCATAGCAATTAAAGAAAGCCCCTCCTCTTCGATATAGCAGCGATCCTTTCAATGAATTAGACCCCAGAGACAAAGAGGAGGAGGCCACCACCGAGCCTGTAGAGGCTATGGGATTTGTATCTGTAGACAAACACGACCCAAGTAGACTGCTGAGTGTCGGGTCTCAGTTAAGAGCGGAGTTGAAAGATCAACTCGTTGATTTTCTTCGCGACAACATGGATGTATTTGCATGGACGCACGCCGACATGACAGGAATCTCTCCAGACGTAGCATGCCACACACTGAACATCGATCCCACCAATGTGCCAGTGAAGCAGAAAAAGAGGAGCATGGGGGCAGAACGATCAGCAGCCCTCGAGGAAGAAGTAAAGAACTTACTTGCCAATGACTTCATACGAGAAGCCATCTACCCAGAATGGATCGCCAACCCAGTACTGGTAAAGAAATCTAATGGGAAGTGGCGAACATGCATCGATTTCTCCAACTTAAATGACGCTTGCTCGAAAGACTGCTTTCCACTCCCCCGAATCGACCAACTCATGGACAGCACAGCCGGACACGAACTCATATCCTTTATGGACGCATACTTAGGATATAACCAGATCCCTATGCACGCCCCCGATCAAGACCACACTAGTTTCATCACTGACCGGGGATTGTACTGCTACAAGGTAATGCCTTTTGGACTCAAAAATGCCGGAGCTACTTATCAGCGCCTTGTCAACAAGATGTTTGCGGAACTAATATGACAAACTATGGAAGTTTATGTGGATGACATGCTGGTAAAATCGAGAAAAGCCAACGATCATATAAACCACCTGGATGAGATGTTTCAAGTACTTCGCCAATATGGAATGAAGCTGAACCCTCTAAAGTGCTCCTTCGGAGTATCGTCGGGGAAGTTCTTAGGATTCATCGTTCATGCCAGGGGGATTGAAGCAAACCCCGAACAAGTTCGAGCTTTGCAAGATATCAAGATACCATCCACTCAAAGAGAGATACAAAGCCTAAACGGAAAAGTGGCCGCCCTAAGCATGTTCATCTCTAAAGCAACCGACAAATGCATCCCTTTCTTTGAAGCTCTAAAGAAAGACAAAGGAAAGTTCAAATGGACTGACGAATGCTCGATAGCCTTCTATAACTTAATCGAACACCTCCAGAGACCACCAGTACTCTCAACTCCAAATGAAGGCGAAGAACTATACCTATACCTGGCTGTATCGTCCCATGCTTTAAGCGCCGCTTTGGTGAGAGAAGACAACCACGCACAGTGACCCGTATACTTTGTAAGCAAGAGATTTACAAAGGCAGAAGCCAGATACCCTAAACTTGAAAAGCTAGCATACTGTTTACTAATCACGTCATGAAAACTGCGACACTATTTCCAATCTCATTCCATCAGAGTTTTAATCGATCAACCGCTAAGGCAGGTACTCCATCGCCCCGACACTTCTGGGCGACTACTTAAGTGGTGCATTGAACTGAGTCAATATGATATCACCTACCATCCTCGCACCGCTATCAAGGGACAAGCCATAGCTGATTTCATTGCCGAATTCACTACTAACGAAGGTAAGGAGCAATCTGAAGTAGCGAAAAATATCAAGTGGAATCTCTTCATTGATGGAGCATCAAATGAGCAAGGCTCGGGGACAGGTGTTGTGATAATCACCCCCAGGGGAAGGAAGCTGCACTACGCCCTAAGGTTGGAGTTCGCTGCCACCAACAATGACGCAGAATACGAAGCAGTGATAGCCGGATTAGAACTTGCCCTGGAGATTGGAGTCGGTTCTTTATGTCTCCATAGTGATTCTCAACTTATTGTAAATCAGATACTGGGAGAATTCCAAACTCGAGGAGATCGACTCACAGCATATCTAAAGAAGACCAAGCTGCTGCTCAATCAGTTGGATCACTATTTAATCAGACACATTCCTCGAGAGAAGAATCAGGAGGCCGACGAACTGGCAAAGCAAGCTAGTATGAAGGACGACACCGCTTCCCGAACAATAACCATCTCACAGCAACTAGCCCCGAGTTACGAGACAATGAATATGATAGCTGCAATCGAAGAGGAAACTTGGATGACTCCTATCCGGAAATATTTACAAGATGGCACACTGCCCGACGGACGTAACGAAACTAAGAAAATCTTAAGGAAAGCTTCCCGCTACACATTACAAGAAGGCATCCTCTATCGGCGCGGCTTCTCTAATACCTTATTAAGGTGTATCGCTGGAAGGGAAGCCAGGGAAGTCTTGTCCAACATCCATCAAGGAAGTTGCGGAGATCACACCGAAGGACAGACTCTAGCAAAGAAAATACTCCGATACGGGTATTACTGGCCCACTTTAAACAAAGACGCCTTAGACTTCGTCAAAAGATGCGACAGATGTCAGAAATTTGCTAAGATTCCTCGACTACCAACAAATGAGATTACTCAAATGACTAGCCCTGGGCCCTTTGCAATATGGGGAATTGACTTGATTGGCGAACTGCCAATGGGCCGAGGCGGAGCTAAATATGCCATAGTGGCAGTTGACTGTTTCACCAAATGGGTGGAAGCGGAACCTCTAAATAAAATATCTTCGGCAAAAGTTATTAACTTCTTGATCAAAAATGTTTTATGCAGGTATGGGGTTCCACTCAAAATCATATCGGACAATGGACTTCAATTTGACAGCGAGGAATTCGCCGACTGGTGCCAGGAGCACGGAATTCACAAAAGCTTCTCATCTGTGGCTTACCCCTAGGCAAACGGGCAAGTCGAAGCCGTCAACAAAATCCTCAAAACCTTAATCAAGAAGAAACTTGAAAAGTCAAAAGGCGCTTGGGTGGATGAACTTCCTACGGCACTTTGGGCCTACCGCACATCTTATAGAACATCAACATGGCATACTCCTTTCTCTTTGGCATACGGATCGGAGGCCATGCTCCCAGTTGAAACTGTATTGCCTTCCCACCGTAGGATCCACTACAACCCAGAAGAGAACGAAGAACTCCTGCACATGTCTTTGGATCTAATTGAGGAGAAAAGAAACGATGCAACACTCAAAGAAGCAGCTCACAAGCAAAAAGTTGCGGCACAATACAACTCCAAAGTCAAGCACCGCAGCTTACAAGAAGGAGATCTTGTCCTCAAGCGGATCTTCCCGCGCCCCGGAGCGCTAGATCCAATCTAGGGCGGACCCTATGTAATTCATAAAGATCTCCGCAACGGAGCCTATATTTTATCAACAGTGGACGGAGAGGTGTTCCAGAGGGCATGGAACATCAACACCTCCGTCGATACTTTTCTTAACTTGTACTGCCCATATGAAGTGAATTAACAACGAGAATCAGTGGACGTAGGCATTTTCATGCCGAACCACTTTAAAAATCTTGTCTCTTTTTAACTTGTTCCTTTATATCTTGGCTGCTTGTTAAGCTTTAACCTTTTCTGTTGAACAAAATCATATATAACGACATTTCCATTCTGGACACTTCACGGCGCAACCTCACCTGGACAAGACCCAACAGGTACTATGCGAATCTATGCACTCGCCAATGAGACACTTTTGCTCCAGCATCCCTCTGCTGCGGGTTAACTCATTGCTCGCGACTGCCCTCAAAGCCAACTGTAATGAGCAGATTATAAGCCATCAAGAAGGCCGACTATAGCCGATGGCAGCTCATTACGGCATTCGGCTCGCCGGCAACTGCGAACCTACTTTAAGCCCCAACATAAGGTGTGGCCAGCCAGGGGTAGTTCACGGTTGACGATCGGCACCCACGCTAGCCGGCCACAGTAAATCGAATAATACCCACGATTACGGGCCATAATGGCTCGGGTAGTTACTGTGCGCGATCTCGGCTCCGATATGTCTTAAGTGCGGCTGTGGTAAAAAAGATAAACTCCTCGCGGAGGCGTAAGATGGGTGACAAATGTCTCCAAGACCCACAGCTAGGGAAAGTGACTACAAAACCCGTTTGCCACGAACTTAAGCATATCGACGGCCTTCCGTGATTGGAAGTTTTACTGTTTCTCATATTTCCATTACATTTAAAAACTTTTCTCCTATCCTATATAACGGTCCCTAAAGTACAGGTCACAAAATAGGGGAACTCTCGCTTGTGGAAATATGAGCTCACATCCGAATGACGAAACACTCAGCCACATTTCATACTCAGTCACGCAAGACATTCAAAGCAACCCTCTACAACTAAAACACGAAGGGCGGTACTCTCTTCTCTTGTATACAAATACATGGCTTTAATTTATTCACACATCATATTGACATTACACTTAGCATCAAATACGATTGAATCACATGCATAAACACGCAGCTGTATTACTTATGCAACATATCAAAATGACAACAGCATTCAAACATGACAGAATCAGCTTATGTTATAAAATTACATAAAGTCATTCTTTACAAATAATATAATTACAAGTCACATTAATGTTTCGGACTAACATAGACAGCAACCAAAATATGTACAAGTCAAGTCAAAGAATCAGGGCTTCGCCTCCATCCCGCTAGCCCTCCGGATCTACTTAACTGCAGGATCGGAACTCCCAGCATGTGCTCCTGAGGTCCCGTCGGCATAATTCAGAAGAGAATCCATCAATAATCACGAAAGATAAGCAATCAAATCATGAAAAGGTTAAAAGGAAAGACTTACGAGCACCTGCTCCCTGACCATCATCGTTTAGCTGCACGCCTACCTCATCCGCAGCAAGCAGCCGCATGCCCTCTTTAACCGCCACCTTCTCTTCCTTGGTGAATTGGGCCGTAACCACATCCATCCTGAAAGCCGCACCACCTTCCTTATCCACATCAGCCTTAGCCTCCTCCAAAGCCCGAAGATACATCCTAGCCATAACCCGGGGATAGTCGTCCATCCAGGACAGGTTGCCCTGCCTCCAAGTACGGAAATACATGTCCTGGAGCATCTTGTCCATCATCCCCTCGTTCTCCTCAAACTCTTTCATCCGGGCCTCAGAAGCCGACAGCCGTGCGACAGCAGCATCTCTTTCCAAACGGTATCTCGAGCAGTCAGCCTGAAGGGACTTTCGCATCACTTCCAGCTCCTCCTTCAGCTTGGCCTGAGCAAGCTCTGCGGCCTCAAGCCTGCCTATCCATGATATTACTGAGGAAGATACTGAGTTTCTGCCTTCCCCACACCCGTCCGAAAATCCAACCGTCACCCCGATAGACCATCCTGGTTTGGTTTGCAACCCATTTTCCGGCCACCCGGATCTGGACCTGAGTTTTCAAGACATTTCTTTTGACGAGGCCACGGGTGAGCATCTTCTTCCCCGCAATCCCATGGTACGGGTGCTTGATGAGGCTAAGTCCTTAGACCTCGATTTGTTTACTACTCGGATTGTGACCATGGGGAATGAGGCCAAGGCAAACATCGATCGGGTGGCTGAAGAGACCAAGAGGCTAATGGAGCATCACGCTCGACTGGCCAAGGCTGGAGAGGAAATCGGAAGTGCTAATATTCGGTTGCGGCTAAAGGTTGCTGATAAGGCCAAACAGCTTGCCGATCAGGCTATCCAGATATCCCAGCATGAGGCGGCCTCCAGACGACTAAAGAAAACCATGGAAGAGGCTAGCCAGGCTGAGTTGCGAAAAATGGAGGCTGGTTGCAAAGAACGAATTGACATGGCCATCGCAACGGTGGATGAGGTTCGGAGCGCGGATCTTGAGCAGGTAGAGGAGTTATCTGGGAGGCTTGAGGCCGCAGAGCTTGCTCAGGCCAAGCTGAAGGTTCAAACAAAGATCGGCCTCTCTTCCTCTTTTGCATATCTTTTTCAATAACTCCGAGGAGAGGGCGATAACCAACCACATCTCCGTGACGGCTAGCTGACGGCTTTGGTTTGGCGGAAGCTTTGAGTAACTTGTACTGTTCAAGGCGGTGCCGAATATCTGATGTCTTGGCCACCTTACCCATTCCTGCAATAAAAACCAAGTGTTACGAGCATGCATGAAACTATAATTCAAGAAATGTGTCAAGTTAAAAGGAGTAGGAAGACGCGTTTATTTTACAAACCCTGAGAGGGAGTGGGATACTGCAATAAATCCTGGATCTCATTCCAGGACGGGAGCTGGCCATAAAATATTACTAAGTCTTTATCATAAAGGGAGTCTGCAGAAGTTGAAAATTCACCTTGAGTTACCCTAGCTGAAGGATCCTTAGAAGATGGATCGGCACCAGTCCCAGCCTTATCAGCCTTCTTCGCCTTCTCCACCGAGGCTGATCCTTCCTCTAACCCCTCAAAAGCCTGGCGGAAGGCATCATCCGTCCAATCTTGGATCTCCCCCGCCTGCTCAGAAGACAAAGCCCCGGCACCACTACCACCCTGTCCTTCACCTTCTCCATCTCCTCCGCTCTCCTCCTCGCCTCTTTCCTCCTCTCCACCTTCCTCCTCCGGAATATCTGGGCATGTGCTAGGGGAGGGTCCGTCAGACTTTTAAGCTTCTTCCCCCCGACGACTGGAGGTACCGAGAAAGGTCTCCTCTTACTACTCTTCGCAGTGGCCCCATCTTTAGCTTTAGCAGTCCTCTCCTCGGCTGTATCTCTCTGCTTAACCACAGATTGATGTGGCAGAATCAAGTTGTGCTCCAGGAGAGTGGCATTCCTGATCAGGTAAGAAGCCACCTATCCCTTCCTGAGATAGACTCTACCTCCGCAGCCATCTGTACAAGGTGATCATTCTCCACGACCGCAAAGCCACCTGTCGCTAGCAAGAAATAAAAGCACATAAGAAGAAGCATTGTAGTCGGGACAAAGAAATTACGAATGGAATTCAACTTACAGCCAGAAGTGAAAAGGCAAAAAGAAACAGAGTCGTCCTTGACGAAGAACCATTCCTTCTTAAACATGGTAAACTTCGAGTATAAGTCCAAGACCGGCTTGAAGGACACGACCGACTCTAAACTAATGTATGGAGACCCCTTCTTGTAGCCCCTCAGATTATACAAATATCGGATTTCCCGGTTAGAAGGGGGGCGCCTATACCTCCTCTGGAAGATAACGAATAGACACACTAGGATGGCGTAAGAGTTGGGCTGAAGCTGGAAAGGAGCCACCTTCAGGTAGGTAATGAAGCTGACTATCCACACATTTATCGGAGGAATGGCCCCGCACATGCAATGGTATCGGCTATACGCGAAATATCCTTCAGGGGGATTGTACGGCATCACTCTGTCCCCTGGCAACAACATACTCGCTTTGTCAATCCCAAAGGAGCGAGAGATAACGTCAAGCTGCTCCTCTCTAAGAGAGCACGGAAAGCAATCGGGAGGAGAATTCAGAAGCTCTTGAGGGCCATATCCGTCCACTAATGACCTCGGGGCAGGTCCATGTCGCGCTGTTTCCGGCTGGACTGGGGGCACGGCAGGAGACTCTCTTCTGTCCCTAGATTTCCTCTTATCTGATCGGGTTTCCACTCTTTGAGACATTTATCTGCAACACAAGAAAAGTATATCGTTAAAACATACAAACAATGTAGTCTGGAATTTCACCCATAAGTCAAAACGCTCAAGCTCCCAGTGTCATTCGGTAAATAAAATGTAAAATTTCATTCGGTATTCAAAGTCTCAGGGTTGATAGGGTGGTTCAAATACAAGTACATTCGGCATTTCCCCTTCTCATTCGGTGGTTCGAACACGAGCTCATTCGGTAAACCACAACTTTCAGGTACATTCGGTACACGAGGCCCCCAAATCATTCGGTAATTGAGAATAAAAAGTTCACTCGGCAGAATAGATCATCACCTGGTTCGGCAAGAATCTGATTCGGCTAACGCTTTGATTCGGCAGAGATTATAGTTTGATTCGGCTGATGAGGAAAAATGGAGGCGTTAGGCCCCTATTTATAAGCAAGCATCAATAACCGGACCAGGTGGCTCGGCGTTAGAGACCGGATAGAAACACACGAGCTCAAAACAAAGCACGCCATGTGCATGCACATACCCTCCTTTGGGGGGCAAGTGTTGGGGATATTTCCACCGAGCGATCACAAGGAGGTTACCACCGAATCAAACACACTACCCAAGCTACTACCGGTCCAACCTAAACCGAAGCATCACCGATCCAACCCACTTCCAACTACCACCGAATCAAACACACTACTACCAGTCCAACCCAAACCGAAGCATCACCGATCCACTACCATACCAACTCACAACCGGACCATCCCTCACCGGACCAACACCCACCGGACCAACACACGCCGAACCAAGCCCACACCAAACCAACACCATTACCGAACCAACCACCGTCGGACCAAATTACAACTCCAACCATCTCCGAACCAAGAGGATGCCGAACCAACATCGCCAGGCCAGATTGCTTCGGCCCAAGCCCACCAGCAGCTATATACATCCAAGACCCATGCCCCCAGCCTCACTCTATAAACAGAGGGGCAGGGGTACAACAATGACAGACAAGTTTGAAAGCTCAAGCACGGAAGGAATTTTCAAACAACTTTCATATACTTGTATACAAAGCTTTGTACTTGTAATCTGAAAGAAAAAGGAGAATAACATATAAAGTGGACATAGACACGTTCTGGCCGAGCCACTATAAATCTGTGTGTCTTTTACAGTTTAGTCCATCTATTTCGTATATTTGCATAATTCACCCAAACCATCCAGATCAACATATAATCAACTAAATCATACGACTAGGAGGTGTTTGCCCAATTTTTGTGCAAACACAAAGTAAATGCAAAAAAAATTCATCAGTCGATTTCCACATTAGCCTGATAGACTAATTATATTAATATCGTGTTCATCTATATTGTTTGAACATCAAGGAAAATATCAGTCTGGGTCATTACTCACCAATTGCATGAGTAAATTTATTTTGTTTCTCAGTAAACTTGTCTACATCCTAAAGAGGTCAATACCGTATGCAGGTTGTTATGGCAGAACCGGCATGGTTTGTTTTGGTTTGTCTTTTATTCATTGCAGTTTCACTTGTTTTCTCTCCCTTATCGATAATTTTTTGTCTTGGATAACTTCTCAAAATTACATTTTTTATAAGTGATATCTGTCTCACAAAAAAAATCTTTTAATTAACCAAACAAACTAAATATCAAATTTACCGCAATCAAATTTGCTGTATCATTACAGTTATTCTTCTCATCATTTCTAAAATGAATATCATATGTGCCATACTTAAATTTGATACATCGTTAAAGTTATTCTTCTCATGATTTCTGAAACTACATAGTGTGAGCATGTACTTATGTTTTTGTTCTTGTATTTGGAAAATTACAAATACAGGCACAATATCAAGCTAGAATCGAAGAATTGAAAAGTCAGGGCACAGTAATTTCATATGAAGTCGAGGAAGAAGTATTCGACAAGCTTACTGGTGCTATAGCTAAAAGAAAGGACCGTAGGCCATATTATGGTAATATCCCTAGAGTAAGTATTTAAACTTTCAACAAAACATTATTTTAATTAGTTTAAAATGCAGAAGTTGATGCAATATTTGATAAAATGCAGAAATACAAAGACGCCACTTATAGCATCAATAAGGGAGAAGCACAGACTAGAGCCAAACCAGAGGAAAATGTGGAGAGTCAAGAAGGGGAGATTCAAATGCTGAAGATGCAGTATGAACAACTCACCAAGATGCTTCGACAACGATTTGATGGAGAGCCGAACGATCGTCGTGAGGGATGAGGGTATTGAAAACTTTTTAATGGTATTTGTATGATGCCATGTATCATGAACATATTATCCTATTATTTTAACATATAGGAACTTGATTAATATTGTTTGACTTTGTAATATGAATGAGATAATTGTTTTTTGAATTAAAGATGAATGGTTTGACGTTAATCTTTTTGTTGGAATGTGTATATATATATAAAATAAGTTGATTTTAGTTTCTATTTAATGTGGTGAAATGAAATACAATAGTAATATATCAAAATTGCTTCAGAAAAGACATAGGGAAGGTGTAGGGAAGGCGTAGGAATATTGATGCAGCAAAAAGTCATGTGCATGGCGTAGGAAAAACATTAAAAACACAGGCGTACGTAAACCGTGGATAAATGAACGACATAGAAAAGACGTAGGAAACGTAATATGTAAGAATGACTAGGGAAAGCATAGGAAAACAGGACGTAGGGAAGAAGTAGGTAAATGAATGACGTAGGAAAGACGAGAGTACCTAAAGAAGTAAAAATATCGTAACAAAACCGTAGGAACAACATGGCGTGGGGAAGGCGTAGAAAAATTATGACGTACGAAAGGCGTAGGAAACAACTCCACGGATGGCATAGGTAAGATGTAGGTGTTTTATTACCTACGCAGGTTTTACCCACAGCAGAATTGGCGTAGGGGCTACTTAGTTGTTATATTTACCTACGCCCCGCTTACGCCATATTGGCATAGGTAAACATCAGTTTTCTTGTAGTGATTTAAATAATGGATTTCAATAACCAAATAAATATCTTTTAAATTATAATTAATGATGTTAAAAATCACTTTCAAAATATGTTTACTAAAATATTTAATTCGATAAAAAATTGAAAATGTGACCGAGAATTCATTTTCCGAATTTTCAATTTCTAATCGGCTAAAAGTAATCAGAAATTTCATAACACCTTTTATACACTAAAACACTTCACATTATTTTGATAGCTTCTGTTTGAGGCCTTGTTCCTTAGTAATAGCTTCTCATGAAAACTTCATCTTAATAAACTCCTTTTGGCTTCTTTTGGAAGCATATTTTCAATGGCTTCTTTTGGAAGCTTTGTATGCTTATAAAAGTAGCTTTTCCTAACTTTTACTTCACTTTTCCATTCTCTTTTCATTTTCAAAACTTCTGAAATCTTTTAACAATGATTCCATGGCTTCCTAAACACTTTAAAAGTTACAGAAATCTATATATTTCTACTTTAATATCTTCCTAAGCTTGCTAAAACACTTACACATTCATCTCTTCACTTCATTTTCAAAGTTTAAGCCCTTAATCCATCAAGGCCATACCATGCACTCCCTAAGTCCAAACCTTTACAGTGATTTAAAGCACTCAAAGACTTCATTTTCCATGACTATACAAAGATCCAGTCGTATTCGCAAAGATAGTGCAATTTAATTTAAGTTAGCAAGTATTTTTGTTGAGTAAAGCTTCCTCTTTTATGTAAAGTTTTAAACTTTTATTGTTGATGATAATTGTGGTTTAATTTTTGCTTGGGAATTAATGTGCTTGAGTTTTTATATACTTGTTATATATGATTTCATAATACGATAATGAGTTGTTTAGCATTGATGATGTTTGGCTCGGAAATTATTTAAACATCCCTTAGTTAATTCGACCATAATTTTTGCAAAATTAATTGGAATTTAGATTTCTTTAATGATTTGGAAAGCTAACTCAAAGGAATGCAACTTTTACGTTTATGATACTTTAAATTTCGAATATCTTCGTTACTGAAAATGAGGTGCAAGTTTGGACAAGTTAGTGAGCATTTAACAAGTTCGATGAAATATTGGTGGTTAAAGTTAATTATTTATAAGTAAATGCTCTCTATATATTGGTAGTTAAAGTTAATTATTTAGAGGTAAATGCTCTCTATATGTTGTTTCATAGTTGGTTATGTATGTAAGTTCATACCTTGCTATGTGATGTTGGTTGTATTGTAACGACATAAGATTGTTTGCCGAACTGTCCGTATAGCTATAGTCGCTATATAGGCACTTTTGAAAAATCACTTCTTATCGAAACTGTGTGGTTCCATCTTCGTGCTTGGAATTGTTTTACAAGTTAAGCAAGATTCTGATTGATGATTTTTACAAAAATAATCAATTATTTTAATAATGGTTATTTAATTTAATTAATTATTTAATTAATAAGGATTAAGGTTAACTAATTGACTTATTAATGATGCATTTTAAATTTAACTAATTACTTAATTAATGATGTTTTAAATTTAATTAATCATTTTGTTTAATGATGTTTAAGCTTAATTAATATTTTGATAATGATGGATTAAAATTAACTAATGATGTTTTTAAAATTAATTAATCTTTTTAATTAATGACTTTAAAAGGAAATCAACTTGTTTTAACTTTAATTAATCTTTCCTTAATAATGATTTAAATTGATTAATCATACTAAATAATGATATTTATTTATTTAATTTAATTAATTATATTTAAAATTATTAATTAATTGAATTGAGGATGTTTTAAGTTATTTAATCCTTTTTAAAAGTTAGTAAACTCTTTTAACAAAAGTGTTTTAAAGCTAATACTTGTAATGTGGGGCCAAGCATGAATTTGGTTTTTTAAAGAAAAAGTTTGATTCGTTTATGGAAATGAATTAATTTACATAAAGCGATTCACTTATATGGAAACGATTTATTTGTATAATTAGCACTAAACATCAAAGAAGTAGACTTGTCACTATTTTGAAAGTTAAGAATAATTGTGAGACTTGACTACAAGGTAACACTGCCTTGACTTGGTTGGTATTATTGTTAACCGAGAAATATTACAAGTTTGAATTCAATGAATGGTGGTAAGTATACAAGACTTATTATCCATATACGATCAATATCCTCGATAGTTAGTTTCTCAACTATCGGTTACATTAACTTCTTTATTATCGTCACTCTAAGATAATGTGTTGCTCATTTAAGCTTTGTTATCCTTTGCCAGAAATGACTAAACCCGAATAGCGAGTAGGGGCAGAGCTATGTGGGGTTACTTCCATTATGGTATTTTCACATCCGCTCCAGATTGGATTCAGTTGTGTACATTGAGATGTGAAATATTCGGATATTCGGTAACAGTTGGCAAGGTTCGGCTTGGAGGTTTTCGAGAGCCATTGTAGTTCTCAAGTATATATTCTAGAGGTATACTTTCAGTAAGTAGGGTGCACCGTCCTAGTCATTGTTGGAAAAAATTTCTTTTCTTATTTGATTTGAACCTTCGAATTGTTTTTTATTTACAATAGGAAGAGTCAACCACTTTTCGCAGCGTTCAATTATTGGTTTTGTCCATTCTACCAAGTTTGGACTGTTATCTTGTTTTATCCATTCTATTCAGTTTGGATTTTGTTCAGACTATTTCCATTCTTTCGAATCTGGATATTTATACTGTTTTTGCCCATCATCTATGTTTGGATTTGTTTCCTATTATTCTTTCCGTTCTTATGTTTGGTTGTTGTTTATGGAGGAGAAAACCTGATCCTCGTTAGCGGCGTGGTTCCACATATTATTGTTAAATACACTTTCTTTGTTTCAGAGTTTTACTCATACCGGACATTTTGACTGACCTGAGTTATTTATTTTTCCTAAACTCTCGGGTACTCAATTATATTTGAGTAGTCCGAAAATAACATGTTTTTCTTTTGAGTTCTTTGAAGACAACGGACGAGCAGGAGGCTCCTTAGTTATCTAATTACTTATTTCTGTTGTATGATTATATAAGTGTATTTTGTATCTTAAAAATGAAAAGTCAGAATATATAGCTGTAAATCTATTAGATGTAGTACTTTTGTTTACTCTGATAGCTCTATGTAGGAGTAACCTTTTGTACTATATCATATTGTATTTTATGTAACCATTCCGTTGTGAGGTTTATCAATTCTATCTTGTTCTGTTCTTTATTTTACCCAAGACAACTTGCCTTTCGGACGCTTGGGCAACGACACATGAATATCATGAATGTATTAAGTGTCGTTTCTAAGGGTTGGAAAGGTGGGTCGATATAGTTGTGTATGACAATGAATCCAATGCTATATTATATATAGGTATTAGTTGGACTTTAAAATGTTGTAATTTAGAATTTAACATTCATTTCATTACTACAAATGTATGTTCAGTATCATAATATAATGTTCTTTGTTTACTCTTTTATCTCATTTGTAGTTTATACTTAGTATGTTTATCTTCTTATTATGACATATATATACACAAAGTATATTTATATATGTATATATGTATCGATCTAGTTATTTGGTTGAGTGTTTGTTTTCAGTTTTAGATGTATCAACATAGAGATGCATTTTCCAGATTTTACTATCATGGCTAGATAGTGGATATCAGAGCACATTTAGGATTTAGCCCAGCTTTTTATTTTATTCTACTTTATTGTCATTTTATTTACATCATGGACATTAGGTAGTAGGATTAGGGAGTTTTGGTTTACTGTAATGTATAGGGGGTTTTTGTTACCTATCAAGCTTATTAGCAACATCATTTTTAAGTGTAGAATAAAATACATAGGTGATCTCCTCCTTGAATAGAGGATCACTCATTTTTCTCAATAAAAATAATGCTCTTACACATTAAATATATATAAGTAGAAAAATCGTAGAACATTTATTTACTCGATTATAATTACAAATATTCTCATAATCGTGGATATTGAATTTTATAAAATAAATACTTATCCTTAAACATTCCTATTCAAGATATGTCAAAAGTGGGATATTGACATATCCATCAATACTAGTGTATGTAACTCTCTTCATATGATGGGTGGTTAATAACTCATAAACGTTAGGGTAGCAAGGGGTTATATACATATAGTTGTTTCGAATAATTACAAAATGAATCATGGAGAGTCTTCCATATGTTAAAACTCAAACAGAATATCTCATGTGACGATGTGCAATAGGCTTTTGACTTGAGAATATTATACTTTGATTATAGTCAATCACACTACAACACTAGTCCTGTAAAAGCCATAGTTGGCTATAAGTTAAAGCACTTGAAGTGAAATACTACTCAAATGGGGACATGTCTCTTTCAAATAAAAAGTTAGTATCACTATAATTTGTAGTCAATGTAAAGCCAAAGCATTTGACCGAATCAAATCGGTTAATCAATAATTATTATTGAATTAGACCATGGCTTTAACATTGGACTTCGCATTTAAAGATAGATATTATTAGAATTTTTAACATTGGACAAGCTCTAGATATCTAAGCGATATAGTGGTGACAATAAGAAAACATGCATAGTATATTATTGCTTAGCAATGTCGCTTTAAAAGAAAGGATGTTGGATTTCACCTAGATAATCTATCTGCAACTAAACTCTTATCCACTATTGTGCTTCAACAACTTCCATGCACACTTTAATATTTGAATTATTTAAATATTACTGATGGTCGAGTTCACACATGAGAGTCATAAAACTATAACTCTTACCGGTTAATCGAAAATAATTTAACAAAATAATTTATATAAGTTATAAAGTATTATGGAGAAAATAATATATTGATTTATTTGTTACTTTACTAATAATATTATAGGTTTGGAAACTTAACAAAATATATAATTAGTATATGCTAATGTGAATCTGTACTATGCACCCAGTCGATTCGATTATATAAAGTGAAAAAAATTTAGGCCCAATGTTAACTATTATGCATAATTTCACTTACATATAAATTGATTATAATAATAATTATGTCATAACGTTCATCGGCTGTGGAAGATGTGTGAGTAATGGTAGAATATTGTCATGTATTACGTTGAATATCTTAATAGGTAATGTATTACTATTAGGGAATGAAAATATCTTTGTTTGTATATCACTGTTAGAATTTATGTATGCATCAATATTTTTGTTCGCAAATTTATATACGTACATGTAAACACATATATTTATGAGGGATGTGCATCACAGTTTTCTTACATCTTCGACTTTTGTCCATATCGATGAAACGATGCATAAAAATTAAGCAATTTTAAAATACACCAACTTAAATAAATCAAAGTATGTCAAAGTTATAGTTGCCCTAAGTGGTTTTTGACATAATTATGCATAATATGTCGCATAAATTCATTATAGTGTAGAAAGTACACATAATTTAAAGGAAACATAGAAATGTGCATTACATAATTTATGTTTGCTTTTTAGGGTGTACTAAAACAAGACCATATCACTCTTAATCCGCAAAATGATAATTTACCATGAGGTAGACAAAACATCTTTTAGTATGGATGCTTAGGCATTTATTGCTTATTCTGAATCCTAACCATAAAGAAAAATCCAATCGAAAAGAAGTTACGAGAAAGTAATGTTTAATAAAAAAATATAAATACATCTTATCATGGAAATTTAGGCTCCAGTTTTGATCATCTTAATATATAATTTTCCACCGTGAAAATATTCTTTGTTTTCCTTTGCAAACTAGAAGTTGCAATGTCCCAAAACCTAGTAAATAATGCGAATCTAAAGATTTAGCAAGATTCCTTAAAATAAAATCAATCAAAATAGTCAAGGCCTTGATTTTTTTGAACCTTACCATACGAAGTATTCAAGTGGTACAATTAATAAGTTTGGTGAGGCATAAGATAAGTATTTTTCATGTAGGATAATACATTAAAGCAAATATCCATATCATTATAAACTCTACGTTCAGTGAATCTTTAAATTTTGAGTAGTTACAATTAGTGTTTTAAAGACACGACCCAACCTCGATTTGACCACGGTTAACCTTCTACCTTATAGCACTACGGCTCTGAAAATGAAATAAACTTGTGTGTGCATGAACCCGCGCGATTTAACTTTAAAACCTACAAAAAAACCTCTAATCCGACTTCCTTTGACCCATGGTTCTTCGAATTTGAGGAAAAATTATCGCTTTATTCTTCCTTTTTTGTATAATTAATTTAACAAATAATTTCATAATATTAGCCTCTAAATTATTGGATTATCTTATCAATTTTGGACGGCATAATACATTATAGTGTACATCTTACGAATTATCATTGAACTGAACCTTTTTCATCTTCATAAATTAGGAAATTTACAATTTTATGCTAAAAAGGTATTATAGTTATGAAATTAAAAATAATTGTTTTAAATTTCAATGTATTAATTATAATTGATTAAATTTTAACATTGATTACAATAATTTACATTTAAATCATAATTAACAATCAAAGCGATTCTCATGGTCTGAACGATTGAACCACTCAAACAATTGACCATGCACCAACATGGTTTGATTCACGGTTCGGCCTTTGAAAATATGGTTACAATAGATAATACCACCTAAACAGATCTGTTTTAAGTCATATAACCAAACAATGGTCACATGTCCTAAAATTCATAAAGCAAAATATATCAAACAAATAACCAATCTTACTTTAAAAAGCCTATCATGCACTTCACCTACCACGGTCGATTGCACGTGCAATCCATGTTCCATGCACTCCACTATAGCAGCATCAGCGGTCTCATCAACCTCGGAAGTTCTCTTTATTGGAAACAAACTCAATTTTGCAATCTAGATTTTTTTTATATATGAATTATCTAAAATTTAGAATATATGGAATAATATGTTTGAAATTGTATGATAGAATATTTAGGAGATATTTATGGACTAGTATATTTGAAATTGTAAGAGAGAATATTTAAGAGATATTTATAAGAACCGTTAGATTGAGATAATTTCCACCGTTTATTTGTGATGTGGACTCCTATATATAGAGGTGGATTCACTCGTTTTGGATGTAAGAAAAAAATATAAACTTTTGTAACAAAGTTTCCACCTTATTAAAAAAAATACCTTTTCTTCTCCAGCTTCTTATCCATCTTCTTCTATGATCGAATCTATTTGCTATTGAAGAAAACTTTCAACAGAGTGGTATCGGAGCTCAAAGATCCTCCTAAAAGATGGCGAATAGCGGCGTTCTCTTACAACTCCCAATGCTCACTAAGACCAATTACGACAATTGGAATTTAAGGATGATTGCTCTCCTTATAGCACACGATGTATGGAAGACAGTCGAGAAAGGCTACACCAAACAAGAGCATGAAGATAGTCTAACTCAAACTCAAAGAAATAGTTTGGGAGACTCAAGGACGAGAGACAAGAAGGCTCTCAGTCTAATCTATAAAGCATTGGATAACAATACTTTTGAGAAAATTTCAGGATCAATCTCAGCCAAAGAAGCATAGGAAAAGCTTCAAACATCTTACAAAGGAGCGGATCAAGTCAAAATGGTACGTTTTCGAACTTTAAAGGAGAGTTTGAAACTTTGCGTATGAAAGAAGGTGAACTTCCCTTTGATTACTTCTTAAGAGTTTTAACGGTTGCTAATAACCTAAAAAGAAATGGTGAGAAGTTGAATGATGTAAGAATTACAGAGAAGATTATTAGATCATTAGATCCAAAGTTCGAACATATTGTTGTCATCATCGAAGAGGCAAAAAAATTGGATGTCATGGCAATAGAGGAACTTCTCGGTTCATTGAAGCTTATGAAGAAAAGAAAAAGAAGACGGAAGAGATTATGGAGCAAGTACTCAAGACACGAATTGATTCAAAAAAGGAAGAAAGCAATCGAAGCCAACAATGATGAGGTTGTGGCCAAGAATGAGGAAGAGGTAGTGGATATAGACACAGACGAGGTTGGAGACCCAATAAAGACAACAACAATGACAACAACAACCAAAGAGGAGAAAGATCAAAAAGAGGATATGGAAGAGGAAATTCAAAGTCAAGGCATGACAAATCATGCATCAAATGCTGTAATTGTGAAAATTTTGGACATTATGCTTTTGAATGTAGAGCTTCAAACAACAATAAAATTGAAGAGAATGCTAATTACATTGAAGAAAAAAGTCAAGAAGATGGTACTTTACTACTGGCTTACAAGGAAAATGAAAGAGGTGAGGATAATCAATGGTACCTAGATAGTGGTGCAAGCAACCATACGTGTGGAAGAAGAAGCATATTTGTGGAACATGATGAATCAATGAAGGGAAACATGGCATTTGGAGATGAATCCAAAGTAGAGTTGAAAGGTAAAGGAAATGTTCTCATTCGATTGAAGAATGGAGATCACAAATTCATTTCCAATATTTACTATGTGCCTAACATAAAGAGAAACATCTTGAGCCTAAGGCAACTCTTAGAGAAAAGTTATGACATTCGATTAAAAGATAAAAACCTTTCTATAAGAGACGGTGCAAGTAACTTCATTACTTAGGTGCCGATGACAAAAAATAGAATGTTCGTTCCCAACATTCAAAATGATGTTGCACAGTGCCTTTAGATGTGCTACAAAGATACTTCTTGGCTTTGGCATCTTCGATTTGAGCATCTCAATTTCAAAGGATTAGAGTTGCTCTCTAAGAAGAATATGGTAAGAGGATTATCTTGCATCAGCCATCCCGATCAAGTGTGTGAAGGATGTCTACTTGGAAAGAAATTTAAAACGAGATTTCCAAAGGAGTCATACTCAAGAGCTAAAAAACCATCGGAACCTATACATACGGATGTGTGTGGTCCGATCAAGCCAAGTTCACTTGGTAAGAGTAACTATTTTCTTCTTTTCATTGATAAGTTTTCAAGAAAAACATGGGTGTATTTTTTAAAGGAGAAACCAAAGGTGTTTGAGAACTTTAAGAAGTTTAAGGCCCATGTTGAAAAGGAAAGTGGCATTGCGATTAAAGCCTTGAGATATGACCATGGAGGAGAGTTCACATCAAAGGAATTTCAGAAGTATTGTGAAAATAATGGAATCTGACGAAGGTTGATGGTGCTTAGATCCCCCTAGCAAAATGGAGTAACAAAAAGGAAGAATAGGACAATTCTTGAGATGGCAAGAAGCATACTTAAAAGTAAGAGGCTGCCAAAGGAGTTTTGGACGGAAGCAGTTGCATGTGCGTTTTATCTATCTAACAAATCTCTAACGAAAAGTGTGTAGGGGAAAAACACCATAAGAAGCATGGAGTGGAAAGAAACCCGGCATTTCCCATTTAAGAGTGTTTGGAAGCATAGCTCACGTACACGTACGGAACGAGAAGTGAAGCAAGTTAAATGACAAAAGTGAGAAGTGCATCTTTATTGGTTACAACACTAACACCAAAGGCTATAAGCTCTACAATCATGATAAGGAGAAGATAATTACTAGTCGAGATGTTATGTTTGAAGAAGAAGGAGAATGGGATTGAAGTTTACAGAATTAAGACTACAAATTCTTTTCACATTTTAGAGAAGATGACATGCAACAATCAAGGATGGAACAATCAAGAGAGGAGCCTACTTCTCCCCCAACTTCGCCAGCCACGAGTTATCAAGAAGACGAAAGCTCGAGTGAAAAAGCTTCACGCTTTAGAAGCCTTTAAGAAATATACGAGTTAAACGAAAACCAAGACAATCTTACTCTTTTTTGTCTATTTGCGAATTGTGAGCCCATGAACTTTCAAGAATCTTGGCAAAAGAAGAGTTGGGGAAATGCTATGGATGAAGAGATAAAGGCGATCAAGGAAAATGACACATGAGAGTAAGCTTCACTTCCAAAAGGTCACAAGGCAATCAGTGTGAAATGGGTATACAAAATAAAGAAGAACGCTAAAGGAGATATTGAAAGATACAAGGAAAGATTGGTGGCAAAAGGCTACAGTCAAAGAGCCGGAATTGACTATGACGAGGTATTCGCTCCAGTCGCTCGACTAGAAACTGTTAGACTAATTATTTCATTGGAAGCTCAAAACAATTAGAAGATACATCAAATGGATGTGCAATTTTCATTTCTAAATGGAGTTCTTAAGAAGAAGTTTACATCAAGCAGCCACAATGCTACAAAATCAAGGGAGAAGAAGATGAGATCTTGAAGCTAAAGAAGGCGCTTTATGGGTTGAAACAAGCCCCAAGAGCTTGGAATGCTCGAATTGATAAGTATTTCCAAGGGAGAAACTTCATCAAGTGTCTGTATGAGCATGCACTTTATAACAAAATCCAAAACTGTAATATATTGATTGTATGCTTGTATGCGGATGACATGATCTTCACTGGTAGCAATCCAAGTATGTTTAGTGAGTTTAAGAAAGAGATGGCAAAGGAGTTTGAGATGACCGATATTGAGCTTACGTCTTACTATCTTGGCATTGAAATAAAACAAGAAGACAAAGACATTCTAATCACTTAAGAAGGCTGTGCTAAGGTAGTAATGAAGAAGTTCAAGATGGATGACTCTAACCTGGTTTGCATGCCAATGGAATATGGAATCAAGCTGTCAGAGCATGAGGAAGGAGAAAAGGTGGACCCAACATTCTTTAAGAGCTTGGTTGGAAGCTTGTGATACTTAACGTGCACAAGACCTGACATCCTATATGCAGTAGGGGTTGTCAATCGATATATGGAGAACCTAACAGCAACTCATTGGAAGGCAGCAATTGGGATTCTTCGTTATGTCAAAGGGACAACATTCTTTGGCTTTTACTACTTTATTTCTGATAATTACAAGCTTGTTGAATATAGCAATAGTGATCGGAGTGAAGATATGGATGATCAAAAAAGCACAAGCGGCTTCGTATTCTACATAGGAGACATGGCCTTCACATGAATGTCGAGAAAGTAGTCGATTGTCACTCTTTTCACATGCGAAGCGGAGTATGTAGTTGCTACTTCATGTGTGTGCCATGCAATTTGGTTACAAAACCTGTTAAAAGAGTTGAATTTGCCACAAGAGGAGCCAACCAAGATTTTCGTGAAAAATAAGTCAGCAATTGTTTTGCCAAGAACCCAGTCTTCCATGATCGAAGCAAGCATATTGATACATGCTACCACTACATCAGAGAGTGTGTTGCCAAAAAGGATAGACAACTAGAGTACGTGAAGACACATGATCAAGTAGCCGATATTTTCACCAAGACTCTCAAGCACGAAGATTTTGTTAAGATGAGGAGTCTGCTTGGAGTAGCAAAACCTAGTTTAAGGGGGGTGTTGGACATAAACTTAATTTTGCAATCTAGATTTTTCATATAAGAATTATCTAAAATATATGGAATAATATGTTTGAAATTGTATAAAAAAATATTTAGGAGATATTTATAGACTAGTATATTTGAAATTGTAAGAGAGAATATTTAAGAGATATTTATAAAGAACCGTCGGATTGAGATAATCTCTACTGTTTATTTATGGTGTGAACTCCTATAAATAGAGATGTTCACTCGTTTTGGATGTAAGAAAAAAATGAACTTCTGTAACAAAGTTCTTCTTACTAAAAAAATTGATGTCTTCTTCTCTAGTCTCTTATCTATCTTCGCCTACAATAAAATCTATTTGCTATTGAAGAAAACTTCCAACGCTCTTTGCCTGCATTTTAGTTCTCTAGTATTGCCTGCATGAGTTACTCCTCGGCTCACTTCAGTGTTCAAATCCACTTCACTTGCACATCAACTCAAATAAGTTGCACTTTAGATTTCTAGCAGCCGCCATGCATAAGCTGCAGCGCCATTAAAATGTCTCTTTCAAACCACACAACCATCATTACAGTTCAACTGCCTCTTTCAAGTTATCCTGGAGCTCACGTTCACAAAGTTTAGCTCAGCTTTCATGTTTTATCTTCTCTTCAAGCCATGCAGTCAGCACTGTCAACTGCCTTTACAAAGCTATCCCCAAGTACATTCTAACCACTAAGCATGTACGTGTCCCAAAATGCATGCTCACAAGGTTCAGCTCATCATGTACACTATCCTGAAGTTCAAATGCCTGTTAATGACCACCAAGATCAGCTTAACATTCATGAACGTGCATGGGTGTTGTTGAAAGTCATTAATCAATACACTTTTTTGTTCTTTAATTATTTGAAGAACTCTGTATTAATGGATTGTATATTGTCCTTTAAAATTGTATATTGCTTCCATGTTCCCTTCCAAATCTTTTGTTGCTAAGCTATGATATACAATCTTTGAGGAAGCAATATTTAATACCATGCTTATAATTCATTAGTTTTAAACGTAATGTTGTTAAGTTTATAATAGTCGAAAACATTTAAATACTTGAAAACATATGCATAGTGTAAAAATACATCAAGTCTGTGGACTTTATTCATTTTTTATTAGTGGAGAGTTGTACAAAGTATGAAGCAACTTTAAAGTACGCTAAGTTAAATAAATTATGTCAATCTTATACTTCAGATAAATGTGTGTAATCAGTGCTGGCCCAAAGGAGATAGTTGCCCTAGTCGACTATGTAGAAAAAAAAAAAGAGATTATCAGTAAATAAACAAAATAGTTGTTTGTGAGAATTGAGCCATGATCAATACTACGTAAAGTGAAGAGAAACCACCAAGCTCCACTAACATTTAATTTTATGCTTTCCTTATAAATATTTATATCTAGACTTTTCAAATTAAATTACAAGAATTTGTTGCCCTCTTTAGCGATGCCGGAGGTGTTGCCCTAGATGGAAGTCTCATCAGACTACCCTAGGGCCGGCCCTGTGTGTAAAGTACACTGAACATAAAGGAAAAACAAAAATAAGAGCATGTAACTTGAATGACAAAGGTGTATATAAAAAAATAATTAAAATAAAAAGCACATTAAACCAAATAAGAGAAAGGCACAAAGATGGTGTAAAAAACTATATAAGCCTAACAAGGAATAAAAAATTAAGATAGAAACTAATACATTATGAAGTCACTGGTTAGAACAAAAAACATAAAACTTAGATAGACATGCATTTCATAGTTTATATTAGTTTTTTAGGATAAATTCATATGCAATCATCTTGAGGCACAATATGCAGATTATTAATTTGTCATGGCCACGACACATATATCAGTCAATATGGATAGCAATGCACGTGTAGTTTATTCGAATTCCAAGATGAAGGAAAAAGATATAAATGCGCACTTAATTAAAAATATAGATAAAGAACATTATCATGCCAGTATATTTGAAATTTTTGCTTCAATTTTGATGGTAAAAATATACGATTTAAACATTGAAAATTATCGTTTATTCCCTTACAAACCAACAGCTGCAATGTCCCTATAGTTGCAATGCCTCTTACCATGCAAAGAAGACGGATATAAATGATTTAGCAAGAATCCTTCGATGAAATGTAAATAAATAGTTGAGCCTCTATTTTTTATTATTAGATGGAATAGCCTAGTGATTAGTCATTGAGTTTGGCGGTTATTTAGAGACAACCGATAAATAAATTTTCTTGCAGATTAATATATTAAAACAAATACCCCCCACAGGAAATTATTGTGAAGCACAAACTTCTAGATTAAATAAATATACAACTTTTCAGTGGCTACTGGCTACAAAATTGATAACACCACCATGTAGATCTTAGTTTTCTCATTTTATATTCTTTTAGTTGAAAATTCAAGTTATCGTTGTACTACAGACACTGGTATCCATATCAAATACTTAACAAATAAATGCAGCACTTTTCATTAAAAATGCAATAAGTTTGCCAAATTCAAGGAGAAATATGTTGTGGAAATATGCATCTAGAAATACGTAAAATAAAATTCCAAGTAAGTTACTACAAACCCGTCTAAGACCATCTCTTTGACAACAATATGAAGTAAAGAGTTCATCCTTTATATTAGCTCATGCTATCTCAATAGCAAAGTACTTGTACGGTTTTCGGATATTTTTAACGCATAAGAAGAGTAATGACATATCCATCTATATCACTACTATAAACTTCACAAACAAATCTTATTTGAAATTTAAACTACAACATATGTTGTATTCCAAACCAAAACCATTTTCATTAGAGCCAGACTTCCAACTTCTGCATCTTATTTATTCACTAGGCACTATTTGGTATATTACTGGGCTGCAAGAGACAAAATCAATATTTCCACGTCTAGAAGAATTTATCGCAAACTTTTGGACTGGAAGATGTTATTTTTCTTTGAAAATATTATATTAGGTTCTCCACTCGTATTTTTTTAATATCGTAATACATATAAATGCTAATATTAGGCTATGTAAAATTGGACATAAGCACTACTTAAAATTTGTGTCTACTTATACTCTTATCTTTAGTGGTCTCGGTGACTGATCAAAGAATTTCACCATAGAACATATTTGAAATTGAGCAGACATTGTTGTCTCTAAGCATGCCCAAAGATTAATACTTTAAATTAAGAGGATTTCTTCTTTGATTTCTTTCAAAATGTTTCATTTTGATTTTTGCATGTGATTAAACAAAGGATCGTACATGCTATGATTATACAGACATTGACATGTATATTACTGCACACACATTGATATTTTTATATCTGATACCATTGAAATTGATGGAAAAAAACATGCATAGAAATAGAATAAATATCATACTTCTTGATAGATTGTGTGCGTGGATAGTTCATGTCGATTCTCTCATGCTTTTATCGGTTATTTGGTTTATTATCTATTGACATTGTCGTAGTTCATGCCTTTTTTCCATATGGAATGTCTTTTTTGTTGGAACCGGACCAGTCCGCAACGGAAGTTATGAGTGAATTTAATTTTTTTTACCCTATTAGATCTTTATTGGGCCTATGAAGTCTAACTGAATTAGAACATTTCTAAATTTCATTTAAATAAAAACATTTATTTTCTTTAAATTCAAATATATGAAGATATGAAATTAATTTTATTTTATTTAGTATACACATAAATGTATCATATACATATATGTGAGAGTGCATGTGTAACATAATAATCCGTGAAAGTTATAATACGTCCATATGTAGATGTTGGAATTTACGTCGCAACATACATATTATCTCATTTCGTATGTCATGTATATTGTCCAAATATGTGCATGTATATGTGTTACAAAATACACACACATATGTATGTATAAATATATTATATATAATATATGAACATAAAACTTTTATATATAGATAAATATATATATAAAGAGACAATAATTATTAAAAATTATTTATAATTCAAAATTAACTTAGTTTTGCAAACACGATAATTTTAGTTTTTTAGTTTGTATATATTATGAATAAAATAATGTTTTCATCCATAAATAATTAACATAAAATAATATATTGATGAAAATTCAAATTTTATAGTTTTCAAAAATCTAGGATCATAAAATAGAGTTTTGAAAAAATCCGAAGATTTTTCAAAGTTGAAATATTATTTTTTAAAATAAATACATTGGTTTCGGCAATTCAGCAATAATTATTTAATATAAAATAATATATTATTAAAAATTCAAAATTCAAAATTTTTGAAATTCCAAGATCATGAATGAAAGGTTACCAAAAATTTTAAAGAATTTTTCAATTAAATCATTATTTTTAATAAATCATAAACTGTTTTTTAAATAATATTATTTATTAAAAATAATAACCTTTATTGAAAAAATCCTAAATTTTTTCTATACATTTCTGAAATGATATAATATTTTTGAAAAAATATAAAATTAAATGTTTAATGTAATAATTATGCACTAGATATTTATAACGTGTTATCATAAATAAATAATTTATAATAAAACATATTTAACATTTGATTTTTTATAACAAGATTTATTTTGAATTAAACTAATTTTTATTGTAGTCACTTTGATTAAATTATATATAACATATATAACCTCATCACACATCCATTATTATATTATAATACAGCCTTGGTAATATGTATATCATAAAGTATATATAATTTTTGACCTATTTATGATCATTAAAAAACACATAGAGTTTATTAATATATTTGACTAATTGTAAATGTTATAATAATGAATACAAATATGGAAAATCTAATAAATATTATTATAATACATAAAAAAATATTTTTTATTTTTTAATCAAGAAAATAATTTTTTAGATTAACTTTTTATTTTAAAATAAATTTAAATAAATTTAAAGGGTTCAAAAATTATTATAATTAATATATTTGTGATAAAAGCCAAAAAAAGATTAAAATGCACAAAATATATATTATCTTATATTTAAGATCCAAAAAGAATTTTTAGTTTATTTTATTAATTTTGATATGTTTGACTAGTTCCAATATTTATAATAAATAATATATCAAAAATAAAATAATAAAAAATATCTTTATATACCTACATTATATCAAGGTTTTTCCTAAACTAAGAATTCTTTTCTCTAATTGACTTATTACTTTGTTTAATTATTTAAATCTATTTTTAATATATACCAATATTTCCTAAATTCATAATAATTAAAATAATGAAGCTAAAATTCAAATTAAATTATCATGGTGTTCGAAAAACTATGTAGTGATTTTCTATATCAATTTTTCTTTAAAATATATTTATGTTTAAACGAATTGCAAAAACTAACTAAATACCTATATAATTATTAAAATCTAGAAAATAATATAAATATTTGTAAAAAAAATATTTTTTTAATAAAATAATTTTATGCTGAAGATAAAGTATGGATTTTTATTTTTATAATTATATTTTTCGGATTATAATGCGATGTAGTATAATACAACATATATTAAAATATTAAAAGCATTTAATTTTTTTAATTTTATTGTTGAGCCCAAAAATATTATGTAATAATGATGTAGAATAAATTATTAAATTAGGATATTTTCCTTGATGAATGATCTGGCTGCTTACATATCGAGTTGCAAGCGATTTCCTATTTATAGAACTTCTTCATCCTAGTCTGATTCACAAGATCAAACTATTAGCTTTGGCTCTCATATAAAGGCATTAGGCTATTGAGATTGTTTATTAAATGAGAGAAAAGCCCCCAGGGCTAATAAGGCCAAATATATTAAAAAATGTCTAGCCTTATCTTTTCCTATAAGCTTTTACCCGAGCACCTAATTACAATTCACATAAAAATTATGTATGTTGGTCAATCAAGACCAAGTGGATCGGCCATATATATTTTTAATTAATAAAAATTTCGGTCGTAGTTATTAGCAATTAATGATTATTAAATTATTATTTTAGATTTACTTAATTAATTGAGAAAAATATTACACTTTGCATATAATTTATAATTATAACACTACCATAATAATTTAAAACCTCCAAATATTAATTAATTTAACATTCGTATTGATTTCCTCTATTTTAATTTAGAATAATTATGTATTAATTCGACTAAGCTAAATTCGAAAATATGTTGACAACTATATTTGTGTGACTCCTTGGTGTGAACTTACTCCTCAATAATATTTAAACAAATATTAAAGTCTATACAGACTTTAATAAAGCACAGTAGTGGACACAGGTTTAGTTGCATACAAATCATCTTAGTGAAACCCTATTTCAAATCACTTAAGCTACACCCTAAGCAATGATATATTATGCATGTTTTCTTTTCGTCATTACTAATCATTTAGATATTTAAAGCTCGATCAGTGGTAAAAACTCTAATAATATCTATGATTAATTATGAAATCAAACATTAAAGTCTATGGTTCAATCCAATAGTATTTATCGATCAATCAATTTGTTTTGGTTAACGATTTTAATTTTAAGTTGACTATCAATTACGGTGATAGTTATCTTCTATCTAAATAGCATGAATCCACTTTTGAATAGTGTTTCACTTTAAGTGGTTCAACTTATACTCATATATGGCCTTAAGATGACCGATGTCATGCGTTTGATCATAATATAGTTTAAGCACATAAGATCCATAGTATTCTTGAGTCAAAAAGACTTTCGCACATTGTCACGCGAGACCTTTTATTTGACTTTATAACTATCTTATATAAGGCTCTCGATGGTTTTGTAATGTTCCAAATAACTACACGCATGTGACACCTTGGAGCCCCCAACGATCATGAATAATTCATCATCCATCTTATGTGGTGCAGTACATACAATAGACTCAGCGGTTATATTGATATCCTGTTCTCTGCACATCCTAACTAGAAAGATTTAAGGATAAATATTATTTGGCATAATTCAATATGCATGGTTACAAACACATTCATAACGACAATTGATTACTATGCATATTATTAGGTACAAATATTTGCAAGTTTGCTTTGCTATATATCTTTTGAGTAATTAACAGAGATGTTATAACTTGATCAAAGATTTGTATGTGAACCTTTTATATTTTTTGTGATCGAATTCCACTAATAATTAGTGTAATCAATATATTTCTTCTCAACAATGCAAAAATTTCTTTAGTCTGAATAAAAGTATCACGCTTACCCAAGCACATTTCATATTATATCATTTATTTTCATCTGGAAATAATACAATCGAGGTTTGATTGCTCGTTAAAAGTCATTGCAACTAGCTGGTATCATAAACCAACATTTCCCTATTAAAAATGTGTAACAACCCATAATTTTATCAAATATTTTAAATAAAATTTATTTGAAAACTTTGATTTTAAATCATTTAAAATTTGAAAATTTGGAATTTTGCAATGTAACTTTGGGATTTGTTGAGAATTATTTTCCCAAATATAACGAAATAAAGATTTTTCCTGAAATCTGAATTTTGGTCAACTTTGGTCAACGTTTGACTTTAAGTTGAAATTTTTAAATTTGAATTTTTAATTTCTATTCTTTTTCTTTGAAACTAGACTTGATTTTAACATTCTCTATGCTTTTCATTTTGTCAAATTTTGATTTATACTTTTTATATCTGCATTGTTTCAGCGTTTTACACGCAAATATTTTTCAGTATTTTTATTTATTATTTCTTTTTTAGTTTGGGCTTGATTTTGCTTGAATTATTGGCTTGTTTTGAAAGGGGCTTTGCTATTGGGCTTAGGATTTCCTAATAGACATAAGTTTGCCTTTTCAAATTGAAGTGGTGTCTTTCCATTTGCCATTCACGTACAAAACTTTCCTCTCCTCCTCTATTTCTCATTTTTAGTTTCCTGAACAAACAAAAAATCAAAGTAAGTTTTCCTATCTTCTTCTTCTTTTTCTTTTTGTTTCTCCTCAAACATAGTTAGGCCATGTCATGCTCATCCCCTAGCCGACCTTATCTCCACCCTCATCACCATCTAGTATTGACTGGCCACCACTTCATCACCACTTCAGCCATAGCCGTGACCCTAGATCCAAAACCACCACCATCATATTGCCTAAACCCTAGCTAATCCCATACATTCCTCTCTCCTCTTCTTTATGCCTCGGCCACCACCTCCTTTTGCTTAGCCGTGGCCATCACTTCCTCCTCTAGCTATGACAATTCAAGTGCCTTCACCCATTGCACCACTTGACCCAAGCCTTAGCACATGGGGCCAAACCCATTGAGCCTAGGCCGAACCCAAAAAGGCATTTGTGCCTTGTCTTTTTGCCTTCCCCTTGTCGTTTTGCCTTGCCATCCTTTCATCTTCCTATGGCCGTGCCCTATGCCATTCTATACGAGCCTAGCATGCTTCAAAAACATCATGGCCGAACCATGTTTCAAGATGGTCAAGCCTACTTGCAAAGTGACCGAGCCACATGGTCTTGATTAACCATTTTGCTTTGTTTTGATATATATTTTGTATATAGATAATTGCTTAGATATGTTGTGTTTTTGTTGTTTACAAGATTTGGATCTTGGCTCTACTTCCGCTCAAGTTTGATTCGTGCTTTGTCGTGCTTTTCCAAGGTTTCTTCTTGTGTTTTGAATTGTCATCTCTAGCCAAAGAAGGTGAGTTTATCACTCCTGACTACGTACTTATATTTTAGTAAATTGATAACTTGTGGAATTGTAGTAATGATATGCTATGATGATAGTAGTTTCATATATGCCTGTAATATGATATTATATGATGTTATCACCTTATGTTATACCTGTTTTATCACATGCCATGACATGCTATGTTATTCTGTTTATTTTATTTTCTGTTTCACACACTGCCAGTTCCCTCACTATGGGTTGAAATGATACATACCCGAACGGACTTTAAATAGGAAAAAATCGTTATGAGCTGAAATGATAGGCTCAAGCGATTTCTATTTTTATATTGACTTAGGATTGTGGGTTTGAAATGATAAAACCCGAGATTTTATATTTTTACTGATTGAAATGATACATATCCGTACCACTTGACCTAGGATAGAAAATATTATACAGATCCATGATTAAATTTTAAAATAATAGGTTTCTAAAAAGTATTGAGTATTTTGAATATTTTATATATATATGAAATTTTAACTTAAGTTTTGATTTAAATGATCTAAATAATATATATTGATTTTCTAATAAATTAAAATTTTATAAGTAAATAAATCGTTTAAACTAAATTTAAAGATTTTATCTATGATATAAAATTTAATATAACTTAATAATTTAATTTGATTTAATATGGAATTTATGGAATTGTAAATCTAACCTAATAATAGTGATAGATTTGATGTATGAAAGGGATATGTTTTGTATAATAAGATAGATTTTATAAAACTATGATAAAATTGAAGACATTATGTTTTAAACATGTTTTAGTAAATTTGTAGCATTTTCAAAATGCTATGCTATTTTAGGTAATAATGCTATGTTACTTTAAGTTATGTTTTGAAGTGCTACTATTTCTAAAAATGTAACATTTTCGCAAGTGCAATTATAGAAGGTTCACATTTTCAAAGTGTTATGGTTTCTACTTATTACATTTAAAAAAAATTGTTATACTTTAGTGTATAGTTTTGGAAGTGTTATAACTTTGAAAAATGGATATTATTTTGAGGGTATAATGGTATTGAATTTAAATGGTTTTGAAATGAATATGTTTGATTTGAAATATAAACCATTTAAAATAAATAACCATGGGTTATAATGACGTTTGGTTGTTAAAGAGACCGGGATCGGAAGTTGTCATACTCTCTGCCAACTCCGAAAACTACTTTAACAACCATGTACGCGGTGGAGATTCCAGAATGAAGTAGGATGGTGGCAATGATCTTATATGAGGTATATACGTGGACCTGACTCACATGAGTTGGCATAAGGTGGCTATAACAGGAGAAATTGACGGGCCAACGAGGTTGCTCCTCTAATCGGACACACTCCTTCGATACCACTCTATTACTTCGTGATTGATTGGGTGCACCCTTTGATTTTTTTGGGAGTGTGGATCGAGGTGGGCGGTTGTGGCTGCTACGTGTTACCCCCAGTCCAAAAGTGTAATTGGTATATCTACCCTGGCAATGCCTAGTTGTGCCATGTCACCTACCCTGGCATGCTTTCTATGAGTTTGATTTATGTCGTACCTACGGAGTATCCTCTGGTAGCCTCCCAATCTGGAGGTACTACAGTACTGTGTAGGCTATTGTCACTATAAAATGTGTTAATGGGGATATGGGTAACGCCATAACGCTATTTTTAAATAGTTTACTTTACTTTAGACATTATTATAATAACGTATATTACTACATAGTAGATAGTTTAACGGATCCTTAAAGGATGGGAGATCCCAAGCATCCTTTAAGTTACTTGTGCATTTCTATTACAGTTCACTTGAGTTGATTTACATTTTATAAGTATCTATGTCCTAACTCGAGTGTTTTGCTTTACGCTCGGGTCACCCTAAGTATCACAGCTTTGGATTTCATCTTCTTGAGCTAGAGAATTTTTGGAGATTATTTATCTATCTAGTTGTCTATCTATTTCGATTTCGGTTATTTCTATTCAGCTTATGTATTAGTGGATTTCTATTGTACTGGCTTTCAGACTGTAGTATTTTGTATTTGTTTTTGAGATTATGTATGTAGTAGCTTCATGAACTACTATGGTTATTTTATTTCTGCTGCGAGTTATTCTGATATTCCGTGTCTGTGATTCTGTGATTGGTTTTATTTGCTCCGAATTATATTAACAATCTGTTGTTTTGAATTATTTAAGTCTGACATGTGTGGTTTTATTGTCAATTTGAATGGTCCAAAATAGTGAGACGTTATATTTGGTATTTGACTTTGGTCTTAGGCAAAACTTAGCCGGAGCAAAAATTCATTAGAGATAGGGTAGAAATACCCTAGAATGAGTGAAATCAATCTTAAAATCATTTCTTTGTGAGAGAACGTATTTTTAAGCATAAAATGATTTTCAAATGATTTTTAAAAGATTTTTAAAGATTATTTTGGACATAAACTTTTCTTGTTTTAAAATCTAATTTTCCTAAACTTCCTTCCTTTCCTTATCCACCTTGTTAATTAAGTTCTTTGATTAGGACTTCTACTCTAGTTGAATCTTGTCTTTTTTTTCAATTACCTTTGTCCTGAAATTCATTCTTAATTTTTCAGGATGGATTATAGGAATACCAGTGTCGGGGTCGCGGTGTTGCCCCAATTCCGAAGCCTGTTGCACCCATTAGGTTCACTACTCTCTTTGAGGAGTTCATTGAGCTTGGTGGTACCAAGTTTACTAGATGAGAGAGCATTATCGAGGCTCAATAGTGGTTGAAGGGTTTAGAGAGGATTTTCTTTGGTCTTGAGATCACTGATGCTCAGAAGCGTAAGTTGGCAACTTGGCAATTGAAGGGGGCTGCCTTGGATTGATGGAGTTTGTTACGGCTCAGACTATTGAGGCTGATATTTCTTGGGAGCAGTTTAGGTATCCTTTTGTGTTGATTTTGGGTTAGTTCAGTTTTCTCCTTTTGGAATCTTTCTTATGTTTCGATATTTTACTTTAGGGATGCTTTTGTGGTGAAGTGGATGCCCGAAGAAGGGAAGTCTCAACTATATTGGGAGTTTATAGATCTTAAGCAGGGAGACATGTCATTTTCTGAATATGAGCGGAAGTTCAATGAACTTTCCAAGTTCTGTCCTAGCGTGATTGACACCCCTCCTAAGAAGAATGAGAAGTTTATAGTTGGAGCTCGCCCAGAGTTTTATGATCGCCTCATGTCTCATGTGCATAGCCCTTTCATTGGACTGACGGATATGGCCATTAGATATAAGAATCCTACTTCTAAGGATCCTTCCGTTGCTCGTGCCACTTCATCTCAGCCTTTCTCTGGTAACCCTAAGAAGAGAAAGCCTAACTTTCAACAGAAGAAGAATTAGAATAAGACTCCTGGTTTGGGACTTCTTCTTCTCAGAGGCAGCCTATCGACCTATCTTCCGTCACTTGCTTCAAGTGTGATCAGAAGGGACACTATGCCAATAGTTGCCCTACTTCTGTTGGTGCTGCTGTTCCTCCTCCCGCTCAGTTGAATGGGCGTGATCTCTGTCATATTTGCTTGCAGCCTGGCCACTTTAGGAAGGATTGTCCTATCCAGCAGAAGGGCAAGCCATCTGGTATCTTTGCTATTAACTCTGCCTCTCCACCTACTCCACCAGCTCCAGTGATACTCAAGGTACTCTTCAGGCACCTTTTCTTTGTTTCATTTTCCTGTTCGTGTTTTATTTGATACTGGAGCTTCCCATAGTTTTATTTCTGTGGATCTTTGTGATAAGTCTGAGCATCTCCTTTCTCCCAAGTATGCTCCTGAATCTTTGTGTGTTAAAAATCCTATTGGTGGTCCTGCGAACCTTAATAGAATTTGTAGAAGGCTGAAACTCTTCTATTCTAGCTATCATTTTTCTAATGATTTTCATGTTCTGGATTTCGATGCTTTTGGTCTATTGCTTGGAGGTGATTGGCTAAAGAGGCATGAAGCCATTATCTCTTGTAAAACCCGAACAGTTTCCCTTATTGACGATTTAGGTAATTCTTTGGTGATTCAGTGTCATTAGCCTTAGGATTATGCTGGCATTTTTATTTATTCTCTTGACACTTCTCCGTGACTCGACTCATGTGGTTAAACTCTATCCTTATGTATTTGGTGAAGTCGCTACTTTACCTCCTAAGCGGAAAATCGATTTTCGTATTCATCTTTTTCCTGGGGCTCGACCTGTAGTTCTTCCTCCGAGAAGAATGGCACCCCATGAGAAGGTTGAGTTGAGTAAGCAAATTGAGGACTATTTCTCTAAAGGTATGATCAGACCTTGCCATTCTGAATGGAGAGCAGCGGTGGTTATCATCACCAAGTATGATGGTTCGTTGAGGATGTGTGTTGATTATAGGGAGCTGAACAAGCTCACTATGAAAAAAATATCCGATGCCTCATATCAATGATATGTTTGATCAGCTCTATGGAGCTACTGTTTTCTCTTAGCTTGATCTTGCCACATGTTTCCACCAACTCAGAGTTGCAGAGGAAAGTATTTCCAAGACTGCTTTTCGTACTGAGAATGGTTTCTATGAATTGTTAGTTATGCCTTTTGGTTTGACTAGTGCCCCAGCTTTCTTTATTGATTTGATGAATCGTGTTTTTCGTGATGTTCTTAACAAATTTATTCTAGTCTTTGTCGATGATATTCTTGTCTTCTCTAAGTCAAGGGAAGAGCATGAGTCACATTTGAATTTTATCCTGGTCTTAGAAATCATCAGTTGAAGGCTAAATTCTCGAAATGCCATTGCTGGACGGATGAAATCTGATTTCTTGGGCATATTGTTTCTAGTAATGGAGTTCTGTTGATTCAGTTAAGATCATCGCGATCAATGTAAGTCCTTCTTCTCTTTTCACTTTGTAATAAATCACTCTATCTTTTCTATGTTCCTTATTTCTCCTTATTCTGTTACAGGATTGAGAAACTCCTAGGACTCCATTTGATATTCAAAGTTTTCTAGGACTCGAAGATTCATCGAGAATTTCGCTCGGATTGTTGCACCTCTCACTGCTTTGACTCGTAAGAATGCTAAGTTTATATGGAATGATAAGTGTGAAGCTGCATTCAATGAGTTAAAAAGTAAGCTTACTTCCGCACCAATTCTTACTGTTCCAAATGGAAATGAAGGATTAATGGTATACACTAATGCTTGTCGTAAGGGTTTGGGAGCTATTCTGATGTAAGATGGAAAGGTTATTGCTTATGCAAGTCGTCATTTGAAGACCATGAAGCCAATTATGCAGCCTATGATTTGGAATTGCTTTCCGTGGTTTTCGCTTTGAAGCTTTGGAGGCATCATCTTTTGGGTACTAAGTTTAAGTCCTTTGTGGATCATCGGTCTTTGAGATATATCTTCACCCAGAAGGATTTAAATCAGCGGCAGGTTCGGTGGCTTGAGTTCCTTGCTTCTTATGACCTCGACATCAGCTATACCCCTGGGAAAGCTAATGTTGTGGTCAATGCTTTGAGTCGGAAGAAGTCAATGTTATGTCAGCATGTTGTTTCTTCTTCTCCTCTAATGGGATGTATCATGGCTAAGCAGGATGGGATGAGATGCTTAGGCTTATTAAGAAGAATGTTCATAGCAGGGTTGGTGGTAGTAGTCAGGTTATTAGTGGAGCTCGGATCGATGATAGAGGGATTTTGAGGATTAATAATCAGATTTGTGTACCGAATGTCGATGTTTTGAGGCAAGAGTTACTTCGGAAAAATCATCGATCCAGACTTTCTATTCACCCAAGTGTGACGAAGATGTATCAGGATATGAAGAAGCTTTATTGGTGGAAGGGTATGAAGCGTGGTATGTCTATCTTTGTTAGTAAGTGTGTGACTTGTCAACAAGTCAAAGCCGATCATCAAAAGACCCCTAGATTATTGCAGCCCCTTGAGGTTCCCAATTGGAAATGGGAATAAGTTTCTGTGCATTTTATTGATGGATTACCGAGGTCAAGGAGGGGAAATGAGAATACTTGGGTTATTGTGGATAGATTGACCAAGTTAGCTCATTTCATTCCGGTCAAGTCTACCCATTCTGCTTCTAGTTTCGCTGAGATTTAAATGAGGGAGATTGTTCGCCTTCAGGGTGTTCCTGTCAGTATTGTTTGTGATAGAGATCCCATTTTACCAGTCAGTTTTGGAAAGTTTTTAGGAATCTTTGGGTACTCATCTGAATCTAAGCACTGCTTACCATCCACAGACCGACAGTCAAACGAAAAGAGTGAATCAGATTCTAGAGGTTCTTCTCTGTGCTTATGTTCTTGATTATGGAGGATTTTAAGAATATCATCTCCATCTCGTTGAATTCATCTATGACAACAGTTATCAGGTATAATCTCAATCTTATATTTTAATCTTATCTTAATCCTTTACCTATCTCATTTCGTCCTTGAATCAGGGCTAGTATTGCAATGTCTCTGTTTGCTTCTCTTTATGGACAACCTTGCAGATCTCCATTTTGCTAGATTGAATCCGATAATCGTTTGGTTCTTGGTCCTGATATGATTTTGGAAGCTTCTGAGAGAGTTGAAGAGATTAAGAGGAAGATGAGGAGTGCTTAGGATAGGCAGAAGAAGTATGCTGATCGGCGTAGGAGGAGTTTGGAGTTTTCTGTTGGTGATCAAGTTTTCCTTAAGGTCTCTCCCTTAAGAAATGTGATTCGGTTTGGTAGAAGAGGGAAGCTTGCTCCTAGATTCACTGGTCCTTTCTACATACAAGAGAGGATTTGTTCTTTAGCTTATCGCCTAGATTTGCCTGAGAGGCTATCTGGAGTGCATAATGTATTCCATGTTTCGCATCTTCGTCGGTATCTTCATGATCCATCTTTGGTTGTCCAACCTTCTGCTCTTGAGAGTTTGGATATTGAGCTAAACCTTACAATCGAGAAGAAGCCACTTCGTATTATTGATAGAGGTACGAAGCAGCTGAGAATGAAATATGCCAACCTAGTCAAAGTGCAGTG
Organism: Allium cepa; assembly: GCA_030765085.1. NCBI lineage: Eukaryota > Viridiplantae > Streptophyta > Magnoliopsida > Asparagales > Amaryllidaceae > Allium > Allium cepa. Next base: position 601,311,685 of record CM060929.1, on the reverse strand, counting down.
GAGTACTGATGATCGGGATGTACCTGGGAGATAGAGGAGAGCATGCGTGCTTTGAATCCGGAATTATTAGTTTCAGATAGTATTCGCTATTCTATCTTATTTTTCTCTGTTTTCTGTGTCTCGTTCCTCGAGGATGAAAAGTTCTGAGTGGAGGAAAGTGTAACAACCCATAACTTTATCAAATATTTAAGTAAAATTTATTTGAAAACTGTGATTTTAAATCATTTAAAATTTGAAATTTTGGAATTTTGCAATGTAATTTTGGGATTTGTTGAGAATTATTTTTCCAAATATAATAAAATAAAGATTTTTCCTGAAATTTGAATTTTGGTCAACTTTGGTCAACGTTTGACTTTAAGTTGAAAATTTAAATTTTGAATTTTTAATTTCTATTCCTTTTCTTTGAAACTAGACTTGATTTTAACATTCTCTATGCTTTTTGTTTCGTCAAATTCTGATTTGTACTTTTTAAATCTGCAATGTTTCAGCGTTTTACATGCAAATATTTTTCAGTATTTTTATTTTCTATTTTGGTTTGGGCTTGATTTTGCTTGAATTTTTGGCTTGTCATGGAAGTGGGCTTTGCTATTGGGCTTAGGATTTCTTAATAGACATGAATTTGCCTTTTCAAATTGAAGTGGTGTCTTTCCATTTGCCATTCACGTACAAAACTTTCCTCTCCTCCTCCCTTTCTCATTTTCACTTTCCTGAACAAAAAAATCACAGTAAGTTTTCCTATCTTCTTCTTTTTCTTTTTCTTTTTTTCTCCTCAAACATAGTTCGGCCATGTCATGCTAATCCCCTAGTCGACCTTATCTCCACCTGCATCACCATCTTGTATTGACCGGTCACCACTTCATCACCACTTCAACCATAGCCGTGACCCTAGATCCAAAACCACCACCATCCTATTGCCTAAACCCTAGCCGATCCCATACCTTCATCTATCCTCTTCTCTATGCCTCGGCCACCACCTCCGTTTGCTTAGCCGTGACCATCACTTCCTCCTCTAGTCGTGATAATTCAAGTGCCTTGACCTATTGCACCACTTGACCCAAGCCTTAGCACATAGGACCGAACCCACTGAGCCTAGGCCGAACCCAAAAGGCATTTGTGCCTTTGTCTTTTTGCCTTCCCCTTACCGTTTTGCCTTGTCATTCTTTCATCTACCTATAGCCATGTCGTATGGCATTTTAGCTGAGCCTAGCATGCTTCAAAAACATCATGGCCGAACTATGTTTCAAGATGGTCAAGCCTACTTGCAAAGTGGCCGAGCCACATGGTCTTGATTAACCATTTTGTTCTGTTTTGATCTATATTTTATATACAAATAATTGCTTAGTTATGTTGTACTTTTGTTGTTTACAAGATTTGGATTTTGGCTCTACTTCCACTCACTTTTGATTCGTGCTTTGTCGTGCTTTTCGGGGGTTTGTTCTTGTGTTTTGAATTGTCATCTCAAGTCAAAGAAGGTGAGCTTATCACTCTCAACTACGTACTTATGTTTTAGTAAATCGATAACTTGTGGAATTGTAGTAGTGATATACTACGATGATAGTAGTTTCATATATGCCTGTGATATGATATTATATGATATTATCACCTTATGTTATACCAGTTTTATCACATGCCATGACATGTTATGTTATTCTGTTTATTTTATTTTCTGTTTCTCACACTGCCAGTCCCCTCGCTATAGGTTGAAATGATACATATCCGAACGGACTTTAGAATAGGAAAAATCGCTATGAGCTGAAATGATAGACTCAAGCGATTTTTATTTTATATTGACTTGGGAATGCGGGTTCAAAATGATAAAATCGGGATTTTATATTATTACGGATTGAAATGATACATATCCGTACCGCTTGACCCTGGTTAGAAAATATTATACAGACCCATGGTTAAATTTTAAAATAGTTTTCTAAAAATTATTAAGTATTTTGAATATTTTTTATATATATGAAATTTTAACTTAGATCTAAATGATCTAAATAATATATATTAATTTTCTAATAAGTTAAAATTTTATAAGTAAATAAATGATTTGAATGAAATTTAAAGATTTTATCTATGATATAAAATTTTATGTAACTTAATAATTTAATTTGATTTAATATGGGATTTTAAACCAAACCTAATAATAGTGATAGATTTGATGTATGAAAGGGATATGTTTTGTATAATAAGATAGATTTTATAAAACTATGATAAAATTGAAGACATTATGTTTTAAACATGTTTTAGTAAATTTGTAGCATTTTCGAAATGCTATGCTATTTTTAATTATGCTTTTAATAATGCTATGTTACTTTAGGTTATGTTTTAAAGTGCTACTATTTCTAAAAATGTAACATTTTCGAAGTGCTATTATACAAGCGTCACATTTTCAAAGTGTTATGGTTTCTACTTATTACATTTTAAAAAAAAGTGTTATACTTTAGTGTATAGTTTTGGAAGTGTTATAACTTTGGAAAATGGATATTATTTCGAGGGTATAATGGTATTGAAATTAAATAGTTTTGAAATGAATATGTTTGATTTGAAATGTAAACCATTTGAAATAAATAACCATGGGTTATAATAAAGTTTGGTTGTTAAAGAGACTGGGATCGGAAGTTGTCACACTCTCTGCCAACTCCGAAAACCACTTTAACAACCGTGTACGCGGTGGAGATTCCAGAATGAAGTAGAATGGTGGCGACGATCCTATATGAGGTATATATATGGACCCGATTCCCATGAGTTGGCATAAGGTGGCTAACAGGAGCAATTGACGGGCTAATGAGGTAGCTCCTCTAATCAGACACACTCCTTCGATACCGTTCTATTACTTTGTTATTGATTGGGTGCACCCTTTGATTTTTTTTGGGAGTGTGGATCGAGGTTGGCGGTAGTGGCTGCTACGCGTTACCACCAGTCCGAAAGTGTAATTGGGACATATCTACCCTAGCATTGCCTAGTTGTGTCGTGTCACCTACCCTAGTGTGCTTTCTACGAGTTTGATTTGTGTCATACCTATGGAGTACCCTGTGGTAGCCTCCCGATCTGGAGGTACTACGGTACTGTATAGAACATTGTTACTATAAAATGTGTTATGGGGGATATGAGTAATGCCTTAACGTTATTTTTAAATAGTTAACTTTACTTTAGACATTATTATAATAGCGTATATTACTACATAGTAGATAGTTTAACGGATCCTTAAAGGATGGGCGATCCCAAGCATCCTTCAAGTTACTTGTGCATTTCTATTATAGTTCACTTGAGTTGATTTACATTTTATAAGTATGTATGTCCTGACTCGAGTGTTTTATGCTCGGGTCAGCTTGAGTATCACAGCTTTGGATTTCATCTTCTGAGCTAGAGAATTTCTAGAGATTATCTATCTATCTAGTTGTCAATCTATTTCTATTTCAGTTATTTCTATTCAGCTTATGTATTAGTGGATTTCTATTGTACTGGCTTTCAGATTCTAGTATTTTGCATTTGTTTTTGAGATTATGTATTGGTAGCTTCATGTACTACTGTGGTTATTTTATTTCCGCTACGAGTTATTCTGATATTTTGTATCTGTTATTTTGTGATTTGTTTTATTTGCTCCAAATTATATTAATAATCTATTGTTTTAAATTATTCAAGTCTAACATGTGTGGTTTTATTGTTGATTTGAATGGTCCAAAATAGTAGGATGATACAAATTGGTAGCAATTCTATGCAAATGTATATAAAATCCTCATCCCTCTCTAAAGTTCAATTGTCTATTGGTTACGACGAATTTGAGTGTGATATTTCAAAAAATCATAACTTAAAAAAATCATACCTCAAAAAATCACTACTATTTTATAGATTAGGTAATATTAAACAAAAATAACAACAACAATGGTAACTAATAAATCTTGTGTTGAATGTCGTACTAAAAAATGGTGTTTTGGCATATTTTACTGTAAAGAGGGAAGGAGGAGCTAGCGCATAACTAAGTAAGATACAATGTCGTAAGACGTGTTTGAAGCCATTGTTCATATTCCAACGGTTTCCTCTAACGGATCAAATTCATCATTTTATCCATTTCCACATTAGATGTGTCGAATGTTCTGACCCCAAGCGAATGGTGGTGGAGCAAAAATTGACTACAATATGTTTATATATGCTATTGTGGATCCATATCGACGACCGAATTATTGAGATCAATGGGTTAACAATATGTAATCTAAAATCTCCAACCTTATGTAATTATAATGTAATGTCAAATGCCACATGGTTAATTAATGTTTTATATTTAATTTTGTATATCCAATAGCATTCAAACTAAATGTAAAGATGATATATCTAGATATTTACTAAAAAATGTGAAAGGGAATGTCTAGTAGTAGACATTCTACTTCACAACGCCTATTAGTAGGCATGCATCACTAATATGATGATACATAAAAGTTCAATCAATATTATTTCATTTTACTACAATTTCATTGGAGAAAAAGTTATAATTTCGTGATTTCAAATTAAGTCACTCGACATGTTTTTTTAGTACCAAAGAACCATGCCGCTTAGTTAATTTATGTTACTCTTAACTTTATTTTTCCACACTAGGAATGCATCCACGGACAAATTAGATTAGAGTTAGTAGTTGTGGCGTACATGGAGAAAAATTTGATTAGTCGGATAAGAAGTATCTATTTTTTATTTGTATGGTGTTTATTTTTTATTAGCAACGATTATGAATCAGTAGTCATTAATCATTAACCGATAGATTTAATTAATAAGTATATAATATTTAATGTTTAACAAGCAATAGTAGAAGTTCAAATACAATTTCTGAGCTCTCTATTTAAATAAAGTATCATTCTTGTTAAAAGAAATAATTCAAACACCTATTACAAATTTAGACATAGAATATTCATAAAAAAGTACAACTAAAGATGATATTGTGTGCTAATATGCGAACAATCTCAAGAACCATTGTTGGATCGTTGATTTCCAATACTGACGTAACCTAGTCTAATTTCACCGGCTCCGATAGCACGATACTAGTAGTAGCTATGTCCTGGTAAGCTAAGTGATCCATATCCCGAAGTTTTGTCATAACATCCTTCTACCGGTCGGTGATTGTAAGAGCGGGAATAGTGAAAGTTCCAACACCAGCCAAACGGTTGGTCTTTCCACTAGACAAGTTGTTACAATAGAATGAGGCCGAGGGGAGGAGGGTCTGCAATGTATCTTCTAGCATGAAAGATAAGTCGTCAAACTGATGTGGATTAGTACTATCTACTCCTATCATTTTCTCTTCCATCCCTTATCACTCTCTGTCGCCTGTCCAGGCGCACAACTTTATTATAGGACAAAAATGGAGGGAAGGTTAAATCAATCAAGTTGCAGAGTGGACATGTTTTGTCAACCAGATGTGCATGGTAGATAATCCATCATCTCTGTGATGACCTATCTCCTCGGCCCTCAGTAATCGACATTAATACATCCACGGTATTCATATGCCGTAAATCCAAGTGCCAGGAAGGCAGATCATCAGGAGTGTAAAAGAAAATAAAGGTAGAAGATAACACAATAATAGAATCTCACATCACATTCAACATTTTAATTATACATAAATGATCGGAGTGAAATACAAATCCAACGGGATAGCTATAACTGTCTATCCGTACATATTCTAGTAAATACATACGACAAGAAACGACGGAAAATGGGTAGATATCTACATAAGGTACTTCGGCTTCATAGCTCCAAAAGACTTCTCCAAATGCTCCCCAACATGCTCCAAAATGCTCTTAAGGTATCCTGACTACACGGCTGCCCGAAAAATAGGGCACCCAGAGTTTAAAGGGAAAAAAAACTCCAGGTCAGTCATGGGACTAGTGTGAGAACTCAAAGTACGATGTTTTGAAAACAAAAAGGTATCTTATAAGAACATGCTACACATAAACACGGTATGAGTTTTTATCTTATGATAACCAAAACTCTTTATTATGTAAAATTTGGAGATATAATTTTTAATGACTTTCTTTGAAAGCATTTGCAAATAAACTTATTAATCTTAGCCGAAATTGTTACCATTATTAAATTCCAGCATACTAGGTTCTACAAACAAAATCGCAAGTTCTTATTGGAGAATGGATTTCCATATAAATGACCAGGTGAAGGGACTACCTTCCGATAGGTACACCTATAGATGGATGTCCTAAGGCACAGAACATCTACCCTCTACCAACACAAGACCGACCTACCTCTGCAACTAGATAGTACCGAATATGTCATCCTCCGGTCATTACCGACCTTTATCCGAGAGCTTTCTTCACATACATCCACATTAATTTACATCCTGAACGTCATAGCGGGAAGAAATATATCTAAAAGGGAATGATCATACCCTATTTGGGAATGACCCACTTAGTCTTGCTGCATTTAACCCTGTTTCGGTCATTTCCGATTGATGAGGCTGGAGGCTACGATTACCTTTTCATATAGCACATCTTCTTTCACTTTGAATGTCATATTGCCATTCCATATTCACACGACTGATTTCTACAAATGTATAGCTTCCTGAGCTCGTATGTCTCGGAAAAGGGTGTTAAGCTAAGAGAATGTGTCTTCTCCGCCACCGGCTGATACACTTTTATAGAAACCACTCATTATGATTTGGAATGCAAGGTTAGACAATCATCCATACAAGTTCATTCTAGGACCGAAAAAACAGAAGGCACTTTCCTCGGCCATTACCAGGATAGAAGCCCTTGTGGTTTTGAGGTTTTTCATAACAAAGAGACCACTGCTACAATATAGAGCATCAAGAGTGTATCCCCAATCAATCAACAAGTAGTCCCTCGTTACTATTTGTCTTAATATCTTCTTCTTCGGACATCTTCATTCTTTGAACACGTAAACTGGTTCGAAGTGGTTTTTAGATAGGAATCACCCAAATCGACCCCGGTTCCTTCCAATCATTTGTAAAAATGATGTAATTAGGTGATTGTTTTTTGCTTCTTTCATTTTACTTTACCAAAATATCTTTGAGAGATATATATTTTTTCAAAATCTTCTTTCTAGTGAATATGGAATCATTTAAACCTCTCTTTTGAATATTTCTCAAATCATTTTTAAAGAGTATCTTTTGAGAAAATAGGATTATAGAAATCATTCTACTTTTATCCAAAATCAACTTTCGTATTCAACGAGTGCTATGTGCAGAATAACTGTGAGATCACCTTTTAAATTCCACGAATAGGACAAGTTTCATCTTTGAATTTTAATAATGAGTATAAGAAGATTATTTCTATAAAATTCAAGTTGAGCATCTGGGGTTTTCATTCGATATGTTCCACCCCTCGCCTAAAAGAGAAAACTAAGGCCAGGTAAGTTCAGGGCACTGGCTGCTCCATTCCTAAATTTAGTTGCACATCTTGTTGATCTGGCAGGCGGGACAAATGTACTAGTCGTTTCCGCATACTCATTTTCCCTTTTTAAATCACTTAACTATTTGTTTAACCATCTTTGAAATAATGTTGAATTGTTCAAATTTCTTTTAAAATGCTTTATTACTTAATTTAAAACATTTACTAAGGATTTGAAAAAGAATGGTTAAGTTTCAACGTTTATTTCAAAAGTTATTGAAAAGCGTTGCAAAAGTGTTGCAAATAGTATTTAAAAAATGTGTTTTAAAAGCTATATTCTTCAAAACAACTTTTATATAATTTAGAAAACCATCTTTTCAACTTAAATCACTTTTAAGACATTTTAAAAAAAAATTAGAATTTATTTCATATTTTTAAAACATTAATTTCATCAATTTTCAACTTTGGTCATTTAGTGCAAAAATTGGATTTTTCTTGAAAATTGATTTTGCCGTATTTCAAAAGTACAAGATGAAATCTTGATTTTCTTTTTTTTATGAAAGATATGGATATAAGGATTCGGAAAATTCTAACTTTGAAGAATTTTCAACTATATTCCACTTCGTATGTTCTTTTGAACTTTTGACGCGTAAACACGAACTACCGTTACGCAACGCGTCAAATTTTAGGCGTATTTTGAGATTCATATCCGCCGAGACAAGTTTAAACACTTAGAAATCATTTCTAAAGCATATTTAAACATTTTTCAAAGGTATAAATGATTCCATATCACATTTCATTTCTTTTGAAAAGTGATTTCCATGTGATTATACGTTGTGTAAATCCGTGACTTGTTTCAATGTGTGTGTGTGTGTGTGTGTGTGTGTGTGTGTGTGTGTGTATTCAATATACAACTAATAAACAACCAAAACAATGTTTATAACCATTTTAACATGTTCTAACATGTCTATGAACTTGCATATCAATTTAACAACTTTTTATTTACAATATCACATGATTGTCATTTATGTACATATTTGCTTGCTAACTTTTGCAAATGACTTAAAAGTGGTTGCTTTCTTTTTCAAACACCTGTCGAACATCATTATTAACATCCAAACACATTTATAACTTGCAAAACATTATATAAACTGTAACGACCCAGAATTTAACCACTTTAAAATGTACTATTTAAAGTGAATTTAAATATAAAATAGGTAAGGTTATATGATTCAAATAATTAGATAGGATTCGAAAAGATAAGTATAAATAAAAATAGTAACATTTGCCTATAACTACAAAAGTGACAAAATGCTGATTTCAAAAAAGTAAGTTTCAATGGTTAAATAAATTATTTTAATTTATTTATAAGTATTTATATTTTTAAATAGCATTATACAAATTTATTTTTAAATTTGGTTTACATAAATAAATAGTTTAACTAAAACGCCAAAATGTGACCGTAAAATATTTTGTCGAAAAATGACGTTTTGTCGATTAAAAGTTGTCGCACCTTTATTTTCTTATATAGGAACATATATTCAAGTAGTATGAGTATTAATTAATTCATTAATCAAGTTTACTTTTATTAGATAAGATTAGAAAACTTCTAGAAGTCATTAGTAAAAGTAAGTAAGAATTAACAAAAGTAAGAAAAAGTAAACATCATATCACATCAAATCAAAACCAACATAATTATGATATTTTTTACTTAATCTTTAATTGTAAGACATAAAGTAAGGATGTGAAGATGATGTTAAGTATTGAAAAGTGGAGATTACTTTAGGTTGAAGTAAGGTTGGTTTGGTAATTTGGTAAGAGGCTATTTTGGTAAATTTACCACTTCTTTCCTTTTCTATAAATACCCATCTCCTTCTTCACTTTCATTCACATTTCTTTTTCCTTGAAGCTCTCTTTAATTGCTTCTTCTTCTCTTCCAAATCCTTACTAACTTTTTCAAAACCATATCAAATTAACTCCAAACACCACCAATGTAACAACCAGATATTTTCAACCATTCGCATTCGCACATGTCGGACTTGAATTGCTCAAAATACCGCGTTGTAAACAAAATTTGGCAAATCTCGGAATATACAGTAAATAAAAAATCACAGATCACAGTCACAGAGTAATAATAGTTCAGCGGAAGTAAAAGAAATAGCAGTTCATGAAGCTACTATGTCAATATATCAGAGTTGCATAAGATACAACAGAAGAAATAGAGTACAATAGAAGTCTTAATACATAGAAGTCTACTAATATAAGAGCTGAAAGGGAACAACAGACTGAAAAAGATAAAACGACACAAGTAGATAATCTCGAGCGATTCCAATCTTCAGAAAGTGGAAATCCAAATCTGTGAATACTCCAAAATCAAATGAAGATGAATAGCAAGGGACACGAATGGATTTTGAAACTGTAGGGAACGTTTCAAAATTCAAAGGAAAATCGAATCAAAGAGGAAAGATTTAAACTCGAACGAAAGTGATTCTGTAAATAATTTACCTTATATTCTAAGTTTTGCCTCAAAGCCAAAGCTCTGGTACCAACTGTAATGACCCGCTATTTTGAACCATTCAAATCGAAAACAAAACCATACATGTATGACTTGAATAGCTTAAAATACTGCGTTGTAAATAAAAAATTTGGCAATACTCAGCATAAACAGTAAATATATAATCACAAATAACAGACACAGAGTAATATAATGCAGCGGAATAGATAAAGAATAGTAGTTCATGAAGCTACTATATACACAGAGTTAGAAATAAAATACATCAGAATATCTCAAATACAGTGAAGTCTTCAGTACGAACCGATGACTTCTCTGAACCAATCAACTGGAAAAGCTGAAAGCTGAATCGATAGTTGGATCTCCAAACGAAGCTCCGAATTCCAAAGGTGAGTCTCTAATTTTCTATCACTCAGTCTGACCCGAGTGTAAAGCAAAACATAAAACACTCGAGTCAGGATTAACATTCTTATATCAATAAATCCAACTTAAGTGAAATATCAACTGAAATATAAGCAACTCGAAGGATGTTTGGGATAACCATCCTCTAAGGATCTGCAGAACTATCTACAAGGTAGAAATATACACTATAACACCGTGGGCATTCATATTAATTTATACTTCAAAACCAAAATATCATTTCCCTTTCAAATATATCTATTTTCCAAAATAGTATATATGTATATAATTTATAAAGTAAAGTAATTGAAATTTTCTCAACTACACAAATTGATTCCAATCAACTCAAATTCCAAATTCCCATTTATTCAAAGCTCAATTCATTAATTCAATTCAGTTCTCAATAACCATTTCAACTTTCAATATATTCAAAGCTTTAATATTCAGCATTTTCAAAGTTGAATCTAACAGTTTTATATAGATCTTGATTTAGCTTCATTATTATTTAATCAGGAAATATCCACTTAACAAGTTCAATGTCATTTAAATAGCCTTAGATTACACTTTACAGAATATTTTCTTAAATTTATTTAAACTTAAAATATCCATTTAATCCCTTTTACCAAAACCAAGCCATAAAATCATATCTTAAATCCCGAATTCAATAGTTTCAAATCGATTTAATTGAATATAATTCTTAATTAAATACCATTTCCAATTAATTCAACTTTATCTTCTCAACCTTAACTTATTCAAAATTTTACCAAATCTATTTTGAAATATAAATTTAAACAAATCCTTAAACATATTATATGTATTAAATCAATCTCAATTAGATTAAATATTATTATTAGGTCTATACATAAAATTTTCTTTTTTATACATATAATATTCTAAGAATAAGTCTTTCTTAAAACTATATATTTCTTTCCAAAACCATAGAAATTATTTTCAAAGCATTTATATTGGACCAACGGTGTCTGTATATAATTTCCTATCCTATGGTCAAGTGATACGCATATTTATTATTACAATCCGTAATTTAAATATATACGGGTAGATATCCTTTCGACCCGCAATCCCAAATTCAATTCAAATGAAAATCGCTTGGGTCTATCATTTCAACCCATAACGATTTTCTTCTATTCTATAGTCCGTTCGGGTAAGTATCATTTCAATCCATAGTGAATTCTATACTAACAGGGAACTTGCAGAGTGATAACAGATAATATAAAATATAACAACAGGCATATATCACAATAACAATATAATATAAACAATAGGATATGGTGTCATATCCCACAGGTGAACAGTTACAGATAATAGCATGGATGACAATTTAAATAACTACAGCAGCATATTTCAATTGTCGTTTCAACTGAAATTAAATTTAATAAATATAAGAACGTTAATCGTGAGTGATTGCTCACCTTTCAAGGCTAGAGATATAGACAATGAAGTTAAGTTACGAAATCCAGGCACGAATTATGAAGCTAAGCACGATGGACACGGGTTCGACGAACAGGCTGATAAGTAGAAAGAGACGGATTCAAATCAGAACTAGATCGATGTTGATAAATGGTATAAGTGAACTTATATATAACCATTTACCTATAAAAATCAGAATTTAAATTCAAACACATTTTAAACTTAAATATATATATATATATATACATATACATGTATGTATTTAAAAATCATTGTTTTAAATTAGAGAACATATACAAAAATCAATATAATATATATATACATAATGTATATTTTGAATTAAAAGCTTATGTAGATATACAAACATAATATATATTCAACCACAACAAACTTATCATTTAAAAATTTACACATACATTGCCAAGTCATTCACATCCAACTAACATCACATTATATGCATATTTTTATACTTTTAAACAGCAGGACATCAATTTTATAAGATATTAGTATACTATTTTTTTCATTTTTTTCTAATAAAATACACTAATCATAATAAATACTAATATATATCACTGATACGCACTAGAAATTTCAAAACCTAGCCATATAGATAAATATATACATATACTGTATGTAACTATCGTATACATTAAAATATAACTAAACAGATCAACTAAAGTTTATAGTTTATAATACTGCCTTTATTTTATAATTTACATAAGCAAACACTTATACATACTGGCAGATTGTAATTATCACATAACTAATAATTTATAATACATATGTAAACTACCGAGAATAAAACTCATACAGACTGGCACATACATAAACTGAAGACATCACTCGTACACACCTACAAGCATGCCTTAACTGATAGCTTGTATACTAATATAAAATAAAATCTTATATAACAAATATACGAATAAAATGCAGTACTAAATATAACTTACTTCATTATTAACAAAATCTGCTAGTATAAACATATATATATATATATATATACACACACGCGCGTATAAACAAAATAGGCTAGGCAATATATTATTGCAAACTTACATATTTACATTTCAGATCTGCATATATTTCAACTCATTTTATATCAGATATATTGCATATATGCGAACAAACTTGTTGGAAAGCAAAGTAAACAAATCTATGTATATCACCCAAAACCTGTAACTATCTTTTATCAAAACTATAACCTACAGGCAACCCAATATACACCCAAATTTCATAGAACTGTATAACATATTCCTGTAGAATAAACTCAAAAAAAAAAACTTGTACGGTTCATATATTATAACACTGTATATATATATATATATTAAACTGTAACTAGTTATTCAAATATATATATATATATATATATATATATATATATATTCATACCTTCTCAAACTCAAGGCCAAGGAAGAAAGGAAACGGAGGCTCGGTGAAGCTTGGGCTATACGCGACCATGGAAACGGCGGTTGGGGTTGCTGTGTGGGTAGGATGCAGGGGAAGAAAGAAGGAACGTCGAAGAAAGAGCGGCGGGGAGATGCGGTGAAGTGGCAGATGTGAGGAGAAGTTTTGATGCGGGTGGAGCAGGTCGCGGCATGGCCAACGAGCATAGTCAGGTAGGGCCGAGCTGGAGGAATTTACATTTTAAACCACTTAAAATTTTATTTATATAACTTAAATGTCATTTTAAAAGCCAAAGTCCAAATTTCCAGATTTAAGTTATATTTCAAAAATTCAATTTAATCATTTAATTATTCAACGTTTTTAACTTATAGAAAAATCAAAATTTCTTATATAAACATTAAAAATCCAATTTAAATCAAATTTTCATAAATTTACACTTTTAAGAATACTTAAAAATATTCAAAATACTTTATAAATTACCCACGGGCCTGTATATTGTTTTCTAACCTTGGTCAAGTGATATGGATATATACCATTTCAATCCGCTATTTCAAACCATTCAAATCGACAATAAAACCATACATGTCTGACTTGAATAGCTCAAAATACCGCGTTGTAAATAATTTTTTTGGCAATACTCAGCATAAACAGTAAATAAATAATCACAGATCATAGACATAGAGTAATATAATGCAGCGGAATAGATAAAGAATAGTAGTTCATGAATCTACTATATACATCAGAGTTAGAAATAAAATACATCTGAATATCTCAAATACAGCGAAGTCTTTAGTACGAACCAATGACTTCTCTGAACCAATCAACAGGAAAAGCAGAAAGCTGAATCGATAGTTGGATCTCCAAACAAAGCACCAAACTCCAAAGGTGAGTCTCTAATGCTATATCACTCAGTCTGACCTGAGCGTAAAGCAAAACACAAAACACTCAAGTCAGGATTAACATTTTTATATCAATAAATCCAACTCAAGTGAAATATCAACTGAAATATAAGCAACTCAAAGAATATTTGGGATAACCATCCTCTAAGGATTTGCAGAACTATTTACAAGATAGAAATATACACTATAACACCGTGGTCATTCATATTAATTTATACTTCAAAACTAAAATATCATTTCCCTTTCAAATATATCTATTTTCCAAAATAGTATATATGTATATAATTTATAAAGTAAAGTATTTGAAATTTCCTCAACTACACAAATTGATTCCAATCAACTCAAATTCCAAATTCCCATTTATTCAAAGCTCAATTCACTAATTCAATTTAGTTCTCAATGACCATTTAAACTTTCGATATATTTAAAGCTTTAATATTCAACATTTTCAAAGTTAATTCTAACAGTTTCGTATAGATCTTGATTTAGCTTCATTATTATTTAGTCAGGAAATATTCACTTAACAAGTTCAATATCATTTAAATAGCCTAAGATTACACTTTACAGAATATTTCCTTAAATTTATTTAAACTTAAAATATCCATTTAATCCCTTTTACCAAAACCAAGTTATAAAATCATATCTTAAATCCCGAATTCAATAGTTTCAAATCGATTTAATTGAACATAATTCTTAACTACATACCATTTCCAATTAATTCAACTTTATCTTCTCAACCTTAACTTATTCAAAATTTTACCAAATCTATTTTGAAATATAAATTTAAATAAATCCTTAAACATATTATATGTATTAAATCAATCTCAATTAGATTAAATATTATTATTAGGTCTATACATAAAATTTTCTTTTTTATACATATAATATTCTAAGAATAAGTCTTTCTTAAAACTATATATTTCTTTCCAAAACCATAGAAATTATTTTCAAAGCATTTATATTGGACCAACGGTGTCTGTATATAATTTCCTATCCTATGGTCAAGTGATACACATATTTATTATTACAATCCGTAATTCAAATATATACGGGTAGATGTCCTTTCGACCCGCAATCCCAAATTCAATTCAAATGAAAATCGCTTGGGTCTATCATTTCAATCCATAACAATTTTCTCCTATTCTATAGTTCGTTCGGGTATGTATCATTTCACCCGTAGTGAATTCTATACTAACAAGGAACTTGCAGAGTGATAACAGATAATATAAGATATAACAACAGGCATATATCATCAATAACAATATAATATAAACAACAGGATATGGTGTCATATCCCACAGGTGAACAGTTACAAATAATAGCATAGATGATAGTTTAAATAACTGCAACAGCATATTTCAATTGTCGTTTAAACTGAAATTAAATTTAATAAATATAAGAATGTTAATCGTGAATGATTGCTCACCTTTCGAGGCTAGAGATATAGACAATGAAGTTGAGTTACGAAATCCAGGCACGAATTACGAAGCAAAGCACGATGGATACGGGTTCGACGAACAGGCTGATAAGTAGGAAGAGACGGATTCAAATCAGGACTAGATCGATGTTGATAAATGGTATAAGTGAACTTATATATAACTATATATAACTATTTACCTATAAAAATCAGAATTTAAATTCAAACACATTTTAAACTTATATATATGTATGTATGTATGTATGTATTTAAAAATCATTGTTTTAAATTAGAGAACATATACAAAAATCAATATAATATATATATATATATACATACATACATACATACATACATACATAATGTATATTTTGAATTAAAAGCTTATGTAGATATACAAACATAATATATATATTCAACCACCACAAACTTATCATTTAAAAATTTGCACATACATTGCCAAGTCATTCACATCCAACTAACATCACATTATATGCATATTTTTATATTTTTAAACAACAGGTCAGCAATTTTATAAGATATTAATATACTATTTTTTTCCTTTTTCTTTTTTTTCTAACAAAATATGCTAATCATAATAAATACTAATATATATAACTGACACACACTAGAAATTTCAAAACCTAGCTATATAGATAAATATATACATATACTGTATGTAACTATCATATACATTAAAATATAACTAAACTGATCAACTAAAGTTTATAGTTTATAACACTGCCTTTATTTTATAATTTATGTAAGCAAATACTTATACATACTGGAAGATTGTAATTATCACATAACTAACAATTTATAATACATATGTAAACTGCTGAGAATAAAACTCATACAGAATGACACATACATAAAATGAAGACATCACTCATACACACCTACAAGCATGCCTTAACTGATAAAGAACAGCGGAAGAATAAAGAACATGGGAAGAATAAAGGAAGATGGGTGTTTTTTTCTTTTTTTTTTCGAAATAAAGAACATGGGAAGAATAAAGGAAGAGGGGAGAGCGAGATTGAAGGAGGAAAGGTGGAAGTCAGATCCAAAATAAGCTTCAGGCAAAATAAAAAGGAATAGAAACGAATGCGAGACAACAACAAATCTTGTAAGCAGGGAAACAACATTAAAGTTAGAGTAAATTCTGGAAAAGCAAAGGTCACGCTGGAAATAAATAAATACTAATTGCAGTTACAAATCAGGCGTTTGAAATTTGAATTGAACACCACTATTAAAAGTGTAAAAGTGGTATGCTACAACGAGCTTTTTTATCGTTACCATCGTATGCTGAATCTCAAAATACACAAATGAATACATTACGAAGATCAACACGACGTGATGATCAACACGGTATACAGATATCAGTGGTACGATCATCCGATCAAAATTCGATAATCGGTCCCAGAAATGTTGCTATTTTGCCAGAAATAAGATAAACAGAGCAATAAATGTCCAAATTTAGAAAAATGAAAGATGACGTCTCACTCAAAAGAGGATTCAGAATTTTTCTATAGAAAAATACTCAGGTTTGGAAATTTATTTATTACCATTAATTACTAACTGGTTTAATTTAAAATAGAATTACACAAAAAATAAACTTCCACATAATTAATTGAAAATTTACCATATGCTATATTTAATTATACGTATATCAAATATTAAATTTTTATTTCAAAATATTATTATTTAAAATTTCTCAAAATTCAATTAAATACGTTATAAAAATTATTAAAAGTTATGGGTCGTTACAACCAAACTTTGACAAAGACCTTAGAATACCATTAAAACATGGTTTAACATTTAAGAAGTGAAGAAACGATGGAGGAAGGGGAGGAGCAAGGTGTGGCCGAACCTATCAAGAAGGAGGAGCAAGTTCGTGAAGCTCCGAAGTAAGAAAAAGAGAAGAAAGTGCCGTCAATTTCATTCCAAGGAGTTAGGAGCAAATTCAAGGTGCTGCGGAAGCTCTGCCGAATTTTCGAGAGTTTGAAAGAAGATGACGATGGCATAAAGCAAAAGAAATGGAGTAGAAGTTGATTTGTTAAAGTTTAAGTGAAGTGTTGTTGCATATGAATGTTGGTAGGAAGAATTGGTTAAGTTAAAGGTGGGTACTCATATTTACTAATTAATCCATAACTTATTTCAAGTATAATGATTTAAAAGTTTAGTATGTGTTGGATGATTTAATGGATGATAACTTAGTTGATATTATAGTTGATTATATCTTTGTGATATGGATGATAACTTGGTTTGATAAATGACAAGAGAAATGGTTAGTAAGCATAGTTAATTAAATGAGAATTAAATCCATATAAATGTGTATATAGAAATTATTTAGCCTCTTAATGATTTTAAATGATATAAAAAGGTTAGAAATAATATTATGATGATATAATATTATAAAGTGAAATGAAATAGAATATGAGTCTGAAATATTAAAATATTGTTTAAAATGATTTAGAAATGTTTTATAAACATTTAAAAGTGTTTCCAAGAAGTTTGAAAAGAAATTGAAAAACAAATCAAAAATTTTGTGTGTCGCGTAACGATAGTTCGCGATTTCACGCCATAAAAGTTAAATGTGTGTACAAAGTGAAACATAGCTCGGAATTCTTCGAGATAAGAATTTTCCGGTCTATTATATCCATAGTTTCCAAACGAAGAAAGAAAATCAAGATTTCATCAAGTAGATTTTGAAATATGTCCAAAACAATTTTCTAAAAACATCACGGTTTTGCAGTTCAGAATCCAAAAAGGGATTTTTTTTATAAATGATATTTTTAAATGATTGAAAATATGAAATAAATTTGATAAATCTATTAAAACGGTTTAAAAGAGATTTGGAATGGAAAATATGAATTTTCAGATATTAAAAAATTATTTAAATCAAATAAGCTTATAAAGCACTTTCCGCAGCACTTTTCTACTGCCGTTGCTACGACTTTTTAAAAGAAGGTTCAAACTTAACGGTTTTTACTAGAATCAATTATGAATGTTTTTAAAAGAATAATTGAGTGTAAATCATTTCTAAAATTAAGATTAATAACTGAGTATGCGGAAACGACTAGTACATTTGTCCCGCCTATGAGATCTGGAAAGATAAAACAAGGTGTTTAACTAAGGTTAGGGATGGAGCAACCAGTGCCCTGAACTTACCTGTCCTATGTTTTCTCTTTTTAGGCGAGGGGTGGAATAGATCGAAAGGAAAGCTTGGATGTTCTAAAAGATCATATTTAAGTTTTTCCAAGATAAAAGAAAAGAAACAAATTATGTATATGCTTATTTAACTACTTAACCTCTTTTATCAATGATTAATATGAAGAACCAGGATCAGATTTGGGTGATTCCTATCTGAAAATCCCTTCAAACTAATATTCGAAATAAAATATATTAAAGACAAAGATCGTTAAAGACAAAGATATTCATGATGTATTATTACTTGCCATTAGTCCCTAGAGGTGAAACTTGACATTAGTTCATGGAGGTGAAACTTGTCATTAGTCCCTGGAGGTGAAATTTAACATATTTAAAGTGGAAGTAATATTATGTTATGAAAATCTTCGATTTGCAAGAATATGATTTGAATCTAAGAAAGAAATCTTTGATTAAGATTTAATGAATGATTTGAAAAGGTTTTCCTAAGTAAAAAAGAAAATGATTTGGAAATATTCTAGGATTTAAGAAAGGTTCTAATAAATCAAATGATTTGATAAACGAGGCTTAATGATTCCATATACTCTTGAAAAGAAAATGGAATAATTGGAAAAGAGTATATCTAAGAAAGATATTTAAATAAAAGATAAAGTAATTGATTGATGAATGATATCCACATATGTACTTAACATCTTTTAAAGCGATGATTGGCTTCGAAGGAACCGGAGTCGGACTTGGTGATTCCTATCTAAAAACCATTACGAACCAATGTATATGTTCAAAAGTGAAGATATATTGAAGATGATGATTATTGAAGACCGTAGATCTTTATAGCGTGAAGACTGCTTGTTGAACATGCTCTGGGTAGCTCACATTATAGAGTTATTTATAGCAGTGGTCTCCTCGTTATGGAGATTTTTTCGGATTGCAAGGGCTTCTCGCCTAGTAATGGCCGAGGAAAGTGCCTTCGGTTTCGTTCAGTCCTATAACGAACTTGTATGGACGAATGTCCGACATTGCATTTCTGAGATACAAAGTTTGACTTTTACAAATGTACATCAGTGGTGGCGGAGAAGGCAACTTCTCTCATCTTAACACTCTTCTTGAGATGTACGAGCTCAAGGGTTGTATTTTTGTAGAAGGCAAATAGTGATTAAAGGAATGACAGCGTGGCATTCAAAGTGGAAGCTGTTATTATCAAAGTGTGGCTTTGTATGAAAAGCGTGGCTTTGAAGAAATTGAGCGTAACCTCGCGATCCTTACATCCCGGTTATGATGGGATTCTATGTGTTCAAATGTATGCTTGCATTTCAAATAGTAGTGATTTGTGTTATCAGATGTTCTGAGCCCTAGGTACCAGTTACGTCTGGGCCTCATGGCAAGGATGCACGAAGTCCGAGTCCTTGGATGTTATTCGCAGATTATATCCACTTTTAGTCATTTGTGTTGTTGTATAAAGACATCCGAGTCTTGAACGTAAGCCGTGGATATAGATTGATCTTTCCACTAGTGCCCTATCATGTTGGAAATCCAATCTCAATACGAGATTTACGGTTTTGATTGTATTCCCTAAGTAGTTGTAATGACTTGCAAACATTTCAGCTACCCCTTTTGCTATCATATATTCCGTTAGACTTTGTCCGGGTATTGATACATTATTTGAATAAGTTTATTTGAAAAGTATTTTCAAAAGAATGTCATTAGAAATAATATCAAATGTTTTTATATATAAAAGTTTTTTGATTATCATAAGGTAAAAACCCGTTCGTATTTATATGTGGGCGTGGTCTTATGAGATACCCTTCTTTTCAAAGGTTTTGATAACATGTCATTTTAAATTTCGAGTATCTCACGCTGGTTTAACAAGCCCGATCCGTGTAGTTTTAAATACTCGGGTCAGAACCGAGTAGTTTCAGCTTTAGTCGAAGATGGTTGGAGTTTCCAAAGGAGAGCTGGAGACCTTCATCATCGTATGGACGTATTCTATTATCTGCTGCATCTATCGTTTTGGTTTTATTGTTGTCAGCATTTGTAAGGGCATATGTTATAACTATCCAGGCTGAACCTAGGTTAGACTCTGATATTGTATTTTAAAAAATTTTGCTGTAAAGATTATTATTGAAATAATATATGTTATTCCATTTGTGTGAGATTCTGTTCTGTCTTTATTTTCTTCCTACCCTTAATGATCAGTCTTTTCGTGCAATTTGAGTTTGACATGTGTGTTTCAAAGGGTACGGACAATCGGGCCATTACATAAACATTTTCTACTTAACAATTTAGAGTTCTCACCTTTTGTCGTTTTCAATCTAGTTTTAAACTTCTCTAACTTTGCTACACTTTGCCTTAAGCTCCTAGAACTTGCTAAACTTCCTCGAACTTGCCTTAGGAGGCCACGACCAAGCTAGAAGTGGAAGATGTGCTCGACCAAGTGGAGGAAGAGGGGGGCGTGAACAATAGGAGAGGGAAGGAGGCGTTTTGAAGGGGTTCAGATGGAGTTTTTTGTCGATATTTTCTTTATTTTATTTTTGGAAATATTTTGGCATAACTTTTGTTAGGGTTGGAAGCCATTAAAAAGAGTGAGAAAAAACTTAAAATTTTGAGAAGAAGAAGTGTGGAAGGAAGTGAGAAAGTGAGTGTGCATTTATAGATAATATTTCAGATTACAATATAGATTTGTGTTTTTACTTAAATAACATTCCTTAAGAATTAAGTAAACTTATATAATTCAAAACTTACCATCCACATCACATCATACTTTTAAAATTCAAACAATTAAGAGTTAAGTAAAGAATAAGAATGATTACTTTACTTTATGTCATATATTTTTACTTTATGTCACATTCGATGTGACATGTGTTTTGTCTTTTTTAGTTTACTTTTGCTAGTTACTTTCTAGAAATTTCTAAGTGTGATTATTAAAAATAACCTTATTTAGTTAATTGTTAACTATCTTTATATGTTAACATATTTATTAAATTGTGTACGTAAAGGTGCAACAACGTTGCGACAACTTTAAATCGACAAAACGTTAATTTTTTGACAAAATGATTTACGGTCGTATTTTGACGTTTTATTTAAATTATTTATCTATGTAAACAAAATTAAAAAATAAATTTGTATTATGTTATTTTAAAATATAAACACTCACAAATAAATTAAAATAATTTAAAACGATTTAAACTTACTTTTCAGAAATCGGGATTTTGTCACTTTTGTCTATATAAGCAAATGTTGCTATTTTTATGTATATTTCTATTTCCAAATCCTATCTAATATTATTTGAATCATAAAACCTTTTATATTTTATATTTAAAATCACTTTAAATATTATATTTTGAAGTGGTTAAATTTTGAGTCGTTACAATCTCCCAGCCTATTTGAGAATGAACTCTAAGAGTATCCAAAAAAACAAAATCTCATGCTACTTTTGATCGACCTCAAATCATCATCACCAGTGATGACTTTCCTATAAGCCTCCCAAGCAGCTCCCTCCGCCATTATCAAAATTTGAAAATGATGGCAAAGACTGACATGGTTATCCCATTTGCGAATGTGGACATGAACAATGTACTCCTATGGCATGTGGTCGAGCAGATATTGTCGGACACTGGACAAGAATACGATCTTCTTTTCGAATTGAAAAAGTGAGTGTAACAAAAGCAAGTATTCATGAATTTGGACATTTCGATTTTTGAACATTCTCGAGTGAGTTTTTTTGGCGGATGAGACACAAATGATGAAGCCATTCTGATTGTTATAGATTATAATAAAGAGAGAGATACAAGATTTGATATGTTTTTTCTAGTAGCTCTCGTCCAGTCTTATAATTGAAATTATGTTTGACAACATGTTATGTCTTTGCTCAACCACGGTAATTTTGATAATTAAAACTCTTTGCGTTAAAACACTAACGTACAAGTAGGCCTGTCAAATGGGTTGGGTTGGATCAAAATGGGTTGGGTCGAGTTTGATTCAACCCATTTATGACCTATTCTTTTTCAACTAATTATGGTCCAACCCATTTTGACCCAACCCGTTTAATAAGCGGGTTACCCATTTAACCCACTTAAATATTTAAATTTGATTTGACTAATAAAAAACAAATAAACATAAAATGATTCTAATTCTAATTTTTATGTTTTGAATTCCGATAAAAAAATTAAATTTTAACTCTAATTTTTATCAAAAATCAAATATGGAGATGTGTCAGCCTGTTATTTTTTAAGTACTACTGCCAATCCCCTTGGAGAAATATAGTGTGCGTTCATAAGATGAAGTATCCGAGTGTTACACACTGTCTGTAATTTAGGTGGGAGTTCATCGGTCGAAGTCTCGTCTGATTCTGAGTTAGTATAATAAAGTTATTGCAGTCTGAACAAAAAAATAGTGGCTTCTGCACTAGGCGGAGTTTAAATATGGGGATATAGTGGCCTGTTATTTTCGAAGTACAACTATCGGTCTCCTTGGACAACTACAGCGTGCGTTCACAAGATGAAGTATTCGAGTGTTACATACTATCCGTAATTTAGATAGGAGTTAATCGATCGAAGTCTTGCCTGATTTTGAGTCAGTATGAAGAAGTTATCGTCGTCCGAATAAAGAAATAGCGGCTTCTGCACTAGGAGGAGTTTAAATATTAGAATGTGGTAGCCTGTTATTTTTCAAGTACAACCGTTAGTCCCTTTAGAGAACTACAGTGTGCGTTCACAGGATGATGTATCCGAGTGTTACATATTGTCCATATTTAGGTGGAAGTTAATCGGTCGAAGTCTCGTCTGCTTCCGTGTTAATATAAAGAAGTTATTGCAGCCTGAACAAAAAAATAGCGGCTTCTGCACTAGATGGAGTTCATATATGGGGATGTAGTAGCTTGTCATTTTCTAAGTACAACTGTCAATCTCCTTGAAGAACTACAGTGTGCGTTCACACGATGAAGTATCTGAGCGTTACATACTGTCTGTAATTTATGTGGGAGGTAATCGGTCGAAGTCTCGTTTGATTTCAGGTCAACATGAAGAAGTTGTTGCAGTTAGAACAAAAAATAGCGATTTTTGCACTTGGCGGAGTTCATATATGGGAATGTGATAGCCTGTTATTTTCTAAGTACAACCGTCAGTCCCATTGGAGAACTATAATATGTGTTCAAAAGTCCAAGTATCCAAGTGTTTCATACTGTCCGTAATTTATGTGGAAGTTAATCGGTCGAAGTCTCCTCTGATTCCGAGTTAATATGAAGAAGTTATTGTAGTTTGAAAAAAAAAATAGCGGCTTCTGCACTATGTGAAGTTCAAATATGAGGATGCGGTGGTCAGTTATTTTTTAAATACAGCTGTCAGTTTTCATGAAAAACTATATTGTATGTTCAAAATTCTTATTTTCAAATCTATAGTAAAATTTAATGTTTTTAATAAATGGATAATTGGATTACGCACCAGTAACCTTTTTACAAATTGATCAACCCATTGCGTGGTCGTGAACGCACCTTGTCAATGATTGGGCGCTTGTTTTGAAGTTTAAAGTGCAAAAGATCTGGTTAGAATTATCTAAAGCTATGGATGAATTGGTATGAGACGGCAAACCTACGGACAATTAAGCAAAACAAAAGGGTATTATGGGTATTCACTGTTATCCGCCGTATTCATATCAGCATTCAGCGGTTAGATAAATCTGCAAAATTACCCAGAAAAGGAGAAAAGAAAAACTTAAAAAGGGAGCAATTCTTCGGAAAACACGAAGAAAAAATTAATTGCATACAGAAGTAATGGAGGAGATGAAGGAATGGTGTCAACTTATCCCCAAAATAGAGCTCCATGCTCATCTCAATGGTTCCATTAGAGATTCTACTCTTTTGTAAATTTTATCACTTATTTAAATTATTATTATATTATTATTATCAGTGTTAGTTACAGTTGTAAGATACCCCCCAATTACTTCATTTTCTTAATATAATTTTCATAGTTGTTAGTTTTTGATATATTATATTTGTTTTCAGAGTTAGCGTACCATATTTTTATTTTGACTTTTAAGTCTTGAACTCATTGTTTACCCAAAAAAAGAATATAATTCAATTTATTTTGTTGTTAAATGAAGTCGCATTGTATCTGTATTGAACAATGATGCAACATAGAATTTTAGATAATATTAATAATTGATTTTATTGAATGTATTTACCTACAACGAAAGGGGTGGTTTATAAACTTTGATTTGTTTGTGATTTCACCCTTTTCAAGAGAACGGTCTTGATGGGACTTAATACTTCGGGTCATAATACTTGCACCTGGTAGAATCCTAATAATTGGCGTTTAATATTTCAGGGCACCAACAGAGCCGGCCCTACACCTTCCGTTGCCCTAGGCAAACATAGAATGAAAGAGGAGTAAAAAAATCAAAAAATGCAGTTCGATTAGGAAGGAAACAAACAAACCATTGGATCAAATAATCTTATTGAAACTTATGCCCTTTTACTTATATCAACCAGACAATTTATAAACACGGATACTGAAAATGTTGCCCTCCTCCACCGTGTTGATCTAGGCGACCGTCTTGGTCGCCTTGCCCTGGGGCCGGCCCTGGGCACCAATATAATCAAAATACCTTGAAATTTTTTATAGCAACTTCGATTCATAATACTTGCATCTCTGAATCATAATATTTGTGATGAGAAATTTTTATAATGATAATATTAATGTATTTATACGGCGGTACGTTTTGTTAACCCTGCTTCTTAGCATGAAATAGGTTATGTTTTATCCAGTGTGCTTCCACTAGTGTTTAGTAACTCTTCTTCATAAACTAAAAAACAAATAAAAACTCGAGAAATTTTTTTGGTCACTTTATAGCAACTTCATGTCACTATATTTGCATCTCTGAATCATAATATATACGAGTATATATGCACGTCCATGTGGACTTCCATCTAATTACTTGGCTTGGATTTTATATATTGTCTATACCAAGGTGTGAGGTACGGACGGCACCCCGAAATTTCGGTGGTACCATACCGGTACCGTTGGTCAGCGAACCGAAATCGAAGAAAGAAATCAGTTTCGGCTAGGGTTTCAAAAAATGAAAAATCAACCAAATCAAAGTCTAAATCAGCGGAATCAACGTAAAATGAACAAATTACCCGAGCAAAATCAAATATTATCTTCAGTACTCTTCGTCTTCGACTTCGACTTGAAGGAATCAATGTTTTTTTCTTCAGCTACGATGTTTTTTTCCCATCGTTTTCCTCTTTGCTGGCCTGCGTCGACATCGATTTTCAGAGCGAGAGTAAAGTATGCTTGTGTAGCAGAACCCTAGCGAGAGCGAAAGTAAGTTTGGGAATCTATGCTTGTGTGTTCTGATTAGGGATTAAACAAATATAACGTTGATGGGCTGGCTTTGGGAATGGAAGGGACTGCTGATTTGGTGGGCTGGTCTACAATTAATTTGACGTAATTGCATTTGGTTTGATTATTACGTTCTATGCTATATTTTATTTCTTTATAGAATATATTGTATATTTTATTATAAAGAACATTATTACATTTTCAACTAAATATTATGTTCTATACTATATTCTATTTCTTTATAGAATATATTGAATATTTTATTATAAAGAACATTATTGCATTTTCATCGCAAATTATGGAAACCAGGACCGAAACCGAAAGCGAAACTTCCGAAATTTCCGAAATCGTCCAAAACTATGAAAATTCCAAATGAACGAAACCGAGATCGAAACCGAGTTCTCGAACCTTGGTCTATACTACTATTTCTAATAATCATTTGTTTTCATTACTTAATTACAACCTATTTGATGATTATTATGTTTACTTTTATTTGGATATTAACTTCCTTTTCTTTCCATGAGCAATAATTCAATGCTTCAATTAATCATCACTTACTCTTTATTTATCTATTATTGTTGTTGTTGTTGTTGTTTTATATTTTATTTTGAAGACCTAGAGAATCAAACTTTGCTTCTAAACTCTGATTAAGAACGTAAATTATATCAAATTCACTATAACACGCTAGCAAGGACAAAACAAATTATTGAGATGTTTCATACAATTGATTAAAATAATACAAAAGACCAAACTATTATTTAGAATTAACTCACCGAACTATCATATTATCATCATTCGAATGTTAATACAACAAATTTAAACTAATAACATCTATTCAACTTACCAAATTTAGTATTGTGTTATTTTTAGCTCTCGCAAAGAGATCTACATGGTACCTGATAGGGAATTTAAACAACACATTGATAAGCTTTAGCACAAAGTTTGCAAAGAGAAAGAAAACGTGTCAACAATAAATGAAGTCACTTCATGCTAATTGTCCATGTGTAGAACGTGACAATAAACCGCAGTGAGTCCTAGTATATTAAAATATCCAACCTTAAGGATTTATTGTCAAACTAACTTTTTATGCCCACAGTTCTTTGTTAAGTACAGATATAAACAAACTTCTGCTCAAGTCCTACAAAAATGAAATTGAAAAGAATATGATCATAACTCTATCTTGAGAAGCATATTTTATAATAAATACATGGAAATATAAGCTTCTTACTATTCTCAGAGTTTAAAATAAAGAAAATTATTCATAAATTCATTTATCCCAAAATAGGCAAGTGGAAACATTAAGTAGCATAGAAGTACAGACACGGTTCATTTTTCATGCTTTAGTTGGTATTATTTCAAGTAGCATTAATGCTTATTCCTAATAAAAAAACATTAAAGCAACTGTATAAGATCTCCTAAATTTTGAGTTATCTGAGCAATTGTACATACTTCACATGTTTGTTTTGGTTCTTCTTCGTTGAAATTATATTTATATTTGAATAGTTCCTGAAACTCAAAAATATAAAATATTACACTTAGCCATACTAACATACACACCAAATTATTTAAAATTGCAATCAAACAATAGTATTCGATGGAAGTGACAATAAAAATTAAGGTTATATGGTAAGTACAATGAACGAATCTAATGGAATTAAGGAGTTCATTAGGTTGACAAATTTTTTTTGGTTTACACCTGACACTCAAAAAACAATACAAATTAGTATTTCTTTTACTAAAGAAGGTTGACATATACATGTTGATGTATTCATTCTCAATTAAATTGTATAATAAAAAATTTTTACATAATGGTGTCGATAATAATGGACAATAACGTTAAATAAATCGTTTAATCCTCACAATTTGTTGCACCATTTCCTAGTACTTCCCATATGGAACGTCAAGCTAATCCTATAGCAGTTCCATATACCTCCAGCTCTCTCAAATAATAATAATCTAAACATTTCTTCCACCAAAGCTCAGTCGCCAGTATGGTCTGGATTGCATAAAATGAAATGGTGCTCGTCCCCAATCTACTTCTACCTTGTAGGCCACTAATCCAGGTAATACTGTAGTTGCACCCATGTGAAATACATATCCTGGGATAACTTAGACCCACCACACTCCTCTGAAAAATAATTTCCTCTTACTACTTCTTCAGTCCACACTCAATCATAGGTCCTGCTTGCATAACTTGCAGCCAAGCCTAGCAATTGAAGAAAAAAATTAATTTTATTATCAAACTAATATTATTCACAACTTGCACATAAACAAACATATAGCCATAAACAAATGATTTTCCATCCTTATATGCTTCCTGTTATATCCAAGAAAATATCAATTCAACTATCATAATGTAGATGAAAAATACAATATGACTTGTTCAATAGATTAAAGATACAGTACTCACAACTTACATAACCATATATGTAGCAATATAAAAAATGGTTTCCTATCTTTCTATGCTTCATTAACATGCATATAATACTAATTTTCATTATTTGAGTATCGAAATAATAGTGTTTAATCTGCTTTTATTCGAATGGTAAATGGTCCTAATATATACCAAATGGATAACGCTACAAATATAAATAACACATAACGTTAATCAACTACTTATAGTGAAAAATCAATAGCAACTTTCCTATCTTTTTCTTACCTAGCAAACAATGTCCACCGAATCATTTTATGAACCTATCAAACATGCACACTTCTTGTGTTAGAATAGATCAGTAGAGCATTAACTAAGTTGCAAGTTATATATATATATATATATATATATATATATATAGTCATTTCAAATTTTGAAATAGTGGTCGATCAAGTGATAATGCTTAAATTATGACAATAAGGAAACCATAATATACCGATCATACAAATTATTAATTTACCTAAGATAATGACTAACCACAACTCTTTATCTACGTTGAATCATCATATCCAAGTTAATTCTGTGGTTAGTGGATAGTTGACAATCAAAACTCAAGATCTAACCTTGGTTGGTAGTAGATCTGAAATCGTAGTTTAATGGACTGATGTTGGCTGATAGTCGATCAGTCAAGAATCAGTAGATCTGGAGTCGAGTCTGACACAAAATTGTTGATGTGGATGCTCAATAACCGCAGTTTGAGACGTTAGATCTGGAATCATTAAATCGGGAATCGGTTGATAATCACTCGACAACTCTAGTTTTGGACGTTAGATCAGGTATTGGAGTGAAGTAACCTAGTTTTTGTATACGAAGGAGATGGAATCGATTTACACCATTATGCAGTGATGAAGGTATGAGAGTCAGGGTTTCTTAGTTTCGTGAAGAAGCAGTAAATGGAGTAAAAAATGTACGAAAGGTATAATGGGTAGTTCAAAAAGACGCAGTCGATTTCTTATTCGTAGAATTATTATTATTAGTAGTAAAGATAGTATAGATTTGAAGGTAAGCAAATTAGTTTTACTTTTCTATAAGGATATATATTAATTAAAAAAAATTCATTCAAATCTGTTGATCAAGATTAAGGTTTCCGATCAAACACCATGGGTTGTTTCACATGTATTTGTGGGGTCAAGTTGAAATTTTTCCCAAAACTAAGACAGACCAAAATCTAAAAACCAAACATAAAGATATAAGTTTGGTGTGGAAGAGTCTTGGAATATGATATATAAGGTTGGTCCCTTCTTCCAGTTGGATGGGATTTTCCCATGATTCTCCAAGAATTGAGAGTCTCTTATTCGTAGTAAATCATATACTGGAGTACAAAATAAATTGTACCTGTACAATTTACACACCTAGCAAGGAAATTATATTCAAAACTGCAACATAGAAGTTACTGGTCTAGGACAACTTATTAGCTACGGTGCAAGTTTAGTTTCACTCAAAAAAGCAAACGTTGTTTGGCCAACATAGTGATTTAATTGGTATCCTATCCTTATAATTTTATATCTTTATATTTTAAATTGAAGGTTTTGTTGTATTGAACATATTTTGTTTGGATTTTGATTCATATATTTTAAATATACCTTGCTACAATAATAATGATATGGCTAATTCATTTTGCATCTGGTTCAAATGTGCATGCCTTTGGAGACAATAACATTTTGCAGGCAACAGTCATTAAATTGTTAATATGTTAGCTTAAGTTTGCTAATAATTTGGTTTTATTCTAGTAAAAATTGAATTTCTTTTCCAAACCACGCACCTTTTCATGAACCTTTTGAAGTAGTAGATCATTTTTTTATGTTAGTCCAATAACATAATATTTTTATCATTGAACATACCCAACTATAAAAACTCTAGCAAAAGCTGCAACATTGACCGATGAGTAACAATATTCCTTTTAGTTTTTAGTATATCAATTTTGAACTTCTTCTACCGTATTCAACGCTGTTACCTTTGTCTGATATATTAATATACTTATAAAATGCTAAAAATTGTTTTGCATATGGATTTGTATGTTTATCAGTAAATGGTCTGTAGTTAAAGCATCAGTGTTACTGGCATTTGTTTTGCCATCAACCAACGCTCATGTGATCATGAAAATTCAGCAGACATCCATTTGGAGTCTAATAGCTTGTCTCTGCTATATGTTTCTCATTATCTACACGTCTCTTTGTTTCATTTTCTAATTTTTGGGGTTTTCTTCTCAAATCCTATTTTCTAAATTTAAACTTTATTTTTTTAACAGGGACCGAATTCATTCATAGCAAGTGTTTCACATGATATCATTTCTAGTAACTGTTTCATTTAATAAGCAGCGCAAAAACCTTCAAGTGCCTCTTAAGAAACCAATCAAATCCAATTTTCTTTCCTAATAACAATTCATTAACTCTTGGTTATCGGAAAGTTAAATCTGTACTCCTTCCTAGCTTAAATCACTAAAATAAAATATTAAAAAAGGAAAATGAACAGCTGAAGTTATTATGGTCAATGGCAACCAACTCGGAAAATAAGGTATAAAAGCTTTAGGATTATTAAAAAATTGGAAAATCAAATGAGTGTGATCAAAATTTATATGTATATCATATTTATGTAACACATTGAAATCTCAATGTTTTAATATGTACCTAAAGTCCATTAGGTGAAGCAACTGAAGGCATACAACATGTACCACCATTATACTATAGGGTTAGATAATATCCTATATTCAAAAGACGTTTTCTATAGTTTCGAATTGAGATGGCTATACAAATAGAACATCTAAGGAACAATTATAAAAATGAGTTTGACCTTAAGTAGAATTGAATCATATGACCATGTAACTTTGGAATAAGATGTCTTGTAAAGACATTTATCAATACTCAAAAACCAAACAATATGGAGGAAAAATTATAAAAACTTAACTACCTGTATAAAGCAGTAATCAGTTGATATAATCAACTTAATTATGGGTGTGTCTCAATGTCTTTCGTAGCCAATCAATGAATTAAAAATGAGTAACGCTTCCTATCAGTGCAAATGCTTAGCATAACTGCATGAACACTTATTGTCGAAATTATATTAAAAATGATGATGTACATAAATAGATAAGGTGATATATATTTATATATATAAATGTTTTCTAATTGAAATTAAATTTATAAAAATACAAGGACACAATCAATGTGGAGTTTATTGCATATAATATCATCACAACATTCACATCCAATAAATAATGCATAAAGTTGCAATTTTCAAACTGCATCAATACTTGCGTTTATCTATAGCAGAAAAACTTGCATCATCATTTCAGAATTATGAACCACTAAAACCGTTAATGAACATAAAGAAAAACAAAACCAAAAACTTACAAATAAACTTTGCAACTTCAACTTTATAGGAAGCCTTATGTGTTTGAGCATGATGTCTTCCAGACTTCCAAAAATTCATCAATGACACCTGTCATTCTTCAAACATTTGAGGCATATGCTTTTCAAGTCCAAACAAATGCTCGTTTTAAAGTACCTTGCATGTTACAATTAACAACAAAACAAAAGTAAGTCTCCCAGATAAAATTTAGACAAAAAAGACATATATGTGATCCTGTAACAGGTAAAGAAAAATAAGTTAGAAATTTGTTAAACGGAATAGTGTTAGCTTTAATACTTGGATTAAAAATAAAGTATTTTGAGTTATTCATTATCTCAATTAGAGATCAAACCACAATCTACAATGGTAGTTAAAATGTTATTATAGATGACAAAAACCTTGAAACATTGATTTTGAACTCAAGATTGCTGCTACCAATTGCGAAATTACTTCAATTCAAGCATTTTGATCCCTCAAGCTAATATAAGGAAGAGTGTCTGTTTGCATTAATTGCATCTCCACGGTTACCAATTAGAGGTTGAAATTTATTATGCATATATCATTTAAATCACAACAAAAAGGGAAAAAGAAAAAATGCAATCATGATTAAATATTTACCCGCTTTAAAATCCTAAACTAATTTAAAATCAGCATCATAATACCTTAATTTATCATAAAACAATAAAGACTCCATTATATACATCTCTTTTTAGTGTTTGTCAGAAACAATAAAATTAGTGTGATGCATTAATTAATGATACAAAGACTTGCATTAATTAGTGTTTGTTTGTTTGCATTTATCCGTAGCCACGGACTGCAACCGAGAGAATTTTGGGCTTACATACATCTCTTTTTCTCCATATTCTAATATACTATGCTGCAGACTGCAGATATGTCTATAAATCCCTAATTGAAGCAAAGAATCAAATGAAATCTTTTACAAATAGTACTTAATGAGTACATTATTGAAACTGAGAAAAGCAATGGTTTAATAAGCCAAGCATGCAATACAAGAAACATGTATGAGGAAAAGCATTTGAAAGGTAATCAGCTTTTAAGAAATAATTTTTGTCAAATATAAATAGCAATATTTATTATACCTAAAATAAGCTTTGAAGCAAAATTTGAAAACAGTAAACATATATCAAAGTTCGGAGAAACAAATAAAACAATGACATACGTATTTGTTTTAGTAAATTTCAATCCGGTTTAAAGTAAAGAACTAAGCTAGCATATAAAACTAATAGCAAAAGCGATAAATTTTCAGAGAATGAACTACAAATAAAATTGAATTTAGGAATACACGTAGGAGTATTGATGGTACAAAGGAATACAAGAAAGAGAATAGTCGTTGGTCAAAAACAAACAAACCATAAACATGAACATATACAAATTTCTTAGCATTGGAACACCTAAAACGAATGAGTGAAACAAATAAAATGACATACATCAATGTATACAAACTGATAAGTATTGAAATTATACATAACCATTATCAATATATTGATCAACAGCAGTCAATTCCAACATTTAGAGTTCACCATTCCAACAGAGAATCAGAAATGCAGAAATTAAATTGACGAAGTAAAGGTATTGGTGGTTTAAATTGACAAAGTAAAGGTATTGGCGGCCGCTATGTTTATTTTTCTAAGAAGAAAAAATGACGAAGGAAGAGACGATCAAAAACGCAGAGTAAAACATAAAAAACTGGACAACCTAAAATTAGCGTTCAATTGTCAATCAATGAATAAGTAAAGGGCCAAAATAAATTCAAGCAAATCCGGGTACTGGTGATTGTTTGACCTTAGATTTATGCATATAGCTAAGGATGAAGCGTAGGAAATCTATTGCTGAACTGATTAAAAAGTAAGGCGAAGAGAAAAAATTACCTGGATTGATAAGATTGATCGATGAGAGAAGGTAGGTATAGAAATTGGCGGCCGCTATGTTTATTATTCTGTAGATAAAAAACGACGGAGGAGGAGGCAAACAGAATAGCTTCTCAGCAGGGTTTCGTAACAACAGTCGAAACTGAGGAGGAAGAGGTTGCTATGTGTTGTCATTTCGCGATGAGTAGGTTTTGTATGCTTTTGAACAACACTGGCCATTAAGGTTACCGATTTGGGAAGAAAGTGGAATAAAATGAAACCGACAAAGAAACAAATTAGATGAGAAAGAAAACGCGAATGACAATGAAAAAGGGCATTGTCGGTACTTCATAAAGACACGGTTGAATCATCTAGACGGAACTCTTATTATTAGTAGTAAAGATGTGATGGGAAATTTTTATACTGATAATATTAATGTGTTTATACTACGATACCTTTTATTAACCCTACTTCTTAGCATGAAATTGCTTATGTTTTATTGGAAGTGCTTCCACTAGTGTTTGTAACTCTTCTTCTTAACAAAAAAACTAGAGAAAATCCTTTTGCTATCAATTTTTTTTTGGAAAAAGGGCATTGTTTGAATAGTTAGCAATATGAGGTTACAGTGTTATGTTAAGTCAAAAGTGTTACTTAAGTAATTAAATGAATGATTTACAGTATTTTTTCGATTCCCAGGGAACTTGCAAAAGTATTGGGCGAAAAAGGTGACATCGTTTTTGAAGATGTAAAGGATGTGATAATGAAATGTATGTATGCATAATAATAACATCTTCTTCAGTATCTTAATTCTTAATTGTAGTAGCTCAGCAGTTGATTTTATGTTGACAAAATTTCAACCAGGCACTCACCGTTGTTGGTTGGAACTCTACAAGTTCTAAACCAATATAATATGCTTACACCATATCTATAAGCTATTTATGAACATGAATAAGCATGAGTACTCACTCACATGCAGATCGAGGATAAATGGAAAAAACAATTTTGACTTTAATAACCTGCAATTCCATCGAAAATATTATGCCTATTCTTATGAATGAGGGGAAACTTGGAGCGTGTCTTGCTTTGGAGCAAAAAAATACCAGAGGCTTTCTGAATTAACCATAAATTACTTTCTGAGATTGTTAATAATAAGAACAATCGATATAATTTTGCAAGGAGTGATGTGATAGCAAAGTTCTTTGTACTCAGGCTATGTTAACAGTCTCATTTTCGTTTTCGTCTTTTTGTAAGTACCAGATTCCTTCTTAAACTCTGAGTATCACTTGGTTGTTCTTACTGTTCTATTTAAATCTAATGCAGTTGGTCGATCTTTACCTGAATGCTTTCAACTATTTGATCTTTATCATATACTTGCAACTGATCATGATACGGTAGCTAGAATCAGTAAAGAAACTATTGAAGATTTTGCAGCTGAAAACGTTGTTTATCTAGAGCTTAGAACAACCCCAAAGGTAATACAACCATCTTTATGTGGTACAATAATGTGGGTTAAATTGAAGGTTCACATGGTTGCAATTTATGGTTACTTGAGTACTTGCACTTGATTCGGTACAATGTACCACAAATTGAAATGAAAATAACGATTGTGTTGCATAGGGAGTTATTTGTGCTATATTATATGTAATTCCGAGAAAGTATAGAGTGACATTTTCAGATATTTTTCGTGTCATCACAGGAAGAATTTTATGCATTATTCCATTCAGATGCCATAATTGAAGTATAACATGGTTTCCAGTCATATATATCCAATAGCAAAAATGCTTCTGCAATCCAGTATATAAGTTCATCTGAACTTTACATCTTTTTATTTTATTTTATTCTTCAATAGAACAATCAAGCCAAAGGGATGACAAAGCGCTCTTATATAGAAGCAGTTATTAATGGTATAAGGTCAGCTGATACTGTTGATGTTACTTTCATTGCTTCTGATGTTATAAATGGAAACTCAATCAAATCTGTACCGAAGAATGGTATATGTTTGAATGAGAAGAAGAAAATATATGTTCGTCTCCTTTTAAGCATCGATCGGCGTGAGACTACTGAAGCAGCACTGGAGACTGTACGTCTCCATCTTAACTATCGTTTCAAATTTTTTTATGTTTGAATTCCGCTTGTTTTGATTAGCTTTTTTCGGTAAATTCAACAATTGCAGGTTAATCTGGCACTGGAATTGAAGGATATGGGAGTAGTTGGAATTGATCTATCTGGAAATCCTGTAGTAGGAGAATGGTATGTCAGACATCAGGTTCAGTTTATCTTTCTGTTTAGATGAAGTTTTTTCTATATAAAAAATAATATATAAAAGATTAAAAAAAATGAAAATAAGAAAAGGGAAGATGTTGAATTATTAACTCACACAATGATGGGGCACTTCTGTAATTAAAAAATGGTGCTGCCACTGCGAACAAAACAATCAAACATATGCTATATCAACCTTGCATTCAACCAAACATGAAATATAAAAACTGACATAAATTTACCGTACTAGATTGAACCTGTTGATTCAATTGTTATACTTGCATGTTTTAGGAAAACGTTCCTCCCAGCACTTGAGTATGCCAAGGAACAAGGTCTTCCTATTACACTTCATTGTGGTGAGGTACGTAAGAATATATGTAACATCCAGATTATATTTTGTCTTGTTGAGTCATGTAAAGGCCTCTGTAGATATCGATCTTTGCCTTGTTTACTGAATAAATGTTGGATACTAACCTCCCTTTATTATTTTTTCTCCAGACTTTTTTACACACTTGGCATAAATAACTTTGTACTACTCTAGTTAGAGCATATTAGCTTGACAATTTTCCTAACTTTATGTGTACATGAAACCCCTCAATATTCCATAAATTTCCAAATCATCACTAGTTATGGACAATAACGGACTTCATGACAACTTTCTTAATTTGGAGCTGCCTTTTCCCAATGTCAATTGAAGCAGCAAAATTTTCTCATCTTAGTATGATATACAATTAGGATCCTTGAAAAATATATTCCGCCAGAAATTCCATTGGCAACCTTTTCATCTGTCTTCTGATATAAACAGTTTTCTCGAGTAAGTTTATCTAATCAGCATTCAGAACAGCTAATTAGCTTAATATCATAAATTTAGTGTTTGTAGGTACCTAACAAGAAGGAAATTCAAGCAATGCTGGATATTTCTCCCCAAAGGATCGGTCATGCTTGTTTTCTTGAAGATGAAGAGTGGGAAAGAGTTAAAGCTTTGAGGATACCGGTATATCTTATTTCTTATATTCTCAATCTATATTCTCGTATATTCTCACTCTATATTCTTGTGAATCACTTCATATTTGTACTTTACTCTGATAATTTATTCACAGATTGAGATATGCTTGACTTCCAATCTTCGAACAGAGCGACTTGAGTCCATAGATTATCATCATTTCGGTTAGTTCTTTTGATTTTTGTATCTGTGGAATACTTATAATAACTTGATAAAGAAGGCGTTGTCAAATAATTATTCATGAGGTTTGATCACTGTGATTTTGATCTAGCAAATGAAAAGTTTCACCTGAACTATCATCAGTGGTTCAACTCAAATTTTTTTAACTTATTCTAGGATTTGCAACATAGTAACTGAAGCTGCAGACTTGTAACATTAATAACCCAACAGCAGTAACAATGTGATTACAAAACAGTTTACTGCCTAGATGTTATATAAATGCACAGTTCATTTTGCTTTTGCACCTACAATTTTCTTAATCAAAACCCTTGTATTCTACAAATAAGTTGCATGATTCATGTTAGATGTTAAGTTAGGATAATACATAATTATTCTTGCTGGATATCTTTGTGCATATCAAAAACTTTATGACTTCCTTTCTATTCCACCTGTGCACCGAACAAAGATAGGAATACACAAGGTAAAACATCAAACAAAGAAGCATTTCATATTTCTGATTTTTTTCTTCTTCAACTTAATTATCAATGCATGAATAATTTCTACAGATGATCTATACAAATCAAAGCATCCAGTTTCCCTGTGCACCGATGATCGAGGCCTTTTCTCAACAACTTTATCTTATGAATACTACCTGGCTGCTTCAACGTTTGGTATGCGGTTACTTCACTATATTATATTCTAAATTATATCTGATCCAGTTAATAAAA
This sequence comes from Allium cepa, assembly GCA_030765085.1. Classification (NCBI taxonomy): domain Eukaryota; kingdom Viridiplantae; phylum Streptophyta; class Magnoliopsida; order Asparagales; family Amaryllidaceae; genus Allium; species Allium cepa. Next base: position 601,273,988 of record CM060929.1, on the reverse strand, counting down.
GTAAAAATATGATCCAAGCCACTTAGAAGTTAGAACATTCTAAGTTCAATTCTTTTGAGGGATATTTTGCATAACCACTCATACTAATTATAATATTTGATTTAACCCGATTGTTCTTACTAAACTTACCGATAGAAGTCCAAAGCAGGAACAAATAAAGAGATTGAAACAGGAAAAGCGGCCAATTAAGGAATCCTGTACTTTGAAACAAGATGACAATGTGCTTTAAATATATATATATATATATATATATATATATATATATATATATATATGAAACTTCATAAATATTATAGTATATATTTAGTGTTTATGTTTTGTTTACTAAAATTTTAGTACTAAATAATATTTTGACATTCAATTCCAGTATATTAATTAAACGACATATTATATACCAGCATTTTTTTCTGGAATCCCAATAAATCCGGCTTTGCCAGCAACATCTGAGGGTACACAAGAAGGTCCGCCACAACTGCATCCCCAATTTAAGTCAGCCCTTTCGGACGACTTGGTGCGGTTGCCAAGAATCGATTCCTCTCCTTTCTATGAGGGAGTTGGATGCTCCTGCCAGCTAAATTAAGCCCGCGGACAATTAATACCAGCATTGCATTCAAAATAAAATAAAAAGCATTCCACATTCCATTCAAAATAAAAAATTAGGAAAAAAAGATGGGTGTGATGTAAAAATTATCTACTTTTATTTCCCCCTTTTTTTGGTTTCCTTCCTCTTTTTTGGTTTCCTTTGGAAACTAGAATTTTTATCGGAAATGTTTCAGTAAAAAAAGATGTTCACATCTACATAAAGTAAGAACCGTAAGCTGTTATTTCAACTAAGAAATATCGGTCTTGAAGATGGTTCCGACGAGGACTGTTAAAAAGGTCTAGCAGGTTATCCACTGTAAATTTTAGCAAAGGAGGTAAATCTGATAAAATAAAATAAACATTTGAGGTTAAGTTTAATATTCCAATTAGGTTTTGTGACCCCCACCCAACCCCACAAAAATAAATAAACTAAGGTATATTCCTTTTGTATAAATCCCTTTTGATAAATCTTGATTTTCTCAAATTCTGCAAAAAAGAACAGAGAAATCTAAAAAGGCTTTATGTTTGTTTTAGTTCATTTCTGCATGTAAATCAAGTGTGTATATGGCAATACTGTAGAATTTATTTACTGTGGCATGGAGTACAAAAGAGTGCATCAAATTATGAACAAGTTACATGTGTATTTTGCAAGGAATATATTTTTCTTTTTTAAGAGGTGTTAAGTGCACCACGGTTCCTATTCCAAAATATCCATTCTTTACAATATTCTTTTTTTCTTTGAAATGTACTAGAAGTCTAGAATATCCAAATATCCTAAAAGTTCAATTGGCAAAGCGCAAGTGATACTATATGGTAAACCATCCTTTGTTCACTTTATTCACTCAATATGAATATGTTATATTGGAGTGAGATTTTAGTAGTTCTAATTTGTTTTTGAACTGCGCAGTTTAGAACAGAATTCAAGGTGTCATAGCTTTGTCTGTTTTCACTATATGGAGCATTAGATTTACTCATTTTTTTAAAAATATCGTTGCTGCATGTTGGTTTATCCTATAATTTAAAACAAACTGTCTTTTTTTTTATTTGTTTTTTTCCTTCCCTTTTCGTTGTTGCCATGAATTGTCACATTGAACGTTCATGGGAGTTGTTCACTCCATTATTATCTAGTTGTTTTGGATTAGGATGAATGAAACAAGTTCAAGATGTTCGGAATGTTTTGAGTTCTAGTTGAATGCTTTTGATATATTATTTCAATCTTCATGTATTAGTTGATTATATTACTTGGTTATGACATGAAGGACTTAACAAGGAGGAGATGATTGAGCTTGCTCGTAGTGCCATCAACTTCATATTTGAAGATGATGAAGTAAAGCAATCTTTGAAAGAGATGTTTATGGATGCCGAGAAAAGATTGCAGTGAGATATATGTTGCTGTTTGGTCATATCTCTTGAACCTAAATAAGCAGCTAATTGACTCCATTGAATAGAATTTATGAAATGTAATGTATCTTGACATTACAAAATTGATGTTTAAGATTGACTTTCTGTACCTGTATTTATGACACCTTTTTAGTTTCCTACCATATGTATGATGATCAGTGTATGATGATCAGTAACCAGGCGGTTGAATGAATGTGGACTAAATCATAAAACGGTATAAACTGCACAGCTCTATGTAACAAGTAATAACTTTATTCACATCTAAGGGATGCAGCTGCCTAGTTAAACTATGGAAATATTTCATGACTTTAAATATGATGATTTGAGTTAGCAAAGTATGTTTTGTAAATTGTATTTGCTGAATTTATATTTGATAAATATGAATATAAAATATGAAATAGAATTTTGTATACAAATATATTTATACAAGTGAATTTTGTACATGCAAGGATATGTTTTTATGTTAACTGAGACGTATACGTATTATCAATCACTTTAATACAGAAGTAAAAGAAAAGTGAAAGAACCATCTCTTTTTTCCATTAAAATTCCTACACAAAATTCTCTATACCTCAAAAACTCAAAAGAGCACAACCACTGCACATCAATTGAGGAGCTCGACAACATCAAGTTCGGTTAAGGTTATGAAGCAAGGTAGAGACGAAATCAATGGGTGGATGCTGTCAATTAGTAGTGGTACGAGCTTCAATTAGCACTTGGCGAGTGAAATTCATGAACTCACACATATTAAATTGTTGGACTGACGTATGCAAGTGTATGATATGTAATTATTTGTATTAACAAGTAGGTTATGGATATTCATTTTAATCTTCATGGGTGGTGTATGAATGGGAATGCATCATAGTTGATACTGCGATAAATCTTGTATTGTAAACGTATTAAATTTGCATAAGATGATGCATCTACTAGGGTTTAAGGTATGCTTTAAAGGTAGTTATGTTATATGATTACATAAACTAGATCTTATGAGAAATTTTGTTCGAGATCCACTATAAGTAAGCATACATAGTATGAAAAGTATATTATAACATATATGTACAGATCCATACGACATCATGTTTAGCCGATCGCGGTTATGAAAGTGTGCAATCATGAGTATTAAATCTGTAAATAAACATAAACATTTATCTTTGAATGTTCTCAATCAAATAGTGTATCTAACGTTATTCATACAATGGACGGTGATTTACTCGTAATTGTTGTAGTAACGATAATGAGGTGGGTTAGAAGGGGCTTTTCATATTCCAGACTCATCTTGAGTATGTTGAACTTCATCCAGACTCGTCCCATATATCCAGTACGGATCTGGATATTTTTCCCTACGCAGAACCCATAAGGTTAAGGATAAGGGTAACGGTAAGATCTGACCCTCGTCAAAACCCGATGTTACTCTGTAACTTCTGCATAAAAATTCTTAGCAGTTGACATATAATCTTCTATTTATAGGTAGGAAAGATATTCGTTAAGTAGTACATCAAATATAAATTATTATGAGCTTACAATGACAAAGAAAAATAACTTAAAACTAAATGTTTATTACAATATAAAAAACATTGATTTTGTTATACAATTAACAACAATGTAGGTTAGTACTAACAAATTATCGGAAAACATTATAATATTTATGCTATAGCACTTCTGTTTATATAGATCAATAAATAATATCATTATCATAGTTAAGTAATATTATGATATCTTAAAAAAAAAATCAGGTTGGGGTGGATTTGTCAAGGCCCAGTCCAACCTTGGACTTGATGCTCTCAAGAGCGAATCATTGATTTACCAATCACGATGACCAATGTGGTCGGTCTAAGCGCATGAAAACATAGGAGGTATATTGGGTTCAGACCCTATGCTAATCCCATTGCCATCCTTATACCGTTGGGCTAATCCCATTGCCATCCTTATACCGTTGGCGAGTACCTATAGGTTACGTACTTGTAGTTGTTTAGAACAATTATCTAAAAATTCCCCGAGAGTCTTCTATAGGTTAATGTATTTAAGTGAAATAAAAAATCTCACATGCGGATATGAAGTAGCCTTTTGACTTCTGAGTATTATGGATTTTACAATTGAAGACGTTACTTCGATCATCGACAGTTACGTTGTACTGGTTCAAGTTACAGCCATAGTTGAGTATGTGTTGAAGTTTGTGAAGAGAAATACCGCTCAAGAGATGATTAGTCTCCTTCGACACATAATGTTGGTATCACCATAACTGGAATTTTAAATAAATTCATAAAAACTTGGCCAAAGTAATATAACTAATTGATGAATGTTACAGGACTGAACCAAGTGATTTTAAAGGTCAAATTTCGCTATTGAATATGAACTTTATTAGATTAGTTTCGACCGATCGTACTCCAAACGTCTAATTGGCACAATGTTGACAAAGAGAAATAACTTGCACAGTATTTCATTTCTTAAGGGTATAACTTAAAATGATATTTCTAAATCATTTGTAAGCATCTGACCTCAAGTTCACAACTTTACTCAAGAAGTCCATAGAAGTATTAATATTTAAATTGTTCGAATATTATCATGGACTGAGTGCTACATCTAAGGACTGATAGATTTAGGGGCATGCCCTAAGGGTAATTATGTAGTACGTTACATATGTCTAACTCGTTAACTAATCTCATTTGAAATAAAGATGTTTTCTTTCTATTATATACCCGATATAATGTGTGTATTAATTAATCAATTCAATTAAAAGTATATTTGGTAGAAAATCCATAAATGGTACACTGGTAGTAGTGATAAAGTGTTGTAACTGTGAGCAATTTACCACAATAAAAACAAATATATCATTTTAAATGTTTTTAATCAAGATGCATCGAGATTGGATTGACGTATCAGTTGAGACTAGAGTATGTAACTCTCTCTAAATATTGGACAGTGTATTACTCATGAATGTTAGACGCACTTAGGGGTTACGTACTGATAGTTATTGAATAACTACAGAACGACTCACTCGATAGTTTTCTGTTGGTTAATATAACTAAGGTCAAACAGAAAATATCTGTAACAACCCGGTAATTGCATCAATTACTAATCGATATTTAGACGATTAATATTGTTGCAAATTACCGTTTGAAGTTTTAAATTTGAATTAAAATTCTTTTATAAATGGTTAAAAGGAATTGTGGGCTTTAAAAATTAAATTGTGGCCCATGTTTTTATCGTGGCCGTGAAAATTAACTAAGAAAAATAGCCGTCCTCTTTTCTTTGTTTCGTTGATTCATAAAACCCTTAAAAATAAATCGAACAAAAGTTTAATGGCGGCTTCGTTCTCTTTTTTATTTCCAATTCAACCCGTCCCCCTCTCCCTCCATTCGTTCGCGTGCCCTAACCACCGAGCAAACAAAAATGGCGGCCACTCCTTTCGCGTATTCCCCTTTTCGAAATTAGGGCTTCGGCAGTCAGCTTCTTCAATTCTTCGTGGTCGCGCGTCTCTGTAATGCTTCAATTCGTCGACAAGGTGAGTGAATTCTCACATCTAATTCGAATCAGTTGAATTCGGTTGCTTATTCTGATTTCTTTGTCTCGTCTTTGACTTGATTTTACCGATTGACTGATTTTGATTATGGCTAGACTTGTTCGATTTTGGCCATTTTGATGTTTACCTCTGTAGCTTTATCGACTTGCTACTGTTGATTCCATTTGACTTCGGTCTTGACTTCTGGTAATTCTCGTGTATTACCACTGTATTGTTCGATTTTAGGCTTGACTTATCGAAACATTTTTATGCTCGGCATTAGTTAATTGAGTTCATTCCTGACTTGTTCTCGCTGTTTAATTTTTGCCTGGCCTTTATTTGTGCTTGTTGCATTTTAACTGTGGCTTTGGCACCGGATTTGTTCGAACTTGTTTTAGTTGAACTTCGACATTGACTTGATAATGTCTTCGAATTCTCGGTTGGATGTACTTGAGTCTGCATCCCTGCTCTCTGTTGGCATCGTTTTCAAAATTTACTTTGATGTTGAACTGCATATTTCTTTTTGGCTTTGGCTTTGAAACATTTTCAATGCTCGACCCTCTGCAGTCCCATATCTCTGTGGCATTGCTTTATATATATATATATATTCATTCGCGTATGTATATATACGATTGATTGTTACCCGGTTTCATCTGATATAGATATGTATGTGTTTACACATATATGTATATATGTATGTTCGAATTTGTTGTGCCAGCACTTGAATTTCTTGAGCTTGGTGTCATATTTTCCACTGTCCATGTCATATTGGACTGTTATGTATTTTATTGGGTTTTTTGTGTTAGGGACAGTGTTGTTCACTGCTTTGGGTTACCTGAGCATTGTTTTGACTGCCTTCTTCTGTGGTGTGCTGTTGTGCCATATTGTTGGTGCCCTCACTTACACACAGCTGTGTTCATGCAGTTTAAACCCCTGCCTTTATGCACAGGGTCATTAGAGTCTTCGTGCTTTATGTATTGTGTCATTCATGTTGTTTTTGAGTTGAACTGGTACCATGCTTTTGCTGGTTCACCTTGTAGTCTCCTGTTGTAAGTTCCTATTGCATTGAAATTCATGCCTACTCTCTTTCATCTGATAGTTACTTGCCCCAGTGTCAATCCATATCAATTCTTTGACATTGCAGTTGGTTGTGGCGCAGATGCTACGCTTTGTGCATTCACTGGGTTCAATTGGGTTGGGTATTTAGGTGAACTGTGTTGCACTTGTTCCCCTTGTTTCTGTTTTAGGTCGAGATGCTTGTGCACTTTGTTTCAACTTGTTCTGCTGGTGCACTTGTTGCCTGCATCTCTTGTTTACTACATTTGCTAGTCCAGTCATTGTACTACACTTGTTTATGTGCAATTGTATATGCACAGTACTTGTTCATGTGCATTTATATGTTTCTTGGTTTCGTTTTCGTGTACATGACTTGCTACTTTGCTCATCGCCTTGTGTTGAGCCTAAATTCATTAGGCTTGACCTCGCATTTGTCTCTGCAATTTAATCGACACTCGGCCTTATGACATTCGCGGCGATGATTGTGAATTTTCATTGGGTATATCATCACTATAGTGGCAAGACAGTGCACGCAAGCGTGAACTGCAGCCACACGGTATTCAATGGGTACATCATCACTGTAGTGGCACGGCAGTGCACGCAAGCGTGAACTGCAGCCACACGATATTGGTTTTATTGTTATTTCTTTTGCTTTTGATTTATGGAACTATTTCGTATTCCATATGTTGTAGTGGCGTGGCAGTACACGCTTGCGTATACTGCAGCCCTACTCGAGTTGACGTCTTAATTGATGTTTCCAATTACTTGATTGTTTCCTTTGTCCAATTCATTCTTGTTAGTGATTGGATAGTCAAGATTTACTATGATTGTCATCTATTCGTTATTTGATTATTATTGCTTCTGTGCATTAATAACTGAGTTTGAATTAGACTGACCCGGGTATTATTTTCCTTTGAATGTAATACTCGGGTCAGACCGAGTATTTTCAGGTTGTAGATATTCTGCTTTGGGATGCTGCTTGAGCTATGAAGACTTTTCATATCTTTTGGAGTTGTCGAGCCATAGTATAGGTTGATATGTATTCATGTATATTAGTCGATAATGTACTTGTATATTTAACTTCCTGAGTCGACTGTTGTAGTTGTATCACATGTACCGTATCAAATGTATTGTAACTGACATCAGTTATTATATATGTATATGAGATTTTCTGTTTCATCTGTGTTCCGCATTCATATTATCTGTGTTATTAGTTTATATTTTGTCCTAGACTATTATAGCCACTGTGTAGTAGCTTTGAGTTTGCATCGGCATGTCGGATTTCCTCCTGAAATGAAATGCACGTTTTTACTATCTGGCATATCGGTGCTCGCACAAGGCAATTACACGGATGGTCGCTCCTCAACAGCCTCATTCTCCGTGCTAGTTGACAGCACTACACCGTAGTGTTCTTGGCTAGCGTGGGTATAGAGGTGGGGCGTCACAGCTTGGTATCAGAGCCTGGGGTTTAGAACAAATATAAAACATAACTTAGATAGTACATGTGTTACAACTATTTGTCGATGTTTTATTTCTCATCTTCATCTAAGATCATCTTTGAATTGTTAGGTATGAATTCCTAATGCTTATTCATGAGCATTGCTGCTATTCTTTGTCGCACCTGCTCATTTAAGTTTGCATTACTATGTATCATTGTGAATACGCTCTTCCATGTTGCATATTGCTGCAACTCGTACCCACTTCAATTTGAACTCGCATTGTTTATTCGAACTGCTGTATATATGCATTCTTATCTCAGATTCGTGTACTGGATGGAGTCTCCATGCAATTGGGTTTTGGGTATCAATCTTTGAGACAAATTGAGTTTCAATTGTCGACTCTGTCTATTTATCCATGGTTTGTTGGTTTTCATGTGCCTCTCTGATAGTTTTAAAAATTTCTTTGGTATAAAAGAAATTGTCTTGGACTTTGCCTTGTCGATATCGACATTGACTTGACTTTTACTTTTGCTAAAGTCATTCAAGCATTTATGCTCGTTCTGCTTTGTTTTTCCAATTGTTGATCGATTCTTCTTTTCGGATTAGTTGTTATCACTTTTGTCGACTTTGATAACTTCTATTTCAGGAATTTTTGGGTATTCCTACTTTGATGGATTGGAATCGAATTCTTCAGATTTTATTCACGTCTTCGAATGTGAATCTTAGTGAATTGATTTGGTTTTCGAATTTAATCGATTCTTGATTATTTCCCGATTTGTTGCTATTATTTATTAGCAACTTTCATGACCTTTTCTTTGGGATTTTTGTGAACATACCTTTCGATGAATTCGGTATCGATTTCCTTGGATTCTATTCACGTCTTCGTATGTGAATTCTTGTGATTGATTGTTTCTACAATCATTTTTGTGATTTGTCACTTTAAAAATATAAAGGTTTCAATACTAGTAGTAAATATCAAAACTCTTTTATCAAAATGTTTTCAACTCTATTTTCAATACAAAACTCTTTTTCTCAAACCGTTTTCTAACCTATTAGTATATACATGCCTTTACCTCACTCGGATGAGAAATCTAATTAAACGGCTTAGTAAAACAAATGGTATGAAACGCTTGCGTTTGCTTCGTCGGTTAATTCTTGGACTTGTTCGATTGAACCTCATGTGACAATTTTCTAGTAAAGATTTACAGTTTGTTCGTAAATATTTAAGTTAAGCAAGTGGTTATGGGACATGAAGCTAAACTTTTACATTTACTAACTTAGTGTAATTGACACTTCTCGTTGATCATGACGATCATTTTTACGGTTAGACTAGGCCTCATCGGTGTGATTTCGTCTCACACATATCTCTTGGGCTTTGAGGATTGTCTAGACACCATTTGTGTGATTTCATTCACACATACTTTCCTTTTGTTTGCGAGGTTAGACTAGACACCACTTGTGTGATTTCACTCACACATACCTTTTTGAATTTTGGTTAGTCTAGACCTCAATCTGTGTGATTCCGACTCACATATGTGGGGTAGCGCCCCACGGTCTTCGGGCCATTCGTGTGTCAAAATTAATGGCTTGCAACCATGAGATAGCGTCTCGTTAAGCGTTGCACGTGTTGATGATTTTTCATGCTCACGTGTAGGTGAGATTCCGTGCTCCCGTTCTTGCTTTGCGTTGCACGTGTTGGTGATTTTCATGCTCACGTGTAGGTGAGATTCCGTGCTCCCGTTCTCGCTTTGTGTTGCACATGTTGATGATTTATCATGCTCACGTGTAGGTGAGGTTCCATGCTCCCGTTCTCGCTTTGCATTGCACGTGTTGGTGAGTTTTCATGCTCGCATGTAGGTGAGTTTTCGTGCTCCCGTTCTCGTTATGCGTTGCACGTGCTGATGAATTTTCATGCTCGCATGTAGGTGAGTTTTCGTGCTCCCGTTCTCGCTTTGCGTTACATGTGCTGATGAGTTTTCATGCTCGCGTGTAGGTGAGTTTTCGTGCTCCCGTTCTCGTTATGCGTTACATGTGTTGATGAATTTTCATGCTCGCGTGTAGGTGAGTTTTCATACTCTCCTTCGAGTTTTCATACTCCGTTTGAGTTTGCATACTCTACTACGAGTTTTCATACTCCGTTTGAGTTTTCATACTCTACTTCGAGTTTTCATGCTCCGTTCGAGTTTTCATACTCTCCTTCGAGTTTTCATACTCCGTTCGAGTTTTCATACTCTCCTTCGAGTTTTCATACTCCGTTCGAGTTTTCATACTCTCCTTCGAGTTTTCATACTCCGTTCGAGTTTTCATACTCTACTTCGAGTTTTCATACTCCGTTCGAGTTTTCATACTCTCCTTCGAGTTTTCATGCTCCGTTCGAGTTTTCATACTCTCATTCGAGTTTTCATACTCCCGTTCGAGTTCTCATACTCGTATCTTGTGATTTCTGGATTTCTTGTGTAGATTTCTAGAATTTGTGCTTCACCAATTTTCGTGATTTCTATTGATAAGTTTTATCAATTCTTCTGCATTGGTGAATTCGTGTGTTATTGACTTGTTATGAATACAAGTTTAGGGTATGATATCCCTTTTCTATCTTTGAGAAGATTCTTGTGACACTTTTGATGAATGAAAATCCACTTCTCGAAGTTGCTACTGATATCGCTGTTTTAATCACGTGTTTTAAAGATTGTTTCAAAATAAAAATCGTTTTCAATATTTTTATAGTTTACGCTTTCAAAAGAATGAGGAAGCGATTTAAACGTTTCAGCAAAATCGAGGACTATGACCCCTTTCTTTTACTGGTTCGTTTAATTCCGGACTTGTCCGTTTGAGGGTGAAAATTTGTAAATTCCTTTTATAAAATTAAAAGAATGTTTTGTGATTGTATTGCCCATTGAGTGCTTTAAGAATTCTGGTCGATGCGCTTGATCAACGTTATCGATAGTAATCTCCTAGACGCTTTGATGAGACAATCAGACACAGTAAATTGAATTTTAAAATGAAATTTTTTCTGAAAAGATAATTACATAAAGTAAATTGTAAATTTCGAAAGCTTTATCTTTTCGGGTAAGAATATTATTTAAATCAACTCTTTTTCGATACCTCTATTCTTGTGATTCCAGAGGGAACCAAGACTTTATCGTTTGTACCAATGCTAATCGTATTGGTTTGCATGCCATTCTCTTGCATAAGAGACCGTGCTGTCTCATGTGTTTCTAAATCATTAGTGCCTATTGAGACTAGATATGCCACTCATGATCTAGTGCTCGTGGCTATTGATTTCGCTCTTAAAAATTTGGCATCATTATTTTGGGTAAGAAATTTGTTCTCTACCCTGATCATGAATCTTGGGAATATTTATTTTCTCATTAGGAACATAATTTACGTCAACCATGTTGACTCGAGTTTCTTATATATCTCATGATCTTGATATTCTTTACCACTCCCGGATGGGAAATCGTGTTACCGATGCACTTGTCGTTGGCAACAAGTGGTTGTTTCTTTGATGATGTCCGGATGGAATCATCTTTTTACCAAGTTCATCAGACGTTTCGATGTACTTCGTTTTGTTGAGATTCGTCTCATTCCTTTTATGGACTTACGTCTGATGTTCTTTTATGTTGATCGGTTCATTAGACGTACTGTTTTTGTACTACGACGACGTTTCGAATTATTGAAGCTTTGATTCATCTGTCGTATCGTTATTGTACTACGCTGTTGTTTCAAATTATTCGTGTTTCACCTATGATAGGTGTTGTGCGTTTCAGTTGGTCGGAAAAGTTAGTTCCTCGGTATATTGGGCCATTTCCTATCACTAAACGTATTGGTTTCTTGGCTTATCGCCTTTTATTACCGGCTCAATTTTCTGTTATTCATGACGTGTTTCATGCGTCTTCCTTCTATGGAAATGCCTTAGGGATTCCGATTTTATTCTTGAGCCGGTATTATTGAAGAGATTGAAGTTTCCCTAGATTTGACTTTGAGCAAACACGTTCTGGCTTGCTCCTTCATGCTCTTTACGGTGAACTTCCTATTTCAAATTTCTTCATCTTGTAATGATATGCTTTTATGGTTGTTACCTTTTGTCCATTTATCTCTTATGATTGCGAGGACGCAATTTCTTTAAGGAGGGGAGTCTGTAACAACCCGGTAATTGCATCAATTACTAATCGATATTTAGACGATTAATATTGTTGCAAATTACCGTTTGAAGTTTTAAATTTGAATTAAAATTCTTTTATAAATGGTTAAAAGGAATTGTGGGCTTTAAAAATTAAATTGTGGCCCATGTTTTTATCGTGGCCGTGAAAATTAACTAAGAAAAATAGCCGTCCTCTTTTCTTTGTTTCGTTGATTCATAAAACCCTTAAAAATAAATCGAACAAAAGTTTAATGGCGGCTTAGTTCTCTTTTTTATTTCCAATTCAACCCGTCCCCTTCTCCCTCCATTCGTTCGCGTGCCCTAACCACCGAGCAAACAAAAATGGCGGCCACTCCTTTCGCGTATTCCCCTTTTCGAAATTAGGGCTTCGGCAGTCAGCTTCTTCAATTCTTCGTGGTCGCGCGTCTCTGTAATGCTTCAATTCGTCGACAAGGTGAGTGAATTCTCACATCTAACTCGAATCAGTTGAATTCGGTTGCTTATTCTGATTTCTTTGTCTCGTCTTTGACTTGATTTTACCGATTGACTGATTTTGATTATGGCTAGACTTGTTCGATTTTGGCCATTTTGATGTTTACCTCTTTAGCTTTATCGACTTGCTACTGTTGATTCCATTTGACTTCGGTCTTGACTTTTGGTAATTCTCGTGTATTACCACTGTATTGTTCGATTTTTGGCTTGACTTATCGAAACATTTTTATGCTCGGCATTAGTTAATTGAGTTCATTCCTGACTTGTTCTCGCTGTTTAATTTTTGCCTGGCCTTTATCTGTGCTTGTTGCATTTTAACTGTGGCTTTGGCACCGGATTTGTTCGAACTTGTTTTAGTTGAACTTCGACATTGACTTGATAATGTCTTCGAATTCTCGGTTGGATGTACTTGAGTCTGCATCCCTGCTCTCTGTTGGCATCGTTTTCAAAATTTACTTTGATGTTGAACTGCATATTTCTTTTTGGCTTTGGCTTTGAAACATTTTCAATGCTCGACCCTCTGCAGTCCCATATCTCTGTGGCATTGCTTTATATATATATATATATATTCATTCGCGTATGTATATATACGATTGATTGTTACCCGGTTTCATCTGATATAGATATGTATGTGTTTACACATATATGTATATATGTATGTTCGAATTTGTTGTGCCAGCACTTGAATTTCTTGAGCTTGGTGTCATATTTTCCACTGTCCATGTCATATTGGACTGTTATGTATTTTATTGGGTTTTTTGTGTTAGGGACAGTGTTGTTCACTGCTTTGGGTTACCTGAGCATTGTTTTGACTGCCTTCTTCTGTGGTGTGCTGTTGTGCCATATTGTTGGTGCCCTCACTTACACACAGCTGTGTTCATGCAGTTTAAACCCCTGCCTTTATGCACAGGGTCATTAGAGTCTTCGTGCTTTATGTATTGTGTCATTCATGTTGTTTTTGAGTTGAACTGGTACCATGCTTTTGCTGGTTCACCTTGTAGTCTCCTGTTGTAAGTTCCTATTGCATTGAAATTCATGCCTACTCTCTTTCATCTGATAGTTACTTGCCCCAATGTCAATCCATATCAATTCTTTGACATTGCAGTTGGTTGTGGCGCAGATGCTACGCTTTGTGCATTCACTGGGTTCAATTGGGTTGGGTATTTAGGTGAACTGTGTTGCACTTGTTCCCCTTGTTTCTGTTTTAGGTCGAGATGCTTGTGCACTTTGTTTCAACTTGTTCTGCTGGTGCACTTGTTGCCTGCATCTCTTGTTTACTACATTGGCTAGTCCAGTCATTGTACTACACTTGTTTATGTGCAATTGTATATGCACAGTACTTGTTCATGTGCATTTATATGTTTCTTGGTTTCGTTTTCGTGTACATGACTTGCTACTTTGCTCATCGCCTTGTGTTGAGCCTAAATTCATTAGGCTTGACCTCGCATTTGTCTCTGCAATTTAATCGACACTCGGCCTTATGGCATTCGCGGCGATGATTGTTAATTTTCATTGGGTATATCATCACTATAGTGGCAAGGCAGTGCACGCAAGCGTGAACTGCAGCCACACGGTATTCAATGGGTACATCATCACTGTAGTGGCACGGCAGTGCACGCAAGCGTGAACTGCAGCCACACGGTATTGGTTTTATTGTTATTTCTTTTGCTTTTGATTTATGGAACTATTTCGTATTCCATATGTTGTAGTGGCGTGGCAGTACACGCTTGCGTATACTGCAGCCCTACTCGAGTTGACGTCTTAATTGATGTTTCCAATTACTTGATTGTTTCCTTTGTCCAATTCATTCTTGTTAGTGATTGGATAGTCAAGATTTACTATGATTGTCATCTATTCGTTATTTGATTATTATTGCTTCTGTGCATTAATAACTGAGTTTGAATTAGACTGACCCGGGTATTATTTTCCTTTGAATGTAATACTCGGGTCAGACCGAGTATTTTCAGGTTGTAGATATTCTGCTTTGGGATGCTGCTTGAGCTATGAAGACTTTTCATATCTTTTGGAGTTGTCGAGCCATAGTATAGGTTGATATGTATTCATGTATATTAGTCGATAATGTACTTGTATATTTAACTTCCTAAGTCGACTGTTGTAGTTGTATCACATGTACCGTGTCAAATGTATTGTAACTGACATCAGTTATTATATATGTATATGAGATTTTCTGTTTCATCTGTGTTCCGCATTCATATTATCTGTGTTATTAGTTTATATTTTGTCCTAGACTATTATAGCCACTGTGTAGTAGCTTTGAGTTTGCATCGGCATGTCGGATTTCCTCCTGAAATGAAATGCACGTTTTTACTATCTGGCATATTGGTGCTCGCACAAGGCAATTACACGGATGGTCGCTCCTCAACAGCCTCATTCTCCGTGCTAGTTGACAGCACTACACCGTAGTGTTCTTGGCTAGCGTGGGTATAGAGGTGGGGCGTCACAATATCGATGTGACTGATTTACATAGCTCTCTCGACTTGAAAATACCTTCGATCTTCAATATGAAAGCTTTACTTTAATTATAGTCAAATCATTGCATGACGTCCATTGAGTGACTGTAGTTAGGTCGAGTAGAAGTATTGGAAGTGGAGAACCATTCAAGAGAGGATTCGTCTCCTTAGTTATATGGAGTTAATATCGTGGTCAACTCAAGTCAACTCAAAGTCAAAGCCTATGGTCATAGCATTTTGATTAATAAAAATTGTTATTATTTAATCAAAGACTTTGTGTTTGGACTATAGAGTTGAATATGAATGATACTATAATTTTGACCATTACCAAATTCCATAAGTCCAAAGTGATATAGTTTTGATGAATATAATTGTTGTAAAATAAATGTCACAACCGGATAACACTTAATAATATAAATTCAGATTTTATTGAAACTAAGTAAGCGATAAATTTGGCAACAATATCATACCACTTGCTAAGTGACGTGTGAAGATTAACATTCAAATAGTTCGATGTTAATCGCTGACCGAATTAACACCTAACGAGTCGCACAAATGGAATGATGAATTCTCTTTAGACCAAACGATTTAATTATTTTATAATTGTTATTAATTAATTAATGTTTATGAATATTAATTATAAAATTTTGAATATAATTTGAGGAATAAGTATTATTGTATATATTTATAATAGTTATAAATATATCGATTGATATGCGATATCGATAATCAATTAAATTAGATTTAATTAATAATATTTATTTGGGGTTAAATGGGTTGTTACGCATGATGTTAAGATGTTATTTCGACCGCAATAGGGCTTGTAGGGGGCGGCTAAAAAGGCTAGAGGGGTTTGGAGATGGATAGTTGAGATTTGATGGGAAATGGTATGAGATGTGATCCATATTTCTTTTTATTTCTTCCACTATAAAAGGACCCCTAACCCTAATGCAAAAAGACTTTGTGGATGCCATTTCCCATCATTACTGGCTGACCTCATCAACAAGGAGCTCCAATAAATTCATCTCAAATCAATTCAAAATGTGATAACTATTGGATAGTTAAAGGTCTATGATTCAAAGATTAGCAATCTACCAAATCTAAAAGATTTCAAAGGATGGAGAATCCATCATTACAAGATGTGCTTAAAGACATTAGTATTAGGTGTGTATTCATTATACTATATATGATTTATAATTTCTAAATAACGGTATATTATTCATATATGTGTGTGTGTTGATAGTTATGTGACGATTCTTATATGTATCAATGTTGTCACGTGCTGGATTGGTTATATATATGTATTTATTAAAAAAACATAATTTTTATGTAGATCTAAAATGCACAGCCGCATATATTTTGTTTTTAATTATTATCATTTCATCAATTAATATATGTATATATTAATATGTCTTTTAATTTTAATTCTATGACTTGAATATATTTCTGTCATCATATCATCTAAATAATTGATCTATATGTTATAAATGAATATTTATAATATTTAAATTGAAAATTTTGAAACATATATTATTTTATATGAATTAGTTTATTCGTGTATTGATTTAAAAATAATAAATAACAGTCAGTAATACATACAAACATACATACATATATATGCAAAATGATTTATTTTTTTTTACATACTTTGTATATCTATATACATGCACATATATAATTTAAAATTGTAACACTTAATATATATGTATGTAAATAATTAATATTTTATATATAAGTAATATATATATATATATATATATTTACATAGTTTTTAATATTTATATAAATAATAAATTTACATACATACTTATATTTGGACAACATTTAATACATATAGGATGAGCTAACATGTCCGCTATGATGTAAATCCCAACATTTATATACGAACATGTTATACCCTGCACGGATTATTATGTTATACATGCACACACATACATACATACATGTGTATGATACATATGTATACTATTATATTTAATTAAATATAAATTAAATAAAATTCTATCTATTATTTGTAAATTTAAATGAAATAAGAGATTTTATTTAAATTAAATTTAGAATGTTCTAATAATTAGACTTCATAGGCCCAATAAAGATCCAATAGGTAAAAAATTTGAAATGCACCCATAACTTCCATTGCGGGCTGACCCAGTTTCAACAATGGCATCAGAACCCAACAGCCTATGCGGTCTAAATTAGCCATGTTAGGGTTAACCATTAACTCACAGTCCAAAAGTTGCCCTTAACAGAAAATGCATAAATTTGAATTGGGCCTTGGGCTAATTTTTAAAATTATTTGAAAATTAAAATAAAAGATCTTAAATTTAAAGTAAGATATACATATATTATAAAAGTTATAATATGATAAAATTTTCAAGATATATGAATATATTAGATATTAATTTTGAAATTTTAAATTTATTAATAAGATTAATATAATTAATCAATTAATTAAATAAGTTAATTAACGAAAAATTATATACATGCATTATATATTTGTTACGATATTTTAACTTGTTTAAGATATCATAAGTATACATGTATATATATAATATGATTTTTGAAATTAATATAATATAATTAAAATTGTTTAATTAAATACATAATTAAAGGTTAATTAATGAAACAAATTAATTAAAGGTTAATTAATTAAATAATTATTAAAGGCTAATTAATTAGATTAAATTACACATATATGAGATATATATGTTATACTATAAAGGTTATAATATATAGTAAATATTTAATATAAATGTTATGTTAAAATATAATATAAAATCAATTAAAATGTTAATTAACTAAATAAGATTTAGTTAGCATATTATTATATATAAGACTATTATATAAGTAATATGAAATATAAAAGTTATATAATAAAAACTTATATAATATAAATGTATAATAAAGGTGGGATAATAAGAAACCCAAAATAGACTTACGGAATAAATACATATGTAAATGTACATATACCATGATTGAGATGTGTCCGACACTTGAATCATGAGAGTAATTTAGAAGAATCATATTATTTCATAAGTTGATATCACTCAATATTAAATATTAAAGATTATGAATCTTCAATATAATGTTGTCATCTACCATATATATATATATTAATAATTTCATGCATACTCCTTAGTTGTTGAGCAAACTTAAGTTGATGGGTTGTATATGATACAACAGAGAATGAGTTATCTATCATCCATGGAGCTACAACTTGTTCAGCAAACTCAAGGCCAAAATTCCAAGACGGATAAGTCCTAATACCCACCAGTGAAGTTGATATACTTCTATGTTTGGCTTAGGGTTTGGTGAAATGTAACGAGCCGGAATTTTATCGCTTTGATTTGTGAATATTTAATTTATTTTAAAAATTCAATAAGGGTTTTAAATAATTAAATAACCCTTTTTTGATTTATAACTAATGATAAAAATTCATTTTCGAATTTTGTTTACAAAAATAGGTAATTCGAAGAAAAATAGAAAATGTGACTGTAATCTGCTTTTTGAATTTTTATCAAACGATAAGTTGTAGAAAGTCATAATACCCTTGCATAATTTAAAATAAAATTTGAATAGTTAGGGAAAAATATTTTTTATGTTAAATAAGTATATAGAATCCGACCCACTTTTAATGTAGGCATTTCTGTTAAGAATGATAATAAAAATTAAATATATTCAAATTTAAATATGAAATGATGGATGTGAAACTTCAAGATTTCTTAAGTGAACAAATAAATAAAAGGTACATGAAACTTCAAATATCCACCATATTTTCTAAAGTTTGATATTTTGGTGGCTTTGAAATGATAGAAAGAAAGAAAATGTGAGAAAATAGTAGTATTGTCTTTTAATCTGCTTCATTCATTTCCATTTTTACTCTTTATTGTCATTCTATGCATTCTGACTTCCCTTTTCTACTTTTTCTACCTTTAAAAAAAATCTTCCCCTTTTAAGCTTATAGTTTGAATTAAGTGGTGTGATTTAATTTGGGATTGTTTCTTGGATTTCTTTTGCATTTTCAAAAAGAAAATTAGAAAGGCGAGATCACTAACCCTTGTTTCATACATTTTGAGAATATAGATGTTGTGATATCTACAATTAACCTTTGTTTGAAATGAATGTTGAATACTTTGTTAATAGCTTGATTTAAATAGGATACTCATGCTTATGAAATTGTTTAATAATAAGAGAAAAAACTATATTTTGTCGATATTTTCTTTAAGGAAAAAAAGATGGATATGTTTGCTATAAAGGAAAAATATACATTGCGACGTAGGCTCATGAACACTACAGGCTTCTACTTTGTTCTATGTTCAAAGAAATAAACACACACCCTCTTGTTCAAAAATTAATATCTCTCAAACTATAAGGAATTAGCAGATGCAACCAACTATAAAGTCGTTCGTCTTAGGCCTTAGTTATTTTTCAAAATAATAGTTCGTCGTTCCATCAAGCATGGTGTCTGATTTTGATTTATTTCAGTGATGGTCGTAACATGTCAGATTTCGATGATTTTGGGAGGTTAGGTTTGGCCGTGGTTGTTCGTTGTTCGTTTTCCATTCATCTTGGCACTTCCGGCAAGTTAGTGGTTGAGGGTAGGAATGGAGGTGATTGGCAGTAGCCTTGGACCAAACCGGAGTCGTTGGCAGTGGTGGCAGGAGTTCAGGTGGTCTGTTGGGACCTAACGAGGTCGATTTAGGGATTTCGGGTTTTGGTTGTGACTTTGGGAATTGGATGGTGGCGAGAGGCTATCGAGTTGGCCAAGGATCAGTCTGAGGTGAGGGAACATGTGGCGGTACCGTTAGTAGTGGGGCAGCATGGGTGATTGGTGGTCAAGGCGTTGGGTAAAGGCGGCGCGATCAAAGCAGGTGGTTCGGGTTTCAGAAACGTGTGCTTCTTTTTATTTATTTTAGGGCCTTGGTAATCGGAATCTGCTAGGGTTGACCCTAGTTCATGACGAACATGTGGACGGGTCGAGCGAGGGGCATGGAGTTGATGGGTGAGGTCGGCGCAGTGATCGGGTGTCGACGTCGCAGTGTCAGGTAGTGCACGTTCATGCACAAAGACCTGTTTTTGGGGAAGAAGCAGTTTTGATTTGGATTCTTTTTGGTGGGAAGATAGAATTGTATTTGGGTGTGGAAAGGTAGGCCTTGGGCTCAAGGTGATTGGGTGTTACTTAATTTATTATAAGTTTACTTAATTAATAGTTTTAAACTTTGAAAGTGTGTAACACATCCATTTTAGATCGGTTCAACCTGTGGTTTCCTGCACTAGACCCATTTTGACGAGTATAGCACTTTAATAAAAATGATTAGTTTTGTTGTAGTATAATTTGTTGATAAACTAGTGTTGATTAAATATTATTACGTCATTTCAAATAATAACTCATTAATGGCATTTGTTAGTGGGATAAAACACCGTTCTGCTATATTTAAAGTGAATAGATCATTTGGACATCTATTTAGTAGAAGAAATACCCGTTCTATTATTTTATAAATTTAGATATTTATTTCTATGCTAGTTGACTTGGATAAAGTGACGTATTATCTGTTGATTGATAATTATGGATTTTATTTACGTATATGTTGCTTATGTAAATACCAGTGATATGATTTGAATGTTGAACTGAAATAAGTATTAACTTGTTTAAGTGCCACTGTGGTCGTTAAGCCTCTTTCCAAATTTTGTAAGGAAATGGATTTAAATTTACTTTAACTTTAATATATGTTGAAGTAAAGTGTTTGCTGTATGTAAATGGTTAGGTTAATATTATTTGTATTTTAGTATTTTAAGTTAACAAATTATTAAATCATGATGTTTTAAAGTTAATTAACTATTTATTGTTTGAACCAAAAATGGCACAAACACCCAATGGAAAGCAGAAGAATAAAAAGTGAAGTATAACAAATTAAAACAAGTAAGAAATAAACACACAGAAATTTTTATTTGTTCGGCAAACCGCGACCTACGTCAACTTAACGATTTTATTACTTATCTTCTGACTGGGGGCAGATGTTTCTAGGGGTCAGTAGAACTCCGACACTTAGATTTTCAAAATTACAAAAATATAGAGTAAAATAGAGCTGGAGCCAAAGGATCCTAAAAAATGAGCCATACCCCTCTATTTACAGAGGTAGGTAGCCTACAATCCCACACAAAAGTTCTCCAAGTCATTCTTCTTGCTATAAACATATTATCCATGAAATTAGGGGTTCCACATCATCAAATATCATAGGTCGGTATGACTCCATGGGTATGGGTCGGTACCGACCCCTAATTAGCTTAATTGGCCGCCTTCAACACTTCTACTCATCTTATGGTTAACTTCGTGATTCCATAGTTGTTTGCTAACAATAGCTTGTTCCGTAGTCCAAATAACGGAGCTGCGGAAGAACAAATTTGCTGATTCATAAGTTCATGGAGATTGATAAAGCATTGCATGGAATCAATCAAACAGCATTGGAAGTAGGTTCTAACATTAAGGAGGGGTCATAGGTAGAAGATTGGAAGATTTGGATATGGTTTTATGGGTCGGTATCGACCCCTAAGAATGGGTCGGTACCGACCCTACACTATGGTGTTTTGCTCTTGAATTATTGTAGTGGTTTGGTATTTGTGTTTTAATCTTGGTTGTACTTTGGTTTTTTGGGTGCCACGGTCATCCCTTTGGGTGTCTTGCCTAGACAACTTTAAATATGACTCATCGGGCTCGTCGTATACTTCCTGCTTAAAATGCGGGATAAGCTTTCCCCCTAAAGAACGTTTTGCAAATGAAAGGTATGTTTTGTTTAAGAACAAATGTGAGGTCAATCTTTGATAGTTGAGCTCTCTGGTTGCTTCAATCTTGGTGAATCATCCAGTTCCTTCGGATTCTCTTATCAATTATGGGTCATTCCAGATCTGTCATAATCTAGGATTCTAGACTCTGCCTAAGCATTGTCTATACATTATCATAATTCTGATTTCATTCAAAGTCCTTACATCACATATCAAAATCATCTGATGTTCATCCAGGATTTATTTGTTTAATTTCAATTTCAAGGCATTCAAATCCTTGTATCAAATCAATACATGTTCTAAGGTTTAATCTCTCTAGATTGTTTCAAATTTAGTTTTGTGCTTGATCTCTCCAAATCGTTAATCGAGTCTATGGTGATCATGGCCAATAGTTAAAACCATGGTCTCTCCGGACTATTAATCAAATCCATGGTCCCTCCGGACCATTAATCAAGTCAATAACCATTTAGGGTCAATAATCAAATCTACGACCATTCGAGGCCGATAATCAAAATCCATGGTCGTTCGGGACAAATAATCAAATCTAATAGCATTCGAAGCCGACGGTCGTTCAGGGCCGATAATCAAATCCGTGGCCGTTCGGGACTCTTGCCGAGCCCAATCCCCTCACTGTTCAGTGAGGGAACTCGACAAAAAGCAAGCCATCTGCTCACTCCCCAGTGAGGGGACTTACTTCTAACACTCTGGTCCCTTTCTTCTTGACAAGACATAAAACGATCAATATCCATCATCATGTTCAAGTGAGTTTTAATAATCAAATTCAAACATTCAAAACAATATAAAGTCTAACATCAAGATAACTGCCTCGCCGAGCGTTACACTCCAGCATCTAACTAGAGCGTGCCTAGGAATCGTTCGGGATCCCATACATGAGTAAGTGGCTAGACTGTATTATTGCATTTCTTATTTAAATGGGGAAATAGAGTGCGAGAACCAAACATGATTCTCTGCCACCCCGATCAAGAGATGACTATCCTTGACCTTGATCCAGGGCCATTTCCAATTGCTGCAGTTGATGGCTGCTGCCGTTCCACAATCGATGTTCGATTTCTCACATACTGGTTTAATCGATTATCTCTGACCTATTCCTCGATCAGATCCTATAGGTTCCTCTAGTCGTTTTTGTCATGCCCATCTAGCTCATGGAATAGGTCGTATTTTCCAGATGCCCTTTCATGCTCTGTGGGCTCTCTTCTTGCTGGTTTTCGATAGAGGATCTTCCTCCGATATCCAAATAAATCTGTTTCGATGTTTCATTTAAATTCGTGTAAGAAGAGAATCTCGATTCTCTCGTTTGCCCCTTTGACCTTCAAAGTTATTGTCTATCTTTCATATTCCTTTATCCTTGCTATATCCTGCTACGAACGGTCCTCCACCCTCCAAAGCACTAACCTCTTCCTCATCGACCTTAGCATCCTCCTAGCGTAGAAACCGTTCAGCCTTATGATAAAATTTCACAAGATCCATCGAAGAATCTCGTTCCAGTGTGACTTTGAAATTCGTGTTTGCAACCATTCCTAAATTGCAGCCATCAAAACTATCTGAAGGGTCTGGCTTATCGATCGTCGCAGCCGCCGCATTGAATCTTATCATAAACATCCCTAGTGTCTCTCCGGCCCTTTGCTTCATACTTGCAAATGCCATTACATTCTTGGTTCGTGAAATATAGGCCCAAAACTGCTTCACAAATCTATTCACTAACTCAATCCATGTGCTAACGGAACTACTCTCCGGATGCCTAAACCATTATGCTGCCAAACCTGTCAAATATAGAAGGAAACATTATCCCATTACCTTTTTAGATGAGACCAATACTTCTATGTGTCGGATGTACCTCATCAGATGAATTGTTAGATCTGTCTTCCCATCGTATGTTTCCAGCCTGGGTAACTTAAAATTAGACTATTCCTAATGTATCGAGTATTCACAATGGACTCCTGTTCACATCTTCCATGCTCTAATTAGGCAAGCCACCCCTTATAATTCGCCTCACCATCTTACCAAATATGTCATCGTCGTTCGAAGAAACTCTAAGTTTAGCATTCACAGGTTGCCCCCTAACTCTGCGAGGGAATTTTGAAACATACTCCTCCGGTTGTGCTTTTGCATTCTAATCTGTATTTAAACACTCCGCTTTAGCTCCAAAATGCATGTCATTCCTTCCAAGGCCAGGACGACCCATGCTCCGAAGCCCTTGGAGGTTGGTACCCACCTCTAGGGATAGGTCGGTACCAACTTGTATATTTGGGTCGGGGTTTGCTTCGGGTCATTCTACTCCAACTCCAGCTACTTGCGCTCCGGCTTCCGGTCTTTGATTTTGATTTGCTGCAACTCCAATTGTTCTCATCTGTGCCATCCTCTTGAAGAAGTTCTCCATCATCTTTTTCTGGTGAGCCGTCATCCTTTCCTATAATCCGTTCATCATAGTTTCCATCTCGTCCCTGGTTATATAGATTGATGGGGAGTTAGCTCCAGAGGATGCCTCTTGGCTGTGCCCAGTTTGATTTCCTCCAACAATAGTCCTTTTAGTTGATTGTCCAACCATTTAAAATCCTTTTCAAATCTTAAATCAGTGAGTTCAAGTGTTCTCTCAGTAAGAGCACCAAAATGTTTGATCCAAAAATGGCACAAGCACCCAATAGAAAGTAGAAGAGAATAAAAAGTGAAGAAAAACAAATTAAAACAAGTAAGAAATGAACACATAGAGATTTATAGTGGTTCGGCAAACTCCAGCCTACGTCCACTTAATGATTTTATTACTTGTCTTTTGACGTGGGGGCTGAAGTTCCTAGGGGTTGGTATAACTCCGACACTTGGATTTTCAGAATTACAAGAATATAGAGTAGAGTAGACCTAGAGCCAAAAAATCCTAAAAATGAGACTTACCCCTCTATTGATAGAAGTATGGAGCCTAATATCTCGTACAAAAGATCTCTAAGTCATTCTCATCGCTATAAACCAATTCTCAAAGAAAATAGGGGTGCCATATCATCAACTATTATAGGTCGGCACGACTCTATGGGTATGGGTCGGTACCGACTCTTAAATTAGCCAAATTGGCTGCTTTCAACTCTTCGCTTCGACTCATCTTTTGGTTAACTTCATGGTTCCATAGTTGTTTGCATTAATAATAGCTTATTTCGGAGTCTAAATGACGGAGTTAACGATTAAGGGAATTCATGGAGATTGATAGAGCGTTGCATGGAATCAACCAAACAACATTAGAAGCAAGGTTCTAGCATCTTAGAGCGGCTATAGGCAGAAGATGGGAAGATTTGGAGGACGTTTTATGGGTTGGTATTGACCACTAGGGATTGCTTGGTACCGATATGTGGTTTTGGCTCTTGAATTTTCGTGATTGTTTGGTATTTGTGCTGTGTGGTTTACTTTGGTTTTTTGGGTTTTGCGGTCATCTTTATAAGCGTCTTGCCTAGACAAGTTCAAAGTATGACTCATTGGGTTCGTCTATATACTGCAAGTTAAATGGCAGAATAACATTTATTTATAGAACATTTAAAGTTAATTAATGATTTATTTATAAATATTTTTAATTTAATTAATTTATTTGTCAATAAAGGTATTTAAAGTTAATTAATTATTTCATAAACGAAATTTAAGTTAATTAATTATTAAATGATGATGTTTAATATTAACTTATCAATTTACTAATAGTGTTTTAAGTTAATTAATTTATTCAATAACAATGTTCAAGTTAAGTTAATAACGTATTTTAAATAATAATATTGTTTTATAAAACGTGTTCTAAAATTATAATTTGTTTTATAAAAATTATTTTTATGGATGGTTTGTTAAATATTTAAATTGGAAAGAGATCTTGGAATTCGGAAAAGAGGATTTGGGGTTTATAGAACTTTGATTTTATATGAATTGGATCACTTATGGAAAATCAAGTTTATGAATTTATAATTAATCCTTCTTAATTTTGGTGGTCTGGATATATCTTTCCATACTTAACGCCGAAGGATAAGTGGCTTGGGTATATAGTAAACAATGTTTTGAATGACATTGTTTTAATCCATTTAATATGATTCTGAAATAGGAAATCCTTCTTAAGTTGTTTGGGAATATACTAATACCGGTGAGATAAGTATATGAATTTTTGTAAATAATTGAAGTATTTTAATTAATGAAGATTAATCAATAGAGGCTTAGTGGATCCCGCATGGAATTAATTCTAGGTTTGATTTGTTTGTTTGATAATTAAATATCCGACTATCAAATCTTGGTCAAAATATAAGTCTAAAAGTATCAAGGAGAAATAAGGAAGTTATACGGTATAGTCATCTTCGATGGTGTTGTATGTACGTGTAAGTCTCGTTTTTTCTCCTAGGATAAATAATTAGGAAATTTGTCCGCTTAAGCGGTTAGTAGGTGATCTTCGCTCATATGTGTTGTTTGTTTATTTCCAAAAGAATCGGAGTTGAGTTTACTAAAAATATCAATTGGTTTCAGAGCAGCTGGTACGTGAGGGAGTGCACTTATATGCGATGACTCGAAACTGTAACCACTTCAAAATTGTAACCACTTATTCAATGCTTTGGAAGATTAGTTCAAGATGATCAAAGACAGAGTTCTTTGAAATGCAAGGGCTACTTACTACTAATCCTGAGGGTGATTTCAAAATGGATGTAGTAGAAGTAGTGTCTATGGTTTGTTCATATCTTGGACAACTTGTATGGATGAATGCTGGCATTGCATTATTGTCTAGAAGACAATGTTAACATTCTGAGTGGGACTTTCTAAGAGAGGAAAAAGGCAATCATGACCTCGCAAGCCTCACAACTCGGCAATGACTAAAACAGGGGATATGCTTTAGAGATATGTGGTTCGCTACCATTAGGAGTAGTCATTCCTCTATCTAGAATCGATATTCATGGATTTGGTATGCGTGCACAAAGACAAAGTGGGGCCATGGTTCGTGAACATTTTTTAGTAGCCTTGGTGCCTAGGGAATGATGTAATCTGGCTTGTCATTTTAAAGGGGCAGGTAGGCTCTAGTTTGCAGGGGGTCCATGTGAGGATCTCGGTTCATTTTTTTCTAGAGGTGTACTGTGGTAGACGATACCCCAGTATCCTTATCATTAATAAAAATCCAATCTCCAATACATGCATTTACGGACTTAGTTGTGGCCAACTATATTGAAATGTGAGATGCAAGCATTTCATCTATTCTATATATATATATATATATATATATATATATGTTCCCTTCTAGATATTATATAATATCACAAGATTTTCTATAAAATACTTAGGTTATCATAAGGTAAAACTCATATGTATTTATGTGTGGCGTAGTCTTACGAGAGATCTTTATTTTGAAAGGTTTTTTTTAAATATTAAAAATCTATTTGATTGTGTTTCTTGTGCTGATTTACCAGACTGATCTACGCATTATTTTCTTACCAAACAGATTTAGCCGGGCACTTTGGAGCTTCAGGAGACGAGCTGGATTCTCCAAGACGTATTAACATTTGTATCTTCTGTTGTTTTGTTCTTATTGTATCTATCAGAATTTTTAAGGACAGAAGTCCAGACTGATGATAGGTTTGTACTCTAATTTATATTTGTATATATAAAACTTTTCTTTTATAAAGATCTTGGTATATTATATATTACTTGTCACGTTATGAGACTTTATTCTATCTTTTCTTTCTTTCATCTCAACAATCTTTCTTTCTGGCACTTGGATGTTTAGCACATGAATATCGTTGATGTATTAGTGTCGACTTGTGGGGATCGAAAAGGCGGATCGTTATATGTGGTATCAGAGCTTGGGTTGAGCGAACACCTGGGCCTTGGTGAGGTATGAGAGCACGTATTTTTTAGTGGTGTAAATGTATTTTATATTGTGTTGATTTGTCTATTGAGAGGCTAATGAATTCTGGTCGAGGCGTGGGATTCACAGTGTCGATAGGGTTTTCTAAACACTTAGACAGAGCAAACTGACATGATATTGTTTTTCAAAATTGGTAAATGAAATAATTTTACCTAGATTTATATTTTATATAAAAAGGAATAAGTTTCAAATTTGATATAGTTATCTGGTTGTGATTGTTATTAGGAAATGATAATATTAATTATCATTTATAGATGATAACTTTCCAATATAAATATGGTTTGGAAGTGTATCCTAAGGATATTTTACTATATTTAGGAAGTAAGGAATGAATACACAAGGGGAACGTGGATGGGGAAAGGAATTGAATAGGACAACCTCTTAGGATTGCAAGGCTAATAGTAAAGTCGCCAGAGCAGTTGTGGACTCGAAAGTAGAAGTTTTGAAGTTTAGAAGAAGCCAACAACCTATCCAAAAAGCTGCAGCAGCAACAGCAGACGCAAAAAGAGAAAATTTCTAGCACACTGGAAGAAGCCTTTGAAGGACAAATCATAGGAAGGTGTCCCACAAAAGAAATTTTTCAGAAAGGGGAAAGAGTTTAGTTGCTACTAGTGTCATAAGACAGGACATACTATGAATTATCATACCAAGGGAGTAGAGGGGCCAGTAGTACCCATAGTTTGAAAGATAATTTGCTTCATCTGCCAAGTGCCTGGTCGCGTCAAGGTAAATTGTCCCCATATGGAGAGGTACCACAGGTCGGGGAATTTACTAAAAGGAAGAAATCAACCCCCTCGAAAGGGAAAAGATGGGGGAAGTTCATATGGGAAAATGCGAAAAACCGTAGTTCGGATAGGTATTTTTGGAGGAACCCTTAGTATGCATTGTGTTTTAGAAGTTATGTCTAGTGTATCCTTGGATATATTTTGGTATGATATTTAGTTATTGTTGGCTCTCTGTAAACTCTTTATTTTAGCTTAGAGAATAGTTAGTAAGGGTTTAAAATTATTTTATTTTAAAATAAAAAGAAGAAAAAAGAGGTTTAACAAATATCGAACAACCTTAACAAGATTTAAAGCAAGTTTTTAATGGGTTAATTTAATATGGAGGTTTTAATAAACTTTGTTTTATTAAACCGTGATTTTGGGTCATAACATCTAGGATGTAGAAGACTATTTGATGTTATTAGTTTGGTTAATAAACATCTTAGGAAAAGTAGACTTTAGGATTGAGTTTGAATACCAGCCTCATACTTTTCTTAGCTACTTACCAAACCAAGTGGGTAAAGATGTTGAATTGGTCGACTCAGTTTTATGGCCTAGATTTATTTTGTGCCTACATCTAAATAGCAAAAGTGAAAGGATTTAAATCGGATGTTAGGTATATACACTTAAGATTTAAAAGAGTATTATGCAAGTTAATAAAGTAAAAATGATTTTTATGAAAAGGTTTCATAAATAAAATTGGATTATTTAAAAAGTTCGAACTTAAGTCGAATTTTTTGTGAAATATTTCGATAAATATTTTGGAAAGGTAAAAATAAGTTGGGTAAGTAGGAAACAATAAGAAAGGTATGTAAATTGTACATAGATCATTTATTTTTTCACATAGTTCTTAATCCAGTATTCGAGTATTCGACTTGGCGGTGTTTCACACTGTTTCGAATAAGGATTTATCGCTCGATTCTTGAAGGCGAACACTTGGTGAGGGTTCTTGAAATGAAACCAAAAGTTTTCTATCATAGTATATGTAACGACCCGCCGCTCTGACCGCCTCTAGTCGGTAATTAAACCAACTAGAAACGTTCAAAATGACGAATTGTTAGTCAGTTTATAAAGTTTAAACAGAATCAGCCACAGAATCACAGAATAATCATAATATTATTCATAATTGAATTTTTCTTACATACATATATCAGAGTTTTTACAATGCATAAATTTTTATACAGCGGAATATATCTTTTATTAAATACAAGAAAAATTTTACTGAAAACTTTAGTAGAGTGCTTTAATCCCCCTCTCTCTAACTTCGCGGCCTGAAAATCTTCAAGCTGTAAAAATACTCGGTCTGACCCGAGCGTTAATTGCAAAACACAAAAACACTCGAGTCAGGATTAATCTTAACTCAAGTAAATAAATTTGAAATGAACTGAATAAAATGGATCACATGAATCAATTCAAAATCTATTATGGATTTTCATATTAACAACTTTAACTTTAAAAATCTGTCAATCTCGTGTGGCTGCAGTACACACGTGTACTTTGCACACATGTGCACTGCCTCGCCAACACGCGTGCGAGCGCAAATCGGACAAATCACTGCAAACTCGACTCAACTCAATGAAATTCAAATTTGTAAGTCCAAAACAGATTACACAATGCACTAAGCATTGAATTAGTGCACAAATGAAAACACATGCAGCAAACAACATGCAGCAAGTGCACATGCAGCAGCAAGAGACGACACAGTAGCACAAAGGAAATATTGAGGCAACACAGAGGCAACACAGATGCAACAGAGGCAACACAGAGGCAACACAGAATTAACAGTGTCATGAAGCATCAAATATTAGCAGATGGAATGTGCCACTTAAATCCCAAAATGAAATCATTGGAGATGAACATATAAAAATTAATATGGCAAGGCAGCAGTGCTCCTGCAACTTTTGGTTCTGACTAAAATTGTGTTACATCTTTCACTTATTTGTTAAGTCTATAACATGAGGCAATAATGACTTGCCTGTAGAAACATAAAATTACTTCATGCATGCTAGCACAGACCCTTTTGGTTTGGACTTCAAGTTTTGTATTTTTGCATTTTCAGTATGTATTTTAAAAAAAACATGGAAGAGAAGCAGAAAGTGGAAAAATCATAGCCATTACAACAAAAGGGAAAATAGTAAAAGGGAGAGATCTTTATGTTTTCCAAAATGCAGAAAATAAGAATAAGTGATATTCCATTTTATATGTAAAAATGCAGGCCTGAAAACCGCAAACCAAACAAGTACAGTGAAACAAATGCAGTCAACACAGTGGATACAGCAACGTTTAAGACCACAAAGAAGTGCTCAAAGCAACTATTTTTTACCTTAAGTTTGTTTAAAAAGTGAAGTTACTCACATGTTCCAGGTTTTTTTTTTTAAAAACCATTCTACCAACATATTTCAAACCTACATCACAAGTTTTCTTAAAACATATGTCATATACATCAAAACAAAGAGGTCTCATGATAACAGTTTAAAACAGAGGCTTGAAAACTAAGATCTGAGATGTTTAAAACCACAGATATGCACACTTACATAAAGTCACAAGCATTGCACATACACATACATATAAACAAACATCATCACAGAAATTTCTCAAAGTATTAAGTTTTTTTTTTTAAAAAAAATTCTCAGTTTAAGCTTAAATATAGAGAAGAGATGAATTTATGTTAGATGCCCATGCCTGTAATTCAAACAGAGGTGTTTTACAGGTTTATAATAATATGCATATATCATATTTCTCGTATTTACCAATTTTCAAAATTAAACAAGTACCAATACATATTTATCTTCAGGCATATAAATCATGCAGTCATATAGACTTGCTTATTTCTATCAACTCACATGCACAGCAACAAAACTTTGGTATTTTGAGGTTAACCAAAGCTACAGTGCAGTTTTCTTATTTATATGTATTAGAACTTGTGTTCAATATTTTATGTTTTAACTTTGATTTAAAAGAGAAAACTGTTTTTAAAAAAAAAACAAAAGGGTTACTCATTTGAAAATTGGAATATGCAGAGAATACCCAGATGCAAACTCATATGCACACATTCACATTCAAGCTCAAGCAAACAATATATATTATATGCAACAGATTTCATCAACCATAAACTGTTTTTAACTAAATTTCAAAACCAATTTAAATCTTGTTTAAGACATTCAAATCTGCTCAAAATTTAAAACTCAACAAACTGATTAAATCAATAATCAGGTTTAAAAGATAACCTGAAACTATTTTAAATCTTGACTCAAATTTCAAACTACATGTTAATTCAGTTTTCAACTTCCACCTAAAATCAAATTCCCACACAGTGTCTGTTCTTATCAATTTAAAACAATATTACTAGCATCTGCTCCCATCAGTTAAATAAAAATTTAAATAGCATTTTTTTTTTTCTTAACAGTTTGGAACAAAATATCAAATATGTTAAATAGCACCTGTTCTTGTCAGTAAAAAAAAAACAAGTATCAATTTGCATTTGTTCTTATCAGTAAAAAAAACAAAACACATAGTATCTGTTCACATCAGTTAAATTCAAGCAATCGAGCAAGAGGCAGTAAATAGCATCTGTTTTTCATCAGTAAAAATTCAAGCAAGTGACAGCAAATTAACAGTTTTAAATATAACATCTGTTATTATTAATTTAAATCAACATTTCCAGTAGCATCTGTTCTCAACAGTTTAACTAAAAATAATAGCATTTGTTCTTATCAGTTTTAACTAAAAATAATAGCATTTGTTCTTATCAGTTTTAACTAAAAATAATATTTACAGCATCCATTCTTAACAGTTTAAACGAAAATTCACAAAGCAACTGTTTTCATCAATTCAAATTCAAGTAAATCGAGCAAGAGACCGCAATTAGCCCCAAATCATAGCATGCAATTAACCGAGCAATTGATAACCAATAACCCCCCAAAACAGTAGCATGCCACCCAAAATTCAATGCAAACAAATCTAAATACTTGCATTAAGATAATCGTGAGCCAAAAGACTCACCTTTCAAACGAATCGAAATGGAACGCACGCGAGTCGAAGCAAAATTGAAGCCGAAGCCCTAGCTAATTGAAGACGAACGAAGAATCAAAGCTTCAAATTTGCAAAGCCCTAATTTCTGAAGGCGAACGAAAACGATTACACGGCCGCCATTTTTTTTTCTTTTTTTTTTCTTTCGTATGAATGAAGTAATGGGGAGAGGGCCGGGTATAAAATAGAAGAGAAGAACGTGATTTTGGCGTGATAAAAGGCATGGAACACGGCATGTATTATGGGTATGGAGGAATGCTCAAAGTAAGGTAATGTTTACTTCTTTTTTTTTTTATTATTATTATTATTTTTTTTTTTTTTATTTTCTCTTTTAAATTTAATTAGTTTTTGTTAAAATTATGTTGTAAAAAATCTTAACTAGTATATATTCTTTATTTATTTTATTATATATATATATTATATATTTTTTTATTTATTTTCATATTTTAAATCCAAATTATTTTTCTAAATCATTAATCCAAATTTAAAATATAAGTTCAATATTAAATTTCAACTTCAAAGTCAAAATTTAAATTTCTATTCAACTTTTAAATAGATTAAATTCTAAATTTTAATCACCAATTCATTCTGAAAATTTGAAATTTAAGTCAAATTATCATTTAAATATTTAAAATAAATTAAATATTTACAAATTAAATTGTTCAAAATTTAAGATCGTTACAGTCTCCCCTACTTAAAAGAATTTCGTCCCGAAATTATAAGTTAGGAAAACGATTGCTAAAATCTCACCGATATTTATATCCTACATAATTTCACTCAGTTTCAAACTCATAAATAAATATAGGATTCATTCCATTTATTTCATTTTACTAGTTTTGTTTATCGATTTCAATAATCAAGACACAAAAGTCTTTTACTAAACTTTTTTGATTTACAAAACTCAGATTTTTAAACTTGAAATCTTTCATGCTAAATATTTGCATAATATATCTTATCCCAAACTGTGGACTTTCAAGATATTCAAAATGATCTTCTTCCTTAATTCATTAAGTTAGAATTATGTAATTCTAATTTCAGATTATTGATTTTCTATTCAAAATTTTGAAAATACTTGATAACTCAAAGTTTAACAAGTCCATCGTCGTTCTCACAGACTTTAGGCATACGCTGATCAGACGCAAGACTAAAAATCTCCAAGTACTAAACATACTTGTTTCAACTCCCAGTGAAAATACTTAAAAATCTTTTAAAAATGGATATGGAAAGTCCGTTCCCCCATGGATCACAGTCACCCGGCGGTTCCGCTACTATCTCAGTAGAATCGCTTGTAACTTAGATTTCTCATCACTCCTGAATTTCGCCATGGTTATCGCCTTAGATCGCGGTCCACACGGCGGTTACGCTACTATCTCAGTAGAATCGCTCGTAGCCTTAGGCATCACGCCCCTCGAATTACGCTTCGGTTCCCAGATCGCAGTTTACTCGGCGGTTGCGCCACTATCTCAATGGAATCGCTTGTAACTGTAGGTATCACACCCCTCGAATTACGCCAGCATCAATCACATAATCCCAACACAATGGGATATCAAATCAGTCCCATTGGACATTCCACTAAGGGAATTCTACGTAGCTACGATTTACACTGGACACTCCACCGAGTTCCAATCACCTTCACACATAATAAATTGGAAGGTACATTTCCATATCCTCAGTTTTTAGAAAACATATGTCATATACATATAGTACTTCATTCACATTTCGTACATATCATATCTATGTAAACCTACACAGGATGACTTTTCTAAACTGATAGTTTTCGATTATATTCACATATATAAGTTACGAAAACTCATTTCACATTCACAACAAATAGAGGATTCCAAATTTTTCTTTTCACGTTTAAAATTTTCCTCTCAATCGATTTGAAAATTTAAGGTTATCTCAAACCTAATTCACATTCACAATCCAATTCATTATCGATTTCACATTCGATTTGGATTTCACGTTACATCGTCAATTCTCAACACATAATTGATGTCTATCGATATATAACCTCTAAGCTCGTACGTCTCAGAGAAGGGTGTTAAGCTAAAAGAATAAATTCTCCGCCACCACAGATATATATTTAATAGAGATCAAATGATATGTCATCAATTCACAACATTAGACATACAATCCCAATCGACTATCCAAAATTCAAAGCTGAACTTATATTGTTTTTGGTGTCAAAGTTAAACTCAATTTTAACTCTAGATTCAATCTTTGAAAAATTTCCAAGTTGAACTAATTGTTCACATTTCTCAAAATAATATCTTTACAAGATATATAATTTTCACACTTAATCATTTGAAACTAATTTCAAATATTCATTTCTCAATTTATCTTTAAAAGATAAAATTTCAAACCTTTCGTTTCACATTGGAAAATATTTCCATACTTATTCAATAATAAGTAATTCACAAATTCATTCATTTTCAACACTTTGAAAATATTCAATATACTTGAATCAAAATTAAGTATATATTTCACTCTTTAAGGAAATCATTCTTTTAATCACATTTATTTGAGTTAAAACGAATGTTACGTAAAACATCGTTACGACAACTCAAAATCACCAGTATAGGGATTCGGATTTAAGATAGATATATAAATCCCAATACTATCAACAATATTTCCTTCCGGAAACCATTTACTATAACAATAGTGTTATAGTCCACCATTTCCTTAATTTTCTCGAAAACGTCTATTTCAACAATTGAATGTTGAAATCTATGTATTCGATAGTTAATGCATTTTAAAACATCTTTAAAACTATTAACTTTTTCTACTTCACTTAATTCATAGTTTGAATTCCTCATACTTTTCACAATATTGGTTTTAAACCGATTTCAAACTTTTCAATATTAAGTTTTTCACTTAATTTAATTTTCCGCACGTTTAAATTCAAATTCATCACTGAATTTATTTAAACCTATAATGGATTATCATGTTGACAACTTCAAATTTGAAATTAAATTCCATTTGAACTTTTCATTTACTTTCTATTTCAAAAATAGTCAACTAGTTCTTTAGTAAATTGTTCATCAATTTAGCTCCATTAAATTCATATTTCCATATTAACCATTTTAGACAATAGTCTAAACTTAAAATATAAACTTCACATCGAAATTAGTTTGATTCATACAGTTAAATCAACAATTAAATTTCATTCCATAATATCACTTCCCTAAAACATATCTGTTTTATTCAATAATATATTTACTGTCAAAAATCGTGAATATGCTTTGTCAACCAATTTCATCATTTCTACAACTTATTTTTATTTTTAAAGGATTACCCACTGTCCAAAATCGTGGATATATCTCCTTTAATAAGCTATAACAATTTACTTATCAAATTCAATTGTTTTCGAATTTATAAACAATCTTCACAAATTCTTTTCCTATTTATAAAACTTCGATTTATAAATCTTCTTATTGATTCTATTTAATTCAATTCAATTCATTTATATAACTCAGTTATATACCCAAAAGTTCATATTATAAGTTAAATACTTATAATCCATTCATTTAACAATTCGTTCTTCACTTTTAAAAACAATTCCTCCAAATAATTCAGAATCAAATTCCCAAGTTATAGTTCAATAATCCGCTTGATTATAACTAAATTAACATGTCATTTTATTTCACAATTATTACTCGAAATATTCAAGTTATTTGATTTAAACCAATTTAAACCAATTTACTAATTTATAAGTTCACTTTACTCATATTTCATTTTTCATAAATCTCAATAATTCGATAATGAGTTTCTGAACGATTGAAACTCAAATCTAACGAGACCTCACCGAATAGAACTATCGCAAACCTAAATTTAGAGAGGGGAATTTTCAAAATAATTTTAACTTTCTAAAATACTTTTTGTTTTTAAAGAAAACAATTTCATACTTCTTTTAAATTTGAAAAGCACTTTCTTTATAGTGGTTCTAGTAACTATTCGTATTAACCATCATAAACTGAGCTTTGAATAAACCAAAGCTCTGATACCACTTTTGTAACGACCCGCCGCTCTGACCGCCTCTAGTCGGTAATTAAACCAACTAGAAACGTTCAAAATGACGAATTGTTAGTCAGTTTATAAAGTTTAAACAGAATCAGCCACAGAATCACAGAATAATCATAATATTATTCATAATTGAATTTTTCTTACATACATATATCAGAGTTTTTACAATGCATAAATTTTTATACAGCGGAATATATCTTTTATTAAATACAAGAAAAATTTTACTGAAAACTTTAGTAGAGTGCTTTAATCCCCCTCTCTCTAACTTCGCGGCCTGAAAATCTTCAAGCTGTAAAAATACTCGGTCTGACCCGAGCGTTAATTGCAAAACACAAAAACATTCGAGTCAGGATTAATCTTAACTCAAGTAAATAAATTTGAAATGAACTGAATAAAATGGATCACATGAATCAATTCAAAATCTATTATGGATTTTCATATTAACAACTTTAACTTTAAAAATCTGTCAATCTCGTGTGGCTGCAGTACACACGTGTACTTTGCACACATGTGCACTGCCTCGCCAACACGCGTGCGAGCGCAAATCGGACAAATCACTGCAAACTCGACTCAACTCAATGAAATTCAAATTTGTAAGTCCAAAACAGATTACACAATGCACTAAGCATTGAATTAGTGCACAAATGAAAACACATGCAGCAAACAACATGCAGCAAGTGCACATGCAGCAGCAAGAGACGACACAGTAGCACAAAGGAAATATTGAGGCAACACAGAGGCAACACAGATGCAACAGAGGCAACACAGAGGCAACACAGAATTAACAGTGTCATGAAGCATCAAATATTAGCATATGGAATGTGCCACTTAAATCCCAAAATGAAATCATTGGAGATGAACATATAAAAATTAATATGGCAAGGCAGCAGTGCTCCTGCAACTTTTGGTTCTGACTAAAATTGTGTTACATCTTTCACTTATTTGTTAAGTCTATAACATGAGGCAATAATGACTTGCCTGTAGAAACATAAAATTACTTCATGCATGCTAGCACAATTTGGTTTGGACTTCAAGTTTTGTATTTTTGCATTTTCAGTATGTATTTTAAAAAAAACATGGAAGAGAAGCAGAAAGTGGAAAAATCATAGCCATTACAACAAAAGGGAAAACAGTAAAAGGGAGAGATCTTTATGTTTTCCAAAATGCAGAAAATAAGAATAAGTGATATTCCATTTTATATGTAAAAATGCAGGCCTGAAAACCGCAAACCAAACAAGTACAGTGAAACAAATGCAGTCAACACAGTGGACGCAGCAACGTTTAAGACCACAAAGAAGTGCTCAAAGCAACTATTTTTTACCTTAAGTTTGTTTAAAAAGTGAAGTTACTCACATGTTCCAGGTTTTTTTTAAAAAAAACCATTCTACCAACATATTTCAAACCTACATCACAAGTTTTCTTAAAACATATGTCATATACATCAAAACAAAGAGGTCTCATGATAACAGTTTAAAACAGAGGCTTGAAAACTAAGATCTGAGATGTTTAAAACCACAGATATGCACACTTACATAAAGTCACAAGCATTGCACATACACATACATATAAACAAACATCATCACAGAAATTTCTCAAAGTATTAAGTTTTTTTTTATTTTTAAAATTCTCAGTTTAAGCTTAAATATAGAGAAGAGATGAATTTATGTTAGATGCCCATGCCTGTAATTCAAACAGAGGTGTTTTACAGGTTTATAATAATATGCATATATCATATTTCTCGTATTCACCAATTTTCAAAATTAAACAAGTACCAATACATATTTATCTTCAGGCATATAAATCATGCAGTCATATAGACTTGCTTATTTCTATCAACTCACATGCACAGCAACAAAACTTTGGTATTTTGAGGTTAACCAAAGCTACAGTGCAGTTTTCTTATTTATATGTATTAGAACTTGTGTTCAATATTTTATGTTTTAACTTTGATTTAAAAGAGAAAACTGTTTTAAAAAAAAAACAAAAGGGTTACTCATTTGAAAATTGGAATATGCAGAGAATACCCAGATGCAAACTCATATGCACACATTCACATTCAAGCTCAAGCAAACAATATATATTATATGCAACAGATTTCATCAACCATAAACTGTTTTTAACTAAATTTCAAAACCAATTTAAATCTTGTTTAAGACATTCAAATCTGCTCAAAATTTAAAACTCAACAAACTGATTAAATCAATAATCAGGTTTAAAAGATAACCTGAAACTATTTTAAATCTTGACTCAAATTTCAAACTACATGTTAATTCAGTTTTCAACTTCCACCTAAAATCAAATTCCCACACAGTGTCTGTTCTTATCAATTTAAAACAATATTACTAGCATCTGCTCCCATCAGTTAAATAAAAATTTAAATAGCATTTTTTTTTTCTTAACAGTTTGGAACAAAATATCAAAT
Source organism: Allium cepa (assembly GCA_030765085.1). Taxonomy (NCBI): domain Eukaryota; kingdom Viridiplantae; phylum Streptophyta; class Magnoliopsida; order Asparagales; family Amaryllidaceae; genus Allium; species Allium cepa. The sequence goes on along the minus strand of CM060929.1, from coordinate 601,235,005 downwards.
ATGTTAAATAGCACCTGTTCTTGTCAGTAAAAAAAAACAAGTATCAATTTGCATTTGTTCTTATCAGTAAAAAAAACAAAACACATAGTATCTGTTCACATCAGTTAAATTCAAGCAATCGAGCAAGAGGCAGTAAATAGCATCTGTTTTTCATCAGTAAAAATTCAAGCAAGTGACAGAAAATTAACAGTTTTAAATATAACATCTGTTATTATTAATTTAAATCAACATTTCCAGTAGCATCTGTTCTCAACAGTTTAACTAAAAATAATAGCATTTGTTCTTATCAGTTTTAACTAAAAATAATAGCATTTGTTCTTATCAGTTTTAACTAAAAATAATATTTACAGCATCCATTCTTAACAGTTTAAACGAAAATTCACAAAGCAACTGTTTTCATCAATTCAAATTCAAGTAAATCGAGCAAGAGACCGCAATTAGCCCCAAATCATAGCATGCAATTAACCGAGCAATTGATAACCAATAACCCCCCAAAACAGTAGCATGCCACCCAAAATTCAATGCAAACAAATCTAAATACTTGCATTAAGATAATCGTGAGCCAAAAGACTCACCTTTCAAACGAATCGAAATGGAGCGCACGCGAGTCGAAGCAAAATTGAAGCCGAAGCCCTAGCTAATTGAAGACGAACGAAGAATCAAAGCTTCAAATTTGCAAAGCCCTAATTTCTGAAGGCGAACGAAAACGATTACACGGCCGCCCTTTTTTTTTCTTTTTTTTTTCTTTCGTATGAATGAAGTAATGGGGAGAGGGCCGGGTATAAAATAGAAGAGAAGAACGTGATTTTGGCGTGATAAAAGGCATGGAACACGGCATGTATTATGGGTATGGAGGAATGCTCAAAGTAAGGTAATGTTTACTTCTTTTTTTTATTATTTTTTTTTTATTTTATTTTCTCTTTTAAATTTAATTAGTTTTTGTTAAAATTATGTTGTAAAAAATCTTAACTAGTATATATTCTTTATTTATTTTATTATATATATATTATATATTTTTTTATTTATTTTCATATTTTAAATCCAAATTATTTTTCTAAATCATTAATCCAAATTTAAAATATAAGTTCAATATTAAATTTCAACTTCAAAGTCAAAATTTAAATTTCTATTCAACTTTTAAATAGATTAAATTCTAAATTTTAATCACCAATTCATTCTGAAAATTTGAAATTTAAGTCAAATTATCATTTAAATATTTAAAATAAATTAAATATTTACAAATTAAATTGTTCAAAATTTAAGATCGTTACAGTATATGACTAGTAATGAAAATGAAGGTTTCAGATCCAAAAACCTGATTAGAGTCTACACTAAGGAATCGAGTGAGCGATATTAGTTCTTATGTAAAGTTATGTATTCGGATAGGTAATCGAATTCAGATTTCGCATATAAATAATCTATGTACCTCATATAAACTTATGAATAATGTTAAGTTCATGTGTTAGCTTGTTTCTTTCTGGATTTAGGGCTATAGTAAAATTTCAGGATCGAAATTCCTTTAAAATGAGAGAATTTAGTGATCCATAATTTTATTGCTTTGATTTGTGAAGATTTAATTTATTTTAAATATTCAATTAAGTATTTTAAATAATTAAATAACCATCTTTTGATTTATAGCTAATGGGAGAAAATTTATTTTTAAATTTTTCTTACAAAAATAGGTAATTCTATGAAAAATAGAAAATGTGACCGAAACTCGCTTTGCATATTTTAAGCTTTTTATCGAATGGCAAGTTGTAGAAAGTCATAATACCCTTGCATACTTTAAAATTACATTTGAATGGTTAGAGAAAACATTTTTTATGTTAAGATAAGTATAAATATAAGAATGATAATAAAATTTAAATATGAAATGATGGATGTGAAACTTTAAGATTTCTTAAGTAAATAAACAAACAAAAGGTACATGAATCATTCAAATATCCATCATATTTTATAATGGCTGACGTTTTGGTGGTTTCGAAATTATGGAAGAAAGAAAATGTAAAGAAACAGTTGTATTTTATTTTAACTCATTTCATTCATTTATAAAAAGTGAGGTCGCCTCATTTTCATTTTTATTCTTCATTTTCGTTTTTATTCTTCATTTTCATTTTATACATTCTAACTTACCTTTTCCACTTTTTCTACCTTTTTTAAAAAAATCGATTTCTTTTGCATTTACAAAAACAAATTAGAAAGGTGAGATCATTAACATTTGTTTCATGCTTTTTGAAAATATAATGTTGTGATATCTAAAACCTTTGTTTGAAATGAATGTTGAATACTCTGTTGATAAATTGATTTAAATAGGATAGTCATGCTTATGAAATTGTTTAATAATAAGAAGAAGAAAAAACATTTTGTTGATATTTTCTTTGAGAAAAAATGGGTTTGTTTTCTATAAAGGAAAAATATACAATGTACATGGGCTTACAAACACTACATGCTTCTTCTCAGCTCTCTGTTCAAAGAAATAAATAAACACCCTCTTTTGGTTCAAAAACCAATATCTCTCAAACCATAGGGAATTAGCAAATGCAACCAACCGTAAAGTTGATCGTCTTAGGCCTTAGTTATTTTTCAAAATAATAGTTCATGGTTTCGTCGAGCATGGTTTTGGATTTTGATTTATTTCAATGACGATCGAAACATTGTCAGATTTTTGACGAGAATGAATCGACAAATGGATTTCGCAATCATGTTTGTCTCGGCAAGACATCGTTTTAAGAATTTTTTCTATAATTTTTGGAGATTGGATTTGGCCGTGGTTGGTCATTGTTTTTTTCTATTCATCTTTGCATTTTCGGTAAGCTATCGAGGGTAGGAACGAAGATGGCTGGGAGCAGCCTTGGACCAAGGTAGAGTCGTGGGCGGTGGTGGCAGGAGTTCAGGTAGTCGGAGGGGATCTGGCGAGGTCGGTTTAGAGTTTTATGCATTTTGGGTTTTGGTTGCGACTTTAGGAATAGGACGGTGGTGAAAGGCCATTGAGTTGGCCGAGGCATCGGTCGGTTGTAAGGGAAGGTGTGGCGGTACTGTTAATAGTGTCGGTGTTGGCAATTGGTAGCCGAGGCAGTGGGTAAAGGTGGCACGATGGAAGTAGGTGGTTCGGGTTTCAGAAATGCGCGCTTATTTTTTTGAATTTGGGGCTTGGTGGTCGGAATTTTCTAGGGTTGACCATAGTGGTTGGCGAGCATGCAGATGGGTCGAGCGAGGCGCATGGAATTGATGGGTGAGGTTGGTGCGGCAAGCTGGTGTCGGCGTCGTGGGGTGCATGTGCACGTTCACACACAAAGGCTTCAGTTTTGAGTTGGGATTCTTTTTGGTCGGAAGAGAGAATTGTATTTAGGTTTGGGAAGGTGGGCCTTGGTCTCAAGGTGATTGGGTGCTAGTTAATTTATTTTAGTTTATTTAATTAACTAATAGTCTTAAACTTTGGAATAGTGTAAAGGATCCATTTTAGATCTGTTCAACCCAGAATTTCTTGCACTGGACTCGTTTTGACGAGTATAGCACTTCAATAAAATTGACTTGTAATTTAATATAGTATAATTTACTGATAAATTAATACTGATTAAATATAATTACGTCGCTTCAAATAATAACCCATTAATGACATTGGTTGGTGGGATAAAACACTGTTCCACCATATCTAAATTAAATAGATCATTTGGACATCTATTTAGTAGAAGAAATCCTCGATCTACTATTTTATAAATTTATACATTTATTTCTATGTCAGTTGACTTGGATAAAGTGACGTATTATCTGTTGGTTGATAATTACAGATTTTTTTTACATATATGTTGTTTATGTAAAAACCAGTGATATGACTTGGAATGTTGAACTGAAATAAGTAGTAGCTTGTTTAAGTGTCATTGTGATTGCTACGCCTTTTCCCAAATTTTGAAAGCAAATGGATTTAAATTTACTTTAACTTTAAAATATTTCAAAGTAAAGTGTTTTCTGTATTTAAATGGTTAGGTTAATATTTTTTGTATTTTAATATTTTAAAGTTAAGAAATTATTAAATCATGATATTTTAAAGTTAATTAATTTATTATTTACATAATATTTAAAGTTAATTAATGATTTATTTATAAATTGTTTTTTAAGTTAATTAACTTATTTGTCAATAAGGGTATTTTAAAGTTAATTAATTATTTTATAAATAATATTTTAAGTTAATTAATTATTAAATGATGAAGTTTGATATTAATTTATCATTTTACTAACAAAGTTCTAAGTTAATTAATTTATTTAATAATGGTGTTTCGGGTTAATTAAATAATGTATTTTAAATAATAATAGTGTTTTAAATTTATTTATTTATTTATATAATAATGGTGTTCAGGTTAATTTAATTAATTTAATAATTTATTTTAAATAATAATACTGTTTTATAAAGATGGTTTAAAAATATAAATTGTTTTGTAAAGAATTATTTTTATTAAAGGTTATTAAAGTTATAAATTGGAAAGAGATCTTGGAATTTGGAAAACAAGTAGTGGGGTTCATAAAACTTTGATTTTATATTAATTGGATCACTCATGGAAAATATAGTTTATGAATTTATAATTAATCCTTCTTAATTTTGGTGATATTGATACATCTTTCCATACTTAACACCGAAGGATTAGTAGTTTGGATATATAGTTAACAATGTTTTGATTGACATTGTTTTTGATCCATTTAGTATGATTTTGAAATAGGAATCTTTCTTAAGTGCTTTGAGAATATACTTATACCGGTGAGATAAGTAAATGATTTTTTGCAAATAATTGATGTATTTTGATTAATAAAGATTAATTAATAGAGACTTATTGGATACAACATTGAATTAAGTCTAGGTTTGATTTGTTTGTTTATCTGTTAGTTACATACTTGACCATCAAATCTTGGTCAAAAATATAACTCTGAAATATCCAGGAGAAACACAGGAGTTATATGACGCGGCCATCTTCAATGGTGTTGCACTATGCATATAAGTCTCGTTTTTTCTTCTAGGACAAATAATAAAGAAATCCATCCACTTAAGCGGTTATGAGGTGATCTTCGCTCTTATGTATTGTCTTTTTATTTTCAAAAGAATCGGTGTTAAGTTTATCTAAAATATCCATTGGTTTTGGAGCGACCGGTAAGCGAGGGAGTGTACTTATATGAGATGACTCAAAACCATAACTACTCCAAAACCATATACGTATTTGATGCTTTGGAATACTAGCTCGAGATGATCGAAGACGGAGTTCTTTGAAATGTAAGGGCTACTTGCTACTAATACTGAGGGTGATTCCAAAATGGATGTAGTAGAAATAGTGCATTCGGTTTGTTCATATCTTGGACAACTTGTATGTATGAATGTTAGCATTGCGTTGTTGTCTGTAAGGCAATGTTACTATCCAAGCGGGATTTGCTAAGAGAGGAAAAAGGTAGCCGTGACCTCACAAGCCTCATAACCGGTAATGACTAAAAGAAGGGGATACTCTTTAGACCTATGTGGTTCGCTAGCAGTCATTCCTCATCTAGAATCGATATTTATGAATTTGGTATGTATACGCTTGAAAAAATTAAGGTCATGGCTGGTGCACATTATTTAGTAGCCTTGGTGCCCAAGGAACGATGTAATCCGTCTTGTTATTTAAAGAGGCAAGCCGGCTCTAATTTGCTGGTGGCCCGTGTGAGGCCCTTGGTACATTTTTTTTCTAGAGGTGTATTGTGACAGGCAGTACCCTAGTAGCCTTGTCATTGATGGAAACTCAATCTCTAATACGTGCTTTTACGGACTTAGTTGTGCTCATCTATGTTGAAATGTGAAATGTAAGCATTCAGCTATTTCATATATTTATTTTCCCCACTAGACATTTTTATAACATCATATGATTTTCTATAAAATGATTTGGTTATAGTAAGGTAAAATACCCGTTCATATTTTTGTGCAATGTGGTCTTACAAAATACCTTTATTTTGATAGGTTTTTCTTAATATCATGTGTTTCTCACGCTGGTTTACCAGACTAATTCGGACGTTATTTTCTTATGATGCTCGGGTCAGCCCGAGCATATTTTCTAGATTTTGCTTGACGCTTCGGAGCTTAAGGAGACGAATTGGATCCTCCAAGATGTATTCAAGTATTTTATCTTCTGCCATTTTGTTTATGTTGTAACTATCAGAATTTATAGGGACATGTTGTTATAACGGTCCAGACTGATGATAGGTTTATGCTCTGATTTATATATGTATATATATAACTTTTCTTTGTAAAGATCTTAGTATATTATATATTACTCATCGTATTGTGATATTCTGTCTTTTCTTTCTTTCACCCCAATAATATTTCTTTCCTACACTTGGATGTTCGGTACGTGAATACCGCGGATGTCTTAGTGACAACTTCCAAAATTGAAAAAGCGGATCGTTAGACGAAACATAAAAGAATGTTGGGAGTCTTCTTAGAAAAATGAAATGATAACATTTAACCTTTCTAATATAGCAAGAACATATGCTATATAATGTTATAATAGTTTACATTGATAAATATATGCATTTAATATGATTGTGTTATCCGACATTTTGACCCGGCTATATTGAATTGATTGCATAAGTTAGATTCAACTGCTATCAAGGCCGATGAGTCCAGAATGATGATTGTGGGGCCCAAAAGTCAAACACAGATGATAACACAAAGTCGAGGTTGAATGGAATTGATTAATATGCAAGGCAGAATGTTCAAAGTATAAAATATGGTTAAACATATAGGAAGGATCAGCATAAATTAACTTCCATAATAGGGATCGGTATATTTCAAGGAGTAAGAGCATTTCAATATAAAACAATCAATATCTCAAGATCCATAAGTCCAATACATATGAAAATTTGTGAGAAAGATATGGGGACCTTAGGGAGCTACCCTAGGGATCGCACCTTAAGAAGATTAAGTTAAAGGGATCGACACTCTTCCTTTGGTAGGGATCGGTAGGAATCAACAAGCAACCCATGTTGAAGCAAACATCAGGCAATAAATCAAGTTATACCGATCCAATTGGCATGAAATTTGGATGTTAAGCATATTTTAGCATAGTGAAGCTATAGGGATCACACCCTAAAAATCCACCAAAGTAGGGATTGATACCGATCCCTCTTTTATGGGAATTGGATCATGCGATCCCTCTTGTGGGTCCATATAGTTTTGGAGGTCCTTCTGCCGAATTTTCAAGGAGATATTTGACTATCTTTGTCTATAAATACAGGCTTGGTTGTTCATTTTGAGGACTTTTACGCTACTAGTTGCTTTATACTCTTTTGTAACTAAGGACTTTCATCCAATCTCTACTGTACTTAGTTTATAAAGTGGTTAATAAAGAAATCTGTTCAAAGTGGGCGTAGGCAAACAACGCCGAACCACTATAAATCATTGTGTGCATATTATTATTTCAATTTACCGCTATTTATTTGTTATCATCCTTTGTTTTTATTTTATATTCTTTATTTATTTCTCTTCAAAACATCTATTGGGTGTTTGTGCCGATTTTTGGTGCAAACAATTTGGTGCTTTCACTGAGAACTTTGATTCTCAACTTATTAGGATCCTTTTGTTGCTGCCGAATTGCATAAATCACCCAAAGGCGATCCATAGTTATCTTCAAGAAGTTTTCTTGTTCTATTTATATTTTCAAAAATCTAAGCAATGTTGTCAACAATGGTGAGGAACACTAGATCTATTTCTCAGAGCGTAGAAGGATACAAGGATACTAGATCCAATAAGAAGGCTTGAGTAATCAACCAATGGATGCGAATGCTAATCCAGTTAAAGTCCGAAATCCAGTTGATTCCATTACAAGAGCTAAATTGCAGAATCTAATGAGAGAACTAGTGGATAGCAGTCGATAATTGAATCAGCAGATGCAAGACAATATCAATCTAATGAACCAACTCAATCAATAACAATGAGGGAAAGCTAAAAGGGACCCTACCCCTACTCAGCATCTGAGAGTTCTAGTTCGTCGGACGAGTATCAAAGACACGTGTATCGCAGAGTAGATGGATATCGCGTAGAAATTTTAGGGCGTCAACCGACAGACCTGCTTGGTCTGCCAAGACCAATGTAGGTCGATATCGTTCCCTCCTCCAAAGAAGGGAACTTACCTTTACATGATGGGATCCAAGTTGGAGCTGCCGCGGTTGATTTGGATAATGGAGTTCAATTAAATGTTGACTAATTGCTTCCCTAGAATGACGATGAAGTGAATATACGTGGTATACAACGGGAGGATAGTGAATCAAAAAGGCATGGAATGACTCATAGACATCGACTGGACCATTCATGCGAGGTGGAATACGACCACCACTTGGCTCCAATTATCCAAACATCAGACTTGTCGGCTATGGTTAGACAGTTAGTGAGAGAGAATCAAGGCTTGACCAATGACGACTGGGGAATCTCGAGAAGCCATACCCCATTCACTGACAATGTCCTACATGCAAAATATATGAAGAGATTCAACATGCCATCGATGCTTTCCTATGAGGAAAAACCATCCCCATGTAGCACATCATGAGATATGAATGGCTAATGGATTCTGCATGAGTAGATGATGCAACCAAGTGTAGTTGTTCATATTACTCTCTCTGAAATAGAAACAATGTGGTTTACAAGTTTATCCCCACAACCGATCTCTAGAATTGATGATTTGGCAACAAGGTTTGTAGAGCTGTTCTATATGCATGCAACCCCCCAAGATGTAATGTCCCTATTCAGTGTGATCCGGGCTCTGGGAGAATCAATGAAAGATTACTCGGGAGATTCCATATAACTGTTACAGAAATTAGTAATCTGATTGACCATGCAATATTGTTGGCTGTAACAAGTGGGATTGATCCAGAGTCTGATTTTGGAAATTGGTTAGCTGAAAAGCCACCTGTGATGTTGGAGCGCTTTTATGCAAGGGCGGCTCAGTATTTAAGGAAGGAGGAATCCAAGTAGTCTAGGAAGAAGAATGTTGCAGGGACAAGTGGAGAGGGAGCATAGAGTAATATTGCAGTGAAGCAGTCTGATGATAGCTCTAGAAAATTTCAAGTGAATATCCACAACAAACCGAATTAACAAAAGAAAGGCGGAAATAGGAGCCGAGAACGAAAGAAGGATTCCGAAAGAGGAAATCCTAGGAATTCGATGCTCGATACTTACATGCCACTGAATACATCTCAAAAGAATATCTATTTGCCTACCTGCAATACCATGAAGTACAGAAAGCCACCTCTAAAATAATTAACGGAGAAGCTGAAACAGATCAGAAAATATTATTGATTTCACGAATGTTATGGTCATAGAACAAATGAATGCAGGCATCTTCAGGATATTATTGAAAAGCTGATTTGAGAAAGAATACAGCAGTTATTAAAAACCCCGTAGGATGAGAGCAGGGGACATCCGACCCCAACCCCAGAATGAGCATCTCACAGGGATGAGGAGCCTGCATGGACTGGTAAAAGTTTGGTAATCAATACAATAGTCGGAGGACTGTATTCGACTGATAAGAGTTGGCATGAGATAGAGCGCTACGCTAGCATGATTAAGCATGTGAATTTTGAATGTTATTCGAGTATGGAAGGTAGAGCTTCGGAAAAATGACAACATACAATCGCAGATGATATTATGTTTAGGAACAGAGATGTAGACAAGGTGGAGGCTTCGACAATTGACCCAATAGTCATTTCAGTCTTGGTCACCCCTCGCTTTAGCGGGAAGGATATTGGTTGATTGTGGAAGTTCTGTAAATATAATTTTCAAAAATGCTTATGATTAGATGAGGATGGAAGCCAAGGACTTGAAACCATCTAAAGCTCGCATTTATGGTTTTAACGGTGCTGCAACCGAAGCTATTAGTTATGTTGAATTGCCCGTGGAGTTGGAAGAAGGTGACCGCAGGAGAGTGCGGATTCTGCCTTTTGTCATTTTAGAAATTGAGTCTCCATACAATGCTTTTTTGGGCCGATCGGTCCTAGCTGAGTTTCGAGCATCTCTTGCCTCATGGTGTTTGATTTTGAAGTTTCCGACAGATAATGGTGTTGGAGTTGTTTATGGTGATCAGGTGACTGAGCGTGCCTGTTATGTAGTTGAATTGAGGGATGCTCAACGAAAGGTAAGGATGTGGACAAGTCTATCCGCATTAAGCCACTTAAAGTTAACAACCAGTGCCTGAGCCACAATCGGTTCCACAAAGACATAGATCCGAGAGATGATGAGAGGAGTCCAAAGAGACCTAGGCTGCACCGGCTGAACTGACGATTGACATCATTGTCAGCCAAGATGACCCATCTTGGGACCTAAAGGTCAGATCATAGCTTGGCCCTCCGATGACGAGTGAACTTTCCAGATTTCTCCATGCGAATCTTGACGTGTTCGCTTGGACTCACTCTGACATGTGTGGAATTTCGCCTGCCATTGCGAGCCATGCATTGAATATTGACCTGATGCATGCCCTGGTGAAACAAAAAAGGTGTGGCATGGATCCGAAGATATCTATCACTCTTAAAGAGGAGGTGGGTAGGCTCAAAGACAATGGGTTTATTCGCGATGCCCTCTACCTTAAGTGGGTACCTAATCCTGTGCTTGTGAGAAAGGAAAATGGATAATGGCGTATATGCATTGATTACTTGGACTTGAACAAGGCATGCTCGAAAGGTAGCTTTCCCCTTCCAAGGATTGACCAGCCGGTAGACTGAACCATAAGACATAAATTGCTATCATTCATGGGTGCAAACTCAGGATATAACCAGATCCTGAAGCATATTCTCGATCAAGAGCACACCAGCTTCATTACTGATATTGGATTATATTGCTATGTGGTAATGCCTTTTGGACTAAAGAACGCAGGAACGACCTACCAATGCCCAGTCAACAGAATGTTTGAAGATCAGATCGGAAAGATGATGGATTTATATGTGGATGATATGCTCTTTGAAGTCACGACGATCTTGTGACCACATTAGAGACTTGGAAGAAATGTTCGATTTCTTTTGATATTACAAAATGAAGATTAATCCTCTGAAAATGTTCTTTTGGTATTGCATCACGAAAGTTCATGGGTTTCATCGTCAATGCTTGGGGAATCGAAACTAATCCCGAGAAGATCCAAGCTATACGCAATATCCAAGCTCTAAAAACTATCAAACAAGTGCAGAGCCAGAATGGGAAGGTTGCCGCACTAAGCCGATTTATTTCCAGAGTTACCGATAAATGCACTCCTTTTTTGGATTTGATTAGAAGAGAATTTTTTTTGAATGGACATAGGGTTGTAAAGACACCTTCCAAGCTTTGGGGACATAGAGAGGCATCTCATCTTGTCAAACCTGGTAGACCATGAAGATTTGTATATCTACTTGGCCATGTTGGTGCATGCTATAAGTGTGGCACTATTTCGTGAAGGAAACCAAATCAAGAGACCATCATTATGTTAGCAGATGTTTAATAGAAGCTAAAATGAACTATCCGAAAATAGAAAAACTGTCATACTATTTGTTGATTGCTTACTTTCAGGAACATCCTATCGATGTTTACATCGATCGGCCGTTATGACAGATCCTGCAACGACCTGGGACGTTTGGAAGGTTACTTAAGTGGAATATCGAACTTAGTCAATTCGACTCACTTATCTTCCTCAGATGGCTATCCAGGGTCAGATGCTAGCGGATTTCATAGCATAATTTACTGCACATGATGATTTCACAGAGAGCAGTGAAACCTCTACCATATAATGGAAGTTACATATGGATGAGCATCCAATGATTATTGTTCGGGAGCTGGAATCGTGCAAGTAACTCCAGAAGACTGGTCAATTTGCTATGCTTTAAAGCTTGATTTCCCTCTAACAAACAATGAAGTCGAGTATGAAGCTCTGATTGTTGGCATTAAACTCGCCCGAGAACTGGGAATAAAATCTATGGAAATCTTTTGTGACTTACAATTGGCAGTATACCAAGTCAGGGGGTACCAAGCTAAAAGACAATGACTTGCTCCATACCTTGCCTAAGTGCAAGAGTTGTTGACTGACTTTGAATACTATGATATAACACACATTCCTCGGGACCAAAACAAAGAGGCCGATTCATTGGAAAAGTTTGATAGCACCATGGATGCACAACAAATGGGCATGGTCTAGTGAAAGTATTAAACACTATAAGCACAAACTTGATGGAAATCGGCGGGTACTAGAGACGGAGCTTGAGAAGTAGTCATGGATGACTCCGATTGAAGTTTATTTGCTATAAGGAGTTCTTTCAGAACGAAGGAAAGAAAAATGACAAGTCCTTCGTAAAGCTTCACGATATATCATACAGGAAGGAGATATGTACAGAAAGGATTTTTCCATTACCCTGCTTCAGTGTATCGCTCATGATGAAATAAACAAGTCCTAAAGGAAGTTCATGAAGGGGAATGTGGTGATCACTAAGGCAAACTCCAACAAAGAAAATACTCTGTTACGGGTGTTATTGGCCGACCATCAATCGTGACGTTGTTGATTATGTAAGGCGATGCGACAAGTGCCAAATATATGCAAAAGTTTCAAGAGCTCCGCCGATGGAAATTACATAAATGGCAGTCCACGACCGTTTTCCATATGGGGCATAGATATTATCGATTCCTTACTGATCTCTAAAGGTTGTAAGAAGTACGCCATCGTCGTAGTTGATTACTTCACCACATGGGCTGAAGCAGAACCATTAGCCACGATCACAACAAAGAAAGTAATCAACTTCATTATGTGGAACATCATCTATCGTTTTGGTCTTCCACGAACTATTATAACAGATAATGGGACTCAATTTGACAGTGTTGAATTCAAAGACATCTGTCATCGGTGTCATATTGAAAAGAGATTTGTGGCAGTCGCTCCCCCTCAAGCAAATGGACAAGTTGTGGTTGTGAACAAAATCACAAAGTCCATTTTGAAGAAGTGTTTGGAAAAGGTTATAGGTAAGTGGGTGGATGAACTTCCAACGGCACTAGGGCTTATAGGACCACTCACAAGTCCACAACTGGCCATACTCCATTCGCCCTTGCTTATGGTTCCGAAGCCATTATTCCTATTGAACTCTATGTTCTTCTCGTTTAGTGACCTACTATGATCCCAGAAAAAATAAAGATCTCCTCTTGAAATCTCTAGACTTTGTAGATGAGAAACACGAAGAAGCTGATTTGAAGGCAGCTGTACACCGAGTCGTCCGGTACTAAAACACTAAAGTTCGACCTAAAACCTTTGAAATCGACGATCTCGTCTTGAAACGAGTTCTCCCCAACCTATCGCATATGAATCCTACTTAGGAAGGATCATATGTAATTGAATATAGGCTTGGATAGGGAACTTTCAAGCTAGCGACTGTTGATGGCATCACACAACCAAGGACGTGTAATAGTAAGCATTTACAATGCTATTTCACTTAGTTTATTTCTTTTTCATTCAGTTGTATTTAATTTCATAATTTGCTTTAGCATTTGATTTTAAAAGGTACGTAATAAGACAAATTAAGTCATATCTTTCCATCTGGCAAATAAAGTTTTGAATTTCCTTTATGCCTGTGTTTGCTGCAGCATTACATATTAGTTACGATACCGGACTAACTAGTGTTGGCATGTCCGAGCAAGTTCCAAAAGTTTGGAGTTAGCCGATTACATAAGTTCATGACTGAGCTAAACAAAATGAGAATGGTTCGACCATTCATTTGATGATTTGTGCTCACAACCTAATGGACGGAATGCCTAACGAGGAATGGATGTGATTCGACCATCCGATGACTAACTTAATGCTATAGAATGATGGGACAAATATAAATCAAAAGCGATCTTGACATGACCGATCGCTTTCTAAATTAAACCTCGGACCTAAGGGAAATTCAATCAATTAAGGAAAGTATGGTCCTACTATTTTCCAAAATAACTCTAGGTCCCCACAGTGTGGAATGGAGTATAGACATAAGTCGGGAGTGATTCGACCACCGGCTAACTAATTCTTATCCGCAGAGTGTGGATATGAGTATAAACAAATAGATGAATGTCGTTCAACCACTCACTATTCCGTAAACTCCAGCCTAAAACGGTAGGAGGAGTACAAACTTGCAAAGAATGGAGTTCGTCCATCTACCGTCTAACACTGCTAATACAAAACTAGAGGCAGGAGTATAATCATTCAAATCGCTGAATTTGACAACGTAACATTAGAGCTTGAGCCCCATTGTAATGACCCGCCATTCAATTCCATAGAATGACGCATCATTAATAAGAAAGAAAGGGATAGAAAAGAGAAAAGAAAGAGAAGAAAGAAGAAACAACATCAGAATCTCCACAGTGGAACGAATAAATTATATTAACAATATAAGTATTACATAGTATACAACAACTATCAGAGTTACACAGCTTATACATCACATACTAGACAGTTATAAACACCTGTCTAGTTATTACAACTCAATATAACTCAGAGAAAACAAACACAGCGAAACACTATATATCTACACGCTGAAGCCTCCTGCTCCAATGCTCCTCCACAATTCGTCAAAGCTAACCTGAATCCATTGGCTACTCGTAAAAATTTGAGTACCCAAGAGTTTAAGAAAAACAGAAATAAACTCCGGGTCAGACATGGGTCAGGTGTGTGTAACAAGTTAAGGTTTCTTAACTTTGAAAAACCTTTGAAAACAAAAGGTATCACGTAAGACTTCCCACACATAAACATGGAAATTTTTTTACCTTACGCTAACCAAAACATTTGATAGGAAATCCAGTGATATTATAATAGGTTTAGGGTTTTCAAGTAAATAGAAAATAGCCGAAATTGTTACATTCATTAAATTCCAGCTACTAGCCACAAAAGTGGGTAATACAATCAAAACCGATGGCACTTATTGGATTTTGGATTACATACAATGGGAGGGCTACTTGGGTACCGTCCGTCACAGTATGTGGCCTAGATCAACGTACCGAGGATCCATCCTAAATCCCCTGCAACACAAGGCCGGAACCATCCCTTACTGGACAGTCCCGAACAAGACAACCCCGTAGTTGGTGCGCATTCCAACTGCCCACACGGCTGAATAAAAAGGGACCTCTAGACAGGGGGAAATCTCGTCCTACCTGGGCATGACCCACTTAGCCTTGCTGCACCACCCCTGTTTTATCCATTCCCGGTTAATGAGGCTTGAGGCTACGATTACCTTTATAGAACACATCTATCTTAGAATGCTCATCGTCTACCTGACGATGTTCTGAAAGCATTCAATCCATACAAGTTCGTTCGGGGTTCAAACGAAACAGAAGGCATTATCTCGTTACACTCATTTTGGAATCACCCTCAAAGTTAACGACGATAACCCTTGCACTCTGAATCTTCATCTCGAATCTGAAAGTACTACCCTGTGACGACCACCCATAACTCCTGCACTTAAACAAGGAGATAGAGCGCTGAAAGGTGTGCCCGACAGCCATGGACGATCATCAAGGTAAGGTAAACACAGAATAGTCTAACGTATTACTCACAGCGCATGGATAAAATACAATAGAAAAGTATACATAGCGAAGCTCCATAGAACAGAATCTCATCATATAAACTCATAATAGTTTGGTACAACAATCTGAAAAGTCAATACATCAAGCCTCACTACATATCACTCAGAGTAGATACAAACAGCGGAACATCCAGTACATATAGTAAGAAAATAATATGCAAAAGCCTCCAGCTCGTCTTCGTCATCAACAACGTTGGTCACTGAGAACAGCACCTGTCACCTGCTACCTTGTCTGCCCATCCCAAACCGGATGAACAGCCCAAGGTAATAAGAGTTGAAAATAAAACCTTGAGTCAGACAAAAGTCCTAGTGAGCGGTAAATCAACTATCAAACATACCAAAAGAGCATAAAGGGTAAAAAGGAATAGGAATCCAACCCTCCCACTCCACCTCTTTCTACAGTGATAGCCCCCAGACACACTAAGCAGAAACAAACATAGCAAAACAGACAATTAAAGTAAAGCAATTATCACTCGAGTCAAGGTCGATGTTTTCCAAGTACAAACCCCCAAGGCCTAAACCAAGATCAGATAAGCACCCACAAAACATTGCTCTTGAGACCGAGTGACGATACAACCAAAGCATCCAAACATCCATGACTCTGGCTATCACTGTTATCATTGCCTCGATATCACCGTTAATTGAATGACCGGCTCATTCTTTCATCCGTCCGTCAAGGGATAATGGTAACCCCGGTTCTAGACATAACTCTGCACGTCATCGTGACCCGTGCCTAGGACTATCAAATCTGCCCAGAGTACTAGATCTTCAACTATTGGTCTTGGGACTATCGAATCTGCCCAGCATACTCTTACTTTGAGCATGCTAGAACCTTCAACAACGATGAAATCTCAGCCTCCTAGTCATCCTCCTTGACGACTATTCTCATACTAGCTCAAGCGCCTCTTGAGCGAACCATTATCAACGAACTCGAACCATATCACCGAGTTATCAACATGCTTGGGATGATCCCATCTGGATTAAATCAAGGCTATCTCACATCATGCTTTGCTTCATCGCATCATAGCAAAGTCCCATCTCAACATCATGTTTTGCCTCATCGCATCATAGCAAAGTCCCATCTCAACATCATCATCAAATCTATCCATATGAGCCTTATCATCCGCTTCATATGCCACGAGCAGCTTTCCTTATTCAAGAGCCTTTCCACTTAGCTTTTGAATCATCTTCGACCAACTTGTCTAAATCAATCATCAATCAACTAATTTATAACAATCAATCAGATCAATCATTAATCCAAGTAATCAATCATTCAAATAAGATCTAAATAAACAGTTATAACAATAATGGAAATTTCGTAAATAAAGAGTCCAAATCTAACAAGCATGAATTCTAAGTAATATCTTGATGAATGAACTAGCATAGGTTAACATGTAGTAAAGTGGATATCAAAATTTTATGAACGATGGATCTCCATGCAGACTTAAGGAAAATGCATGAAATCACTATCTTTAACACACAAACAAGCCACCGATCCAATATACTCCTTTGGGTCCGTGTGAGAGATAACCACCACTCACCGAATCACCTAAACACCTCAAAAGCAACAAACTCCAGATCAGGACAGCGAAGGATCTAGCTTGATCCGTCAAAATTCCGCTTCAAACGATGAAGTCTCTCTTTGAAGAATGTAGATCTTCAATCTTGGCTCTTGGATCTTCGATTTGATCTTCAATCTTGGATGGAAGGAAGCACTAGATTAAAGAAGAGATGAGAAGTGAAGAAGTGTAGCACTCGAGCTCTCAAAATGGCAGACTTCGTCGCTTCAAAATCCGGATCCCAAAAAGTGAGATAAGGCCGTGTATTTATAGGCCAAACCTATGAGTCGTTCGCCCCCCTTAAGTCGGTCAGGACTTAACAAGACCCCACGACTTACGACTCATCAACCCCAAGGCCTACCGACTCAAGCCTCTACACGACCTAACTCCTTAGGCCTTCACGCGACCTACGACTTAACACATGCGCGACCTAACACATACGCACGTTCCTACCTAAGTCCTAAGTCGTTTGGACGACTCAACGACTTACGACCTAAACTAAACCCAGCCGCTAACTCTCTTAAGTCGCCGATTCTCTTAAGTCGTCCTAATCCTTAACTCGTTCAACCGACCTATCTACTACCCGACCTAAGCTATCACCCTTAAGTCGCTCGAACGACTTACCCTCCTTAGGTCGTTCCACCGACTTAAACTATCACATGACTTAAGCCTCAGAACGACTTAATAACACTAACGACCTAATAACAACAATTCTACGATCCTTCGATCCGTAAAAATACGGGTCGTTACATACCCCGTTAAACTCGTATTGGAATCACCCTAAGAGTTTTAACGACGAATAGTCCTTACACCTCGAGTCTTCACTCTTCACTTGAGATTCACGTCCTATCGTTAATTTGGATCGATGTGGTTTTCGGATATCCAAATCTGGAAACCCGATCCCGGTCTTATCGAAATCCAAAACGTATCTTTTAAGGCCAAGTTTTTTTAAAGTTTAAAACAATTCAATTTAATTATCTATATACACACAGGTAGAAAATTCACATACCATAATAGATAATCATCATTATCATCACAACAGATAATCCGTATTATCATTATCAAAAGATAATCCACATTATCATCAAAAATAGATAATCTATATTATCATCATAATGCAATCCAAAGCATCCATATCACACAACATTACTTATCTCATATCTGAGATCTCAAACCATTCAAGGCAACCAATATCATCCATTCATATATAAGCAATGATTTATCACATCATCTATAATTAATTTAAAATGAATTAAATTAATTACTTCAATCTCTAATTAATTTAAAATGAATTAAATTAATTACTTACATCAATATAAATCTTGCTTACGTATCTATTAATTAATTAATTATTCTCTAATTATCTACCTTAATTAATTACCCTTGATTAATTATTCTTTAATTACATTCAAGTAATTATCCTTTAATTAATTTCACAAGTTAATTATCTTAACCAAAAACAGTAATTAACCTTTAATTTCTTTATTAATTAATTAACTAAAATCAATTACATTAATCCTTAATTATTACATTAATTAATTACCTTTAATCACTTATTATTGATTAATTAATCTTAGCTAATCAATTCTTAATTACATCATTAATTATATTAATTAATGATCCCTAATAATATTTTAATTAATTACTTTATTAAAATTAATTACAATAAGTAATTAATCTTTAATTAAACCACAATTATTAATCACTTTCGATTAATCACATTCAGTAATTAACTACCCTTAATTACTCCATTAAATAAATTAATTACTCCTTAATTAACTATCTTAATTAATCCTTTGATTAATTATAAAGTAATTTAATCCAAATAACTTCCATTCTTAAATCATTTTCATTAATTACATCCAGTAATTGTCAATTAATTACTTCACTGAGTAATTTAAAATCCATTAATTGCATTAAGTAATTATTTATCAAAGCATCTAATGTTTAACTTAATTAATTAACTTAAACAAATTATATTTAAATTTAATTAATTACATTAAGTAATTAATTCTTTAATTACTTCCATTAAGTAATTAAACTTAAAACAATTTCATAAATGATTATCATTAATTAATTAATCAAATTAATTATTAAAATTAATCAAATTAATTAATTATTAAATATTCTTAAGTTAATGACCATCATTAACAATTAACAAATTCTTTAATTACTTTTATCAAAATTAATCATTATTAATTTCAAATTAATTAATCTTTAATAACTAATTAATTAATCTCTAATTATTTAATTAATTAAGTTTTAACTGTAACTAAATTAATCCTTAATTACTTCATTATTTAATCTTTGATCATTAATTAAAATCTAATTAATAATCCTTAGTTACAAATTAATTATCCTTAATTAATTTATCTTAAACCTTAATTAATTAATTTTATACCTTTAACTACTTATTTAATTGTTCCAAGTCATTAATTAATTAAATAAATAAATTATCCATTTAATTTCCTTAAAAATTTAATGAATTACAAATAATTAAATTATAATTAACTTAAGAAAAACATTATTCTTATAAATGATTAAATTATCATTATCAAAGCATTTTAAAAACAATTTACTTTTAAATTTATTTCCAAATTTCACTTTAAATTTAAGATTTAAAAATGAATTACAAATTAATTTTAAATTTTTTTTAAACAATTTAAAAACCTTTAATTTCACATGTTAAATAAATACACATTTAATAAAGAAGTTTAAAAGAATTTAAAACCAAATTCATTTTTAAATTCAAATCAATTTAAATTACACTTTAAACATTCAATTTTTCTTAAATAATTTTAAATTTAAAAACTTTCCTTCATTTCAAAACTGGAATACATATTTAAATTTGAATCTAGATTAAACTTTATATTTTAAAACTCTACTTACATTTTAAAACTTCATTTTTAAAAAATTCAAACTACTTAAACATTTTCAAAGTAGTTAAAACA
The DNA here is from genome assembly GCA_030765085.1 of Allium cepa. Classification (NCBI taxonomy): domain Eukaryota; kingdom Viridiplantae; phylum Streptophyta; class Magnoliopsida; order Asparagales; family Amaryllidaceae; genus Allium; species Allium cepa. The sequence continues at coordinate 601,214,937 of CM060929.1, read as the reverse complement.
ATTCAAATATTTTTTTTCTAAACTGAGATTTAAACTTGAATCAGTTTTAAAAACTTTGATTTAAACTTTACTTTCATTTTAAACTCAGTTTTTAAATCCATTTTAAATTTCAAAAAAAACAGAACAAACAAGTTCTTTAAAACCTGTAACATTATTATTACCCGAGGCAACCTATCTTATTTCGAGTCAAAACCCACTTTACTCCGAGCAAACCATCAACTTACTTCGAGTCAATCACCATTAACTCGAATACAAATCAGAACCAAAGCAACTTCACCAGAACACAGTGCACCGTGCACATGCACCATCAACGCAGCTAATTCCGATCATCAACGATGATCCACACGGGTCGACGATCACCCTTATAGCCAAATCCGAACATCAGATCAATTATACAGTCTCGAAATTAAACTTGTGTATTTAAACTCAAACCTGGAACAACTGAACAACACAAACCCAAAACCTGTCATCGCCTCGACCAAGAAACTCCGACCACCAGGAATGCTGCAACTCCGGCCACAATCTAGTCAATGGCCATACTTTCATCTCTCCAAACCTCACTGCACTCGATCAATTATAGAAGCCGTGTCGACCTGTGATGACCCGGAATTTTTGACAATATCAATTTAATAATCTGTGTTTAAAATTAAATTGATTTGACAATCTTTGTAATTAGATTGGAATTAATTTAATAATCCAATTAAAATAAATATTTAATTGATAGATTTTATCTTTTAAAATCTAATAAATTATTTTTTATTTACAATGTATATAGGATATGTATATATTGTAAATAGATATTGTTTTAATTTAATAAATAAATAAATCTTGTTTCTATAAATATTTATATCTTTGGTAAAATTAGGAATTATGATTTTATTTAAAGTTAAACTTTTAAAAACTATTGAATAAATAATATATGGTTTAAATTGTTAAGATATTTTTTTTTAAATTTGACTAATTTGACATTAAGCTTTTTAAAAGCATATAATAAATAACTATATGATTTTTAATACATAAGGTAAATGTTTAAATGGTTTAAAATATGTTTTTACTTAAGTTTAAATTTAAATAAAAATAACAATAAGGTTTATTTTGATATAGTGTGATAAAATAAATAGTTTATTGATAAAGAAACAATTTCTTTTATAAATTATTTAAAGTTATCAAATTTGTTATTTTCAAAATATAATAATGTAATTGTTTTTAACAAATAGATTTTCAATAAAAATAATTGTTTTTCAATATTGAATTGTGTAGTTATATATGTATATATATAACTTGATTTCAAAAATTAATTTTAGAATTTGATTTAAATGTGAGTTTAAAGCCTTGAAAATTTAAAGTATAAATATTTTTAATTTGTTTTGAATTTTAAAATATTTGTTTAAACTTTTATTTTATAAATATAATTTGATTTATTCATTTCAAAATTTCCTACATATAAATAAGTACATAATAACTAATTAATTAAAACATAAGTTTACATTTACCTTATATTAACATATTAACTAAATAACTAATTCACTTCAAAAGACAAATGTAAACATTTTACAAATTAAAAGACATGTGTTAACTAATTAACATACCTACTTGACAAATGTTAAAATTAATGACAAGTATCATTTTAAAAACCTTTAATTTTTTATTTTTAATAAACCACATGTTCATTTATATAAAACCCTTTATTTTCTTAACTCCATTTCTTTTCTATTCCCTTATTCAAAGCCAAGAAGAATTAAAACAAATTACCTCAAAAACTAAAATCTGAATCATCTTCAACAAATCCTGTAACCATCTTCAAATTTGATCATTTCCCTGTAAATCAAATTCCTGCAAATCAAAAATCTCTGTTCAAAACAATAACCTGTCACCATTTTAAATATGAAGCCTGCATTTCTTAGAATCTGGAGTTTCAATGCATCTGCATTCATCTTCAACTAAATCAGCTGCAGTTTTAAAATCAAGTCTAAGAAGCAACTTAGTTCCTTAAAGCAAAGCAATTCAAGTTTTTAAAAGGGCTACTGCATATTCCAGTCTTCAAAAATCAAACAGCTTTCAAATAAAATCTGGAAGGCTCTGCCCATATTTTTAATCAGGCGAGTAACATTTTTTTTAACAAGTTTAAGTATATAATTTAGTTGCATACTTGATTTTCTGAAATATGTATGTTTATGTATGTATATGGTTGTATTCTCTGGTTGAAGGATGTATATAAGTTTGTTTGTTTTTTTTACAGAACCTACTCTGTTAAAATTTCCAGTTCTTGATTTGTTTAAGTTCAAATCTTTTAATTTAATTCCTTTTAAACTTGAGTTTTAAAAACAAACCTGCTTGTTTCAATTCAAAACTTTGGTCTAAAATTATACTTAAGATAAAATAATTATGAAATGCCTCTGAAAATTTATAAAAATTGATCAAACTTTGAAATAGTGTAATTCAAAACCTTGCAATATATTGTTTCAGGCCTAAGATCTGAAACATCATCCTAAACCTTGATTTTTAAAATTAAAATTATAATTTTTAGTTTAGAAATAAACATACAGTTCTGTGTTGAACTGAAAAACGGATATTGGGATTTTTGGGTGATCTCTGCAATTTGGAGGGTCGGGTGTCTTCCAGTGGGTAGAGGAGTGATCAGGGAAGCTTGGAAAAATATTGAATGGCGATGCAATTCATCGAGGTGGCAGTGGTGTTAATTTCTTGTCTGGAACCCTAAATTATATCTGGGTAGTGTTTTTGATTGGTTCGACCTCCTTAGTGGATCGAGTGTCATGGGCTTTTGGGGATCGCTAGAGGGAAGGTAGTCAAGGCTGTGGACGGTGGTGGAGGCTCTCTGGTGGTCGGACACCGTGGATGAAGTGTTGACAGGTTTTGGAGTTGATACCTGTTTTCTGTTCTAGGTTTTAGGATTTGAAATCGAATTCAATTTCGAGTTGTGGAGGGTGATTTGTTGGTCATGTTGAGACGTAGGGTTGGTCGTCGATGTAGGGAGACCACTGGAGGTGGCTGGAGTTGGTCGGAAGCACGGTGCACTTTTGGTTTCTGATGTATTTTGGGTGGAAGCAGAGAGGTTGTCTCGAGTTTTTCCTCGGGTATTCCGATGATTTGCTCGAAGCATTTTGTTGGTGGACTCGAGGTAATTGAGGGGTTTGCTCGATTCAGTTGTTTGTTTCAGGTTTTTTGTTAAACCCGACAGTAATTGTTTTTTTTAAAAAAACAAACTTAAATGAAATTTAAATTTGAATACTGAGATTTAAACAAAGTTTAAATTCAGTTTGAGGTGTGAATTCAAATTTATATTTGAATTCTAATTTGAAATGAAATAAAAGTTTTAAATATTTAAATGGGTTTTCAGGTTTTTTTAAAAAAAGAAATCTGACAGTTTTTCTAGAATTTGAATTTTATTTTAAAGTCTGAATCATAATTTAAAACAGTGTTTAAATTCAAAGGCTAAGTTTAGTTTTCAAATAGCTTTTGAATTTTAAGGTTTTAAAATGAAATTTGGATATTTAATAAAGAATTTTAAATCAAGGTTTAAAACAAGTTTAAATCAAGTTTAAAAATCAAATGTTTTAAATAAATAATGGATTCAAGTTTCTTGAATTCAAATATGGGTATTTGAATAAGTTTTTAAAATTCTGAATTTTTTCAAAACAAGTTTAAATTAAAAAAGCTCGTCAAAGGTAAACTTGTTTTCAAACAAATATTTAAACTTGATTTTTGAATGAAGTTCTTTATAAAAGGTTTATAAATAGAAGTTAAATGATTTGTTAACTGAATTTGCAAGTTAAATAGTAATGTACTTAAAAACTTAATTTTAAATAAAATTAAGTAAATTAGTTTAAAGGCTTATCTTATAAAAGTTTCAAATGTAAGTAATAAATGTTATTTACATTTATTTAAAGGATTATAAATTGAATTTAAATTTGGTTAATGTTTAAATAAATAGTCATTTTGAATCTTAAATTCAAAATGGAATTTGAATTTAAAATGTAATATTCTAAGTACACTCTAATATTAATGAAACTATTAATAAAAAATGGATATTCTTAGAGATTATTAAAGTATTAAAATAATTAGATGAATAAGATAATTAAGGAATGACTTATTTATTAAATTTATAAATTAATAATGTAGATTAATTTATAATTAGAGATTAATTAAGAAGTAAATTAAGAAAAGTAACTAAGGAATGATTAATAGTTAATGAAGGTCATTAACTAAGGATTATTTAACAATAAATTAAAATGATTAATTTTTAATAATTAATTAGATTAATTAATTAATGATAATCATTTGTGAATTATTTTAAGATTAATTACTTGATGGAAGTAATTAAGAAATTAATTACTTAATGTAATTAATTAAGTTTAAATGTAATTTGTTTAAGATAATTAATTAAGTTTAATTAAGTTAAACACTAGATGCTTTGGTAAATAATTACTTAATGTAATTAATGAAATGTAATTACTTAGTGAAGTAATTAAAGCTAATTACTGGACGTAATTAATGGATAATGATGGAATAGTGAAAGTAATTTGGATTAAATTATTTTGTACAATTAATCAAGGTATTAATTAAAGAAATTAATTAAGGAGTAATTAATTTGATAAGTAATTAAGGGTAGTTAATTACTGAATGTGATTAATCAAAAGTGATTAATAATTATGGTTTAACTGAGATTAATTACTTAATGTAATTAATTTAAATAAGATAATTAATTAAATATAATTAAGGATCATTAATTAATATAATTAATGATGTAATTAAGATTGATTAATCAATAATAAGTGATTAAGGGTAATTAATTAATTGTAATTAATTAACGTTTAATGTAATTAATTAGTGAAGTAATTAAGGGTTAATTACTCTATTTGGTTTAGAGTAATTGATTTGTGCAATTAATTAAAGGATAATTACTAGAATGTAATTAAAGAATAATTAATCAAGGGTGATTAATTAAGTTGATTAACTAGAGTATAATTAATTAATTAATTAATTTGTAATTAATTAATGGATATGTAAGCAAGATTTATATTGATATAGTAATTAATTTAATCTACTTTAAATTAATTAGAGATGATGTAATTAATTTAATTCATTTTAAATTAATTATAGATGGTGTGATTAAAGATCATTGCTTATGTATGGATGGATGATATTGTTTGCCTTGAATGGTTGAAATTTCAGAAATGAGATAAGTATTGTTGTGTGATATGGATGCATTGGTTGCATTGTGGTGATGATTTGGATTATCTTTTGATAATGATAATATGGATTATCTGTTGTGATGATAATGTTGATTATCTATTGTGAATCTGTGAATTATCTATCTGTGTGTATATAGATAATGAAATTGAATTGTTTTAAACTCTAAAACAACTTGGCCTTAAAAGACACGCTTTGGATTTCGATGAGACCGAGATCGGGTTTCCAGATTTGGATATCCGAAAACCACATTGATCCAAATTAACGATAGGTCGTGAATCTCAAGTAAAGAGTGAAGACTCGAGGTGTAAGGACTATTCGTCAGTATAACTCTGAGGATGATTCCGAGATGAGTTTGACGGAGATAGTACTTTCAGATTCGAGATGAAAATTCAGAGTGCAAGAGTTATCGTCGTTAACTCTGAGGGTGATTCCAAAATGAGTATAACGAGATAATGCCTTCGGTTTCTTTTGAACCCGGAACGAACTTGTATGGATTGAATGCTTTCAGAACATCGTCAGGTGGGCGATGGGCATTCTAAGTAATGTGTCCTATAAAGGTAATCGTAGCCTCAAGCCTCATCAACCGGAAATGGCTAAAACAGGAGAGGTGCAGCAAGGCTAAGTGGGTCATGCCAAAGTAGGACGAGATTTTCCCCTGTCTAGAGGTCCCTTTTTATTCGGCTATGTTGGCGGTTGGATATGCGCACCAACTGCGAGGTTGTCTTGTTCGGAACTGTTCAGTAAGGAATGGTTCCGGCTTTGTGTTGCAGGGGATTGAGAGTGATCCTCGATACGGTGATCTAGGCCACGTACTGTGACGGGCTGTACCCCGGTAGCCCTGTCATTGTATGGAATCCAAAATCCAATAAGTGCCAACGGTTTTGATTGTATTACCCACTTTTGTGAATGTAACAATTTCGGCTATTTCATATTTACTTGAAAACCCTAGATCTATTATAATATCACTGGATTTCCTATTAAATGTTTTGGTTAGCGTAAGGTAAAAACTTTTCCATGTTTATATGTGGGAAGTCTTACGTGATACCTTTTGTTTTCAAAGGTTTTTCAAAGTTAAGAAACCTTAACCTGTTACTCACACCAGACCCATGTCTGACCTGGAGTTTATCTTCTATTTTCTTAAACTCTTGGGTACTCAAATTTTTACGAGTAGCCAAGAGATTCAGGTTAGCTTTGACAAATTGTGGAGGAGCAATGGAGCATGAGGCTTCTGCGTGTAGATATGTATAGTGTTCCGCTGTGTTTGGTATCTCTGTGATTTTCTCAGAGTTGTATTGAGTTGTATAACTAGACAGATATTTATAACTATCTAGTATGTGTTGTACTATCTGTGTAACTTTGATAATTGTTGTATACTATGTAATACTTATGTTATTAATATAATTTATTCGTTCCGCTGTTTAGATTCCGATGTGTTGTTTCTTCTTTCTTCCCTTTCTTTCTCTTTTCTATCCATTTCTTTCTTATTAATGATGCATCATTCTGTGGAGATGAATGGTGGGTCGTTACACGACCCATTTACTAAGCCTATCGAAAACTAGGGTTACAGAAAAGAAATCACCACCGCTGCCTCCTCGATGAAATGCACCACCAGCCATTTTTGCATTCAACACTGATCACTCCTACATCATCGGGAAGAACCCCAACCCCTCCAGACCTTTTGGATCACCAGAAAAACCCAAATAACCACTTTCAGTTCAAACAAGAACTGCTCCTTCCAACTAGCACTAAAAATTACGATTTTTGTTTTAAAAATCATGTTTTTGTTTATGGATTCAATTTATAATACTGAATTTATAAATTGAAAAGTTTGATTTTTCATTTATATTGATATGCACGGTTGGTTTTTTGGT